>CM055116.1:887667876-888867876 GCA_029206835.1 Rana muscosa | reverse complement strand
AGTGCCACCTATCAGCGCCCATCAGTGTGGCAATTTAGTGCCTCCTTATCAGTGGCACCTAATCAGTGCCGCCTCATCAGTGCCCATAAGTGCCACCTAATCAGTGCAGCTTATCAGTGCCCATCAGTGAAGGAGAAAAATTTATTTTTTTACAAAATTTACTGACAGGAACTAAGAAATATATTTTTTTTTAAATACCCCTACATTGGTGGTCGAAAGGAGGGAGAATACCCCCTACATTGGTAATCAAAGGGAGGTAGAATACCCTCTTGCATTGGTGGTCAGAGGGAGAAGGAATACCTCCTTACATTGGTGGTGAAAGGGAGGAAGAAGACCCCCTTACTTTGGTGGTCAGAGGGAGAAGGAATACCTCCTTATATTGGTGGTGAAAGGGAGGAAGAAGACCCCCTTACATTGGTGGTCAGATGGAGAAGGAATACCTCCTTATATTGGTGGTGAAAGGGAGGAAGAAGACCCCCTTACATTGGTGGTCAGAGGGAGGAAGTATACTCCCTTACATTGGTGGTCAGAGAGAGGTAAAAAATTCCCTTACATTGTTGGTCAGAGGGAGGAAGAATACCCCCTACATTGGTGGTCAAAAGGAGGAAGAATACCCCCTTACATTGGTGGTCAGAGGGAGGAAGAATACCCCCTACATTGGTGGTCAAAAGGAGGAAGAATACCACCTTACATTGGTGGTCAGAGGGAGGAAGAATACCTCCTTACATTGGTGGTGAGAGGGAGAAAGAAAACCCCCTTACATTGGTAGTCAGAGTGAGGAAGAATACCCCCTTACATTGTTGGTCAGAGTGAGGAAGAATACCCCCTTACATCGGTGGTCAGAGGGAGGAAGAATATCCCCTTACATTGTTGGTCAGAGGGAGGAAGAATACCCCCCTTACATTGGTGGTCAAAGGGAGGAAGAATACCCCCTTACATTGGTGGTCAAAGGGAGGAAGAATACCCCCTTACATTGGTGGTCAAATAAAGGAAGAATACCCCCTTACATTGGTGGTCAGAGGGAGAAAGTATATCCCCTTACATTGGTGGTCAGAGGGAGGAAGAATATCCCCTTACATTGGTGGTCAGAGGAAGGAAGGGTTCCCCTTTACATTGGTGTTCAAATGGAGGAAGAATACCCCCTTAAATTAGTGATCAGAGGGAGGAAGTATATCCCCTTACATTGTTGTTCAGAGGGGGGAAGAATACCCCCTTACATTGGTGGTCAGAGGGAGGAATAATACCCCCTTACATTGGTGGTCAGAGGGAGGAAGAATACCCCCTTACATTGGTGGTCAGAGGGAGGAAGAATACCCCCTTACATTGTTGATCAGAGGGGGGAGGAATACCCCCTTACATCGGTGGTCAGAGGGGGGAAAAACTTTCTACATTACTAGTCAGGGAGAGAAAGAAGTACACTATCTAACAAAAAAAAGTAAGAAATTGTAACTGTCACTCTGTAAATATTAGCAACAAATAACACTGTAGCATATACAGTATTATAAAGTGCTATACTAATATAGTAGTAGTTTCATATTCAGCCATGATTTAGAAAGTTTGCTCATCAGGGCTTCAAGTACAAAAAGGCTAGATATGTGTGTAAGGGGGGTATTTGCTCAATTGTAGAGGAAGACTTCCTTTTTTTATCAGCAGCAAGATATGAACAAGGATTTGAGTTGATCAACTACAAACCTTTTTATGGGTCCTCACCTCCACAACATTGTCCTGGAACTGAACTTTAATTTAAAATCATAGTTTATTCATTATATATCCTGCTGTTGAAAGCAGTACTCAGCGTTTACCTTGAATCTAGAGATTTCCCCCTGCAGTACATCTTTCTGCAACTAGATGTCCTCAGTCAGATAGCCAGCATCATTCAACCATCTCCTCTGAGCCCAGGTTGTCCTGGACTTTGCCCCAGTCTGTGACAGGAGTGATAGGAGAAGCAGTACAGTTATGATCTAATCTATCTGTCTCTCTGCTTTCTCCTCTTATAAGTTTGTTCCTTTTCAGTACATATATTGATTAGCTCCACTCCATGTGCTGCTCACATTCCAGCCCTGTTGTAAAGGGACTGAAAAAGGCTGATATCAAGTCAGATTCAGGTACTTACACTGCTTGTATTTAAAATTACATTTAATTATGTATTATATATTAAAGTAGAACTAAAGGCAAAACCCTTTTTTTTTTTTTTTTTATTGGATAATATAAGGGAGGGTTGTAACCCTTGTCAGTTTTTTTGCCATGTTTAACCACTTGACAACTGGGCACTTAAACCCCCTTCCTAACCAGACGAATTTTCAGCTTTCGGTGCTCTCACATTTTGAATGACAATTACTCAGTCATACAACACTGTACCCATATGAAATTTTTGTCCTTTTTTTCACACAAATAGAGCTTTCTTTTGGTGGTATTTAATCACTGTTGGGTTTTTTATTTTTTGCGCTATAAGAGAAAAAAGACTGAAAATTTTGTAAAAAAATGAATTTTTCTTGGTTTCCGTTATAAAATTTTGCAAATTAGTATTTTTTCTTCATACATTTTGGCCAAAATTTATACTGCTACATATCTTTGGTAAAAATAAGTACAAATTGGTGGATATTTTTTGGTCTTTGTGAAAGTTATAGAGTCCACAAGCTATGGTGCCAATATCTGAAAATTGATCACACCTGAAGTACTGACGGCCTATCTCATTTCTTGAGACCCTAACATGCCAGAAAAGTACAAATACCCCCCAAATGACCCCTTTTTGGAAAGAAGACATTCCAAGGTATTTAGAAAGAGTCATTGTGAGTTTTTTGAAGTTGTCATTTTTTCCCACAATTCTTTGCAAAAATCAAGATTTTTTTTTCTTTTTTTTTTTTCCACAAAATTGTCATATTAGCAGGTTATTTCTCACACACAGCATATGCATACCACAAATTACACCCCAAAACACATTCTGCTATTCCTCCCGAGTATAGCGATACCACATGTGTAAGACTTTTACACAGCGTGGCCACATACAGAGGCCCGACATGCAGGGAGCACCTTCAGGCGTTCTGGAGAACCCAGGCCAATTCTGACATTTCTCTCCTACATGTAAAAATCATCATTTATTTGCTATAAAATTACATAGAACCCCAAAACATTATATATGTTTTTTTAGCAAAGACCTTAAAGAATATAATGGTGGTCATTGCAACTTTTTATCTTGCACGGTATTTGCGCAGAAATTTTTCTAACGCATTTTTTACGGAAAAAAACAGTTTTGTGCTTAAAAGAAAAAAAAAACTGTAAAGTTAGCCCAATGTTTTTGCATAATGTGAAAGATGAAGTTACGCCGAGTAAATAGATACCTAACATGTCACCCTTCAAAATTGCACACGCTCGTGGAATGGCGCCAAACTTCGCTACTTAAAAATCCCCATAGGCAAAGCTTTAAATATTTTTACTGGTTATATGTTTTGAGTTACAGAGGAGGTCTAGGGCCAAAATTATTGCTCTCGCTCTAACGTTCGCAACGATACCTCACATGTGTGGTTTGAACACCGTTTTCATATGTGGGCGGGGCTTACGTATGCATTCACTTCTGCATGCGAGCTCGCGGGGGCAGGGGCGCTTTAAAAAATATATATATATTTTATTGTTCATTTTACTTTATTTATTTTAGTTTGACATGTTTTTCCGCCCCAAATTTTTTTTGGATCACTTTTATTCCTATTACAAGGAATGTAAACATCCCTTGTAATAGAAATATGGCATGACAGGTCCTCTTTACAGTGAGATATGGGGTCAATAAGACCCCACATCTCACCTCTAGGCTGGGAAGCCTGAAAAAAAAACAAAAAAAAAAACAATCTTGGCTTTGATCGTAGCGGTGAGTCGGTAGAAGTACCGGAGGGCAGCGGGAGGGGGGGCATCCCCTCTCACCTTCCGTAAGAGCGATCAAGCGGTGGAACAGCCGCTATGATTGTTCTTATGGTGTAGGGAATCGCCAGCTGAAAAAGCGAATATCTGAATGATGCCTGTAGCTGCTCCCATCATTCAGATATCCCCGCACAAAGTCAAGGACGTCATATAACGGCCGGCGGGCGGGAAGTGGTTATTGCAGAGTATTGCCGGGTATTGAGGAGTATTGCCGGGTATTGAGGAGTATTGCCGGGTATTGATGAGTATTGTCGGGTATTGAGGAGTATTGCGGGGTATTGCCGGGTATTGCCGAGTATTGCCGGGTATTGCCGAGTATTGCGGGGTATTGCCGGGTATTGCCGGGTATTGTGGAGTATTGCAGGGTATTGTGGAGTATTGCTGGGTATTGTGGAGTATTGCTGGGTATTGTGGAGTATTGCTGGGTATTGTGGAGTATTGCCGGGTATTGTGGAGTATTGCAGGGTATTGTGGAGTATTGCCGGGTATTGTGGAGTATTGCTGGGTATTGTGGAGTATTGCTGGGTATTGTGGAGTATTGCTGGGTATTGTGGAGTATTGCTGGGTATTGTGGAGTATTGCCGTGTATTGTGGAGTATTGCGGAGTATGGCAGGGTATGGGCAGGGTATTGCACAGTATGGGCAGGGTATTGCACAGGGTATTGCACAGGGTATTGCAGAGTATGAGCAGAGTATGGGCAGGGTATTGCACAGGGTATTGCAGAGTATTGCACAGGGTATTGCAGAGTATTGCACAGGGTGTATTGCAGAGTATTGCACAGGGTGTATTGCAGAGTATTGCACAGGGGGTATTGCACAGGGGGTATTGCAGAGTATTGCACAGGGTGTATTGCAGAGTATTGCACAGGGTATTGCAGAGTATTGCACAGGGTGTATTGCAGAGTATTGCACAGGGTGTATTGCAGAGTATTGCACAGGGTGTATTTCAGAGTATTGCACAGGGTGTATTGCAGAGTATTGGCAGAGTATTGCACAGGGATGGTTGAGCTGGGATGGATGGATGGCTGGATCTGTGACTGCAATTGTCACAGATCCAGCCCACAGCTGACATGGGGGAGGGAGCGGACATGATCCGCTCCCTCCCCTCTCCTCTCACACTGTACCGATCGGTACAGAGAGGGGAGGGAGGAACCGGCGTCATCAAATGACGCCGGTCTGTTTACAAGTGATCGCTCCGTCATTTGACGGAGCGATCACGTGGTAAACGGCCGCGATTAGCGCCCATCTACCGTGATCCGTGATGCGCCGGGTCTTCCGGACCCGGCGGTCACGGACATATCCTGGAGCGCGCCCCAGGGGGCGCGCGGGAGCAAGATTCTGTGAGGACGTCCCTGGGACGTCCACTCAGGATAACTCGACCGCGCTGTGGACGTCTTTTGTACATGGCGCGGTCGGGAAGTGGTTAAATTGTGTCCTATTAGGGAGATTTCCCTTCAATTCCTGTTCCATAGCCAAAACATGTAAAAAGAGGAAATAGAGAGGGTGAATTTTTCTAATGGGGACACTCACAGCAATAAAAACTTGGCAAGTGTTCTAATCCCTTTTCACGCTATCCAAAAAAGAAAAAAAAAAAAAGGTCTTGCCTTTGATCACAGAGCTACATTAAAGCACAATCTATTATATTGCAGCTTACCAATTCTGATGCCCCATACACACGATCATTTTTAATGTCATTTTTAAAACTGACGTTTTTCTTGTCATTTTTTTTCTTGTTTCCTCTCAAGCCTGTCTTGCGTACACACCATCATTTTAAAAAATGTTCAAGAAAAGCGCAGTGACGTACACCACGTACGACGGCACTATAAAGGGGAAGTTCCGTTCGAATGGCGCCACCCTTCATGTTAGTAAAGTTTGTTGAGAGACGATTCGCTCTTTTCAGTCTAGTGCTTTTCAGTCCGTGACTGCGTGACGAATGTGCTATCTCCATTACGAACGCTAGTTTTACCAGAACGAGCGCTCCCGTCTCATACTTGATTCTGAGCATGCGCATTTTTTTTCACGTCGTTAAAGCATACACACTATCGTTTTTCACGTCGTTAAAAAAAAACCACATGAAAAACGACGTGAAAAAAGAGAGCATGTTCGAAATTTTTAATGCCCGTTTTTCACGTCGTTAAAAATGCTCTGGAGCCCACACACGATCATTTTTAATGGCCATTTTTTTTAATGGCATTTTTAACGGCATGAAAAATGATCGTGTGTATGGGGCATTAGACGTGGTTTCTGCATTAGTTTCCTTTCTTCTTTCTTCTATCTTCTTCTTCCATCTGGTAATCCAGCCAGCAAGTCTGTTGTTTTTCACAAGATCAAGCTCTCCAGCAGAATGTATCAGTTTACATGGATGAGACAAACCATTTAACACCATCAGGGGTTATTAAAATGATCAGTTTTATTTATTCATGCAAATCCTTCATCCCAAAAGGAAAAAAAATATTTTTCTGTAACTAAATATAAAGTGTGAGCGGCAGTTTGACTTCAGCTTGTTAGTGTATCTAAACGTATAAAACATTTAACCCCCCCCCCCCCTTTCAAGACTGACGCCTGCTGTGCCTACTGTTCTCTATCCTCCAGAGTTGTGTCTGACTGATACAGGAGATTAGTTACTGTCCAGATCACCAGGTGAAAACAAAGGGAAGAAAGTCAAATAAAATAAAATGAATGCAGCCACTACAACTAATCATTGGTAAGCTGCAATATACGGCATTACAATTTTTGTTTAACCACTTAAGCCCCGCACCAATACGCAGCATAAAGACCAGGCCCCTTTTTGCAATTCGGCACTGCGTCGCTTTAACTGACAATTGTGCGGTCGTGTGATGTGGCTCCCAAACAAAATTGATGTCCTTTTTTTTCCCACTAATAGAGCTTTCTTTTGGTGGTATTTGATCACCTCCGCGGTTTTTATTTTTTGCATTATAAACAATTATAGAGCGACAATTTTGAAAAAAATTCAATATTTTTTACTTTTTGCTATAATAAATATCCCCCAAAAATATATAAAAAAACATATTTTTTCCTCAGTTTAGGCCGATACGTATTCTTCTACATATTTTTGGTAAAAAAAATCGTAATCGCGTTTATTGATTGGTTTGCGCAAAAGTTATAGCGTTTACAAAATAGGGGGTAGTTTTATGGCATTTTTATATTTTTTTTTTTTTTACTAGTAATGGTGGCGATCAGCGATTTTTTTTCGTGACTGCGACATTATGGCGGACACATCAGACATTTTTGACACATTTTTGGGACCATTGTCATTTTTACAGCGATCAGTGCAATAAAAATGCACTGGTTACTGTAAAAATGACACTGGCAGTGAAGGGGTTAACCACTAGGGGCGCTGAAGGGGTTAAGTGTGCCTAAGGGAGTGATTCTCACTGTTAGGGGGCGTGGCTACGAGTGATACGTCACCGATCTCCGCTCTGATTACACAGAGCGGAGATCGGTGACCGTGTCAGTAGGCGAGCGGGGAAATGTTGTGTTTACACTAATATCTCCCCGCTCCATCCCTCGGTGAGACGATCGTGGCGATCCCCGCGGCGATCGAGTCCGTGGGACTCGCGGTCCGACTCACAGGGATGACTGCAGGGTCGCAGGCGCGCCACTGGCAGGCAGTAAAGGGTCACGTACAGGTACGTGATTGTGCCTGTACGAGCCATTCTGCCGACGTACATATGCCGTGAGCGGTCGTTAAGGGGTTAATACCGCTTTAATTTGTGTCTTTTATATCTGCCTGGAATTCAGGTTTAATGCTATCATTCTTTAAGATCATTATATTTATATTATATTTATATTGATATGATATATATATATATATATATATATATATATATATATACAGTATCTCACAAAAGTGTGTACATCTCTCACATTTTTGTAAGTATTTTATTATATCTTTTCATGTGACAACACAGAAGAAATGACACTTTGCTACAATGTAAAGTAGTGAGTGTACAGCTTGTATAACAGTGTAAATTTGCTGTCCCCTCAAAATAACTCAACACACAGCCATTAATATCTAAACCGCTGGCAACAAAAGTGCGTACACCCCTAAGTGAAAATGTCCAAATTGGGCCCAATTAGCCATTTTCCCTCCCCGGTGTCATGTGACTCGTTAGTGTTGCAAGGTCTCAGGTGTGAATGGGGAGCGGGTGTGTTAAATTTGGTGTTATCGCTCTCACTCTTTCATACTGGTCACTGGAAGTTCAACACGGCACCTCATGGCAAAGAACTCTCTGAGGATCTGAAAAAAAAGAATTGTTGCTCTACATAAAGATGGCCTAGGCTATAAGAAGATTGCCAAGACCCTTAAACTGAGCTGCAGCACGGTGGCCAAGACCATACAGCGGTTTACAGGACAGGTTCCACTCAGAACAGGCCTCACCATGGCCGACCAAAGAAGTTGAGTGCACGTGCTCAGCGTCATATCCAGAGGTTGTCTTTGGGAAATAGACGTATGAGTGCTGCCAGCATTGCTGCAGAGGTTGAAGGGGTGGGGGGGGGGGTGTCAGCCTGTCAGTGCTCAGACCATACGCCGCACACTGCATCAAATTGGTCTGCATGGCTGTTGTCCCAGAAGGACGCCTCTTCTAAAGATGATGCACAAGAAAGCCTGCAAACAGTTTGCGGAAGACAAGCAGACTAAGGACATGGATTACTGGAACCATGTCCTGTGGTCTGATGAGATAAACTTATTTGGTTCAGATCAGTGGCAGTGGCAGTGGCAGTGCGTCCTTAAGGCCGCAGGAGCGCCCCCCCCCCTCTCCTGTCACTCTCTAATTACCATAGATAGATTCATGCATTGCATGAATTTATCTATGGTCGGTGCTGACAGCCCCTATTCAGGTGTCCGGCCCCTTTTTGGTCACGGGGTACCTGATTAGAGCCTTTTGCTGTAATAGACGTCCAAAAAAGTGAGAAGCGGGCGCAACGCTGTGCGTTCCTTCTCACTTAGCTCAATGTTAGCAAAGCCAAAGGAATTTGCTTTGCTAACATTGACCCGCCTCTCAGCCAATCAGGTTGCCGGGTCTGTTACCGGTCGCCTGATTGGCTGAAACGTCAGGCGCTGTGATTGGACACCTATCGGAGAGGAGGACGGGAGAAGACGCATGAAGGGGAGAAGACACATGGAGGGGAGAAGACACCGCTCACCGTCACCCGCTGCCCCACCGAGACAGGGTAAGTGCCGGGCAGATGGCGAGCAGGCGGGGGCGGGGGGATCACAGTGGCAGCATTGGATGGCACAGTGGCAGCATTGGATGGCACAGTGGGAGCATTTGATGGCACAGTGGCAGCATTGGGAGCATTTGATGGCAAAGTGGCAGCATTGGATGGCACAGTGGGAGTATTTGATGGCACAGTGATAGCATTGGATGGCACAGTGGCAGCATTTAATGGCACAGTGGTAGCATTTGATGGCACAGTGGCAGCGTTTGATGGGCACAGTGGCTGCAATTGATGAGCACAGTGGCTGCGTTTGATGGTACAGTGATGGTACAGTGGCTGTGTTTGATGGCAAAGTGGCTGCGTTTGATGGCACAGTGGTGGTATTTGATGGCACAGTGGCTGCGTTTGATGGCACAGGGAGGCTGCAATTGATGTTCTTTGGGGGGAATTTTTCTATTTTTTTGCACCCCCCCAAAAATTTTTGAACACCAGCTGCCACTGGTTCAGATGGTGTCAAGTGTGTGTGGCAGTAACCAGGTGAGGAGTACAAAGACAAGTGTGTCTTGCCTGCAGTGAAGCATGGTGGTGGGTGTGTCATGGTCTGGGGCTGCATGAGTGCTGTCGGCACTGGGGAGGTATAGTTCATTGAGGGAACCATGAATGCCAACATGTACTGTGACATACTGAAGCAGAGCATGATCCCCTCCCTTCAGAGACTGGGCCACAGGGCAGTGTTCCAACATGATAACGACCCCAAACACACCTCTAAGACGACCACTGCCTTACTAAAGAAGCTGAGGGTAAAGGTGATGGACTGGCCAAGCATGTCTCCAGACCTAAACCCTATTGAGCATCTGTGGGGCATCCTCAAACGGAAGGTGGAGGAGCGCAAGATCTCTAACATTCACCAGCTCCGTGATGTCGTCATGGAGGAGTGGAAGAGGACTCGAGTGACAACATGTGAAGCTCTGATGAACTCAAGCCCAAGAGGGTTAAGGCAGTGCTGGAAAATAATGGTGGCCAAAATATTGACACTTTGGGCCCAATTTGGACATTTTCACTTAGGGGTGTACTCACTTTTTTTGCCAGTGGTTTAGACATTAATGGCTGTGTGTTGAGCTATTTTGAGGGGACAGCAAATTTACACTGTAATGCCGCGTACAGACAATCGGACATTCCGACAACAAAACCGTGGATTTATTTCCGACGGATGTTGGCTCAAACTTGTCTTGCATACACACAGTCACACAAATGTTGTCAGAAATCCCGAACGTCAAGAACGTGTCAAGAACACGTACGACGAGCCGAGAAAAATGACGTTCACGCACACCCACACATTTGCTAACCACCTATAGACATAGGTTGTTTAACACTCCCCACTGTCAGAGAACTCACCTTGCCGGACGTGCTGTTCATCGCCTTGGGGCGCGCGTGCCGACGCAAGCTGCTGTTATGCGCTCTCCTGTGCGCGCGGGTGCGTGTGCGCAATGCGCACGCGCGTGTGACGATGCGCCCCGTGTGCGTGCGCGCGTGTGCCGATGCACGCCAAACGCCCTATTTAAATCCCTGGAACACTTCAGCCCGGTGCTGTCTGATCTGCAGCTCCCTGTGTACCCTGCCCCTGCTGTTTGCCTGAAATCTGACCCTCTGACCACCCGGCTTGTTACTTGGACTACTCCTGCCTTCCGCCTGCATCTGACCACGGCTTGCCCTTGACCCTGAACCTGTCTGCTCCTCGGTACCATGTTGCCTGACCGTTGCCAAGCCCTGCCTGTTATTTGACCATTCTGTGTTGCTCCTGCTCAGCTTCACCCTCCAGCATCCCTGCCTGCCTGTCTGCAGCCTGTGAGGCTCATCTTCCCTCCTGCATCCGGATCCTGAGCCGTCCTCCAGCAAATATCCACCAGGCTCTCTTACCCTTCCGTACTCCTGTGCCTCCTGTCTGCACTACCAGGGGCCGCAAGTCGGATCCGTACGGGGGACCTTCCTCTGCTCCGTTGGGCTCGTCGACCAGATACGTGTAAGTCTGACACCCACACTATTCCTACTCAGGCTACTACTGTCCATTGAAGTATTCTGGGTTCACTATTATTATTATCTACTAAATATTATTGTTATAATCCTATACTTACTCAATATTTTGTTCCCAGATACCCCTACTTCTAAATATATACACAATTTTTGCTATATGGAGACTTTTGATACAATTTGCACTTTCTGACTCTGCCCGCAGTCGCAACCTTACTATATGCCGCCTCAGCTCCCGTGGAGGGGTCATGCTCCCAGCCCACCTTGCGCCAGCTGCCGCGCACTGCACTCGCTGTCTGAATTGGTGAGTGTGGTTGGTTAACCATCTATACACATGAATATTCAATTACCTTGATACCCTATAGTATGGTTCATTAAAACTCTACATATATTCCTTAGGAATACCTGTCGCATCTGCTCCTGATGAGTGGACACATCCACGAAACGCGTCGAGCTCTGTCTGATGCTACAACTACATCTCATATGGAACCATACCTATTTACTATTATTTACTATATTCTATGATGCTATCTATATGTTATCAAGCAGATGTATCTATATCATGTGGGTGCATAGGTCGGCACCAGGCATGCTGCCGCTGGCATTTATTATGCCATATTTTCTTTAGATATTTACTACTACAATATAATTATGTACTGCTATATATGTACCGTTTTTCATTGTGTTCATGTCTTGTACATGGCTCATGTATATATATGAAATATTTTTAATGTCTTCTGATCAATTATAATTAATAAATATTTTGTATTCAAATATACCTCCACTATTCAATTGCTTCATTTAAAGTCCCAACTTCCTTCTAGGTTATACCGATTACCGGGATGGAGGCACTTAATTGTGCTTCATGTAAAGTCCCAAACTCCCCTTTCTCAATGAGTTCAATAGCTACTGCGGCTCTTCTGCTTGATTCCGAGTATGTGTGGAATTTTGTACAAACGGTCAAAATTGTGTACACACGGTCGAAAATTTGTCCGATGTCAATGTCCGACGGGGCCTACACACAAAGCTCCCATCAAACATTTGTTGTCGGGGCATTATACAAGCTGTACACTAACTACTTTAATTGTAGCAAAGTGTCATTTCTTCAGTGTTGTCACATGAAAAGATAGAATAAAATATTTACAAAAATGTGAGGTCAAATCGCATGTCAAAAAGCACCAGTGTGAACCAGGGCTTATAGTACAAGTGTTTCATTTTATGTCGATAGCTGTTGCAAGCAAGTTGATTTTATTGGAAGTATTGCATACAAAGACAAGGACATTCAGCTATCATTTGTGAGATACTGTATATATATCTCATTATAACATCAATATCATATTCTTTAATATCATTGAGAATATGACCATAATAAGGGATGATATACAGACTGGAAGTTTTTCTCTCCCTCTCACTTCCACTTCTATATAATGAGTATGTAGCGGGGTCTCCTTTAAGGCCCCGGGACTACGTTACCCAGAACCCCGTTCGGCACCCAGGGTGCATTTAGCCACCGCAGAGACTCATGGGAGGGGCGATATAAGGAAAGGGAGAGGCTGAGCTTGGTCTCTTTGGACACCGCGCTGCTATCAACAGGTCTTCCTGTGTGGATCTGCTGCAGTGCAGGGCCTGAAGCCAGGGCCTTGCACAACTTCGAGAGAGCCTTTCACCCCACTGCGGAGCCTGGGTGGCACCTGACTTTATCAAGTTTGGCATCAGTTGGACCGGAGACCCGGCCGTTGCAGACACTGTGTGCGGAGACAAAGTAGGTGGAAGTCCCGGACTGGGATCGCGTCCGGAGTGTTGAGCGAGCACCTGCTCATTCATATAAACAGTACTTGACTAGGCCTAGAGACTGCCTTGGCCCTCCGGGTTCTACTTTACTGTCCCACAGGAGACTGGTGGCGGAACTGAGTTGAGTTAGTCTCCTTTGAGGGGTTCATTCTGCCCTTTTTGTTTTTCTACCCTTTGGATTACAAATAACTGTTCCTGTTGTGCACCACCAGTCAAGTTGCATGCGAAAAAACTGTTCTTCTAGAGACTGAGTTTAAAATCTGGATCAGGCCTGATCTGCAGTTAGAACTTAAGTTCCTGCGCCATAAGGGCGCATAGATAGAGATAGTAGTACTTGGCGGGTAATCGCCTGTGTTAGACTTTCTGCTGCAGTGCTCTACAAATATATATGTGTTATGTGTTAACCTTATGCCCTTTTACTCAAAGTAAAGAAACGTTATATTTTATCTCTTGCTATCAGTGTGTTGCCTTTATGCAAAGAGGTTACCCATGCAATACAGATAGATTGTGTGCATATACTGTTAGATTGTGACACTAGAGAAATCCCTAGACTAACTGTGCCAGAGTGGGTCGAGTAAATTGCCGGGGGTTGGCGGTGCTGTATACAGGGCCCGAAACAAAATCCAGCGGCTCTCTTAACTGGGGGTAGCGCTACAAGTAATATAGGGCTGAAGTACTTTTCAGGTCCTTTGTATATTTCCTAAGCTGCCTGAACATCACACTACAAATACGTTTTAATGTATTCAGCGCAGGTAACTTCAGCAGGAAGTTACATGGAAATTCTGAATGAGAGACGAGGATTAGCATAACAATTTGCAACAATTAGCAGTAAAATAGGCCCTGACTGCATTCTTATTCATTTACTGAAACCTTCATTATATAGGATGATGTCACAGGACAAGTTTTTCAATGCAGCTGTTTCGTAAGAGGAAATGTGGAGCAGAACTCCCAACACAAGGCAACAAAGTGAACGAGAAGCTCTAGTCCAGCCTTGCAACATCAAGTTTTAGCAATTGGTTCATACTTCAAAGCTTCTTTTGCTCTAAACTTTTTCTGCTTCCTCCAAGCAGCTTTTTTTTATTTATTTTTAGGTAAGCTACACATGTGTAATGTATGGCCTCAACATCTGTGAGATGCAGACAATGAAGGCGACTATTTAAATACTGAGCATGTGCACAGGAATTAGATCACTGGCCGGCCATTGGTCAGAGAAATGTTGCTGGCCCTTTTTTTGATTTCCACAATTTTGGTAATAATGCCCCCTATGATAGGGTATTCACATAGCTCTCAGCTGTTCCTCATTTCAAGGGACTGTCCTTCCTCAAACTCAATTCCTCTGCTTCTCTTTCCTTCTCATTTGTCCCTCTTTCTAGTCTAGAGGCATATAGACATTAAACAATGAATTATATACTTACCAAAACTATTATATTATGCTGAACTTTTCATTTGTCTTCTAAATTCTTACTTTGATGTTTTGAACCCCACGTATGAAGGAGAATCAGGTGTTAAAGCGGAGTTCCACCCAAAAATGGAACTTCCGCTTATCCGATTCCTCCCCCCTCCGGTGTCACATTTGGCACCTTTCAGGGGGTGGGGGAGCAGATACCTGTCTAATACAGGTATTTTGCTCCCACTTCCGGGCATAGATAGCCGAGGCACCCGCGGATATCTACGCCACGTCTGGCACCTCCTCTGTCCCCCCCGGTGTCTTCCGGGAGACACACAGGTCCCAGAAGACAGCAGGGACCAGTGGGATCGCGCAGCGCAAGTTGCGCATGCGCAGTAGGGAACCAGGCTGTGAAGCTGCAAGGCTTCACTTCCTGATTCCCTTACCGAAGATGGCGGCGCCTCCACCCGAGAGCCGAGGGACAGATCAGCTTCAGGTGCCGACATCGCGGGCGCCCTGGACAGGGAAGTGTCCTTATTTTAAAAGTCAGCAGCTGGAGTATTTGTAGCTGCTGACTCTTAAAAAAAAAAGAATTTGGCGGAACTCCGCTTTAACATGGATGCGGCTCACAGCAGGGGTCTGAAGTGTCCCTGTTCTGTGTTTCAGGGACAAATAAGGCCCAAATTTTTGCCTGAATTCGGACCTGAAACTGAGCCAAAGACGCACGGGACCCCATGTGCAATCCGCTCCGAAGCCACCACTGAAATGTGTGAAAAGGTTCTATTGAGAGCCGGGCACACTCTCCTGTCATGCGAATTGGATGCGCAGAAACCCGCTTCCAATTCGCATATGTGTGAACCCAGCCTTAGTGGTGAGAAAAGACTTGTTGGTTCACCTAATCAGTTTTTTCAGATTTTTTTTTTTTTTTTTCTGGCCGTTTCTTATCCTATTTGATGCCTCCTACACTTTATTTATTTTTTTAAAGTTGATTTTATTGAAAGTATTGCATACAAAGAAAATTACATTCAGCTATCATGAATTCTATCATGAAAATAACAATTTGAATAGAGATGGCAGCAGCTTTCACAGAATTCCAAGAATACAGGATGCGTAAGTTAAAGTGGTAGTAAACTCTGTATTACCACTTTTACCTACAGGTAAGCCTATAATAAGGTAAAAAGAATATCTCCTAAACCTGTACGGTTTAGGAGATATTCCCCTCGCAATGAGCCACTGACTGCAGTGGCGCATGCGCACCAGTGATTCTCGGCTAAAGCCCGGCAGCCGCCGGACCTTGCCGGAAAGAAGTCTCCCGTGCGCATGCGTGGGAGTGACGACATCGCCGCTCCAGCCACTCACAGCGCTTGAGCGGCGATACCCGGAAGACAATCCGAGGCAAGATTACATCTCCCTCGGCGTGGACCAGGTAAGTTACCGACGCCTCGTTCTAAGGTTAGTATTCCATAATGAGCTAGTATGCGGTGCATACGAGCTCATTGTGCCTTTTGCCTTTCAGGTATGTAAAAAAAAAAAAAAAGCAGCAGCGGGTTTACTACCGCTTTAAATAACACGCGAATGCCCAAATATACCGACATCATAAAAAAAAAAACAGACTGTAGAAAACAAGAGCAAACGGCTCATTGAAGCATGGACAGTAAAACCTTGGATTGCAAGCATAATTTGTTACGGAAACATGCTTGTAATCCAAAGCACTTGTATATCAAAGCAAATTTTCCCATAAGTGGAATCTCAGATGATTTGTTCCACAACCATTTATTCATAAATCCTTCAGTTTATAGTCCATATAAAAAGATTATAGCAATGCGATAGATTGTGTAACCATAAAATGTTCATTCACAAATTGAAGCCTCCACAAGGGGATCAGAAGCAAAATCCAGCAGGAGCTACAGAGAAGAGAGGTGCCTCTAATGCCGCATACACACGGACAGATTTTCTGTCGGAAAAAACTTGGATGGTTTTTCCGACGGAATTCCGCTCAAGCTTGGCTTGCATACACACGGTCACACAAAATTTCTCTGAACTTTTGACCGTCAAGAACGCGGTGATGTACAACACTACGACGAGCCAAGAAAATGAAGTTCAATGCTTCCGAGCATGCATCGAATTGTTTCCGAGCATGTGTCGGAATTTTGCACGTCGGAATCGCTACAGACGATTGGAATTTCCGATCGGATTTTTTTCGTCGGAAAAATTGAGAACCGGCTCTCAAACTTTTGCTGGCGGAAATTCCAACAGCAAAAGTCTGATGGAGCCTACACACGGTCGGAATTTCCGATGAAAAGCTCACATCGGACTTTTGCTGGTGGAATTTCCGATCGTGTGTACGTGGCATTAGTGTAGCAATATGGTTACATTTAATGAAGGTACAACATTTAGCAACTCGCATGGTTGATGATTAAAACAGGCACATCCAAGTATGCAGGCATCTGGGGTAAAGCTGTCCACATAGACCATCCTCCGCACCGCCGGCTCTCACCGCTATCAGTCTGCAATCGTCACCGGGAAGACTACCCTGCAGTAGAAGGATCTGAAAGAGAGGCTTGAAGCGCTTAGAGCACAGTGTGGAAGGGATGACGTTGATGGCGGTGCGGAGGATGGTCTATGTGGATCGCTTTACCCCGGATACCTGGAGTTGCTAAATGTTGTACCTTCATTAAATGTAACCATATTGCTACACTTAGAGGCTCCTCTCTTCTCTTTTATACTCAGTTGTGACATGAGGCTACTTGTATATCAAGACATTGCTTGTATATCAAGTCAAAATTTATTTAAAAATTTTGCTTGTCTTGCAAAATGCTCTCAAACCAAGTTACTCTCAATCCAAGGTTTTACTGTACTAAGAAAGCAGTAACAATATGTTCACCAAAAACCTAAATAAAAATGTATTAGGAGAAGAGATAACAGATATTTGATTGGCTGTGTCTCTCCCAGCATCAACACCATCTCACACTTGGTTCTAAGTATTGTCAGTATACAGCATACATTGGAAGTAGAGTGTAGGGGTAGTCTATTGCCACGTACACACGACCGTTTTTCTCGTCGAGAAAAACTACATTTTTTCCTTTTGACGAGAAAAATGATCGTCTGTGGGCATTTTGTCGTTTTTCTCGACGAGAAAAACGGCATTAAAAACGACGAGAAAAATTAGAACATGTTCTAATTTTTCTCGTCGTTTTTTCCGACATTTTTTCCGCGGCAGTATTCCCATAGGGAAACACTGCCGCGGAGCCCACAGACGGTCGTTTTTCTCGACAAGAGAAAAAATGACGCGAAAAACGACCGTGTGTGGGGAACAAGCCGTTCCCTCGTTTTTAATGTCATTATTCATGGCGGTTTTTTAACCGCCGTCAATAATGATCGTGTGTACGCGGCATAAGGAGGAGGATCAGAGATAAGGTGAGGAGAGAATCACTAGTGTCCTGTGTGTCTATCCATGGTCCCCAGTTTGTACAAAGGCAAGTTCTGATTAACCAGCTTTTTCCAATATGTAAATGATCAGAGTGAATCCATTGCAAGGCTAAAGTTTTCCTAGCCGTTAAAGTGGAAGTAAACCCTCCTATCATTTTCAGACAAGGAAGCTGCCATCTTGGCCTCTGTTTAATCTTCAACTGCCATGATGCTGCACATGTGATCAGTTATGACACCAGCCATTGGATGGTTTGACAGTTTGGTTGAGAGTACAACCAATGTGACAGTTGGCATTCCCGGCATGCCAGGAATGTAACTGCTTTTTGAAACTGTTAAATCGATGGGTTTACTTCCGCTTTAATGTGATTGTACCAAGTTGATCAATCATATCCATCAACCCTCTTGACTGTACTTTGAGGCACCACGGTGATGGTCTATCTATGAGAAGCATGTAGAACGTGGAAATAAACCGAGTATGGTTTGGTTGGAGGAGTGCCTGTTCTAGTTTGGAGGTGCAGACATATATTCCAGAGCACTAAGTAGATTCAGTCTTAGGCTGGCCATACGTTATACATTTTTTTTTTTCGTTCAACCAGTGGATTGGTTCATATTGACATGATAGCATTACGCAGTTGCTGCAGATTTGTCGACTGCACATCCGTGATGCGAATCTCCTGTTCCACCATATCCCAAAGGTGCTCTATTGGATTGAGATCTGGTGACTGTGGAGGCCATTGGAGTACAGTGACCTCATTGTCATGTTCAAGAAACCAGTGGTGAGATGATTTGAGCTTTGTGACGTGGTGCATTATCCTGCTGGAAGCATCCATCAGAAGGATTGGTACACTACAGTCATAAAGGGATGGTCATGGTCAGCAGCAATACTCAGGTAGGCTGTGGCGTTTAAACAATACTCAATAGGTACTAAGGGGCCCAAAGTGTGCCAAGAAAAGAACCCTCACATCATTACACTACCACCACCAGCCTGAACCGCCGATACACGGCAGGATGGATCCATGCTTTCATGTTGTTTACACCAAATTCTGACACTACCATCTGAATGTCGCAGCTGAAATCGAGACTCGTCAGACCAGGTAACGTTTTTCCAATCTTCTATTGTCCGATTTTGGTGAGCTTGTGCGATTTGTAGCCTCAGTTTCCTGTTCTTAGGTGACAGGTATGGCGCCCGGTGTGGTCTTCTGCTGCTGTATCCCATCTGCTTCAATGTGCATTCAGAGATGGTATTCTGCATACCTTGGTTGTAACGAGTGGTTATTTGAGTTACTGTTGCCTTTCTATCATTTCTGCCCATTCTCCTCTGACCTCACCAAGGCATTTTCATCAACACAACTGCCGCTTGCTGGATATTTTCTCTTTTTTCGGACCATTCTCTGTAAAACCTAGAGATGGTTGTACGTGAAAATCCCAGTAGATGAGCAGTTTTTGAAGTACTCAGACCAGCACCAACAACCATGCCACGTTCAAAGTCACTTAAATCCTCTTTCTTTCCCATTCTGATGCTCGGTTTGAACTTCAGCAAGTTATCTTCACCCTGTCTAGATGCTTAAATGCATTAAGTTGCTGCCATGTGATTGGCTGATTAGCAATTTGTGTTACCAATCATTTGAACAGGTGTACCTAATAACGTGACCAGTGAGTGTATAGCGTACACAATTGTGAGTCAAGTCATATTGTAATTGAATGTTATTAAAAATGACCTTTCCTTTTCAATCTGCAGCGCTGAAATTTTCTGTAAAATGTGGTTCTGGAGGCGTTCTGTGATTTCCTGCTTGTGATTGGCTTACTGGTTTTCCCGAAGGTCTGCACTAAGATACAAATCAAATTTTTTGACATTCTCTGCAACAAAAATGGCATTTTTGGTGAGAGACTCCCAAAGGGAAGTCACGTCTAAAGGGATGCAGACCAGGTCACTTTCCTGTTTAGAGCCCTGCAGTAGCAGCAGCTGATTGATTATTATAAAACCAATCCCATACAGATTCACATTGTCTGTGAACACAGGAAAACCAACAGATATTTCTTCAGAATAACAACAGGTAGGACTCTGTAACGTTTGTTAAAATCCTTTGAATGCACACAGATCACAAAAGTGGAGTTAAGCCCTGTACACACGATCGGTTTTACAGATGAACAGTCCGATGGACTTTTTTCATCGGACAAACCGATCGTGTGTGGGCCCCATCGGTCTTTTTTCCATCGATGAGAAAAAAATAGAACATTTTTTTAAATTTATCCGATGGAAAAAAAAAACGATAGCAAATTACTATCGTCTGTGGGGAACTCCATCGGATAAAAAACCCACGCATGCTCAGAATCAAGTCGACGCATGCTCAGAAGCAAAGAACTTAATTTTTCTTGGCTTGTCGGAGTGTTTTACGTCACAGCGTTTGGGACGATCGGTTTTTTGACTGATGGTGTGTAGGCAAGACTAATGGAAGACAGTTTCATCGGATTTCCGATGGAAAAAACCATCGGATTAGAATCCATAGGTTATCCGATCGTGTGTACAGGGCTTTACTCTTTCAGGTCCCTCCCTGATTTCCTTTGGTCTAGTTTATGAGCTCCGGATTTTATCAATTGGTTGCAAGATTTAATGCCCGCTCAATGAAAAATTGAACCCGGCACTGATTGGACATTTCCAGACAATGCAAACACTGGTAACGTAGCACCAATTGATTATTCCATTCACAGGACTGCTGATTCATGCACTGAGGTCATACGGCTAATGACCTGAACTAATCTCCCTATCTGAATGGCTAATTAAAAAAAAAACGTAGCTTTGCTTGCTAATCAAATAAAATCTTCCATGCATAATAAACATTTCCTTTTTATTTTATTTTATTGCAAGAGTATTTAAGGACACGGCAATATAGATATTACAATACGCAGTCAATTAAAATGAAAACATTAAAATGAACATAATTTTCTTATGCTTTTAGAATCAGAGAGTACCTTGCAGGAAATATATATAAAAATGTCAATTATACTTTGTGATTTACCTTTACAAGCTGATAAACATTACATAGAGGCTGTTTATGATACAGAGAACATGATTTTTACAATGTAAGGCTCACTACTTCTCTGCTGCTTCCCCATTTCTATGAACTTTATGGTGGTGTGAACCGCCATGATGGAGAACAATGATTTTTGATATGTCTATGCGCAACCCCATGCATCTGGTGTAAACCAGCCCTCAATGAATATTGGAACCATGCAGAAGCCATGTAGTGATAACCAAGGCACATTCTTAAGCTGGCCATACACTGTTCGAAATTCGTTTGATTTAGCAGGAAGCGGACGGTTTCAGTATGTGTCCGTCCTGCCAGACAAAAGTCAATCCTTTGATTGATCCTCTGTCAAAGGGACATGTTGGAAGATTTTCCTCGATCAGCAGGTACAGCCAATCAGCTGTAGCCACCACTGTCAAAATATAATGTCCCAGCAGAGGCAACTCACTTGGCTAATAAGGTCCGGTTCACACTATTGTAGGTGGCTGCGGGCAGTAGTGTATTTAGGTTTTGTGCTGCCCTAGGCCTGACTAAACTTGTGCACCCCCTAATTTAAATATGACCCACCCCTTCCTGTTAAGGCCACACCCCTTGCTGTTTAAGACTGGCCCTGAAAATTTTGAGTGGGGACACTAGTTCTGAGGGCCTGGGGGGGGGGGGCAATGGAGTCCCTTAATTTGCATAGATTTCCTCTCACTTCCTGTTTGGCTATGGGACAGGAAGTGAAGGGAAATCTCTGCAATGGGGATGGTAAATAATAAACTGACCGGGGCTATAACCCTCCCTTACTCTATCCAAAATGAAAAAAAAAAGTTTTTCCTATAGTTCTACTTTAAGCACAAATTTCTGATAATTTTATGGAGAGGACTAATAAGATATAACCATGCCAATGGTGCAGCAGAAAACATATAGCACAGTGAGGAAGGTTTGTGGTCCAGGATGATAGGACAGTTAAAATTAGAAGCAAACAGTTGCAGAATGCCGGCCGCCCACATACCGGAAGCAGTGCGGTCGCTTTATGGGAGTGCTAGACTAATTTGCCTCTTTGCCCAGTCCCATAAGACTGGCACTACACTAACTGTGTAGTGCAAGCTGGCGGGGACTCTTTCCGTGCTGCCCCCCTGCAAAGTGCTACCCTAGGCCTGGGCCTCGTTGGCCTAGGCCAGGATACAGCGTTGGCTGCGAGTGCAGGAACTGCAGCCATTTCCACTCCCGCAACCATCCACAGTCTGCAACCTTCCACTGCTGTTTAAGAATACCCAGGGCTGCCATTCATTCTTAACTACTTCCCGCCCGTCATATAGCAGAATGACGGACGGAAAGTGGTTAAGTTATCCTGACTGGACGTCATATGATGTCCAGCAGGATAAGCTGCGATCGCGCGCCCGTGGGGGCGTGCAGCGATCGTTGGTGTGGTGTGTCAGTCTGACACACCACATCTCCGATCTTGGTAAAGAGCCTGTGACGTAGGCTCTTTACCATGTTGTCAGCTGTGTCCAATCACAGCGGATCACAGTGTAAACAGGAAGAGCCGTTTATCGGCTTTTCCTCCACTCGCACTGACAGACGTGGCTGCTCTCCTGACAGGGGGGATCTGCACTGATTGATTATCAGTGCGGACCCACCGAGAATGCCCACCCATGACCACCAGGTATGCCCACCCATGACCACCAGGGATGCCAACCAGTGCCCATTAGAGGTGCCAATCAATGTCCATTATAGATGCCAATCAGTGCCCATCAGTAATGCCTGCCAGTGCCTCCTCATCAGTGCTGCCTATCAGTGCCACCCATCAGTGCCGTCTATCAGTGCCCATCAATGCCACCTATAAGTGCCCATTAGTGTTGCATATTAGTGCCACCTATGAGTGCCTATCAGTGCGCCTATCAATGCCCATCAGTGCTGCATATCAGTGCCACCTATCAGTGCCGCATACTAGTGCCTCATCTTCAGAGCCCATCAGTGCAGCCTCATCAGTGCCCATCAGTGAAGGAGAAAACTTACTTATTTACAACATTTTATAACAGAAACAAAGGAAAATCTTTTAGTCCCTAAGTGATCACATGACCTCTGTTCTCAGCTGCATAAGGGGCTTGGAGAGGTGAGGGAGGAGAAACAGCAGGACACTGATATTCTCTGTGAAGAGCTGTGAATAGGGGTGTATCAGCACAAGTCTTGGCCATTGGAGGACAGCACAGTTAGAAATCTGACCACACTGGGAAAGATGTGCTTCTATCTCTAGCGTGATTAGTTTGAAATAGCAAAGCAGGGGGTCTGGTAGGATCAACAGCTATTTCAAGCAAATGAAGAAATGCAAAGAGAACAGGGTGCTCTTTAACACAAATACATGGTACAACAGATCTTGAATATGAAATGTTGGGGTAACATACACTTTAAGTCAGGGGTCTCAAACTGGCGGCCCTCCAACTGTTGCGGAACTACAAGTCCCATCATGCCTCTGCCTATGGGAGTCATGCTTGTAACTGTCAGCCTTGCAATGCCTCCTGGGAATTGTAGTTCTGCAATAGCTGGAGGGCCACCGGTTTGAGACCCCTGCTTTAAGTGGTGAGCTGTCGGTACACAGATCATTATTCAATTAACAAAGATGTACAGACTGTGGAAACTGGAAAACTTTTTATTCACAAAAATGTCTACTGACAGTCTGTAACATAATGGGGGTTATTTACTAAAGGAGTAGAGCATGTTCACTTTGCAAGAAAAAAATTTTTTGAAAGGGAATGTTCACTTAGTGTTAAAAGGGAATATTCACAGCGTAGTAAATGTAGTAAATCATCTACCAGAAAAAAAATAATAATGATTTTTGCTTGCACATGATTGGATTATTGCGGTCAGAATAGCTTCACCTTATTCACTAAGCTAAGTGAAAATTCCATTTGCAAATTGAACATGCTCTACTCTTTTAGTCAATGAACCCTAATGCATGGGTGGCTTGTTCCCTGCAGCAGCCCTTCCACCGTATGCCACCACCCGTTGAAAATGCAGAAATCCAGCTCTGGCCATAACAATAACAGTTGACTTTTCATGTCATAATTATTATTTTTAGAAATGAGAATAACTACATACAAATCCATAATACATGTAGGAAAATAAATGCAAGGCTTTGGCATTTTTTTTTAGACACAGTTTATAATATTCTTATTTATTGTCTCGCTTTTTTTTTGGAAAGTCATCTAAGCTTCATAATGTAAGATTATACATTTGAGCTTGCTGATGCAGAAATTGGCCAGGGAGGATGGAGAGCGGCCCTGATGCAAGGGGCACATTATTGCTGTGCTGCAGGCTAGACAAATCCTAAATCTTAATGTAGTGCAGACTTCAAGATGTTTTGTCGTTGTCTCTAAAAGCCCAAAGTGGGATTTGAGCTTCATTGTTTGGTCACAATTTAGACGAAACTCATGTGGCTTGCTGTGCTGCCTGGACACTGCCGGTGGCAATAAGAGCTGCAGAGTATTAAGTGGTCTGTTCTGTAGGCAGTCATAATCTAACAACAATTCATGTTAGGCTGGGAATCATTTTCCCTTTTCTCGGGTGAATTTCCTTCAAGATCTAGAAAGAGGGGAAAAAAAAGATTTATTAACTCTGCACATTCGGTATCTTTGTTATAGAAGTAACTAAAATAATAAGAAAAATGCATTAATGACACCAACTATGGGCAGCTCAGTTGCAAGCAAATGCATTAAAATGAATGATCTCCTTAGGTTGTGAAGTACAACTAAGCAGCAATACATTTTCTGGCAATTTGCAAAGGATAATATAATGAATGGAAGATAACAATGTATCTTGGCAAGTATAACAATAATAAAAAAAACACTTCTATATATATTATATACCATAATTATGATATAAACAGGCCATTATGTAATTTATTAAAAATGATTCTACCATTTCAATTTACAGCCAACTATAATTTTTTACAGCTGCCAAAAAAAATTGACACGCTGCTTGTTTGCTGCCATGGCAACACTAAAGAAAACCTGTACCCTTTTTTGTACAAAATGCCCCAAGAAATCTAATTTCCTGATCATTTGATTGGCTCACTCCCATAAAGTCCTGATTTAGCATATACAGATCTTTATGCTGAAGCTAATTGATATGGGATTAAATTTCTTCCAGAATAGGAAGCAAATGTGCATCGTTGGGTGACACTCATAGGTGTGCGCAGCCTAATGCATTAGCGTGTGTACCCTTAAGCGCAAACACACATGCATGTGTATCTACATATAAATGACCCCGGTACATTGATCTCCCTGCTGGCACAGTGAAAGAGAAGAGCATAAACACTTCTCTTATGGCAGAACCTGTAAGAGGGAGATCTTTCCCATGTTCCTGTTGCTACACAGAGAGATAACACTAATGCGCATGGGGTGATTAGGGTTGCCTGGGCACCCCGGCACACCCTGTGTGCACGCCTATGATGACACTTTATATCAGTACCCAGAAAACAGGGAGGCAAATAACTCACTTTTCTCTTTAACCTAGAAGAGGTTGATGAATGCTTATGAACTATGCAGATTTTTCCCTAATTTAGCCTAAAATGTTGACCTTAAAGTGGTTGTAAACCCACTTTTGCAACTTGCACCTACAGGTAAGCCTAGGTTAAGGCTTACCTGTAGGTGCAAGAAATACCTCCTAAACCTACACGGTTTAGGAGATGTTTGCTAAAAACGACATGCATCCGTGTCTACGGCGCATGCGCGCCATAGACAACGGCGCATTCATGGGGTTAATCCCATTCACAAATCCGGCTAAATCCCATCATTCGACGACTTAGCCGGATTTGACGGCTCACGCGCGCATGCGCGAAGTCACGTCTTCGCCGCTCCGGCCAATCACAGCGCCGGAGTGGCGCTGTCATTGGCTGGAGCGGCGATACCCGGAAGTAACCTTCCAGCTATCGCCGCAGCGATGGCTGCGGCTGGAGAGGGAGACCAGGATGGCTTCGGGGACCCCGATCTAAGGTAAGTGATGCATAATGAGCTATTATGCTAGTCATATTAGCTCATTATGGCTTTCTCTTACAGGTGATTTAAAAAAAAAAAATTCACATGGGTGTACAACCACTTTAACAGATTCACACTTTTCCAGTATAAAATATAAGACCAGTCACACATACGTATAAGACTGCCGGCTCCAATCTGTGCTGTGATATATCTGCTCTTCTCCAACTCCCTTTTCATGGACTGTTCAAAGGCCAGAGCTGCCACCCGGAAAAAGAAATCCTTTACATGTTCACCTGAGAAAGGAAACAAGTCACACAATTCTTCCCATGGTTACTTTGTTGTTCATTGCACTGCATATGTGTTGTTTTGTCTATATATGATGCATTGGAATTGTATTAATTACTAGCAGTTGATATAGTTACCTGTTTTGGCAGAGACGGACCAATATTCTGCATTCATTTCCTCAGCAAATTTCAAAGCATCTTGCTTTGTCCGTTCATATTCAGCCTCTGACTAGAACAAAACAGAGAAGGAATATAATGCATCTATGTCCAAGAACATACAAACACAGCCCTAAAACATTCTGGGGTCTATCATACGCCCCTTCCTAACCAATGTCACCACAAAGCTTCTAATCCACTCCTTGGTCATCTCTCGCCTCGACTACTGCAACTCCCTCCTCATTGGCTTACCTCTAAATACGCTATCCCCACTTCAGCCTATCATGAACGCTGCTGCCAGGCTCATCCACCTCAAAAAACACTCAGCATCTGCTATACCCCTCTGCCAATCCCTCCATTGGCTGCCACTCAACCAACAAACTAAATTCAAGATGTTAACAATAACTTACAAAGCCACCCACAACCTGGCTCCCAGCTACATCACTAACCTAGTCTCAAAATACCAACCTAATCGTTCTCTTCACTCCTCATCCCATGCTTGCCTTCAGGACTGTAACGCCGAGCGCTCCGGGTGTCCCATCCATCCCGGAGCGCCCGCGGCGTCTGTCCCCCTGCAGCGCTCCGGTCGGCTCCTCTGACCGTGAGCGCTGCTCTGATGCTGGCGGGGATGCGATCCATGCGGCGGCACCTGTCCGCCCGCGGATCGCATCCCATCCTGCTCACCGGCCTCCTCCCCCTGCTCCGTCCCGGCGCGCGCGGTCCCGCTGCTCTCTAGGGCGCGCGCGCGCCGGTCTTCTTAAATTTAAAGGGCCAGTGCACCATTGATTGGTGCCTGGTCCAATTACTGTGTCACACTCCAAAACACTTAAAAACCCACTCCCCCTTCCTGTCCTTGCCGGATCTTGTTGTCCTAGTACCTTGTGGAAGTGTTTTGAAGTTTGCCTTGCCTGTGTATCTGACCTTCTGCCATTGTTTCTGACCACGAACCGTTGCCGCCTGCCCTGACCTTTTGCTATGTCTGACCTTGCCTCTGCCTAGTCCTTGTATACCGCACCGGCCTCAGCCGCCAGAGAGGTGGAGTCGCTACTGGAGGACACGACCTGGTTGCTACCGCCGCAGCAAGTCCATCCTGCCTTGCGGCGGGCTCTGGAGAAAACCGGTAGCTGCTTAGAACCGGTCCCTCAGTGCGATTCGTGCCATCCCCTCTCTGGTACAGAGGATCCACCTCCTGCCTCCTCTATAGCCGCCAGTCCGGCCCGTGACAGTCCTCCTGCCTCCTCTATAGCCGCCAGTCCGGCCCGTGACAGTAGATCCGGCCATGGATCCCGCTGAGGTACCACTGCCAAATCTCGCTGACCTCACTACCGTGGTTGCCCAGCAGTCGCAACAGATCGCCCAACAAGGACAGCAGCTGTCGCAGTTGACCGCCATGGTCCAGCAGCTTCTGCCGCCGCAGCCTCCAGCATCTTCCCCTCTCCGAGCTGCCACTACTACCTCGAGAATTCGCCTGTCTCTTCCGGAGAAATTTGACGGGGATTCTAGGATGTGCCGGGGATTCTTGTCCCAATGTTCCCTGCATCTTGAGATGATGTCTGACCAGTTTTCCACAGAACGGTCTAAAGTGGCATTCGTGGTCTCTCTGTTGTCTGGAAAGGCCTTGGCCTGGGCCACGCCACTCTGGGACCGCAATGACCCTGCTACAGCCACCGTTCAGTCCTTCTTTGCTGAGGTTCGCAGCGTTTTTGAGGAACCAGCCCGAGCCTCGTCCGCTGAAACCGCCCTGCTTAACCTTGTCCAAGGAAACTCTTCTGTGGGCGAATATGCCATACAGTTCCGTACACTGGCCTCAGAGTTAGCTTGGAATAATGAGGCTCTCTGCGCGACCTTCAAGAAGGGTTTATCCGGCCACATCAAGGATTGTCTGGCCGCACGAGAGATACCCTCTTCCTTGACGGAACTCATCCATTTAGCTACCCGCATCGATATGCGTTACGTCGAAAGACGCCAAGAGCTTCACCAGGAGAAAGATCTTGTTCGCACCAGGCGTTATCCGCGCCTGGCTCCTCTCTTTCTGAATCCAATGCATCCTGTTACCGTGCCTCCCGCCGAGGAGGCTATGCAAGTGGACCTGTCTCGCCTGACCCTACAAGAGAGGTCTCGCCGTAGGAACGAGAACTTATGCCTTTATTGTGCGAGCTCTGATCACTTCCTAAAAGACTGCCCTATTCATCCTCCGCGTCAGGGAAACGCCCGCACCTAGTGAACGTGGGAGAAGCGTTACTGGGTGTGAATTCTTCCTCTCCACGTCTGACTATTCCTGTGCGGATTTCTCCTTCTGCTGGCTCCCTCTTATCTGCGGTGGCCTTCCTGGACTCTGGTTCTGCAGGAAACTTTATTGAAGCCTCTTTCATCAACAGGTTCAACATTCCTGTTACCCGTCTCATCAAACCCTTCTTCATTTCCTCTGTAAATGGAGAGAATTTGGATTGTACCGTGCGTTACCGCACCGAACCCCTGCTCATGTCCGTTGGTGTTCTTCACCAAGAAAAGATTGAATTCTTTGTTTTGCCGAACTGTACTTCTGACATCCTTCTTGGCCTACCCTGGCTCCAGCGTCACACTCCTACCCTCGACTGGACCACTGGGGACATCAAATCCTGGGGTGACTCCTGTCACAAACATTGCCTTAAGTCTGTACCGACCTGTCAAGTCCCCATCACTACTCCTTTGCCTGGCCTTCCAAAGGCCTCTCAGGACTTTTCTGATGTCTTTTGCAAAAAACAGGCGGAGGTCTTACCACCGCATAGACCCTACGACTGCCCCATTGACTTGCTCCCAGGTACTACACCACCCCGTGGCAGAATTTACCCTCTCTCCTCTCCTGAAACCAAGGCCATGACTGAATACATTCAGGAGAACCTCAAGAGAGGTTTTATTAGGAAATCATCTTCTCCAGCCGGAGCGGGCTTCTTCTTCGTGGCCAAGAAGGACGCCCTTGCATAGACTATCGTGGTCTCAATAAAATCACTATTAAAAACCGCATTTAACACCAGAGACGGTCACTTTGAATATCTCGTCATGCCGTTCGGACTTTGCAACGCCCCTGCAGTCTTTCAAGATTTTGTCAACGAAATCTTCCGGGACCTACTGTATACCTGTGTGGTTGTCTATCTTGACGACATCCTAATCTTCTCTGCCAACCTTAAGGAACATCGGCTCCATGTCCGTCAAGTGCTCCAGCGCCTCCGCGTAAATTATCTTTACGCTAAATTTGAAAAATGCCTTTTTGAGCGCAGCAGTCTTCCTTTCCTAGGTTATCTGGTCTCTGGACAAGGTCTTCAAATGGACCCTGACAAACTCTCCGCAGTCTTGGGTTGGCCACGCCCCTCTGGACTTCGGGCTATCCAACGCTTCCTTGGTTTCGCCAACTACTATCGTCAGTTCATACCCCACTTCTCCACCATCGTTGCTCCTATAGGGGCACTGACCAAAAAAGACGCGAATCCTAGGTCCTGGCCGCCTCAAGCGGAGGAAGCCTTTACTCGCCTTAAGACCGCCTTCTCCTCTGCACCTGTCATGTCTCGGCCAGATCCTCTAAAGCCGTTCTTCCTTGAAGTCGACGCCTCCTCGGTAGGAGCCGGAGCTGTGCTTCTTCAAAAAAACGCTAAAGGGAAAAACGTCACTTGTGGTTTTTTCTCTAAAACTTTCTCCCCTCCGGAAAAAAACTATTCCATAGGTGACCGTGAACTGTTGGCCATCAAGTTGGCATTAGAAGAGTGGAGACATCTCCTGGAAGGATCCCTTCACCCTATCTCCATCTACACTGACCATAAAAATTTGTCCTACCTTCAGTCCGCTCAGCGCCTAAATCCTCACCAGGCCAGGTGGTCATTGTTCTTTGCCCGCTTCAACTTCCAGATCCATTTTCGTCCCGCAGACAAAAATGTCAGGGCTGATGCTTTGTCCCGTTTCTCCGATACCTCTGAAACCGAGACTCCTCCTCAACACATCATACCCCCTGAGTGTCTGATTTCCTCTGCTCCCGCTTCTCTCGTGCCAATTCCTCCAGGAAAGACTTTCGTTCCTCCACGCCTTCGGCTTCAGATACTCAAGTGGGGCCATTCCTCCCATCTAGCCGGTCACGCTGGGATCAAAAAATCCATACAATTGATTGCCAGACACTATTGGTGGCCTACCCAGGAGGAGGATGTGACTGACTTTGTACGGGCCTGCACTATCTGTGCACGTGACAAGACGCCTCGCCAGAAGCCTGCAGGTCTTCTCCTTCCCCTACCTGTGCCTGAACAACCATGGTCCCACATCGCCATGGATTTCATCACGGACCTCCCTTTGTCTCGTAGTAACACTGTCATCTGGGTGATCGTTGACCGCTTTTCTAAAATGGCTCATTTTGTCCCGCTCCCTGGTCTGCCTACTGCACCTCAGTTGGCGAAGCATTTTTTTCTTCAAATTTTCCGCCTCCATGGGCTGCCCTCACATATCGTCTCGGATAGAGGTGTTCAATTCATCGCAAAATTTTGGAGAGCTCTCTGTACTCAACTAAAAATTAAGTTGAATTTTTCTTCCGCTTATCACCCGCAGTCCAATGGACAGGTGGAGAGAGTTAACCAGGTCCTTGGCGACTACCTACGCCATTTTGTCTCCGCCTGTCAAGACGATTGGGTCGACCTATTGCCCTGGGCAGAATTCTCATACAATTTCAAGAACTCTGAATCTTCCTCCAAGTCGCCTTTCTTTGTGGTCTACGGCCGTCACCCATTGCCCCCCTCCCCATTCCCACGTCTTCTGGAGTTCCGGCCGTGGATGAATTTACTCAGGACTTTGCCTCTATCTGGAAAGAGACTCAAAGGTTGCTCTCACTGGCCTCTGCCCGCATGAAGAGACATGCAGATAAAAAAAGAAGAATCCCTCCTGTCTATGCCCCTGGTGACAAAGTGTGGCTCTCCTCCAAATATGTTCGGTTTCGGGTACCTAGCTACAAGCTGGGCCCTCGTTACCTCGGGCCATTTAAAATCAAAAACCAAATCAATTCTGTTTCTTACAAGCTCCACCTTCCTCCTTCTCTTCGTATTCCCAACTCTTTTCATGTGTCTCTTCTTAAGCCCCTCATTCTTAACCGATTTTCCCCTAAGGTCACTGCTCCTGCTCCTGTCTCTGGTTCTTCTGATGTCTTCTCGGTGAAAGAGATCCTCGCCTCCAAGGTCATCCGAGGAAAAAAATGTTTTTTAGTGGATTGGGAGAACTGTGGTCCTGAGGAAAGGTCCTGGGAACCTGAGGCCAACATTTTAGATAAAGAGCTCATCCGAAGATTCTTGGGTTCCAAGAAGAGGGGGAGACCTAAGGGGGGGGGGGTACTGTAACGCCGAGCGCTCCGGGTGTCCCATCCATCCCGGAGCGCCCGCGGCGTCTGTCCCCCTGCAGCGCTCCGGTCGGCTCCTCTGACCGTGAGCGCTGCTCTGATGCTGGCGGGGATGCTATCCATGCGGCGGCACCTGTCCGCCCGCGGATCGCATCCCATCCTGCTCACCGGCCTCCTCCCCCTGCTCCGTCCCGGCGCGCGCGGTCCTGCTGCTCTCTAGGGCACGCGCGCGCCGGTCTTCTTAAATTTAAAGGGCCAGTGCACCATTGATTGGTGCCTGGTCCAATTACTGTGTCACACTCCAAAACACTTAAAAACCCACTCCCCCTTCCTGATCTTGTTGTCCTAGTACCTTGTGGAAGTGTTTTGAAGTTTGCCTTGCCTGTGTATCTGACCTTCTGCCATTGTTTCTGACCACGAACCGTTGCCGCCTGCCCTGACCTTTTGCTACGTCTGACCTTGCCTCTGCCTAGTCCTTGTATACCGCACCGGCCTCAGCCGCCAGAGAGGTAGAGTCGCTACTGGAGGACACGACCTGGTTGCTACCGCCGTAGCAAGTCCATCCTGCCTTGCGGCGGGCTCTGGTGAAAACCGGTAGCTGCTTAGAACCGGTCCCTCAGTGCGATTCGTGCCATCCCCTCTCTGGTACAGAGGATCCACCTCCTGCCTCCTCTATAGCCGCCAGTCCGGCCCGTGACAGTCCTCCTGCCTCCTCTATAGCCGCCAGTCCGGCCCGTGACAAGGACTTCTCCAGAGCCTCTCCCATCCTCTGGAATGCTCTACCCCAATCTGTATGACTTTCTCCTACTTTGTCCACTTTCAGACGATCCCTGAAAACTCATCTCTTCAGAGAAGCCTGTCTGGCCCCAACCTAGCAACTGTACTTTCTCCATCAGCACATCCCCCACAGTTATTACCTCTTGTATCCCTTGACCTTCACTCTAATGCCCTGTACACACGTTCGGATTTCCGACGGAATAAAATCCGATGGAATTTTCCGTCGGAAATTCCGATGAAGCTGACTTTCAATCAGTCTTGCCTACACGCCATCAGACAAAATTCCGACCGTCCAAAACGCTGTGACGTAAAACACTCTGACGAGCCGAGAAAAATTAAGTGCTTCTGAGCATGTGTCAACTTGATTCTGAGCATGCGTGGGTTTTTTCTCCGTTGGAGTTCCACACAGACGATCGGAATTTCCTGTCGGTTTTTTTTCCATTGGAAAAATTTAAAACATGTTCTAATTTTTAATACCGATGGAAAAGAGTCTGATGGGGCCCACACATGATCGGTTTTTCCGATGAAAAATGTCCATCAGACTTTTTTCATCGGAAGAAACGATCGTGTGTACAGGGCATTCGATTGTAAGCTCTAAGGCGCAGGGCCCTCTGATTCCTACTGTATTAAAGTGTATTGTATTTGTACTGTCTACCCTCAAGTAGTAAAGCGCTGGGTAAACTGTTGGCGCTTTATAAATCCTGTATAATAATAATAAAAATAATGACTAGTAACACTTTACTGTACATTGGCCTAAAACATACACAGCATAAGCATGTAGGGTAGGGCATGTATATTGGTTAAGATGCCTCCTTGCAAGTGAGATTTGGCTTAGGAGCTGCTTAGGGTTAAGTGCTAGGAGAGGGTAACCATGGGTAAGGATATGATAGGAAGGCAGAGAACTTCCTGAGGTTGGTATCAGTAGTCACCACGAGTAGAATGGCAACCAGTTTCTCCTGTGGGCAGACTAGCATGTAAGCAGGAAAACATACAGTATAACGTACAGCTTCTCCTTAGGGTGGAAGCTGGATGTAGCTGTAGGACTTAATAACTTAGCACATAATATTTTCATTCCCCTTTTGGGGGATACCAGACACTGGTATACCCCTACTGTAAGTTCAGGCCTCTTGTTTTGTATCTGCTCTCTCATAAATTCCTATGAACTGTTTGGAACTGTAAGCGCTTGGAGGCGGCTCTGCACCTTGCGTCTATTATTTTAGTAAATCCTTGAATAGAGACTTTTTGTGTGGACTGCTCTTTCCCTTATGGGAATGTCTTTTAAAAACAGCTCTCTATATTGGAGTCACAGCTGGATTTATTGCCAACTAAGCCTGGAACAGGTAGGTATGAGAGGACTACAGGGGGTACTGGTTATACCAGGCTGGATGGCACTGCAGCATTATTATAAGTAACCAGTATTTGAATCCATGGAGGCCCTTTGCCCACAGTATTTTGCTGGATTAAGGAATTCACCTGAGGGCCGGGCAGGAGTGGGTTAAAGAGCAGACATTCTCCCCCAGCTACATAACAAACACTGATCAAATAACGGTCTTAAGCCTCAAGCCTCGTACACACGACCGGTTTTCTCGGCAAGAACTAGCAAGAAAATTGCTAGCAGAGCTTTCTTGCCGAGAAAACCGGTCGTGTGTATGAGGCTTTCAGGTTTCTCGTCAAGAAAACTGGCCAGAATCTCGATGAGAAAAATAGAGAACCTGCTCTCTATTTTCTTGTCGGGATTCTCGTCGGCCTGTTTCCCGACGAGAAACCTGAGAGTGTGTACGCTTACCTGTCGCCGTGGAAACCTGCGCACGCTCGAAATGACTTCGACACATGCGCGGTAGCTTCCTAGGCATAGGTAGGGTGTAGCAAGATGGCGGCGACGGCATCGAATGTGACGAGTGTACGCTCGTCGTAGTCGATGACGTCACCGCGTTTGTTCCATTCAAAAGAACGGCGGTTCTTTTGAATCGAGCGTGTGTGCACTCGGCCGGGACAAGATTCTTGTCAAGAATCTCGTCAGGGAAAAACGACGGGTTTTTTCCTGACGAGATTCTCGGTCGTGTGTACGAGGCTTGAGAGTGCACCAGTGCCCAAACTATATACATTTACCTTAGATTCACAATCTTTGGGTGCATTAATGTATGCACATTAACACATGCTATTCCAAAAATATATTATAAAAGGTCATTTAAAATGTATTTACTTACAACAATTAATTTACTGTAAAACAGCTGAAATCTGGTTTGCTGCTTCAGGTAACTACTTCTAATGCACTCTTTAAGGTACACCTATACCCAGACTATAGACATTCAATTATTTACACAGTCTTAACAAGTAGCAAAAGTGCTTTAAAGAAATCCACGTATCTATGTAGCTGCAGGTACTGTGGAGCAACTCATCTTCAGAGTTCACAACAGAGACTCTAAAATCACAGCTACTCTCTCCTTCCCAGCCTATTAGCCATCTAATCTAACAAACAGCAGGTGCTATAAGCTGTAAAAAAACAACCAATTTAAAGTCTCTATAGTGAACTTTATAGCCTGGTACAAAACTGACATCTTCGGTCAGAGCCACTGTACTAACCATGCAAGGTTAGTTCAGGGATCTCCACTGCTGAGCTGTTGTGTTCTGACAGGGAGACACCCCCCCGCCAGACCACTCCAATCAGCGCTCTCCGCCATTGGCAGAGGGCGCTGATCGGGAGTCGGTCGGCTGCTGGTTTTCCAGCATGCACGTCCGACAGAAGCTGGCCGAATGGCCGGCTTCTGTTGGACAGACCGACATACACACGGGCCGAATAATAACCATTTTTTTTTAACCGGCTGTTGTCTCCCAACATTCGGTCGGTGTGTACCTGGCTTAAGTATGAATTTCTAAACATTGTCTACAATGGTCAATGAGAGCTTATTTTAAAGCTTGTTTACTACATGTTAAGAATATGTAAATACTGTAACTATGCATAGTCTGGGCACTGGTGCACTTTAGGGTTGCATTCACATCTGAGCACAGCGATTTTCATTTTCTTTTAGCGTTTTTGAATGCATATATGAGCTTTTAGAGGAGTATTTCAATGATTTTACATGTGTTTTTAAGCTTCAGGCGTTTTTGCTTTAGCCACTGCAAAGCACTAGGAGGATGGAGGTTCTTACAAGCTAGAAAAAAAAATGTCAGAAAGAACAAGTGGAAATGCTTGATTCTTAAGCCTCGTACACACGATCGGATTATCCAACGGGAATTGTGTGATGACAGGCTGTTTTTGGAAAATCCATCCGTTTGTATGCTCCATCGGACAATTGTTGTCGGATTTTCCGCGGACAAATGTGGGATAGCATGCTTTAAAATTGTCCGCCAACAAATGTGTGTTGTCGGATTATCCGATCTTGTGTACACAAGTCCGTAGAAAAAATTCCAAAGAACAAATACGCATGCTCAAAAGCAATGCTCACCATAACACAATATTAGCAGAAGTTGCCCAAAGGGTGGCGCTAAAGAATTGAAAATCCACGTAGTTTTGTGTTTGTTGGCCGACAATTCTTTGCCATTTGTATGCAAGTTCCTGGCCAACGCCCTTCGGACATAAGTCCTATGCTTTGTCCGCTGAAAATCCGATCGTGTGTATGAGGCTTTACCCACTGAAGTCTCTGGGACCAAAAACACCCAACTCTTCCACAAAAGTAGCTCATGTAGCCTTTAGAACAGTGGTTATCAACCCTGTCCTCAGGGCCCACTAACAGGCCAGGTTTGCAAGATAACTGAAATACATCCCAGCTCCATTAAGAGCCATAGCAGGCGCGTGCGTGCCCGCTGCACGGCAGAGGACCCGATGTCCGCCTGCCACCCACGATCACGGGAATGAGAGCCAGAACGGGGATCTGTCAATGTAAACAGACAGATACCCGTTCTGAGAGGAGAGGAGAGAGAGATCTGCTGTTCCTAGTGATTAGGAATAGCAATCTCTCTCCTCCTCCAGTTAGTCCCATCCCCCCACAGTTAGAAACACCTCCCAAGGAACACATTTAACCCCTTGATCGCTCCCTAGTGTTAACCCCTTCCCTACCAGAGACATTTACACAGTAATCAGTGCATTTTTATAGCAATGATCGTTGTATGAATGTCAATGGTCCCAAAAAAGTGTCAAAAGTGTCCGATCTGTCTGCCGCAATGTCGCAGTCCCGATCCAGTCCAGATTGCCGCCATTACTAGTAAAAAAAACGAATAATAATAAAAATGCCATAAATCTATCCCCTATTTTGTAGACACTATAACTTTTGCGCAACCATCAATATACGCTTATTGCGATTTTTTTTTTTACCAAAAATATGTAGAATACATATTGGCATAAACTGATGAAGACATTTTTTTGGGGGGGGATATTTATTATAGCAAAAAGTAAAAAATATAGTTGTTTTTTTTTTCAAAATTGTCACTCGTTTTTTAATCATAGCGCAAAAAATAAAAACCACAGAGGTGATCAAATACCACCAAAAGAAAGCTCTATTTGTGGGAAAAAAAGGACGTCAATTTTGTTTGGGTACAGCGTCGTATGACGGCGCAATTGGCAGTTTACCGCAAAAAATGGCCTGCTCATTAGGGGGAAAATCTTCCGGGGCTGAAGTGGTTAACAGATGTGCAGGTGCGGGTGATTGGCCCCGAATGCGCACTCTCTGTGTTTGGGGCCATACACCTGCACCCACAGGCCTGTGTTCATACAGCTGCTGCATTCGCTTAACATAACATAGGCTGCCTACACACAGCTTCAGCCACATAAAAAAAAACACTGATTCACAGTGTACAGGCCACAGCACCCATGTGAATGAGCCCTTCATTTTTTAATGAAGACATCCTTCACACACAGAGCTTTATTTATAAACTCAATACAGTTTTATCTTATAGATTTAGCAGGAATGTTGTCAGTTATTTTGTGTTTGGCCTCGTACACACGGCCGAGATTCTCGTTGAAAAAAACATGTCGTTTTTTTCGACGAGATTCTTGGACAAGAAACTTGTCCCGGCCGAGTGTACACACGCTCGTTTCAAAGAACCCGCGGTTCTTTGAATGGAGCATACGCGGTGACGTCATCGACTACGACGAGCATGCGCTCGTCACATTCGATGCCGTCGCCGCCATCTTGGTATACCCTACGTATGCCTAGGAAGCTACCGCGCATGCGTCGAATTCATTTCGAACATGCGCGGGCTTCCCGGCGGACAGGTAAGTGTACACACACTCACTTTTCTCGTCGAGAAACAGGCTGACGAGAATCTCGACGAGAAAATAGAGAGCAGGTTCTCTATTTTCTCGTCGAGGTTACTTGTCGGTTTTCTCGACGAGAAACCCGATAGCCGCGTACACACGACCGATTTACTCGGCAAGACATCTCTGCCAGCAAGTTTCTTGCTGGTTCTTGCCGAGAAAATCGGTCGTGTGTACGAGGCCTTAGTGTCAGCTATTAATGATTTTAAAGTATTTTTAGCGAAAATATTGTTTAAATATTTTTTTTGGGGGGGTGGGGGCTGTCAGGTAGGCTGTATGGGGCCTGTGATTTCTAACAGCAGCCTTGGGGATGGAGGAGGGGTGTATGAATCCAAATATGAGCAAACAGGTTGAGGGGAAAAGCAGACGCATAGGGAAGGCAGGGGCTGCTCCACAAGGGCCCAGAAGGAGGAAAAATAAGGGCAGGGTGGTAACTCAGATGTGCAGTCCTCATAGCTATGTGGAGTGTCCAATCTCCATAGGTTAATGTGAAAATTGAGGGGCAGGTAATTAGCAAACCCATGGACATTTTTTTTTCCAAATGTGGGTAAGGAGTCATTCTGGTTTGCTGAAAGGGCATTGTTTGGCATTTTTTATGTGAGACTTCAACTACTAGGAGGAAAGACATTTTCCAGGCCTGACCTATCACACTCGTCATTGCCATAACCATAGGCGTGCGCACATGGTGTGCCAGGTGTGCCCAGGCACGCCCTAATCATTTCCTGCAGTGCAGATTCCCCCTACTGCTTGGTGTCCCCTCCCACAGCATGGCTGGCTTCCCTCCTCTCCCATTGGCTACTGCAGTGGGCACACATAGATGATATTTCAGGATGAGTGGGGGAAGGGGTAATGTCATTTACCGACCCCTTCCCTTTCTGAATGAACACAGTGAGCGATCGGTACCGTGTTTTTGAGCTTTCAGGTGCACACCCTAATGCAACAGGCTGCACACACCTGTGGCCATAACAATATGTTTGACAAGCCGGAACTAGAGTTTAGTTCACCCGACCTGTTTTCTATCGAATAAAGTCCTTGTGAAAGGAGAAACCAGTCACCATGTATAATAATTGGCAAATGTGTGTCTAAAATTGTTTAACTATGGGACATTTCCGCTAGATACAGGCAAACATGCCTCCAGAGCAGCAACCATGGAAGCATTATGCCGCATACACACGATCGGAATTTCCGACAACAAAACCGTGGATTTTTTTCCGACGGATGTTGGCTCAAACTTGTCTTGCCTACACACGGTCGCACAAATGTTGCTCGGAAATTCCGAACGTCAAGAACGCGGAGACGTACAACACTATGACGAGCCGAGAAAAATTAAGTACAATGATTCTGAGCATGCGTCAAATTGATTCCGAGCATGCCTAGGATTTTTGTGCGTCGGAATTGGATACACATGATCGGAATTTCCGACAAGAACTTTTCTTGTCGGAAAAATTGAGAACCTGTTCTCAAACATTTGTTGTCGGAAATTCCGACAGCAAATGTCTGATGGAGCCTACTCTACATGCGGTCGGAATATCCGATCAAAAGCTCACATTGAACATTTGTTGTCGGAAATTCCGATCGTGTGTACGCGGCATAAGGGATAATAATGTGCTATGGATATAAGGATCTGTATGGAGAGGAAAATTCTGATAATTGTAATTGATTTTTTTCACAGGATCTATTCATTGATAGGGATTTTTCTTTTTTGGACTACTTTGTGCTCATCAATAGTTGAATTATATTGTCATTCCCGGGATTGTCACTATTTATAATTTATATAATTTTTTATTATTTATGTGGTGATCACAAGTATCCCTTTGGTGGATATTTATACACAGATATTCACCCATATATGTTTCACATGTTATATATGATTGATTAATCCCACTTCACTTTATGTGGTTTTATATTAATTAATCATCTTTATTGGTGGTTATTCTCAATTTTAGTTAGAGCGCAACCTTCTTTTTACTGATAATTGTAATTGACTGATGAAGTGTCAGCTGGAAACCACTACATTGACACAGACACAGATAATTGCTGTACTTCATACCTGTATCCAATTCTGTAAACACCTTTAGCCCAGGTTCACACTGGGCTGCAGGAATGAAGCTGTGCGAGTTCAGCTGAACTCGCACGATTTCACTCCTGCCTGTCAGTCCCGATTTCAAAGACATCTGACACAGATGTCAATGTAAATCGCGGCTGAAATCGCAAAAAGTAGTACAGAAACTACTTTTTGAAATCGGTGCAGCGCCGCAGATGCGGCGTCGCACCGATTAGGACGGTGCCATTGCCCGCAATTTGCGGCAAATTTCGCCGATTTGACATGCGATTTGACATGTCAAATCGCATGTCAAATCGCACCATTGTGAACCAGGGCTTAGGCTGGGTTCACACCTAATACCGATGCGGCTCCCAGCAGGGGTCCGTTGCATCCTGGTTCACCGTTTCAGGTCCGATTTCAGCCCGAATTTTTGGCTGAATTCGGACCTGAAACAGTCCAAAAGATGCATAGGGCTCCTGTGCAAATTTGCACCGGAGCCGCAGCGGAGATATGTGAACCAGCTCCATAGAGAGCCGGTCAAAATCCCCTGCTATTGCGAATTGGATGCAGAGAATCTGCATCCAATTCGCAATGGTATAAACCCAGCCTTAAGAAAAAGTTTTAAGTAGAAATCACAGTCAGAGACAAAGGTCGATACTAATATGGGATACAGTTTGGTAGTACCGTATTGTAAACACCCCAAGACTCTTACAAACAACAGCGCCACCTGTTTGCAAAAAAAGTGTACTACACAAAAATTAGGCCCCAATATGGCCAGAAGGAGCTTTACTATTGCAGTCATCAATGCTCAGGTTTTTTTTTTTTTAATCGAGTAGACATAAATCCATTTTGAATGGTCTTAATAAAAAGGAATTTTTATTCTATTACAGTAAATCATACAATGGTTGTATGTGGTATGTATTAAGTTTACATTGCTATAAAAATGAGAAAGCAAAGGGAAAAATTCAGGAAACTTTGCAAGAATTTGTTATAATGACCCCTTGTCGTGAAAGCCTAAGCTTTGTACCAGGTTCAGGGGATAACGGCTTGTGTGAATAAACACCCGCTGACATCATGCTGACAGATAACACTGAACAAAATTCTGACACTGAAAGGGGAGGTCAATAACCTTACAAAACAAAAGGAGAGGAAAATGTATGGCCTTACAAGATACACAAAAATGAACATTTTAGACTGTACTAATACCTTGGGAATAATTTACTAAGGCAACTAGGCTGTTCACATTGCAAGAGAATAGCTGAGTGAATGTGGTGAAGGTCTATGACTTAGGCCTCTTTCACACTGGGGCGGGGAGGTGCGCTGGCGGTATAGCGGCGCTATACCGTCGGATTTGCCGCGATGTTCGGCCGCTAGCGGTGCGGTTTTAACCCCCGCTAGCGGCCGAGAAAGGGTTAAAACTGCCCGCAAACTGCTGCTGTAGCGGTATAGCCACGGTGTCCTATTGATTTCAATGGGAAGGAGCGGTAAAGGAGCGGTATACACACCGCTCCTTCACCGCTCCAAAGATGCGGCTTGCAGGAGATTTTTTTTCCTCCCGCCAGCGCAGCGCCTCAGTGTGAAAGCCCTCAGCTTTCACATTGAGAATGCTGGGGCAGGATTATTTCAGACGTTATTTATGCGCTATTTTTAGCGCTAAAACGCCTGAAATACGCCTCAGTGTGAAAGGGGCCTAATATCAGTGAATCACGTGCAAGCAAAAGTATTTTTTTGTAATTTTCCTGGCACGTGATTGCATATTCTATGCAAAGTGATTTTTTACCACATTCGCTAAGCTTAGGGAAAATTCCCTTGCAAATTGAAAATTCCCCTGCAAAGTGACCAGCTTATTTGCCTTTAGTAAATCAAGCCCCTTGACTTCACTTTTACACTATTCATTAATGAGACAATTGTATAAAAAGCGTCAGGCGTCCCAGTCATAAATTGAAAAATGCAGTACAAAATGTATTATTTCAGTTACAAAATGATGTACAGTATACCCTAAGCCTGCAAAAGACCAGCTCTTAAATATAAGCAAAATGAAAACAGCCACATCACTTAACATGTCTTGCTTGCTTGATAAACCAAAGGAACAACATGTGTCACATATTAGATTGTGCAGTCTAAAATAATAGTGGGTGCCCCACAACAAGGAACCTGTTAAATTAAATATCACAACTCGATAAAAACCTTGTTGGATCCACATAGTTTGATATGGAAGTGACAATAGGAAAAGAGATAAGATCTTCTTTGCTGGATCAAGAAGCATGCAGAATAAATAGATGATGTTGTCCTGACCACCTACTTGAATTCTGGTCAATTGTAAGGGTATACACCACATCCACAGCTTGCATCTTATACAGTTTGTCCCCCTCCTATACTTTGGATGAGTCTACTCATAGGCGTGCGTACAGGGTGTGCCAGGTGTGCCCAGGCACACCCTAATCACCCTGTGCAGCACAGATTCCCCCTACTGCCCTAGCCCTTCCCCCTACAGCACTCCGACATCCCTCCTCTCCTCTCCCGCCAGCTGTTGCTGCGGGGATGTTTCAGGGTGAGCGAGGGAAGGGGCCAATAAATATGTAATTTACTGGCCCCCTCCCATTCTGAATGAATGAGCGTGAGTGATCGGTAGTGTGTGTTTGAGCTTTGGGGTGCACACCCTAATGCATTTGGCTGTGCACACCTATGAGTCTACTATACATCAATGATGAGCTGTTTCAAGGAACTGATTATGTTATACATACAGTATGTCCTGCTCTCTGTGAGCTCCTTATTAAGTGTTCCACAAGTCTTAGGTTGGTAAAACAAAGTTAGAAAAAAGACTAATAGATTCCTCCATCCACACAAACGAGGTGGATGGAGGAATCCCCCTTGCCGAGACATTGTATTCTGACAGCGGGACCTGCTGATCGGTTCCTGCAGCCGCTGATTGAAAAAGTTTTATAAACATCCCTTCGACAAAAGTCAATCAAGCGACCGACTTATGTTGAGCAGAGACTGCCACGTCCCTGCTAAACCAGACACATTTTGATCGGTGTATAGCCTGCTTTATCTTCACGCTACATATATGATTCAAAGTGTGTGATTACACCAGTTAGCACGTGTTATCAGGGGCGCTGTGCTAAACATACAGCAAAGGGCTATCGACAGGGTCAACTTCAGTACAACCAGCGTGCCCAAACAAAGATCGAAATTCAGCCAGTTCCTGCTGAACCAGCTGAATTTTGATCGGTCTACGACCAGCTTAAGCCAATAGTATGTGTGCTCCACACATACAACCTTTCGGTGAGAATTTGTCCATTGAAGCCATGTTTAGTAGCCACGCTTTCCTGGAATGTATCCATGTATGATGATCATTTTGGCCAGCAATACCCTTGTGGATTACAACAGATCAGCAGTGGCGTACTAAGTAGGGGGCGGGGGGGGCGTACCGCACCGGGCTCCACACACTGGGGGGGGGGGGTGTCAGGCCGGCGCCCCCCCTCCGCGACCGAAGAGGACTTAGCCACACACTGGGGGGGGGGGGGGTGTCAGGCTGGCGCCTCCCCCTCCGCGACCGAAGAGGACTTAGCAAGGGCAGCATGGCGCGGTGACAGGTAGGCAGGGATACGAGCCGCACCCGAGTGATACCCGTCGGCACACCCGGGACATGGCCGCAAAGACCCCCTCTTGTGGCCGCGCCGCGGCTCTGATAAGTCTCGGCTGTGATCAGAACTGATTAATTCTGATTAATTCTCAAATAGGTGCCCAAGACCACATTGTCTATTTTTTCTGCATGTTTCTTGATGCTGCACATTTTCCCTATTGATGTACTGAATAAAAGGGATATATTAAGTGATGTTCTTATTTTCATTTTAATTATCTTTAGAAGTTGGTCTTTTGCAAGCTGTGAGTATACCTATCTTTGTAACTTATATTGAATACATTCTGTATTGGATTTTTCAATTTATAACCATTGAATGCTGAATTTAACATTTCTGTGTTGTATTATTGATTTATTTGCCATATTTTGGATGGAAAGGTCAATTTACAATTATATGTGCGCATCACCTCCAAAAATATGTCCTAGCTTCTGTCTGGCATTAACAGAGATGTTTATTGAAAAAAACAGGAAAATTTGCTTTTTGACACTGTGGTAAAATAATGATTCAAAATATAAATACCATGTCCATCGGACATTTGCTGTTGGAATTTCCAACAACAAATGATTTAGAGCAGGTTCTCTATTTTTCCGACAACAAAAGTTCTTGTCGGAAATTCCGATCGTGTGTAGCCATTTCTGACGCACAAACGTGCTGCTGCGCATGCTCGCAATCAATTTGACGCATGCTCGGAATCATTGTACTTCATTTTTCTCGGCTTGTCGTAGTGTTGTACGTCTCCGTGTTCTTGACCATCGGAATTTCCGAGCAACATTTGTGTGACCGTGTGTAGGCAAGACAAGTTTGAGCCAACATCCGTCAGAAAAAAATCCACGGTTTTGACCATACAATAGGTAAATGTAAAGCATCAGTACAATGCACAATTCTCACAATTCCATGGAATTACCATAAGTAAGACTTGCTTCTGTAGCTTCTCCTGGTGAAGATCAGGGATATCTAGTCAATCTTGTGTATTTGAGAGTCCAGTAAAACCTTGGATTGCGAACATAATTTGTTCCGGAAACATGCTTGTAATCCAAAGCACTCATATAGCAAAGCAAATTTCCCCATAAGAAATAACGGAAACTCAAATGATTTGTTCCACAACCATTTATTCATAGGTCCTTTAGTTTATAGTCCATATAAAAAGATTATAGCAATGTGACCAGGTTGTGTAACCATAAAATGTCCATCCACAAATGGAAGCCTCCACAAGGGGATTAGAAGCAAAATCCAGCAGGAGCTACAGGGTATAAAAGAGAAGAGAGGCGCATCTAAGTGTAGCAATATGTTGCTAAATGTTGTACCTTCATTAAAGTGGTTGTAAACCCACTAATCGTTTTTTTTTTTTTTTACCCCACCTGCAAGTCAAAGGCATAATGAGCTAGTATGACTAGCATACTAGCTCATTATGTACCACTTACCTTAGACCGGGGCCCCCAAAGCCATCCGTGTCCCTGTCTTGAGCCGCAGCCATCGCTGCGGCGATAGCCGGAATGTTACTTCCGGGTATCGCCGCACCAGCCAATCACAGCGCCGCTCCGGCGCTGTGATTGGCCGGAACGGCGGAGACGTCACTCTGCGCATGCGCACGGGAGCCGTCACATTCGGCTACGCCCAGCGATTGCTGGGAAGTAGCCGATTTTGTGAATGGGATTAACCCCATGAATGCGCCGTTGTCTACGGCGCGCATGCGCCGTAGACAGCGGCGCCTGTCATTTAACTAAATATCTCCTAAACCATGTAGGTTTAGGAGATATTTCTTGCACCTACAGGTAAGCCTTAATCTAGGCTTACCTGTAGGTGCAAGTTGAAAAAGTGGGTTTACAACCACTTTAACCACTTGCCGATTAACCACTGATCGCTGTGAAGATGACAATGGTCCCAAAAATGTGTCAAAAGTGTCCGATATGACCGCCATAATGTTGCAGTCACGAAAAAAATCACTGATCGCTGCTATTACTAGTAAAAAAATTATTTTTTTATAAAAATGCCATAAAACTATCCCCTATTTTGTAAACGCTATAACTTTTGCGCAAACCAATCAATAAACGCTGATTGCAATTTTTTTTACCAAAAATATGTACAAGAATACGTATCGGCCTAAACTGAGGAAAAAAAATTTTTTTTTATATATTTTTGGGGAAATTTATTATAGCAAAAAGTAAAAAATATTGCATTTTTTTCAAAATTGTCACTCTATTTTTGTTTATAGCGCAAAAAAAAAAACCGCAGAGGTGATCAAATACCACCAAAAGAAATCTCTATTTGTGGGAAAAAAAGGACGTAAAATTTTCTTGTGAGCCACGTCGCACGACCGCGCAATTGTCAGTTAAAGCGACGCAATGCCGAATCGCAAAAAGTGGCCTGTCTTTAACCAGCCAAAATGGTCCGGGGCTGAAGTGGTTAAATGTAACCATATTGCTACAGAGAGGCGCCTTCTCTTTTATACTCAGCTGTGATACGACGCTATTTGTATATCAAGACATTGCTTGTATATCAAGTCAAAATGTATTAATGTTGCTTGTCTTGCAAAACGCTCTCAAACCAAGTTACTCTCAAACCAAGGTTTTACTGTAATTGATTCTATAATTTCTGTATATTGTCTACAAACTATTAATTTTATACATCTAACCATATTCAGAATTTCTTCTTCTGAGTGGCACTTGAAAGCCTGAACATGGATATTTCCCAGTACACAGCTAATTATTGCTTAACTGAACGGTTTACTTTGGCCAAGATGGCTGCTAGGCAGAATGGAATTCCCTTAGCGACAAGCCTTTATTGACTAAGAAGACGTAGATCATTAATTAAAAGAAACAGATTGCTGCCTAGGTTCTCTGTAAACCTAAGGCAGAAGATGTCTAGAAAGAAGAGGTTTTGCCCCAAAACCATACAAAAATATAACTGCACAGTGCTTCCAGTTTGGTAATACAGGCATGTCTATGTTTTCTCTGTGCTGCAACAGCATGTTATTTATTGAAAGCATAGTTTGGGTGCGGTGTCTTTGTGCACAGTTGTGGATCACTTTTTGGGAGACTGGCGAGGTGCAGATTAGTTGGGTGAGATAATAGGTGCCAATGACGCTCTGTTCTGTTGGTAATTATATCTGTGTAGCGGGGTGTTCCCCTTTTACTTCCCGGAGACTACATCACCCAGAAACCCATTTGGCAGTGTTCACCGCAGAGACTCATGGGAGGGGATATATAAGGAGGAGGCGCGGCTGCGCTCGGCCTCTTTGGGACACGAGACTTCAGAGACTGATCCTCCTGTGCGGATGTGTCGGAGTGCAAGGCCTGAAGCCTGAGACCTTGCGCAGCACCAAAGAGCCTTCCACCCCACTGCAAGCCTGGGTGGCTCCGGACCTCGTTTGTCTACAGCCTGGACCGGATCGAGGACCCGATCGTTGGAGACACTGTGTGTGTGTGTGTGATACAGTCGGTGGAAGTTCCCCGGACTGGGACCCTGTCCGGGCGGGTGAGAGGGCGTATGCCCAAACCATATACTGTTGTTGCTAATAGGCCTATAGACTGCCGTGGCCCACAAGTTGCTCTTGATACTCTCATTAGAGGACCTCAAAGGAGCGGTACTAACACTTTATATAATACAGTGTTTACCCCATCTTTACAGCTTTACAGGGATAACAACTGATGTGGCTAAAAGCCGCTCAGTTGTTATCCTATGGGAGCGAGAGGGGACATCCCCCACTCCCAGGGCCTTCCGCCGCTCTTACTGGGCCTCCTGTCCCATCAGGAGACCCGACCCTCGAATTGCCACTTCCGGCGGCTAGAGACAGGACTGGCACGAAGCTGAAAACGGCTTTGTTACAGTCTTCTCTCTGTAAACATGGAAGCAACGTCCCAATGTCTCTTCCGGTTTACTCGGCTGCCAATGGCTCAGTTTAAAAAAAAAAATACAGTATTCAGAATCGCAGTTTTTGGCGATCTGAATACTTTGAAGTGCAAAGGAGGGATTTGGGTTCTTTTAGACCCCCGATCCCTCCATAAAGAGTACCTGTCACCACCTATTACTGTTTACATTCCTTGTGACCGCAATAAAAGTGATACAATTTATTTATTTTTTTTAAACACAATGTAAATTTTTTTTTTTTAAAGTGAAAATAAAAATTTAAAGTGCCCCCGTCCCCATGAGCTCGCGCAGCAAAGAAAACGCATACGGAAATCCCGCCCACATTTGTAAACGGTGTTCAAATCACACATGTGAGGTATCGCCGCGATCTTCAAAACAAGAGCAATAATTCTAACACTAGACCTCCTCTGTAACTCTAACCTGGTAACCGTTAATTGTTTTTTAAAGCGTAGCCTATGGAGATTTTTAGGTACCGTAGTTTGTCGCCATTCCATGAGTCTGCGCAATTTTAAAGCATGACATGTTTGGTATCTATTTACTCAGCGTAACATCATCTTTCACAATATACAAAAAAAATGGGCTAACTTTACTGTTTAGTTTTTTTTAAAATTCATGAAAGTGTCTTTTTCCCCAAAAAGTTGCGTTTAAAAGACCGCTGCACAAATACTGTGTGACATAAAATATTGCAACAATTGTCATTTTATTCTCTAGGGTCTCTGCTAAATATATATATATATATATAATGTTTGGGGGGCTCTAAGTAATTTTCTAGAAAAAAATAGAGATTTTAACTTGTAAACACCAAATAGGCTTAGTCATGAAAGGGGTATAGAGTAAATCTGTAGGAAATCCTGGCCATGCCTCCTCTTTTGTATTGCCCTCCCAAAATCATAGGATTAAATCTCTACAAACGTAAGAAGAGACTCTGTTTGAATGTTGGTACATCAGCAGTACTTCTAATGTTTGTGTACAGGAAAAAAATGAACTCACAAAACTACATTTCAGATTGCTGTTTGTGTTCTGTCTGACATGTACAATGCATTTATCAATTCCATTACAAAGGTGCTATTGTGTGAGCAAATCTCAGCATATTTACAATGCCAACATGCAACACTTGAATTCCTGTATGAAGCAGAAAGCTTCCCAAACATTTACATGATGCTGAAATGAGCTAAACTATAGACCTTTTTTACTCACCAATGTGTCTTTTTTAGCTCCAACAAGGTATACGGAGCAAGAATCGGGTTCATTTTCTCTTAGAGCATCCCGCAGCCAGTGCCTGAAATCGGTAAGAGCATTGCTTAAATACCCACAGCAAACATAATTCTAAAATACTTATTTAATCCAGTACTGTCAGCACAGAGCTACACCTGTGGTTAACGGCATAGCAGATATATTTATATTTAAACCCCCAAAAAAAACTATATCCCATCACATGCATAACACTACCAACAAGTTCAATAGCCTCATTACATTTTTTTTTCAAGTGTAAATACCGTAGTATAGCTTTTTTAACTGCCACTTCCGGGTTTTCCCTCCCGCTGGAGTAGGCGTTCCTACTCCTTTCCCCGGCGCTGCAATGTCATCTGGGAGCTCGCCGCATTGTCTCCTGGGAGCATAGTGTCATGCTTCCCAAGAGACAATGCAGAACGCCGTCCTGCGAAATCTCTCGAGATTTCACATAAGAAGTGATGCGTACTGTTGTGAATACCATCACAACGGGCCGTGAACTTTCAATGACGCCGCCCGTTGTGATGGCAACCAGGAAGGTTACGGCGCTACTCGCCATAAACACTGCGCATGCACGAGAAAGAGCGGTGAATGCTGGGAGATGAGCATTCACCGCTTCCAGGAAATCATTGCTTGTGGACTTCACAATGCCCACAAGCAAAATGGAAACTGCCTAGAATGGATTTTAAAAGTTCTTCTTTTACTTGAAAACGGACAGGGGATATTTGAAGACACCAAAGCAGTGAGTATTACTTTGTAATGTAAAAACTCATTGAATGCACCAAAAAAAAAAAACGATTGGCCTCGGAACCTCCGCTTTTCTTGGATACTTGGAATGCTCATGAGCTCTGATAAGCAGAAACTCTGTGGTTGAATGGGTCCACTTTCTCCGGCTTCCTAAGCCTCACTATTGGCCAACTACTGTAAGGTTTAGGACAGGGGTCTCCAAACTTTCTAAACAAAGGGCCAATTTACTGTTCTTCAGACTTTAGGGGGGTGGACTGTGGCCAGTGGGAGTAGAAAATGTCCTGGTGTCAGTAAACAATGCCACATCTTTAGTGGCAGGAATATATTTCCCATTAGTGGGGTCAGTAGGAGGAATAATGCCCCATTGTTGATGTTAGTGGGAGGAATCGTGCCCCATCATTGGTGTCTGTGGCAGGAATAGTGCTCCATTATTGGTGTCAGTAGGAGGAATAGTGCCCCATCACTGGTGTCAGTTGGAAGAAAAGTACCCTATTATTGGTGTCAGTGGGTGGAAGGGTGACAATCATCGGCATCAGTGGGAGGAATAGTCCTTGTTGGTGTCAGTGGAAAGAATTATGCCCCCATTAATGGTGTTAATAGGAGGAATACTGCCCAAAGGGGCGGATAAAGTCAGACAGTTTGGAGACCACTGGTTTAGGAGGTTATAAAGGGTTATGTATAATCCTTCCACTTATCAAACCAAAAAGGATGTGAACATTGAGGATAACGAGTACACACAGCACTTGCATTAAAAACTGTGACAGGTAAGATCTTGGAGGTTAAAATGTGTCACTTTAAAGTGGTTTTAAACCCTTATAGACCACTTTTACCAACAGGTAAGCCTAGATTAAGGTTTACCTGTAGGTGCAACAAATATCTCCTAAACCTACAAGGTTTAGGAGATATTTGCAAAAGACAGGCACTGATGTCTACGGCGCATGCACCGTAGACAACGGCGCGCAGGCAGGCGCACTGAGCGTGCCGTTTATAACGGCGATCGTGCCGTTAGTGGCGGCTCCCGTGCACATGTGCGAGAGTGACGTCATTGCGGCTCTGGCCAGTCACAGCATAAATTTCCTTTAAAAAAAAGATATCACATAGCAAGATATTGTATGTCTGCTCGCAATCTCTGGGGGGCTACCCACATACCAGGTACCTACCTAGTGTGCTCAAGGGTTTGAATGTCACCCAGGTCAAAAGCAGTAATAATCACTAAAAGAAAAAGAAAAATCTTTACAACATTTAATGATGCAAACCAGATTCATTGTAGAACATCTGGATGATGAGACACAAAGAAACTACTCATTGTAATTTGGATGATTCTGCATTTATTCTGTAATCTAACCTTGTGCTCCTCTGTAATATGCTGATGCAATGCATTTGAACTTCTCTTGTCCAGCTGTGTCCCAGCTTAAGAAAAAAAGAACAATATTAATTATTACAGTGATACGGAGAAAATTGGCGTGAATTAAGATCACGTGACCGCCCTAATTGGCAGTCACGGCAATCACGTGGTCCGAAAACTCCTGATCGCAACGAGCGATTGTAGCTTTCAGTTAGGCGACGCCAACTGTGCTGGGAGCTCTCGGCACAGGTGTATAGGCAACAATTCACGCAAAACTTGTTAGAGTCTGCAAAAGACTTGAGACTGGGGCGGAGGTTCATCTTCCAGCAGGACAACGACCCTAAACATACACCCAGAGCTATAATGGAATGGTTTAGAACTTTAGATCAAAGAGTGTTCATGTGTTAGAATGTCCCAGTCAAATCAAATTGAGAATCTGTGGCAAGACTTGAAAATTGCTGTTCACAGACACTCTCCATCCAATTTGACAGAGCTTCAGCAAATTTGCAAAGAATGGGCAAAAATATCACTCTCTAGATCACAGGTGTCAAACACAAGGCCCGAGGGCTGAATTCGGCCCTCCTGGCCATTTCATGTGGCCCTCACACCTCTCCTGCAGCTGCAGGAGAGCTCCAGCCCTCCTCTGGTCCTCCTCCAGACCCTGTACTTTCTGCTTTCAAGCATCTTCTTCCCAGCAGCAGCATAAGATAAGCGGGGGTGCACTGTGATGTATGAGAGGGTGGGGACTCAACTTCTGATGGTGGGGTGGCTCTTGACATCTATTGTAAGGGGAGGGGAGGTGCTGGACATCTAATCTTACAGATACAACCGGCCTTTATGAGGGCAATCATAATGCTGATGCGGCCCACAATGGAATTGAGTTTGACACCTCTGCTCTAGATGTACAAAGCTGGTAGAGACATCCCCAAAAAGACTTGCAGCTGTAATTGCAGCAAAAGGTGGTTCTACAAAGTATTGACTCAGGGGGGCTGAATACAAATGTACACCACACTTTTCACTTATTTATTTTGAAAAATTGTTGAAAACCATTTCTCATTTTCCTTCCACTTCACAATTATGTGCCACTTTGTGTCTGTCTATCACATAAAATCCCAATAAAATACATTTACGTTTTTGGTTGTAACGTGACAAAATGTGGAAAATTTCAAGGGGTATGAATACTTTTTCAAGGCACTGTAAAAATACCTGCAAGTATATACTTGTATACTTACATGGTAAGCATGTTTGAACTTAACATGAATACCATCACTTTACTTTAACAACTTAACATGAATATCTGATTCTAGGATCACTTGTGCCTAATAATATATGGATGCTGAAGAGGTATCTTAAGGAGAAAGGTACAACTGTGCTTTAAATAGGGCCCTATAGATTGATAATGATCAGTTAGAAACGACTATAATGTATAACTGTTTAATCCAAACCATGCCTTCTACTTATTATAGTATTTATAGGATATTCTGTGCACAGAGCTTTGTCATTTTAAAAGTGGACTTACATCTGAAGGTTAAATGGTACGCCCAAGATTTCAAACCGCTCAATTTCAAAATCAACACCAATTGTTGCTTTGTAATCACGGTCAAAGACATTCTTGCAAAACCTGCAGTAAAGAACACTCAAAATGATTGTCCTGTAGATACAAATAATTTAAATAACCTATCCAAAGAATGTCACTTTGTAACACTGGAAAAAAATAAATAAAAAAAAATACACACTTTGATTAGATACAAATGTATCAAAGCAAAGCATATTGTTAAAATGTAACATCAAGTATAAAAACAAAACAAAATCAATGCACAGTATCCTAAACCAAGGATTCCAAATTGATTATTCCCTGATTTTACCAGAATGTACTAAAATCTCATTGGATTCAATCGGTTACTGAACGTTAATACTGCCATTGTCAGTGATAGTGAACCTTGGCACCCCAGATGTTTTGGAACTACATTTCCCATGGTGCTCATGCACTCTGCAGTGTAGTTGAGCATCATGGGAAATGTAGTTCCAAAACATCTGGGGTGCCAAGGTTCGCCATCACTGCTCTATGTAGTGCCTGTTTAAAGCTAAACTCTGAGCAGAAAAACACATTTAAATAGGTTCCTGAATAGCAACTAAAGATATAAATCCATTTTGTGGGCAGCAAATGTGTTTACATACCCAGATATTGCCATATACAAACAGCGGTTATCATAACTATGCTGTACATAGACTGTGCAGAGATCAATGCTAACCCCCTACAATCTAGTTTTGGAAAGAGTGGAGAGGGATTAGAACCCCTGTCAGTTTTTATTGCTGTCTGTGTCCCAGTTAGGGAGATTCACCCTCTATTTGTCCTATTTACCATTATCATTAACCACTTCCCATCCCGCCCATGTTCATATGACGTCCACAGGAGGGGTCTCCCGGCCGTCTAGGGGGTGCATCGCTCGGGACCTGGCGGCCGCGATGTCCGCCGGGCACCCGCGATTGCCCGTGATTACAGCAGGACCGTGAATCTGTGTGTGTAAACACACAGATCCACCTCCTGTCAGAAGTAAGGAGACCGATGTGTGTTCCCAGTACAGAGGAACACAGATCGGTCACCTCCCCTTGTGAGTCCCCGCCCCCTACAGTTAGAATCACTCCCTAGGGAACATATTTAACCCCTTGATCGCCCCCTAGTGTTAACCCCTTCCCTGCCAGTCACATTTACACAGTAATCAGTGCAGTTTTATAGCAGGGATCGCTGTATAAATGTGAATGGTCCCAAATGTGTCAAAAGTGTCCGATATGTCCGTCGCAATGTCACGGTCAAAATAAAAATCACAGATCGCCGCCATTACTAGTAAAAAAAAAAATGCAATAAATCTATCCCCTATTTTGTAGATGCTATAACTTTTGCGCAAACCAATTAATATACGCTTATTGCGATTTTTTTTTTACCAAAAATATGTAGAAGAATATGTATCGGCCTAAATTGAGGAAAAAAAAAATTGTGATATATATTAAATCAAAAAGTAAAAAATATTGGGTTTTTTTCAAAATTGGCGCTCTTCTTTTGTTTATGGGAAGAAGAGATTACCGCTCCAGGTGAGTAAATTCTATTAATCCTTCAACAATCAGGAAGCCGTGGGTGCTGGCAATGCACAAGGCAGACTGGGAACAGCAAATGGAGAAATGGACAGCCACACTCCAAAAACCTTTTCGGTTGCTTTTATTGTAAAAATCGATGAAAAAATGCACCACAGGTCACAGCAAGACAGGGATCAGCTGACGTGTTTCACACTACAGGTATTAGTGCTTACTCATGCACCATTTGTTCATCGATTTTTACAATAAAAGCAACCGAAATGGTTTTTGGAGTGCGGCTGTCCATTTCTCCATTTGCTGTTCTCCTTCTTTTGTTTATAGCGCAAAAAATAAAAACCGCAGAGGTGATCAAATACCACCAAACGAAAGCTCTATTTGTGGGGAAAAGAACATAAAGATTTCATTTGGGTACAGTGTTGCATGACCGCGCAATTCTCATTCGAAGCGCTGAAAACTAAAAATTGGTCTGGGCAGGAAGGGGGTGAAAATGCCCTGTATTGAAGTGGTTAAATATAAAAGTAAAGGAAAATCCCAAATTTTGGGTTTTCCCCAGAAAAGTATTAGAGGGGAAATTTTCTAATGAGGACACTAGTTCTGGTGACCTGGGGATCCCCAGGAGATTCCCTTAATTTGCAGGGATTTCCTCTCACTTCCTGTTTGGATATGGTACAGGAAGTAAAGGTAAATCTCCCCAATAGGACAAAGATGGCAAAAATAAACCGTACATGGGTTATAACCCTCCAGTACTGTATCCAAAATGAAAAAAAGTTTTGCCCATAGTTCAACTTTAAGGTTCACTAGCAATTTTTATTTTGTTGGTATCACTTTAAAAATCACAAATATCCCAATTAAATAATCAACTAACCTTATATATGGATATTTGATTTCTCAAAATATAGAAAACAATTTTTAGTTCAAAGCTGGTCCACAAACTTACTGATGTATTGATCTGGGAAACAACCCAGTGGTTAGTTACTCTACTTAAATACTATCCTAAAACATAGACACAAGAAATCTCCCCTCCACCTTCTAAATGCAGCCAGTTTCCTGAATTGATTCAGGTTAATATTCTGGTTGACCAACTACACCAAAAATTGGAAAATAATGTATTTTCCAATCCATGATTTTCTTCTTGATCGGCTGTATGCACCAAATGATACAGAATAAAAAAAAAACATAAGCAAATTTCAGCTTACCTGTTGATCAGGCTGGTTTTCCCAACATATAGGTCTCCCACCATTACAACTTTAGCCATTTTCAACCTGTAAAATACCACAATTAATAAAATTGTTGCAATCCAATAAAACCGGGGTGTCCAACCTGCGGGCCGCATGTGGCCTAGGACAGCTATGAATGCAGCCCAATACGTAAACGTAAAATTTTTTTTTTTTTTTGGGAGGGTGATTTTTTATGTAAAAATGCATTTACACACATGCATTTAGCAAACACATGCGACCACAGGAAAATCTGACTGTGTCTCTTCACTGGACTTTTATATGTTCTATCTTCCTAAAGAAACATATGCCACTCTTCACAATCACGCCTTATTCGTGATATCAGTTTTCGGCAGCACCTATATTTGTAAGCAACTATTTTCAAGGGCAAAGCACAAAAGGGCAAATTTGGAACCTTAATATCAGATGAGCACCTTGAGCATTCATTAAGAATTGTTACTACATCCATCAAACCAGATATTGATGCGTTAGTTTATCAAAAACAGTGTACTGCAGTGTACTGTTTATTGCACTACTTTTATGTTGCCCTCTTTTACTTTTATAACAAAAAAATACAAAGAAATAAGTTTCATTACTCGAATAGGTACATTATCTATTTCAGTGATCGTTAACTTGTGATCTGCCCAACTTTTTCTGCTTTCTTATTGTTATGCCCTGTACACACAATCGGAATTCCGATGGGCTAAAATCCGATGGAATTTTTCATCGGAATTCCATTCAAAGCTGTCTTGCATACACACCATCAGACAAAATTCCGACCGTCCAAAACGCGGTGACGTACAACACGTACAACGTCACTATAAAGGGGAAGTTCAAATCCAACGGCGCCACCCTTTGGGCTGCTTTTGCTGATTTCATGTTACCGCGTGTTAGTAAAAGTTTGGTGTTAGCCGATTTGCGTTTTTCAGTCTCCGTGCTTTTCAGTCTGTTACAGCATGATGAATGTGCTATCTCCATTAGAAACGCTAGTTTTACCAGAACGAGCGCTCCCGTCTCCTAATTTAGTCTGAGCATGCGTGGGATTTTTCTCCGATGGAGTTCCACACAGACGATCGGAATTTCCTATTGTTTTTTTTCCATCGGAAAAATGTAAAACATGTTCTATTTTTTTACACCCATGGAAAAAAGTCCAATGGGGCCCACACACGATCGGAATTTCCGATGAAACAAGTGTACAGGGCATAAGTGTATTTTATTTGTGGCCCAAGACAATTCCTCTTCTTCCAACATGACCCAGGAAAGTTTGGGCACCCTGAACTAAAACATATAATGATAGCTGAAAAACATGTAAAAAGGAATGTAGAGCTCAACCTGTTGGCAGGAGAGGAAAATACAAAATATTCATATACAGTATGATAGATATGGTACCTGATAAAAATAAATAAATAGATAAATTATATTTTTAAATGCATTCAATTAACCCAACCTTTATATATATATATATATATATATATATACATATATATATACTGTGTATATATACACACAAAAACACTATACATTCACTTTAATCTATGTAAGTGCAAGACATTTAGAAAGACACAAGACGAAATATCAGGAACTTCATATGCACTGCATATTTGCCAGTCATGTGACATTTACGGTACTACTTTTCCTGCACACTTTAAAGGACTTGTATAGCAAGTATAGTGTGGGTCGATAAGCGTTCTGTAGCTTTTTGATTTTCTGATTAGCAAAAATCTTCTCAGTTAAGCCCCGTACACACGATCGGATAACCTATGGATTTTCGTCCGATGGATTTGTCCATCGGAAATCCGATGAAACTGTTTTCCATCAGTCTTGCCTACACACCATCAGTCAAAAAACCGACCGTTCCAAACGTGGTGACGTAAAACACTCCGATGAGCCGAGAAAAATTAAGTTTAATGCTTCTGAGCATGCGTCGACTTGATTCTAAGCATGCGTGGGTTTTTTAACGGATGGACTTGCCCATAGACGATCGGAAATTCCCATCGGTTTTTTATCCATCGGAAAATTTTAAAACAAGTTCTATTTTTTACAACCGATGGAAAAAAGACCGATGGGTACCATACACGATCGGTTGGTCTGATAAAAACCATCCATCGGACGGTTTTCATCAGTCAAACCGATCGTGTGTACGGGGCTTTACACTTTAATCATAAGAAACAGTGTCAGAATAAACCTGTGGCATCTACTATCAATGACTGCAAATTCAGACTTAAAGCGGAGGTTCACCCTAAAATTACACTTTGTATTCCTGTAATCCTAGTGCTATGTACAATACTGTGTCACTAACCTTTTTAAGTTTTGGATGCTGTAAAAGAAGTACATCTTCGGAATTCTGTTGTACTTCCTGCTTTTCCTCCCGCAGGAGTGGGCGGGTTCTTTGGTTTGCCCGGCAGCCCTAAGTGTCCTGGGATGACGGCGTAATGTCATCACAACGGGGCGTGTACTTTTAATGTTGACGCCCGTTGTGATGGCAACCAGGAAGTGTTGCTCGTCGTCAACACTGCACTTGAGCGAGATACAGCGGTGAATGCCGGGAGACGCGCATTCACCGCTACCCGGAAATCTATGCTTGTGGGCTTCAAGATGCCCACAAGCAAAATGGAAAAACAAGGAAACATTTTATAAGTGTTTATTTCTTCAAAAAACGGACGGGGGATGTTATGTAGCGCTGGAGATGTGAGTACATTACAGTCATCGTTAGTCACATTGAATGGACAAAAATAAAAAACATGTATGGACCGCGGAACCTCCGCTTTAAAGTATAACTATGGGCAAAATTGTTTCTCTCAGTTTGGATAAAATAGGTGAGGGTTATAACCCCCCATTGGGAGATTTCCTCTCTACAAGGAATACCCCGCTTTAAGTACACTCACTTTACATACACTCACGAGTAAGGACATACCGGCGAGTGTATGTAAAGTGCCTCACAAGTACTGTACAGACATTTTTCAGCTGCAGTAGAAGGAGCTGAAGCTCCGAGAGCAAAGCCCGCCCTGTTCCAGTGTGCCCCTGACACCTGCACTACAGCCCCTGAGACCTCAACTACAGCTACTGACACCCCCACTACAGCCCCTGACCCCCCACTACACCCTAGAAGGGTATTGTTTCACTTTAAGTACATTTTCGTTTTACATACATGCTCTGGTCCCATTGTGTACTTAAAAGTGGGGTATGCCTGTATTACTTTTCTGGGGACAACCCAGAAAAGTAATGTAATGATAATGTGGTAACCGTTTATTACACAGGTATCCAGGTGGTTTATGTCATAATGTGCTAGTATGTAGCATTATAACAGCATTATAGCATTATAACAGACTTACTTGTCAAACAAAGCCTAGATTACATTACTGCTGACAGGCTGGGAGAGGCATTTATGACAGAAGAGACCACTAGGGAAGAATATTGGAGGTATTGCCAACTGTGAGCAGCCAGATTCCTTGTTTCATTTTCCCAAAGGTCAAAAGGTGAAACCTAATCACTTAATATAGGCAACCAAAATTAGGCCCTGGTTTCTCCATAAAAAATCCCCCCCCCCTCGTATAAATAACAATAGAATGTTTTTTTCCTTTTACCAAAGCAGTATGGGTGTTGTGGTGCCCCATGGCAGGTGAGGCAGGCTCATCCGAGGTGTGAAATGTAATGGAAAGTTGGTCTTCACCTGAGCTTTTGATAGTAGAGATAGGCTGGGGACCTAATGGTCCAGGCTTTCTTTTCTGCAAACTGACATTAGCTTGTTGCCCTCAGAATTGTCCCATTAAGGGACTGGCTGGAATGGAGAGGCTACAATGCAGAAACTGTTCACAAGGGTGCACATTAAGGAGTAGTCAAATCAACAAGAAAAGAGGTCAAGTCTGAGTAGGGGTCAAGGTAGGCAGTATGCAAGAGTAGTCAGGTTAATCTGGGTCAGCAGCATGCAGGAAACTATTATAACACTTTAGCTTCCAGGTAGCTGGTGATAAGACACAGCACTATCCACTTCAAAGGCTGGAGATGAAAATACAACTTCACCCAAAAAGGGGAAGTTCCGCTATTTGTCCTCCTCTGCCACATTTGGATTTTTTTTTTATGGGGAGAGCAGGTACCTTGTTTTGACAGGTACCCGCTCCCACTTCCGCTCGGATCACATAGATGATCCAAGCAGAAGTTCTCCTCCCCCCTCCCTGCCCGCAGCCTTCTGGGACACGTCACAGGCCCCATAAGGCTGCAGGACCATTCACAACGCACAGCACGGCTCTCGCTTGGGCAGTAGGCAGCCGACTTTGAAGCCATAAGCAGTCACACCCGGCTTCCCCACAGTTAAGATGCTGATGCCAGGGACTCGAAGACATGAAGAATCGGTCCAGGTGGGGACAGATTTGGATCCTTGGACAAGGTAAGTGTCTGTTTATTAAAAATCAGCAGCTACAGTTTTTGTAGCTGCTGACTTTTAATTTTGGCACATCTGACTGAAGATCCTCTTTAAATACCCTTCCTGGTTAAGCTACACACCCAGCTTTGGTACTAGGAACTTTGGAAGTCCTGAAAGTAGTAGAGATTCTAAGAATACTGGAAAACCTAACATGGATTTTGTGTGTACTGTGATTTTAATGCCCTGTACACACAATCGGATTTCCGATGAAATAAAATCCGATGGAATTTTCCGTCGGAATTCCAATGAAATTCACTTCCATCAGTATTGCCTACACACCATCAGACAAAATTCCGACCGTCCAAAACGCGGTGGCGTAAAACACTCCGACGAGCCGAGAAAAATGAAGTTCAATGCTTCTGAGCATGCGTCGACTTGATTCTGAGCATGCGTGGGTTTTTTCTCCGTTAGAGTTCCACACAGACGATCGGAATTTCCTATCGGTTTTTTTCCCCATCGGAAAATTTTAAAACATGTTCTATTTTTTTATACCGATGGAAAAAAGTCAGATGGGGCCCACACACAATCGTTTTTTCCGATAAAAAAAGTCCATCAGACTTTTTTCATCGGAAAAAACGATCGTGTGTACAGGGCATAAGAGTTCTGGAAATTCTAGAAGACCCGGCATAGATCCTGTGAGTACTAGAGGTTCTAGGAATTCTTGATATCCTGGAAGAACCGGCAGGAATCCTGTAAGTACTAGAGATTTTAGGAGTTCTGAATATCCTGGCATAACCAGCATTGATCCTGTGAGTACTGGGGGTACTAGGAGTTCTGGAATCCTGGAAGAACCAGCAAGGATCTTGTAGGTACTGGAGCTTTTAGGAGTTCTAGAAATCCTGTAAGACCTGGCAGGGATCCTATGAGTACTGGAGGTCCTAGGAGTTCAGAAATCCTGGAAGTCCTAGCAAGGATCTTGTGAGTACTGGAGATTCTCTAAGTTCTGGAAATCCTGGAAGACCTAGCAGGGATCATGTGAGTACTAGAGGTCCTAGGAGTTCTGGAATCCTGGAAGACCCAGCAAGGGTCTTGTAAACACTGGAGGTTCTAGAAGTTCTGGAAATCCTGGAAGACCTGGCAGGGATCCTGTGAGTACTGGATGTCCTGTGAGTTCTGGAAATCCTGGAATAACTGTGAGAGATCCCATGAGTACTGGAAGGCCTGGGTGTCCTGGAGATTCTGGAAGACTTGGCAGGGATTCTTTGGAGCAGTGGGGCACCTTTTATGTAAACTGGGAAACATATTTATTCATCATTGATCTAATCAATAAATGATCAACATCTTAAAGCGGAGTTCCACCCTAAAAATGAACTTTCTATTAACAGCTTGCCTTTAATGTAAAACAAAAAAAATTAAAAAATTTAAAAAAAAGTTTTTTTACTCACTTCTATCTGGCTGTTACTAGGCAGATTTCGTAATTGCCTAGTTCCTGGTCCTAGGTGGTTCAACTTCCTGTCCTAAGACCCCATTGCCTCCTGGGAAATGATGACACTCATTTCCCAGGAGTCTCTGGGCATTACTGTGCCTAAAAATCGCCCAGCATGCACCTCTCCCTGAAAACCAGGAAGAAAAAGGAACTGGGCTTCACATGCCCACACATATGATGGATACGGCCACAACATGAGCTGGAGGATATAAGGCAAGTGTTTGCAATGATTTCTGGAACGATTGGGGAGCTATTAATATGTTTTAGGGACTATTTAATGTGATTAATTTAAGCTTGCAAAAAAAAAATTATGCCCGCTTTAACAAAGAAACCCAATATTTATGTAAACATTATGTCAAGTAAATGACTGGTATGGGTGTAAATACCTCAAAAACTGAGAATCTTCCATACCAAAAAAAAAAAAAAAAACACCATTTACATATACAGTATATTTCAGATGTGAAAATAGTTTTTTGTGATATTATTCTGAAGAACCTGTCTATTTGTAAACATTGAGATACAACTGTGCTCAGGTAACATGAGGTCCAAGTGATCGTTGTTGATCAAATTTCTTTGCTCATTAGCCTTCATTTTTAAACACATCATAAGTCTCTTGTATTGTTAGTCAAAGAATATGTCTGTAGTTAGATTACTGCTCCTGGTCATCTACTGCATTAAATCAAGGTGTGCTAGGTAAATGTAGCACTAGGGGCTTAGAAAGCTATTTCTGTTACCATGGGAAGTGTATCAATGTGTCAAAGTACATGTTTGCATAGCAGGACCTCAGATAAAGCAATCATTATTTTGCTACATAAACCTGCTGCTTCAAGACAGCTATAAATGTCACTAAGCTGTCAATTCAAAATGAGTCAGAGAGAGACCATAGATTATCATTTATCATTTGTCTTATTAAAGTGGTTGTAAACCCTTACAACACACTTTTTGCTACAGGTAAGCCTATAATAAGGCTTACCTGTAGCTACCCTGGATATCTCCTAAACCTACACGGTTTAAGAGATATCCCCTGTATATGCAATCAGCACATGCGCACTGAAGTAATGGCACGTAGGTGCCGTTGCTTTCAGTCGCTGTGCTGTTACCGGTGGCCCCCGCGCGCATTCGCGGGAGTGACGTTATCGCGGCTCCAGCCAATCACAGCGCCAGAGCCGCGATACCTGGAAGTTACTCCGGGACGACATGTCGTCGCCGGTGTGTATTACTCAATGAGTTGGTATGCTATGCATTCTAGCTCATTATGCCTTTGTCTTGCCGGTGTTTTTTTTTTTTTTTTTTACAAAGTTGGTTTACAACCACTTTACAGCCATGTCACACAAGTGTTCCTGTTCTTGGTGAGAACTTGTCAGCGACAGTATTCCTTAGAGACCATCTTTTTTTTTTTTTTTAAGTCCCGTGTGTGCACACAAAAAGTGAGAACACAAAAAAGTGCACAGAGTGTACACATGGTCCTACCATGAAGAGAGAGGACCCTAGTCCTGATCCCCTGGGGCACAAGGCTCTTAACAGGGACTGGGGTACTAACTGGTCTACCTGCCCGAAACCAGACAGACCCCGTTCTTTGGGAGGCCTGCCGGAACAGACCAACCCCAAGTACTGGGTTGGGCTCCCTCGAAGGGAGACCCCATGAGAGAGGGTGAACCAAACCAGGTCACGTCCACCCCCTCCCAAGACTATCAAGGCAGGCCCGAGGACCTACACCCTACTAATCGGTATGTGAGAAAGTGCAGCTGTGCAAGTCACAAAAACACAACAAAAAAAAGGGAGAAGGGAAGTGGGTAAGTGTATAGTGCCACAGTGCAATACCATGGCAGGCCCTTCGGCAAGGAGTAAAAAATTCCTCTGGTCCTAGCCAAAAGGCCCAGCACTAGAGGCAGGTGTGAAAAAAGTGTGATAGAGTGCAGTGACCTCGGTGCCAAAAAACTCAAAGTGAGTGTCCCCACCGTGAGAATTATTCCACCCCTGGACTGCCACCCCAGGGGAACATACACCACTGGCTTCTTTCACAGCCCAGTCCTACGCCAGACCAGTGCCTCTCCATCCCTACCAGGAAGGCATCAGAACTTGTACAACAGGCCAGAATCAACTCGGGAGCAAAAAGGCCCTCCCACTGCCCCCAAAATTCCCACCTAATTACATAAGGGAAATACTAACTGACTCCCCCAATTGGCAAAGGGAGTTAGGGCTCTTTCCCCAACAACTGATAAGAACAGGTACTACACTTAATCTTAGCCAAAAGGTCAAGACTATCTACTGTACCTTCACCTATGGCAGGGTTTCTCAACCAGGGTTCCATGGGTCCCTAGGGTTCCCCCAGAGGTTGCTAGGGGTTCCTTGAGCAATGAGAAATTTCTGCCTCTCAGATAAGTTCCTACTGACACCATTGATCTTTTTAGCTACCTGTAAGGGGGTAATTCCTCACAATGACCCCAAGTGAAAGGAGCATTCTTCCCACTGACCATCACACTAATGTATCATGAGTTGTAGATAGAGTCATTTTTAGTAGGGGTTCCCTGAGACCGGAAAGTAATTTCAAGGGTTCCTCTGTGTTGGAAAGGTCGAGAAAGGCTGACCTATGGCAATCTTCCCTCTCTGGCAAGGTTTCCTTTTGCCCCTGTTCCCTTAGTAGACAGCGTGATTCAACAGCATTCTTGGACAGAGAGGGGGAGACACCCACTAGGTAAAGTGATTGGTGCTGTGACACCAGCTTTAGGCTAGGTTTACACTTGCAGTTAGGGGAAGGGTGGTAAACACATGGTTGTGATGCGGTTTTAAACGTTTGTGAGGTGTAGCACAGCAGCCCACTCAAGTGAATCAGCTGCCTTATGTGTGATGCACATTTATGCATTAAAAAAGGCACAAGAAAAAAAAATTCTGCTCCGTTTGTGTATGAATGGAATGTGTTTGAGAGGAGAGTTCTTAGGCAGCAAAGATGACCTGGGAGGAGAGGTGAGGGTTACAAAAAAACACTTATCTTATCAAAGTAGCACAGGAATAGCTTCTTATCTGCTGATGCCACTTCTGTGAGTTATTATAGAAGTCTACAGGGCTGAAATCGCACTTGATCACCAAAGTGTGCAGGAACCTTTTCCAAAATCGCACCATGCTGAGTCCATTGATTAGGACTGGCATCATTGAAAAATAATGTGATTTCCCTTGTCATGCGATTCGGAAGTCGCACACTTCCCACAGGTATGTTGCAGTTTTTTATGCATTTTTGCCACGGTTTCCATTTAATTCAATAGAGAGGTGTGCTTTTGTTTTTTGATTATTTTTTTTGGACTGAGCAAACATGAATCGCAAAATGCAGCAAACAGGATTTTTAGAAACGCAACTGAAACGCAACTGACCAGTGTGAAGAATTCTATAGGATTTAAAGAGATGCATTTTTCTTCCGCTTTTTTTTACTGAAAAACTGAACAAAAACTGATCAGTGTGAAAACAGTCTTAATGATATTTGTTTTACGGTTACAATAAGCCAAAATGATAAATAATACGAGTACAAGAAAAATATATCTTCTCCATGTCCAAACTCACCCAAAGGGTCCATGGCGCTGCTGGCACGCGTTCTTCACATGATCATCAAAATTAGTTCTGAAGTGCAAGGAGGCTTCAGGTGTGTAACACTGCAATGTAAAACAATACATATTATATTCACTTCACATGTCCCTGTAATCCAAGGATAGTACATCAAATCCCAAACAAAAGAAGAGGCATCTATATAAATGGCTGCTCAGTGTTTTCGACAAAGGAACAGGTACGTATATCTCCCAGCTGTCGCTCATTTAAAGGAAACGTCCAATTTTTGTAACCAAATCCTTTGGTTCATTATACCTCTACAAATATCCCCTTCTTAGCTCTGGTGTAGATATCTATATATATGTACCGTATTTATCGGCGTATAACACGCACAGGCGTATAACACGCACCCTAACTTTAGGAGGGAGGTTTCAGGAAAAAAACGTTACGCAGGCACAGTTTACCCTCTATTTTCAGGGTAAAAAAGCGAGTGTTATACGCCAATAAATACAGTATATATATATATATATATATATATATATATATATATATATAATGTGTATTATTTACCTGCCAACCTCATTCACAGCACTAAACATTTCATCCATGCTCCCGCTGATTGCACTGGTCACTTTTATACACAATTTAAAGGATTAATGTAGAAGGCAAAACTTTCTTCAGTTTTGGGTGGAGTGGAGAGGGATTAGACCCCCTGTCAGTTTTTATTGCGGTCTGTGCCCCTGTTAGGGAGATTCACCCTCTCTATTTGTCCTGGTGATGGTTATCACTAGTGATGAGCCGAACACCCCCGGGTTCGGTTCGCACCAGAACCCGCGAACGGACCGAAAGTTCGCACAAACGTTAGAACCCTATTAAATACAATGGATGCGAACGTTCGGATTCTAAAGTGCTAATTATAACGACTATTATTCATGTTATTGTCCGAAACAGAGTTTGGGAACCCGGGTTCTGCACCAGGGGACATGTATCAATGCAAAAAGAAGTTTTAAAAACGGACGTTTTCCAGGAGCAGTCATTTTAATGATGCATAAAGTGAAAAAAAAAAAGTCAAATATTCCTTTAAATATTGTACCTGGGGGGTGTCTAAAGTATGCCTGTGAAGTGCCACGTGTTTCCCGTGTTTAGAACTGTCCCTGCACAAAATAACATTTCTAAAGGAAAAAAAGCCATTTAAAACTGCTTGCGGCTTTAATGCAATGTCTGGTCCCGGTAATATGGATGAAAATCTTTAGGAAAAATGGCATAGCTACCCCATCAACCCCCCCCCCTACCCCAGCCCATTACCAGCCCCTTTGGGTCTTGTATGGATATTAAGGGGAACCCCGCACACAAAATAAAAAAGGACCTATATACTCTGAACAGCCGTATACAGGCGGTGCATACAAGACAGGGACTGTAGGTTTGTTCTTATGTAGAATCTGTTTGTAATTTTGAACAGCTGCATTGTTTAAGTGTAGCTCCATGCCAAATTCCTTTTTTTTAGCTTTTTGTAAAACATAGGGAACGGTTATCACCCCTGTCACTTTTTTTTTGCTGTCTGTGCCCCTGTTCAGAACATTTCACCTCACTTTGCGTCCCAATGACAACTGTTTTTGAAATGTGGCGTTTTTATTGAAACAAGGATTGGTGATAAAGCATCAGTACAGAGGAGACACCTTTCTCCCATATTAATTCTTACAGGAGAGAATTTTCCTTCCAAGGGGTAGATTTCCTCTCACTTCCTGTTGTCTTCTTCCGTTTGCAAGTAGTAGTAGTTTGTAAGTTGGATGTTTGAAAGTAGGGACCTGCCGTATAGACTCTGCAGAAATTGGCCCCTTAGGTGTTGGTGTTGGCACAACACTGAAAGCACTCACAGTTATTCTTGGTGGGTGCTGGAACGCCCTGCTGTCAACTATTATATCAGGAATTGTAATAACATATAATTGTTGATCAGTGGTAGTAAAAATTGTGCCTTTGATGGTGGTGCTGGTGCCACAACACTGTAAGGCCTGACAGTTACTCTTGGTGGGCGCAGCAATGGGCCCTGCTGTGAATTATTAGATCAATAATTATAATTGCATGCCCCTGTTGAATAGGGGCTGAAAAATTGGGCCTTTGGTGGTGGTGGTGATGGTGGTGCTGGTGCCACAACACTGTAAGGCCTGACAGTTACTCTTGGTGGGCGCTGCAATGGGCCCTGCTGTGAATTATTCGAACAATAATTATAATTGCATGCCCCTGTTGAACAGGGGCTGAAAAATTGGGCCTTTGGTGGTGGTGGTGGTGGTGATGGTGGTGCTGGTGCCACAACACTGTAAGGCCTGACAGTTACTCTTGGTGGGCGCAGCAATGGGTCCTGCTGTGAATTATTCGATCAATAATTATAATTGCATGCCCCTGTTGAACAGGGACTGAAAAATTGGGCCTTTGGTGGTGGTGGTGGTGGTGATGGTGGTGCTGGTGCCACAACACTGTAAGGCCTGACAGTTACTCTTGGTGGGCGCAGCAATGGGCCCTGCTGTGAATTATTAGATCAATAATTATAATTGCATGCCCCTGTTGAACAGGGGCTGAAAAATTGGGCCTTAGGCACTGGTGGCACAACACTGCAACCCCTCACAGATACTGTACTTGGAGCACAGCAATGAGGCCTGTTGCAAAGTATTGCATCAAAAATTTTAATTACACGCCCCTGTTAAACAGGGGCTGAAAAATTGGGCCTTAGCCACTGGTGGCGTCACCCATAAACCAAAATGATCTTCCAAGCTATCATCATTAATCGTATCATTGAGGAGGAGGAGGAGGATAGCCAGTCAACATAACAGCACAGGCACTGAGCATCAGCATCAGTCTTGAAGGGATGTGACATTTTAAAATCAATTAGTCTGTTATATCAGCATCTGGTGTGTGGTAGCTGGTGGTGATCCAAGACTGGTTCATCTTGATGAAAGTCAGTCGATCAACCGAGTCGGTGGACAGGCGCACCCTGTGATCCGTGACAAATCCTCCAGCAGCACTGAATGTGCGTTCTGAAAGAACGCTGGATGCAGGACAGGCCAGTAGCTCAATTGCATACTGTGCAAGCTCTGGCCAGTGATCCATCCTCAAGACCCAGTAAGCCAGAGGATTTTCGGTGGGGAAGGTGTCCAAGTCTGACCTTGCCCCTAGGTATTCCTGGACCATGTATATCAGACGCTGGCGATGGTTGCTGGAACCGATCATACTTTGGGGCTGCGGACTAAAGAATTGTCTGAACGCATCGGTCAGACGGCCACCTTCCCCACCGCTCCTTCTTTGACTGCCCGAAGCCTCAGCAACTCGTTGTCCAGGACCAGGAGTTTGTAACCTCCCAGTCTCTGGGAACGCGTTGCACAGACCTTTCTGCAAGGCCTCCCGGAGTTGTCTCATCCTCTGCTCCCTCTGCGACGGTACGATAAGGTCCGCAACCTTACCCTTGTACCGTGGATCAAGGAGAGTGGAGTAATGGTCCCTCTCCTTGATCCGAAGAATACGAGGATCCTTCCGCAGACTTTGCAGGATCAGGGAGGCCATGCAGCTTAGGTTAGCTGAGGCATTCAGTCCGGAGTCCTCTGGGTCACTAAGGACGACATGATCCGCAGCCACCTCCTCCCAGCCACGTACAAGTCCACTGGTTTCTTGGACTGTAAATCATCCCTAAAAGACTGCTGCTGATGATGCTGAGCTGAGTGCCAGCCTCCACCTCCATGCTGACACAATCCTCCTCCTCCTCCTCCTCCTCCTCCTCCTCTTCCTGTGCGATGGGTGGGACAGAAGGAACACTGTCTGGGTAAAGGGGGCCTTGAGAGGCAAGGAAGTCCTCCTCTTCCTGCCTCTGTTCTGCCTCAAGTGCCCTGTCCATTATTCCACGCAGCGTGTGCTCCAACAGGTGGACAAGAGGTACAGTGTCACTGATGCATGCACTGTCACTGCTCACCATCCTCGTGGCCTCCTCAAATGGTGCCAGGACAGTGCATGCATCCCTGATCATGCCCCACTGGCGTGGTGAAAAAAACCCGAGCTCCCCTGACCCTGTCCTGGTGCCGTAGTCGCACAGGTACTTATTGATGGCCCTCTGCTGCGTGTGCAGCCGCTGCAGCATGGCCAACGTTGAGTTCCACCTGGTGGGCATGTCACATATAAGGCGGTTCTTGGGCAGGTTCAACTCCTTTTGCAGCTCAGCCAGGCGAGCACTGGCATTATAAGATCTGCGGAAATGCACACAGACTTTCCTGGCCTGCCTCAGGACATCCTGTAAGCCCGGGTACCTGCCCAAGAACCGCTGCACCACCAGGTTAAGGACGTGAGCCATACAGGGCACATGGGTCAGTTGTCCCTGTCGGAGGGCGGAGAGGAGGTTGGTGCCATTGTCGCAAACCACCATTCCTGGCTTAAGCTGGTGTGGCGTCAACCACCTCTCGGCCTGCCCCTGCAGAGCAGACAGGACCTCTGCCCCAGTGTGGCTCCTGTCCCCCAAACACACCAGCGCAAGCACGGCATGGCATCTTTTTGCCTGCGTACTTGCGTAGCCCCTTGAACGCCTACGGAGCACCGCTGGTTCCGAGGACAAACCACAGGAAGAGGCCATGGAGGAAGAAGAGGAGGGGGTGGAGGAGAGGGGTGTGTCACAACCAGTAGTAGCATTTTGGAGGCGTGGCGGTGGAACAACCTCCAACACTACTGCACCTTGTCCTGCATCCTTCCCAGCTGCCAAAAGAGTGACCCAATGGGCCGTGAAAGAAAGGTAACGTCCCTGTCCATGCCTGCTGGACCATGAGTCAGCGGTAATATGCACCTTACCGCTGACCGCCCTGTCCAGCGAGGCCAAGACATTGCCTTCCACATGCCTGTAGAGAGCCGGAATCGCCTTCCGTGCGAAAAAGTGGCATTTGGGAACCTGCCACTGAGGAACCGCACATTGCACAAACTCACGGAAGGGGGCCGAGTCTACCAACTGAAAAGGCAGCAGTTGAAGCGCTAGCAATTTAGCCAAGCTAGCATTCAACCGCTGGGCATGTGGATGGCTGGGAGTGAACTTCTTTCGACGGTCCAGCAGCTGGGGCAGGGAAATTTGCCTGCTAGAATCGGACGTTGGTGTACTGCTAGCAGAGTGGCCGCAAGTACTTGCCTGTGACACACCTAATTCTACACCTTCATTCCTCTCAGAGCAGGTTTCAGAGAGGAGTGAAGGTATAGTGGGGTTGGAGATCCCAGCTGATGCGGTGCAAGAAGAGGTCAGCTTTGTTCTTTGGTGTGGGTCTTTAAGGTAGGCTTGCCAACGAGCTGCATGGCAGGTCAACATATGTCTGATCAAGCATGTGGTGCCCAAGCGGCTGATGTTTTGGCCACGCGATATACGCTTGAGACATATGTTGCAAACAGCAGCTGTGCGATCTGATGCACTCGCCTCAAAAAAGGCCCACACCAAAGAACTTTTTGAATGACGGGCAGAGGCAGCGCCCTGCACAGGCGGAGCTCTGCGGTGTGATTCCGTCGGTGTGCTGCCCATACGCTGGCCACTCAAGGGCATCCTGCCTCGTTGGAGATGTGCCTCCTCCTCATCCTCCTCCTCTCTCCTATTAGGCACCCACGTGGAGTCAGTGACCTCATCATCCCCTCCCTCCTCATCACTGGAGCCAATCTGGCAGTATGCTGCAGCTGCTGGAGCATGACTGCCAGATTGGTGTCCTTCTTGAGCATCCCCTCTCTCTGCTCTCACGCTGCTGCCTTCCTCTAGCTGGGTATCATCATCAGATCCTTCCAAACGCTGGGCATCCTCCTGGAGCATGTACCCAACACTGTGCTCAAACAGTTCGGGGGACTCCTCAGGAGGAGGACATGGTGGGTCTAGGGAAGGATTGACTAATGAAGATAATGATACCAGAGAAGAGGACGCTTTGGCAGCTGCTTTGCCAGTACCCTGAGCCTGGGTGAGAGAGGATGAGGAGGATGAGGTGGGCTTGGTCATCCACTCTACCAAGTCTTCGGCATGATGTGGCTCAACATGTCCAGCTGCCGAAAAGAAGGACAAGCGTGTCCCATGGCTATGTGCTGATGACAATGCACCGCGTCCACGACCAGCACTGTTGCCCCCAGACACAGAGCCTGCTTGCCCTCTTTTTTTGCCTCCTGACTGTCTGCCTCTCCTTGTTTGCCTTCCAGACATTTTAATGGATGGCCTGCAGGGAGATGGGAAAAAGAGCAATAAGGGCTACCTTCAGGTGTATACTGTGCAGGAGGCTTAGCAACAATGACACTGACACTGTCCCCTGCCTATCCTTCTCTGTCCCTAAACACAAGGATTGAAAATATGGTTCAGCAAAATTGGTTTAGAACAGAATAGCACACTGAAACTTTCCCTCACCGTCCTACTCTGTCCCTCCCTACAAACAAGATTTAGCACAGAATAGCACACTGATAGTTTCCACGAGTGTCCTTCTCTGTCCCTAAACTCAAGGATTGAAAATATGGAACAGCAAAATTGGTTTAGAACAGAATAGCACACTGACACTTTCCCTCACTGTCCTACTCTGTCCCTCCCTACAAAAAAGATTTAGCACAGAATAGCACACTGACACTTTCCCTCACTGTACCTCTCTGTCCCTAAACTCAAGGATTGAAAATATGGTTCAGCAAGATTGGTTTAGAACAGAATAGCACACTGACACTTTCCCTCACTGTACCTCTCTGTCCCTACAAACAAGGTTTAGCACAGAATAACACACTGACACTCTCCCTACCTATCCTTATTTGTCCCTAAACACAAGGAATCCAGGATTAGTAAAGGAAAAAAAATGACACTGTCCCTGCCTATGCTTCTCTTTCCCTGCTCCGGAACACACTACACAAGGCCGCCGCGCTGGCGGCCTTTTATAGTGTGGGGCGTGTACTAAACCCCCTCAGCAATAATTGGCCACAGGCATCCTGCCTGTGGCCAATCATTGCTCTCCTCGCTGCCAGTGCTGTGATTGGCCAAGCATGCGGGGTCACAGTGCATGCTTGGCCAATCACAGCGCCTGGATGACACTGCGATGGCGTAGTGCATTGTGGGCCGTTCGCGTCACTCGAATTTGGCGCGAACGGCCCAAATCGTTCGATCTTCGTCGAACGATCGAACAGCTGATGTTCGAGTCGAACGTATGTTCGACTCGAACACGAAGCTCATCCCTAGTTATCACCAAACGTTAAAGAAAATCCCAAATTTTTAGTGGTCACCAGAACAGGAAGAGAGGGTAAATCTTCCTTGGGGACACTAATATTGATTACAACCAGTCAGTGGCGGTGCGTCCATAAGGGGCGCACGGGCGCCGCCCCCGCTCTCCAGCCACCCCCTCTATGACCAATGGATAGATTCATGCATAGCATGAATCTATCCATGGCCGCCGCTGACACCCCCTATTCAGGCGCCCGGACCATTTTTGGGCGCCTGAATTCCAGTGGCGGGGGGTGTTTGTGAAGCACCTGATTAGAACCATAGGCTCTAGAAGGCGTCAAAAAAGGTGACCTGTGAGGCTCCATGCTTGGCGCTTGCAGTTCACCCAGGTGTGTTAGAACAGTGAATGAATATTCGCTATTCTAACACTGAACTGCCTCTCTGCCAATCAGGTGCTCGGGTCTTGCCTATCAGGCATCCAATCGCCTAGGAGAGGATGGGAGGAGAGGACGACGGGAGAAGACCCATGGAGGACACCGCTCGCCGTCACCCGCTGCCCCACCGAGACAGAGTAAGTGCCGGGCAGACAGCGAGCGGGCGGGGGGGATCACAGTGGCGGCATTTGATGGGCAGAGTGGGAGCATTCGATGTCACAGTGGGAGCATTTCAGGGCACAGTGGCAGCATTGGGTGGGCACAGTGGCAGCATTGGATGGGCACAGTGGCAGCGTTTGATGGGCACTGTGGCTGAAGTTGATGGCACAGTGGAGGCATTTGATGGGCACACTGGCGGCATTTGATGGGCACAGTGGCGGCAATTGATGGCACAGTGGCTGCGTTTGATGGCACAGTGGCTGCGTTTGATGGCACAGTGGCTGCGTTGATGGCACAGTGAGGCTGTAATTGATGTTTTTTTTTCAGAATTTTTCAGTTTGTTTGCGTCCCCCCGGCCCCCCCCCCCCCCAAAAAAAAATTGAGCACCAACCGCCACTGCAACCAGTCATCCCTCACTTTGGAGGGATTTCCTCTCACTTCTTATTGTAGCTATGGGACAGGAAGTGAAGAGAACCCCCCCTTCCCCCAGTGGGACACAGATGGAAAATAAAGGGTTAAAATCCTTCCTATTAATCTTTCCAAAATGGGAAAAGGGTTGCTTTCAGTTCTACTTTATGTGATGATTGTTTGGCCTTTATTTGGCATGGTTGGTGTGATGAGGGGCCATTGGCTAAATATTCAGTGCTGTTCATGTGTCCCTCTGTTCTGTAGCAGAAGGTAGGGAGGTATGTGAGAACATCACAGTATACATAGAATACAAACACTCCACATCCTGCCCGGTGGAAATGTATATTGTATATGAAAAATAAAAAAAGGAGAGAGTGATCTCATAGCGCCCAAGCCAAATGTATCATACACATGCCTCCATCCCCATATGATATGTGGATGAGGGAAAGAGAAGAGTTTTGGGACTTTGAATGAAACATGTGTATGTAACATAATTAATGGAATGGAACCTATTTTTACCGGGTCATGTGTTGTGACTCCCTGAACAGGGCAGTACAAGATCCTTTGACAATAGTCTCCAATTATTAACATTTCATCAATTTGAGGTTCATGAATACACATAGTACCCAGTATAACATAAATTGTGTCATGTAACACACAGTTTCAAAGAGAAACATAATAATAAAATAGAAATGAACATGATCAAGTTGACATATTTAATAAACATAATTGATACAGAGAAGAGCAGTTGATAAAGTAAAATGCACATACAGATCCGATAATGTATAATCATCATAGAAAAATGAAATCATACAATAAAGTGCATAATTAAAAAGAGGGCTAGGTTTGGCATCCTTGAATCAGAAGACTCATGTGTCTCGACGCGTTTCGTGGCAGTTATAGCCACTCATCAAGAGAGGGATGCATGTACTTTGCCTACAGGGTAAGATGAAAAAGAATGGATAAATAAATAAATACTTAAAGGGTGTTCCATGAACCCAATAAGAGTATATTGTATATGATAGTGTATGAGCCAAGTGACAGCAGAAATATAACAACTCTTTGCAAAGAAGACTACACTACAGCAATATTTCATACTCCACGGGTTTCTCTAAACTTTTCATTATCAGGGCCACATTGTATATTTTACAAATATTCATGGGCCATATAAAAGTCACTTCTATAAATCAACAAATCAAATGTAAATGAATTTATAAGTATTACATGGGGGTTTTGTTTGTACAAAGCATAGAACTACAGAAAAGCTACAGCATATCAAAGCAAAACAAATTCCAAAAAAACTTGAGTCCCCAACCATCATAGGTCCCTTACATTAGTGTGCCCCCTTACATCAGAGTCCCCATCAAAGCCCCCATTACATGGGAGCCCCCCTTACAGTCCCCATCAGACATCAGGGTCCCCAATAGAATACTCCTTACATCAGGGTCCCTATCAGACTATCAGATCCCCCCCTTTAGATCAGGGTCCTCCTCATCAGAGCCCCCCTTTCATTGGGGTCCCTATCAGAGCCCCCCTTACATCAGGGTCCCTATCAGATTCCCCTCTTACATCAGGGTCCCTATCATAGTCCTCCTTACATCAGGGTCCCTATCAGAGTCCTCCTTTCATCAGGGTCCCTATCAGATTCCCCTCTTACATCAGGGTCCCTATCAGATTCCCCTCTTACATCAGGGTCCCTATCAGAATCCCCTCTTACATCAAGTTCCCTATCAGAGTCCCCCTTACATCAGGGTCACTATCAGAGTCCCCTCTTACATCAGGGTCCCTATCAGAGTCCCCTCTTACATCAGGGTCCCTATCAGATTCCCCTCTTACATCAGGGTCCCTATCATAGTCCTCCTTACATCAGGGTCCCTATCAGAGTCCTCCTTTCATCAGGGTCCCTATCAGATTCCCCTCTTACATCAGGGTCCCTATCAGATTCCCCTCTTACATCAGGGTCCCTATCAGAATCCCCTCTTACATCAAGTTCCCTATCAGAGTCCCCCTTACATCAGGGTCACTATCAGAGTCCCCTCTTACATCAGGGTCCCTATCAGAGTCCCCTCTTACATCAGGGTCCCTATCAGATTCCCCTCTTACATCAGGGTCCCTATCATAGTCCTCCTTACATCAGGGTCCCTATCAGAGTCCTCCTTTCATCAGGGTCCCTATCAGATTCCCCTCTTACATCAGGGTCCCTATCAGATTCCCCTCTTACATCAGGGTCCCTATCAGAATCCCCTCTTACATCAAGTTCCCTATCAGAGTCCCCCTTACATCAGGGTCACTATCAGAGTCCCCTCTTACATCAGGGTCCCTATCAGAGTCCCCCTTACATCAGGGTCCCTATCAGAGTCCCCTCCTACATCAGGGTCCCTATCAGAGTTCCCTCTTACATCAGGGTCCCTATCAGAATCACCTCTTACATCAAGGCCCCCATCAGAGTCCTCCTTACATCAGGGTCCTTATCAGAGTCCCCTCCTGCATCAGGGTCCCTATCAGAGTCCCCCTTACATCAAGGTCCCTATCAGAATCACATCTTACATCAGGGTCCCTATCAGAGTCCCCCTTACATCAAGGTCCCTATCAGAATCACATCTTACATCAGGGCCCCTATCAGAGTCCTCCTTACATCAGGGCCCCTATCAGAGTCCTCCTTACATCAGGGTCCCTATCAAATTCCCCTTTACATCAGGGTCCCTATCAGAATCACATCTTACATCAGGGCCCCTATCAGAGTCCTCCTTACATCAGGGCCCCTATCAGAGTCATCCTTACATCAGGGCCCCTATCAGAGTCCCCTTTTACATCAGGGTCCCTATCAGAATCACCTCTTACATCAGGGCCCCTATCAGAGTCATCCTTACATCAGGGTCCCTATCAGAGTCCCCTTTTACATCAGGGTCCCTATCAGAGTCCCCTTTTACATCAGGGTCCCTATCAGAGTCCTCCTTACATCAGAGCCCCTATCAGAGTCCTCCTTACATCAGGGTCCCTATCAGAGTCCCCCTTACATCAGGGTCCCTATCAGAGTCCCCTCTTACATCAGAGCTCCTATCAGAGTCCTCCTTACATCAGGGTCCCTATCAGAGTCCCCTCTTACATCAGGGTCCATATCAGAGTCCTCCTTACATCAGAGTCCCCTCTTATATAAATCTTACAGCGGGACAGAAGATGAGAACCCTGGGCGGTAACAATGGACCACACTACTACAATATTAGACTATGGAGCCATCACTGGGTGGGAAGAACAATCTATAGAGCAGACCCCGGTGGACTTGCCTTGGGTATGTTGGAGATGAGCCTGTCTCTGGGGACGGGTGATGCCGGATGGCTCAGCATGGTTCAGCTCTCCGGTCTCCCTGGAGTACAGATCGGTGCCGCCAGCCGTACAAACAAGCGGCGCTGGCTATGCCAGGGCACTCCACTGTAACCACGGCAACGGCTAGCAAGCCATGGGCGTGGTTTCTGTAGCTTCGGAGAACCAACAGGGGGAGAGTCAAACGAGGTCTCGGGGCGGGGCCAAGATATGCAGATGATGATGTAGACACACGCCTCCATAATGGAAATGATATGAGGTCCATTGATTATTGGTTATAGGGCTGGAGTCCAGACTTATCCGCATACTGGGAATTCAGGGGCATATGAGGCTCGGAACTATTCCAACTACTTCCGTCTAGCAGCGTTACAGCAGCTCCGAACGTCTAACGCAAGTTACGTATTGGCTATTACTTCCAGGTACTACGTTAGCGTAGAGTGTGATTCTCAGCTACGTTGCGTGCGCTGTAGAGTAAGGTTGCCTGGCAACCGGGGCACGCTATCTGTGGCACTAGGTGAGGACAAGCAGCTGCTGCGGTGTGCTGTTCGGTGAGCATGTCTACCCCTGTCTGTCATCATTCCTAGCACACTCCATACTTCTCCAGCATTAGCCATCTGAGCAGGGAAGGGTTAGATCCGTTGTCACACCTAAAACAGTTCTTACAGACTTTGGGTTCCCCTCACTTTCTGGGTCAGTTCACATCATAGAAACGCAGCCCATCTGTGATTTGGAGTGGAATTAAACCCTCCTATCCTTTACAGCCAAGGAATCTGCTTCTGTTTGATCTGCAACTGCCATGGTGCTGCACATGTGATCAGTTATGATTCCAGCCATATGATCGTTTTGACAATTTTGGCTTCCAGATGCTTTTCTGCATGCACAATTTGACGTGTTTTTGATGCAGTCCGGTGCACCCCCCCCCCTTTTTTTTTCTTAACCTTAAATAAGGACATGTGTGTTCCAGTGTGTTAAGGTGCGTTCTGGTGCATTTTACAGTGTTCCAGTACAGTCCAGTGCAGGGATAGTGCAGCATGTTCTACTTGTTTTTTTCTGGAACTGGAACGCCCTGGAACTGCAAGCAGTGGTGTGAAATATGCTATTGAAAATCCTATAACCTACTTTCCAATGCGTTTTTGATGCAGAAAAAAATGCACTGGGCTGCATGTGGTGTGAACTGGCCCTAAATGTGTAAGGGTCAGGCATTTCTCAGCACTGGAGGAACTGCAGTCACTGCTGGGGCACATAGAAAAGAATTGTTTTCTCACTAGAATGCAGGCCGGAGGAACGGTGCAGTGAGCTGACATGGGTTATAACCCTTGCTTACTCTATCCAAACTTATAAAATAAAGTTCTACTTTAAATTCAGGTCCACTTAAAGGTCTTCATGTTTAACTGAAGTCTAGCTTTAAAGTGGAGTTCCACCCAAAAATGGAACTTCCACTTTTTGGATTCCCCCCCCCCCCCCTCCGGTGTCACATTTGGCACCTTTCAAGTGGGAGGGGGGAGCAGATACCTGTGTAATACAGGTATTTGCTCCCACTTCCTGACATAGATCACCGCGGTGATCGCTGTGACCTACGTCATGTCTGGCGCCTACACTGTCCTCCCTCGCTGTCTTCTGGGAAACACATAGGTCCCAGAAGAGAGTGGGGACCAGTGAGGACGTGCAGCACGACTCGCGCATGCGCAGTAGGGAACCGGGAAGTGAAGCCGCAAGGCTTCATTTCCTGATTCCCTCACCGAGGATGGCGGTGGGGGCAGCCGAGAGACGAGCGATTGATCGGCTTCGGCTGCCGACATCGCGGGCACCCTGGACAGGTAAGTGTCCATTTATTAAAAGTCAGCAGCTGCAGTATTTGTAGCTGCTGGCTTTTAATATTATTTTTTTTAGGCGGACCTCCGCTTTAACTACACCCTAGAACCAGCCAAATGTTAAAGGGGAACTTTTCAAATAACAAATTGATAAAAAAAATGATGTTCCTTAACCACTTAAGGACCAAAAGATTTTCCCCCTCAATGATCTGGCCATTTTTTGCGATACGGCACTGCGTTGCTTTAACTGACAATTGCGCGGTCGTGTGACATTGTACACAAACAAAATTGACGTCCTTTTTTCCCCACAAATAGAGCTTTCTTTTGGTGGTATTTGATCACCTCTGTGGTTTTTATTGTTTGCGCTATAAACAAAAAAGAGCAACCATTTTGAAAAAAAACCAAAACAATATTTCTTACTTTTTGCTATAATAAATGTCCCAAAAAAATGTAAAAAAACGAATTTCTTCATTAGTTTAGGCCACTATGTATTCTTCTACATATTTTTGGTAAAAAATTCCAATAAGCGTATATTGATTTGCGCAAAAGTTATCACATCTACAAAATAGGGGATAGTTTATGGCATTTTTAATTATTTATTTTTTAATAGTACGGCGATCAGGGATTTTTAGCGGGACTGCGACATTGCGGGAGACAGATCGGACACCTAACTGACATTTTTGACCTTTTTTTGGGAACCAGTGACATTATTACAGTAATCAGTGCTAAAAATATGCACTGTTATTATACTAATGATACTGGCAGGGAAGGGGTTAACATCAGGGGCGATCAAGGGGTTAAATGTGTTCCCTCTCCCTCAGTGTGTTTACTAACTGTATGGGGAACTGTGTGACAGGGGAAACACACAGATCATAGCATAGCAGAAAGACAGGATCTGTGTGATCTCCCCTGTCAGAACGGAGATTTGCCTTGCTTACACTGTCTCTGTAGGGAACAAGCTCAGGTGGCCGGTGGATACGGAGTCCGCCCCACCCACTGATTGGCTCCCCCGCTGGCCAGTGGGAGCGCGCCCACAAATTGCCATGTACGAGCCGACGTACAATGACGACGATTCGCGTGAAGCAGCCACATTCCCGCAGTACAACTGCGGCGGCTGGTCCTTAACCCAGTGTTTTTCAACTCCAGTCCTCAATGCGCCCCAACAGGTCATGTTTTCAGGCTTTCCTTTATTTTGCACAGGTCATTTGATCACTTTCACTGCCTTAGTGATTACCACAGCCATTTCATCTGAGGGAAATCCTGAAAACATGACCTGTTGGGGCGCCTTGAGGACTGGAGTTGACAAACACTGCCTTAACCAGTTAATATAGAACATACACTTCACATTGATTATTATGCTACCAAAACTAGTGTGTGTTGTTAATTGCATTGCTCCTGTTTCTTCTTGCTGGAGGCCGCCATTTTGTTAAAGCCCAGAACAGCCACTTACTTACTGAAAACCCCTCCCCTGTCTCAAAAACGATATGCCACTTTCTATAATTCAAATATGTACATTTCCAGCCTTTATTGAATGTCTTGGCTCAGCTAGAGATGAAGACTGACAGAAGCTTTAGTGGTGAAGTTCACAGGCTGCAGCTGGTAAGGGGGAAAGAAGTGAATATCAGGGAGATAAGATAAGACACAATTAGGCTTGGTTCACCCTTGGGATCTGGCTCGTGAGACCCCAAGTTGCTTGACATGTGAAATCCCATTTTAGGCAATGATGGCTGTCTTAATTAGCACTACTGAAGTCGCTCCGACTTTAGAAAAGGTTCCTGGACTACTTCAAGATGACTTTTGTCCGACTTGTGCCCTTAGACTTTAATGGAAGTCGCCTCCAAGTAAGATCCTCTTCTGCGATTTGGAGTGGGATTAAACCCTCCTATCCTTTACAGCCAAGGAAGCTGCTTCTGTTTGATCTGCAACTGCCATGGCGCTGCACATGTGATCAGTTATGACTCCAGCCATTTGATCATTTTGACAATTTGGTTGAGGACACAAACAAATTTGACAGTTAGCAATCCTGCCATTCCAAGAATGTAACTGTTTTTTGAACCCAGTAAATCGATGGGTTTAGTCCCGCTTTATGATTTACTGCTGTTCAGGGGCTCTGGGCTTCAGCAAAATAACAGCCTCCAGCAAGAAGAAACAGGAGCAATGCTGGAGGCAATTTACAGCACACACTAATAATGTTGGTAGTATAAATATTAATGTGGAATGTATGTTCCTTGCTAAAGAACATTATTTTTTATCAAGTTGTTATTGGTAAAGTCCTGCTTTAACTCTTTTGTGTCTCCCAAACAGTGTTGCATGACGCGCAATTGTCATTCAAAGTGCGACAGCGCTGAAAGCTAAAAATTGTCCTGGGCAGGAAGGGGGGAAAGTGCCTGGTATTGAAGTGGTTAAACACCTTACTCAATTTAGATATCTGATGCTTCACTTCTGTGTTACTGAAGCTATGAGTAAGCACTATTTAAAAGTGTGAAACGCGTCAGCTGTTCCTTTGCTTTGCTGTGACTTGTAGTGCCATTTGTTTGATGTCATTTTAAATAAAAGCCACCGAAAGGTTTTTGGAGTGCGGCAGTCCATTTTTTCATTATTTGATTTTACTGAATCTGTCTAGCCAAGTCCATCATACTCTAGACCAGAAACATATCAAATGATATGTATGACACAGTAACTGACTTTCTATTGTTCTTCTTCTCTTAGGACAAAGAAAAGATCATAGGGATCGTGCATATCTGCGGCATAAGAATGGCTGAAGCTAGGATATCAGCTTACCTACCACCCCACATTGATCCCACAAAAGCCCCCATTGCCTTTGGTGAGAGGGCTTTACCAAAATTAAATGAGGAACTGAAGAGCCCTGACCTAATTACCCGGCAGAGATCTCTCATGGCACTTTGTGACCTTGTGCATGATTCAGAGTACGTCTACCAGGCAGTACATTTGGGTAAGTCCTATCCTCACACTGTCAGGCTTTTCTGTTTAGAACAAAGAGAAAGCGCCATGTGATCATTTATTTAAAGAAAACATCCATTAGTCAAGTTTACTGTCCAAAACTGGAAGCCAGCTTTTGTTCCGCTTCTGTGAGTCGCTGCACTTTACTCATTGCTGGTCTTATAACACTAGTCTGAATATTTTCAGTTTCCATTAGAAAAATGTCTTCCCATTCCACAAGGTGTCTCCAACAGGCAATACAGGGACAGACATGATATAATAATACCTTCATGCATCATTTTCATTCATTCAGCACTTCATTTTTATGACTTAGATTCTGTTTTTTACTGTAGCACACGGACCTTTTTTTCCTGCCTACCTTCACCTGCAGGGGTAAAGGCACACCGTGCCACATGCCCGTATCCTCCTGGTATAAGAGGTTGAGCGGTGTTCTTGCAATTTTGGGTCCTACAGCGAGTTACCTCCCTCCGCTGGTTCTCGTCCCCAGAGTGTAGGGAAAAGTCTATGCTTTCCCGAAAGAAGGCCAATGTCCAGACAGTATTTAACCACTTACCGACCGCTCACTGTATATATACGTCGGCAGAATGGCACCAACAGGCACAATCACGTACAGTGTACGTGATTGCCTTTGTATAGTTGGGGGGTCCCATCGGACCCCCCTTCTATACAGTGAGCGGTCATTATCCATTGGGGAGCGATCCGGGATGAGGGGACGGCCGTTCGATTCCGGCCACCCCCCCGCGATCGCTCCCGGCGAATGAGAAAGCTTCCTCTGCTGTGTAGTGTTTACACAGGCAGAGGAAGTGATGTCATCTCTCATGCGGCGCTCACATATACCGAGCGCCGTACAAGAGAAGAAACAGAGGTTAGTGCACAAACAGTACACTGACACCAGGACACATAGGAACATAAATCGCCCCCCCAGGCCCCCCCAGATCACCCCCCAGATCACCCCCCAGCCCCCAGTCACAGTGTCACTGATTGCAGTGACCATTTATTTACTGATCACTGCAATCAGTGACATTTGTGACTGTAAAAGTGTCACTACAGTTAGTTTAGATCCAGTGTAGCCCCCTAACCCCCCCTAATAAAGGTTTAACCCCCTGATCACCCCCCAGATAACCCTTTCAGCCCCTAGCACCGCCGTCACTAAGCGATCGTTTTTCTGATCGCTGTTTTAGTGTCGGTGATGCCGATCGGTAGCCAGTTATTTTTTTTAGGTTCGCCGCAGGTTTTTATAGCGTCGGGTACCCCCATATATTACCTAATAAAGGTTTAACCCCCTTGATCGCCCCCCAGGTAACCCTTTCACCCCCTATCACCACTGTCGCTAAGCGATCGTTTTTCTGATCGCTGTCTTTTTGTCGGTGATGCCGATAGGTAGCCAGTTATTTTTTTTAGGTTCGCCGCAGGTTTTTATAGCGTCAGGTACCCCCATATATTACCTAATAAAGGTTTAACCCCCTTGATCGCCCCCCAGGTAACCCTTTCACCCCCTATCACCACTGTCACTAAGCGATCGTTTTTCTGATCGCTGTCTTATTGTCGGTGATGCCGATAGGTAGCCAGTTATTTTTTTTAGGTTCGCCGCAGGTTTTTATAGCGTCAGCTACCCCCATATATTACCTAATAAAGGTTTAACCCCCTTGATCGCCCCCCAGGTAACCCTTTCACCCCCTATCACCACTGTCGCTAAGCGATCGTTTTTCTGATCGCTGTCTTATTGTCAGTGATGCCGATAGGTAGCCAGTTATTTTTTTTAGGTTCGCCGCAGGTTTTTATAGCGTCAGGTACCCCCATATATTACCTAATAAAGGTTTAACCCCCTTGATCGCCCCCCAGGTAACCCTTTCACCCCCTATCACCACTGTCGCTAAGCGATCGTTTTTCTGATCGCTGTCTTATTGTCGGTGATGCCGATAGGTAGCCAGTTATTTTTTTTAGGTTCGCCGCAGGTTTTTATAGCGTCAGGTACCCCCATATATTACCTAATAAAGGTTTAACCCCCTTGATCGCCCCCCAGGTAACCCTTTCACCCCCTATCACCACTGTCGCTAAGCGATCGTTTTTCTGATCGCTGTCTTATTGTCGGTGATGCGATAGGTAGCCAGTAATTTTTTTTAGGTTCGCCGCAGGTTTTTATAGCGTCAGGTACCCCCATATATTACCTAATAAAGGTTTAACCCCTTGATCGCCCCCCCAGGTAACCCTTTCACCCCCTTTTGCCAGTGTCACTAAGCGATCGTTTTTCTGATCGCTGTATTACTTATGCTGGTGCCGATAGATAGCCAGTTATTTTTTTTAGGTTCGCCGCAGGTTTTCATAGTGTCAGGTACCCCCATATATTACCTAATAAAGGTTTAACCCCCTTGATCGCCCCCCAGGTAACCCTTTCACCCCCTATCACCACTGTCGCTAAGCAATCGTTTTTCTGATCGCTGTCTTATTGTCGGTGATGCCGATAGGTAGCCAGTTATTTTTTTTAGGTTCGCCGCAGGTTTTTATAGCGTCAGGTACCCCCATATATTACCTAATAAAGGTTTAACCCCTTGATCGCCCCCCCAGGTAACCCTTTCACCCCCTTTTGCCAGTGTCACTAAGCAATCGTTTTTCTGATCGCTGTATTACTTATGCTGGTGCCGATAGATAGCCAGTTATTTTTTTTAGGTTCGCCGCAGGTTTTTATAGCGTCAGGTACTCCCATATATTATCTAATAAAGGTTTTAACCCCCTAATTGCCCCTAGTTAACCCTGCGTCACACCCCAGGCAGCGTCAGGTTAGTGCCAGTAACGCTAACACCCACGCGTGAAGCATACACCTCCCTTAGTGGTATAGTATCTGAACAGATCAATATCTGATCTGATCAGATCTATACTAGCGTCCCCAGCAGTTTAGGGTTCCCAAAAACACAGTGTTAGCGGGATCAGCCCAGATACCTGCTAGCACCTGCGTTTTGCCCCTCCGTCCAGCCCAGGCCACCCAAGTGCAGTATCGATCGATCACTGTCACTTACAAAACACAACACACATAACTGCAGCGTTCGCAGAGACAGGCCTGATCCCTGCGACTCCAGTGCTGTAGGAGGTGATTTCACCACCACAGTTAAAAAAAAAAAGCATATATGCCGAAGCATTGAGGCAGCAGGGGCGGAGGAGCGGAGGAGCGGTTTTGCTCCTAATGCCGCGTACATACGGTCGAAATTCCGACGGAGGCTTGCCCGTGGAAAAGTCAGACCATGTGTATGCGGCATAATTTTTGCGGGAGGATGCCCCAATGCTTCGGCATATATAAATGGTGCATGTATGCCCATCATTAGAAGTGGGTGAATGAAGGGAGGTATTCTAATGGTGGGCATACCCACCGATCAATATCTTTTTTCGTTCAGCCAACAGGCTGCATGAAAAAAAAGATTACAATACATGTCCAACAAGGACCAGCAACGTACTGGTATGTTGCTGGACTTTGAATGGTTATACCAGATTGATGCCTGCGGGTTTAGGTATCATCTTGGTATCATTCTTTTCAGCCAGCGGCCGGCTTTCATGTAAAAGCAATCTTAGCGGCTAATTAGCCTCTGGACTGCTTTTACAAGCAGTGGGAGGGAATGTCCCCCCCCCCGTATATAAAAAGCGCCATTGGGAAATTGGGAAAGCATTTTATCACACCGATCTTGGTGTGGTCAGATGCTTTGAGGGCAGAGGAAAGATCTAGGGTCAAATAGACCCCATTTTTTTCAAAAAAAGAGTACCTGTCACTACCTATTGCTATCATAGGGGATATTTACATTCCCTGAGATAACAATAAAAATGATAAAAAAATAAAAATATGGAAGGAACAGTTTAAAAATAAAATAAAAAAGCAAAATTAATAATAAAAAAAAAAAAAAAAGCACCCCTGTCCTGCCCTGCTCTTGCGCAATGGCAAACGCAAGCGTCGGTCTGGCGTCATATGTAAACAGCAATTGCACCATGCATGTGAGGTATCACCGCGAAGGTCAGATCGAGGGCAGTCATTTTAGCAGTAGACCTCCTCTGTAAATCTAATGTGGTAAACTGTAAAGGTTTTTAAAGGCTTTTAAAAATGTATGTAGTTTGTCGCCAATGCGCGTTTGTGCGAAATTTTAAAGAATGTCGTGTTTGGTATCTATGTACTCGGCCTAAGATCATCTTTTTTATTTCATCAAACATTTGGGCAATATAGTGTGTTTTAGTGCATTAAAATTAAAAAAAGTGTATTTTTTCCCCAAAAAATGCGTTTGAAAAATCGTTGCACAAATACTGTGTGGAAAAAAAAAATGCAACACCCACCATTTTAATCTGTAGGGCCTTTGCTTTAAAAAAATATATAATGTTTGGGGGTTCAACATAATTTTCTTGCAAAAAAAATTTTTTTTTTCATGTAAACAAAAAGTGTCAGAAAGGGCTTTGTCTTCAAGTGGTTAGAAGAGTGGATGTAAGCTTCCTAATGTTGTGTATAAAATGCCAGAACAGTTCAAAACCCCCCCAAATGACCCCATTTTGGAAAGTAGACACCCCAAGCTATATACTGAGAGGCATGTCGAGTCCATGGAATATTTTATATGTTGACACAAGTTGCGGAAAAAAGACAATTTCTTTCTCGTACATCACGGGACAAAGAGCGACATAGTCATTACTAATGGGTTATATAGATACCGTCAGGTGCTGGCACTGGCAACTTCCAAAACCGGAAGTACCCTCCCCTATATAAGCCCCTCCCATCCGGGAGCACCTCAGTTTTTTGCCAGTGTCTAAGGTGTTGGCCAAGAAGAAACATGTGTTTTTCACTGAGCTTGCGTACAGGTTCTTTTGGGCCTCAGTAAGCTATTCCGGATCCGACCAAAAAAGCTTCATAGCTAAACGGTCGGTACCCGGGCCTTGCAGAGAAGAGCAAGGTTTTGCCTGTAATGCTTCTCTTAGGAGAGCTGGACCCTGGGATCCAGAGCTCTGGTCATACCCACGACCAAGATGTTTTCTGTGCAGGGTGCTATACAGGTCCAGGGGAGTGGAATCCTTGGGAACCCGGTCCCTGAAGGTTTGATTACAATGCCTGCCGTGATAGGTGAAGTTTGGGCTTTTGTGGACCAAACAAAGTCCTGCGGCGGGGAACAGGTAAGTGGGGGCCCCCAGGAACTTGGTTCTATTGGGGGACCCCCAAGCCTAATTTGTCTTTCTGTTTGTTACCTAACGGTATTCCCGCAAAATTCTGTGCATGCCTGTAACTACTAAAAAAATTTAATAATTTTTAATGGTGGTCAAGAAAAAAAATAAAAAATTTTTTTTATATATATTTAATATATTAGACTGCGGTACCTGTGTTTGTCCACTAGAGGCCGCTGTGGAATGTTTACTGGTCATGTGGACTAGCTTCTTCTCAGCAGAGCAAAGTCCAGGCAGATGGTGAGTTCTCTTATAGGAAACTGCTTCCTCTGCCATGTTGCAGTGCTCGTCCATCCCCCGGCCTGCGGCAAAGAGGGGCCCTGGCTCCTGTCCCTTGTTACCATATTTGAAATTAGCGCCGAAGGCGCACGTGCCCGCGCGCGTGCACGGGCACGCGCCTCTATATATAGAGGTGAGCCGGGAAAGGGGGCGGAGCCTGGGGGATGACGCTCTGTGCGCGCCGCAGCGCTTCTGCGCATGTGCGGGCGTCCCAGCAGTTTAAAAAAAACCACAATATTGTAGTGAGCTGGCTATGAAGTACAGAGACAGAGCTGGCAACATTTAAAGGCATACAGCAAGCGGTTGATACAGGCATCCCCTAGAAAGGCACATTAGTAGACACCAACTGTGATATAGCAGCAATTGTGCTAGACTATTCTCAGTAAAAGTGGTGTATTACGGCTGGAATACCTCAGCTTTAGGCTTAGGAATATGCCGTCCAGAAGCTCCGGAACTGAATCTTCCAGGAAGCGAAGGGGGTCTCATCGGGCTCGGAGGATCTTGGGCATACTCCTGCTGCACCAGTCTCCCCTGAAGTTCAGAGGTAAGTGACCGTAGAGACCCCGCAGGGGTACTTGGTACTGTGGCTGTCCTCAGTCACCTGCTCCTGTGTATGTAACAGAGGAGGTTTTTTCCTCAGCTCTGGGAGGATTAGAGAGAGATTGTCAACATTTATCGCTGCCTCCCTGTCAGGGAAAGCACGCCCGATCTCCGTCTCCTCCTTCAGAATGCCTGTTAGCAGAGCAACAGTCCCATACAGGGATCGACCTGCCTGAAGGGGATCAGGATAAGGTTGATTCTGTTATAGAGGAATCAACAGTGGGGGAACCTTTTCTCAGCATCTCAAGCTGAAAGATTATGGGTTCAGTCTCTGACTAACATGGTCCGATCAGCATTTAAAAATGCACCTTGCGGAACCATCAACCACTACTGTATCCTCGTTGGGGTCGCTAGAAGCCCCCAGACTGTTTGTTCTTTTCCACTTCACCCTTTACTGAAAGGGCTCATTTACCAGGATTGGGAATGTCCTGAGAAAATATTTATTCCCCCAAGAGATTTCCGGTGGTCTATCCCATGGAGGATAAGTTCATCAAAAAAAAAAAAAAAAAAAAAAAAAATGGAAGGTCCCTACAATGGACGCAGCCATCTCTTGTATGTATAAATCACTGACATGTCCAGTGGATAATGTCCAAATGTTCAAGAACCCAATAGATAAAAGATTGGAGTCCTTATGAAAATCTGCTTGGTGATACAACCAGCAGTAGCAGCTATTGGGGTCTGCTAAGCAGTGAAGGATCAGTTGAAACAGGTCTTGAGGGACTTGACAGATCAGCAGGCTTTGCCCTAGCTGATCTACCTAGAGCCTTAGGCTTTGCGGTTGACGCCATAGAGGATTCAGTCCATCAGGCCTCCCGCCTTACGCTGTCTATAGTACATATGCGTAGGCTCCTATGGCTCAAAAACTGGTCTGCTGAAGCTCCCTGTAAAGAATGGCTGGTTAGCGTCCCATTTCATGGTGAACGCTTATTCAGGGAAAACCTGGACAAATATCCAGAAAATTTCCAGCGGTAAAAATACGCTCTTGCCGGTTAAAAGCAGAGTTAGAGGTCCCTCTTTAAGAGGCCTGCTTCTCCAGTCCCTGGGGCATCGGCTGTGTAACAGTTCCGACGGCCTCCTCGGTCAAATCCCGGGGGTAAAAAACAGGGACAGTAGCAGGGTAATGAGAAACCCTGGGTCAGGGGAGGTACAAAACCTCCCCCAAAGTTAAATTCATGAAGCCCCCACTCAGTCGGGTGGGGGGAGGACTCCAGTTGTTCGCAAGAGACCTGGCGGGACACGATCAAGACAGATAGGTGCTCTCCGCAGTAGGTTTGGGATACAGTTTGGAGTTAAAAGACTCTCCTCCTTCCCATTTTTTAGGTCAAACGTGCCAAGGGATCCCCGGAAGAGAGAGTCCCTCCTGTTGGCACTAGAACAACTATTGCTCCAAGGAGTAATTATGGAGGTTCCCCTGGAAGAATGAGGGTTCGGGTTTTACTCAAACCTCTTTACAGTCCCGAAGCAAACGCGGACGGGAGGCCCATATTAATTCTAAAAGGGCTATACAAATTCCTGTATATCAGGACTTTCCGATGGAGTCGATCCGATCGGTGGCCACTGCCCTACAAGGGGAGGATTGGTTAGCCACGATCGACATCAAAGATGCTTATTTGCACATTCCCATCTTTCCAGTCCACCAAAAATTTCTACGCTTTGCAGTAGAAGGGCGCCATTTTCAGTTCAGAGCCTTACCCTTTGGTTTGGCCACAGCACCACGAGTGTTTACAAAAATTCTGGCCCTTTATTGGCCAATCTAAGAACACAAGGTGTAATGATAATGGCATATCTGGATGACTTGTTGCTGATAGACCACTCAGTGAAAAAACTAGACGTGGTCGTTCACAAGACGATCAAGTATCTGGAATCTCACGGTTGGATTATCAACCGAGACAAGTCAGCCCTAAAAACCAGTCAAAAGTCTGGAATACTTGGGGCTAAGGTTGGATTCAGGCCAGAGAAAAATATTCTTGCCTCGAGGAAAGGTGTTGTCTTTGAAAGATTTGATCCACTTAGTGGGTACAAAAAAGACAGCCGTCCATACGCCTGTATATGAGGCTGCTGGGAAAAATGGTGGCATCATTCGAAGCAGTACCCTACGGTCAATTCCATTCAAGGAATTTGCAAGGGGCCATACTGTCAGCCTGGAACAAAAAAGTTCAGGCCCTAGACTTACAATGTCCTTGTCCCCTTCCGTTCGCAAGAGCCTCCGTTGGTGGTTGGTTCCCCAGAATCTGGAAAAAAGGAAATCCTTCAGTCCGATTTCTTGGAAGGTGGTCACTACAGATGCCAGCCTTATAGGCTGGGGAGCAGTACTGGAGCAATAGTCTCTCCAGGGCAGATGGTCGGATGCAGAAAAGGCCCTGCCCATCAATCTCTTAGAGATACGAGCAGCCCGGTATGCCCTAGTAGCATGGACATCCAAACTCCAAGGGTCCCCTGTCAGAATGCAATCAGACAATGCCACAGCAGTGGCATATATCAATCATCAGGGGGGCACCAGGAGTCGTGCAGCCCAGAGGGAAGTAAATTACATCCTGAAATGGGCAGAAAAATATGTCCCAGCCATATCTGCGGTATTCATTCCAGGAGTGGAGAATTGGAAGGCGGACTTTCTAAGTCGCCAGCAATTAGGCCCAGAGGAAGGGTCCCTTCACCCGAGGTTTTCTGGACAATATGTCAGCGGTGGGGAACATCGGATGTAGATCTTCTAGCATCCAGATTCAACGCAAAGGGGGACAGGTTTGTCTCTCGGACAAGGGATCCCCTAGCTTGCGGCTCGGATGCCCTAGTGTTCCCTTGGGATCAGTTCAAGCTGATATATGCATTCACACCGCCACAATGGTTACCTCAATTACTCCGCAGAATCAGGGTAGAAAAGAAACCGGTGATTCCGGTGGCTCCAGCGTGGCCCCGAAGAGCGTGGTACGCGGAGATTGTAAAATTTCAGTGGGGAGTCCTTGGACTCTCCCACGTCGTCCGGCTTTCGCAAGGACCGATATACCACCCTTCCTTACCAGCCCTAGGTTTGACGGCCTGGCTATTGAAGCCCACATTCTAAAAAAGAGAGGGCTCTCTAATGCTGTGGTATCTAACATGATCAATGGCAGGAAGCCGGTATCCAGGCAGATCTACTATAGAATCTGGAAGGCGCACATCGCGTGGTGTGAGGCCAAGAAATGGCATCCACATAAGTACGTAATAGGTAGGATTCTGGACTTCCTACAGTGGGCTGTAGATAGGAAGCTTGCCTTGAGTACTATCAAGGGTCAGATTTCGGCCTTGTCAATATTTTTTCAAAGGCCCTTGGCTTCGCATTCACTAGTCAAAGCCTTTATACAAGGAGTGATGCGTATTAGTCCTCCGGTTAATATTCCCATATGTCCATGGGATCTAAACTTGGTTCTGTCGGTTCTACAGAAACAACCATTTGAACCATTACAGCATATTTCCTTGGTGCTTCTCACCAGGAAATTGATTTTTCTAGTAGCCATTTGTTCGGCTAAAAGAGTATCGGAATTAGCAGCTATGTCCTGTAAGGAGCCATATCTGGTTATCCATAAGGACAGAGTAGTGTTACGTCCTCATCCAGCCTTTCTTCCTAAGGTGGTATCGAGGTTTCATTTGAACCAAGATGTGGTTCTTCCTTCTTTTTTCCCCAAACCTACTTCGGTAGAGGAAAAGTTATTGCATTCTTTGGATGTAGTAAGAGCAGTTAAAGCTTATCTAAAAGCCACTGCTCAGATTCGCAGAACGGATACTTTGTTTATTCTGCCGGAAGGCCCCAGAAAGGGTCAGGCAGCGTCAAAATCTACTTTAGCCAAGTGGATTCGACAGGTCATTATGCAAACTTATGGCTTGAGAAGGAGACCGCCTCCGTTCAAAGTTAGAGCGCACTCCACGAGAGCAGTTGGAACTTCATGGGCAGTGCATCACCAGGCCTCCCTGGCTCAAATCTGTAAGGCCGCAACGTGGTCTTCAGTTCACACGTTTACTAGGTTCTACCAGGTGGACGTTAGAAGTCAGGAGGATGTCGCCTTTGGGCGCAGTGTGTTGCAGGCCGCAAAAGATCCTCATGTCTGATAGCGCTCAGCTTATATATGGTGTATCCCCCCCCTCATTTGGCATTGCTTTAGGACATCCCATTAGTAATGACTATGTCGCTCTGTGTCCCGTGATGTACGAGAAAGAAAATAGGATTTTTATAACAGCTTACCTGTAAAATCCTTTTCTTGGGAGTACATCACGGGACACAGAGCTCCCGCCCCTCTTTGGGGACACTTATTGCTTTGCTACAAAACTGAGGTGCTCCCGGATGGGAGGGGCTTATATAGGGGAGGGTACTTCCGGTTTTGGAAGTTGCCAGTGCCAGCACCTGACGGTATCTATATAACCCATTAGTAATGACTATGTCGCTCTGTGTCCCGTGATGTACTCCCAAGAAAAGGATTTTACAGGTAAGCTGTTATAAAAATCCTATTTTTTTTTTTTTTTTTGCACAAAGTTGTTACTAAATGATATATTGCTCAAACATGCCATGAGCATATGTGGAATTACACCCCAAAATACATTCTGTTGCTTCTCCTGAGTACGGGGATACCACATGTGTGAGACTTTTTGGGAGCCTAGCCGCGTACGGGACCCCAAAACCCAAGCACCGCCTTCAGGCTTTCTAAGGGTGTAAATTTTTGATTTCACTTCTCACTGCCTATCACAGTTTCGGAGGCCATGGAATGCCCAGATGGCACAAACCCCCCCCCCCAAATGACCCCATTTTGGAAAGTAGACACCCCAAGCTATTTGCTGAGAGGTATGGTGAGTACGTTGCAGATCTCGCTTTTTGTCACAAAGTTTTGAAAATTGAAGAAAAAAAAAAGAAAAAGAAAATTATTTTCTTTCTTAATTTTCAAAAACAAATGAGAGCTGTAAAATACTCAACATGCCTCTCAGAAAATAGCTTGGGGTGTCTACTTTCCAAAATGGGGTCATTTGGGGGGGGGGTTTGTGCTATTTTGGCATTTTATGGCCTTCGAAACTGTGATAGGTAGTGAGGAGTGAAATCAAAAATTTGTGCCCTTAGAAATCCTGAAGGCGGTGCTTGGTTTTCGGGGCCCGTACGCGGCTAGGCTCCTAAAAAGTCCCACACATGTGGTATCCCCGTACTCAGGAGAAGCAGCAAAATGTATTTTGGGGTGCAATTCCACATATAACCATGGCATGTGTGAGCAATATATCATTTAGTGACAACTTTTTGTAATTTTTTTTTTTTTTGGTCATTATTCAATTACTTGGGACAAGAAAAAAAAATTCAATGGGCTCAACATGCCTCTCAGCAATTTCCTTGGGGTGTCTACTTTCCAAAATGGGGTCATTTGGGGGGGGGGTTGTGCTATTTTGGCATTTTATGGCCTTCGAAACTGTGATAGGTAGTGAGGAGTGAAATCAAAAATTTGCGCCCTTAGAAATCCTGAAGGCGGTGCTTGGTTTTCGGGGGCCCGTACGCGGCTAGGCTCCCAAAAAGTCCCACACATGTGGTATCCCCGTACTCAGGAGAAGCAGCAAAATTTATTTTGGGGTGCAATTTCACATATAACCATGGCATGTGTGAGCAATATATCATTTAGTGACAACTTTTTGTATTTTTTTTTTTTTGTCATTATTCAATCACTTGAGACAAAAAAAAAAAAATATTCAATGGGCTCAACATGCCTCTCAGCAATTTCCTTGGGGTGTCTACTTTCCAAAATGGGGTCATTTGGGGGGGTTTTGTACTGCCCTGCCATTTTAGCACCTCAAGAAATGAGATAGGCAGTCATAAATTTAAAGCTGTGTAAATTCCAGAAAATGTACCCTAGTTTGTAGACTCTATAACTTTTTTTTTACTAAAGACATGTGGCTGAATACATTTTGGCCTAAATGTATGACTAAAATTGAGTTTATTCGATTTTTCTTATAACAAAAAGTAGAAAATATCATATTTTTTAAAAAATTTCAGTCTTTTTCCATTTATATCGCAAAAAATAAAAATCGCAGAGGCCAACAAATACCATTAAAAGAAAGCTCTATTTGTGGGAAGAAAAGGACGCAAATTTCGTTTGGGTACAACATTGCATGTCCGCACAATTTACAGTTAAAGCAACGCAGTGCAAAATTCTGAAAACACCTTTGGTCCTTTAGCTACAAAATAGTCCGGGGCTTAAGTGGTTAAACTCCAACAGACGAGTTTATTTTCTTTGCTTGAAACAACTTTGGGGAAAAGGTTGAAAACAGCAATAGGATTTGGTAGGGAAATAGGTTCAGGCACACAGCACCCAGTCACCCTATTCTCCACTCAAGCCTGAGTGGGCACCGCTCACCCGGATAGATCCCTCTCACAGTTCTAGCAGCCGGAGTGAAGCACGAACATGACACTTTAGTTTTAGTCCCCTTCATGGACAAGTTCAGGAGATCCTCTGCCACAGAATCCTTTAGTTTCTGAATCTAGAACTTCCTAACGCCTGTAGATTATAGAGACCATAGGTGCCAATGGGGCACGCTACAGGAGCTATCTTGCAACTCACAAATCCTTCCCTCTGATAGGCAACCAGGCCTTACCGAGACCGTGACTTCCTTCACCGATCCATCGGACAGGTCCTCCCCCGGTTTCCTCTGTTTCAGAGCGGGCCACCCTCCCTCTGGTTCCCTGGGACTCCAGTGGTTGGTTTGTAGACCCAGTTGAAGGTACTGGGCCTACCCGGAATTCTGAAGCCTCAGGCTAAAGGTGCCCGAGACTCCTCGACCAGTTCACGCACCCCCCGGCCAGCAGGGCCAAAGGGCACAACTTTGCCACCAGGGGTCCTCCTTGGAATCCCCCCGACACACCACACCAGATCATGGCATCTGCCCCTTATGTACCCTCTCCCGGCATGCACAGCAGGCAAAACCCGCCCACCGCACGGTAGCCGAGAGAGGACACCCAACCACACCGTAACGCCACCTGCGGTTCTCCTCAAGATCTGGGCAACAGCACCACCTGCAGGTCAAGGGTAACTATACTCCAGGCAACATTACAGCAGAGCAGAGTCCAAACTAAGCAGAATTGGAGAACCTGAGCTAAACTATTGCTCAGGCTGCCTTTAAATTTAGAGCATAGCGAACCCAATTTTTGGGGGTCCGCTACATTACTAATGGTACTTACAGTGCCTTGAAAAAGTATTTATACCCCTTGAAATGTTCCACATTTTGTCATGTTACAACCAAAATGTAAATGTATTTTATGTGATGGACCAACACAAAGTGGCACATAATTGTGAAGTGGAAGGGAAATAATAAATGGTTTTCAAAACTTTTTACAAATAAATATCTGAAAAGTGTGGCGTGCATTTTTATTCAGCCCCCCTGAGTCAATACTTTGTAGAACCACCTTTCGCAGTTTTTTTTCTTGAGTATGTCTCTACCAACTTTGCACTTCTAGAGAGTGACATTTTTGCTAATTCTTCTTTGTAAAATAGCTCAAGCTCTGTCAAATTGAATGGAGAGCGTCTATGAAAAGCAATATTCAAGTCTTGCCACAGATTCTCATTTGGATTTAAGTCTGGACTTTGACTGGGCCATTCTAACACATGGATATGCTTTCATCTAAACCATTCCCTTGTAGCTCTGGCTGTATGTTTAGGGCCGTTGTCCTGCTGGAAGGTGAACCTCTGCCTCACTCTCAAATCTTTTGCAGACTCTAACACAGTGGTTCTCAACTCCTGTCCTCAGGGCTCACTAACAGGCCAGGTTTGCAAGATAACTAAAATACATCACAGGTGATATCATTTGCTGCTCAGTGATTGCAGTTTTCTAGTCTGCATCTCCACAAAGTAATACTTAAAATCCGGCCTGTTAGTGGGTCCCGAGGACTGGAGTTGAGAACCACTGCTCTAACAGGTTTGCTTCTAAGATTGCCCTGTATTTGGCTCCGACCAGCTTCCCTGTCCCCGCTGAAGAAAAGAATCCCCAGAACATGATACTGCCACCACCATGTTTCACATTGAGGATGTGCAGTGTTAGTTTTACGCCACAAAAAGTTCAATTTTGGTCTCATCTGACCAGAGCACCTTCCACATATTTGCTGTGTCCCCCACATGGCTTCTCGCAGACTGAAAACGGGACTTCTTATGGCTTTCTTTCTTTCAACAATGGCTTTCTTCTTCCCACTCTTCCATAAAGGCCAGATTTGTGGAGTGCCCGACTAATAGTTGTCCTGTGGACAGATTCTCCCACCTGAGCTGTGGATATCTGCCGCTCCTCCAAAGTTACCATGGGCTTCTTGGCTGCTTCTCTGATTAATGCTCTCCTTGCCCGGCCTGTTAGTTTAGGTGGACAGCCATGTCTTGGTAGGTTTGCAGTTGTGCCATACTCTTTCCATTTTCGGATGATGGATTGAACAGTGCTCCATGAGATACTCAAAGCTTGGTATGTTTTTTATAACCTAACCCTGTGTAGCGGGGTCCCCATATTTAACCCCGCTATACCTAAATTTAGGGGTGACCAGAGCAATAGTTGGCTCGGGTCTCTTAATTATTTGGACTCTGCCTTACTGCTGTGTCACCTGGCGTGCAGTTCCCCTTTGGGCGGATAGGTGGTGCTGTCACCAATTCCCGGGGTTGAACCACAGGTGATGGAGTAGGTATTGGATGTCTTCTCTCGGCTGCCATTATTGGGCGGTTCTGGCCTGCGGTGCATGCCGGGAGAGGATATATAAGGGGCGGACGCCATTACACAGGGAGCAAAAATTCCCAGGGCCCATGCCCAGAGGGAGCTACCCCTCAGAGGGGGGTGCGCCCCATCTTGATCGAGGAGTCTCGGGCACCTTCAGCCCGGGGCTACAGAGTTCCAAGTAGGCCCAGTATCTTTGACTGGGTCTGCAACCGAAGAGGAGTCCCAGGGAACCGGCGTGAGGGTAACCGCTCTGACACAGAGGAAACCAGGGGAGGATCGATCCCATAACAAGAGGGCGAGTAATAAAGTATTGCTGACTCGGGAAAGGCCTGGTGACCTGTCGGAGGGAAGGATTCCTCACTTCGCAGACTGCCTCTGCGAAGTGTCGAAAGTTCAGGAGGGATCTCCTTGACTTGGTCCTTGGAGGGGACTGAACAAAATTGTTCCAGCATCACGCCGGCTGCTAGTGCTATTGAGTGACTATCCAGGTGAGCTGTACCCACTCGGGACCAAGTGGCGACGAAGCCAAGAGTGTGCCTGAATCCACTTCTATCTGCTAACCTTTTCTCACTTCAACTCTCTGGTTTCTGAAAGCAAGATAAAATAAACTCACGTTGGAGTTGATGTGTTGTGTGGACATTGACCTCATTTGGGAAAGATAAAGACTCGCCTCTATAACCATAGAGGGGAGAACCAAAAGAAGGAAGCAACTCGCTGCGGGACCCAAGTATGTAACACTGCCTGACCTCTATAATCTAGAGGACACGGGCATGTGGCATGGTGTGTCTTATCCCCCTGCTTGAGAAGGTAAGAGGGGGAAAAGGATCCATGTGCTAGACGTGGGGGGCTCGAGTCCGGGATTCTGCAGCTGTTTCTGGGAGCTGGACTTTACTTTCCTGCATGGCTCTTTGGAGGTTGGCCGTTTTTGAAAATTGGACTGTGCCACAAGTGAGAGAAAAGTACAGGCCTGGCTGTAATTTCCAGCTGCGTAGTTCGTGGGCGTGTCTCAAAGTCTGTAAAAGCCAGCGAGTTGCGTGCAGCAAGGAAGAAAAAGGGGAGGAGCCCCAGCCAAAGTGTGTGTTCCACGTGGTGTGGTTGGCGCCAAAGGGACAGTGCTAACTGAACCATTGACGAGGCAACATGTTTTCCGTGCCCCTGGACGTTGCCCCTGTTGTGGCCTCCCTGACGGATACAGGGATCCGGCTGAAGCCCCGAGGTCGCTTTGCCCTCTACACATGCAGAGATGCAGAGGCCTTGGGCATGATTTGTGCGAAATGCCAGGGACTGGTCGTACAGCTTTGCCCTTTCGGGAGATGTACCCGCTGTGGGGAGTTCCTCTTTGAGGTAGAACAGCCAACGGAGTTGCCGAAAGTCTACCGCCTGGACTGTATCTCAGGTACTGTTGCTCCTGAGGAGGAAATGTGTGCTCCCACAGCCATGCCCACGCGCACCACCGCGGAGATAGCGGAACTAAAGACTGAAGCTCCAGCCATTAAGGAGCTTGAGGCTGTGAACACAGCGGACGCTGCCTCGGTTGCAACAGAGTCCTCCCTTCCGCCTGCTAAGAGGAAGGTGGGATATGTGAAGGCTTCCCGCGGCCGTGGTCAAGGCCTAACCCAGCACCTACCTGAACCGGATTGTCCCGCCGGAGGGATCTCCAAGCGGTCCAAGAAGGGGGAAGGTAAGGAGGCTGGGAGAACTGTGTCATGTTTGCCGGGGAAAGGGAAGAAGCTTAGCGTCCGTTCCATAAGGGATGCTTGGGTACCTGACCCGCGGGAACTTCTAAAAACCAGTGACTCTACGTCCACCAGAGTTTATTTGCCAGCAGAAGAGTACGATACCTCAAATATAGACTCTTCCTCTGAAGTTGGTGACGATGTCGAAATAGATGAACTGTTTGCAAAGAAGGGATGGGACAAAATTTCGCTAACCTCTCCCCGTAGTGTAAAGGGATCGCCCATGGACTCTGGGGAAACTACACCTCGGGTGGAAACCCCTGTTCTTGCTGGAGAAGTTGTTCCTGTGTCCACCTTGCATGCTCCGGTGTCTTCCGTGCCTGCTGTTCCGGAGGCCCATTCCTCATTAAGGCCGCCTATGCCACAGTTGGAGCCCGTGCGCCCCCGCAGATCTCCGGATGCGAGTGTCTTGCCAGGAACTGGAGATCGGGCAACCATGCCGCCTTTGGCCCGACTGCAACGGATATTAATTCAAAAGGTTGCTACGGACTATGGATGGGAAAATCCATACGTTCCAAGGAACTTGCTCTTTGAAATGGAGGCCTTTCGGGAACGATGGTACAGTGACTTTGTCTGGAAATTTTTGGAAGTAAAGAAAGGCCATAGATATTTTACATGATCGGCCGTAATGACTGAGCGATACAAAGGCTGCCGAAAAGATTGGACTCTGGGTCGGCACATACATGCGGATCGGGTCGTGATCTGCAGCAAAAATAGAGACATGTGATTTATTCCATAGAAACCTTGAATAAGGACTGGAAGCCTCTTGATCTCCCTGATCCCCGTTTTTGTCTTTGAAGTGGGACTTGTGTTTTTTTTTCTATTTTTCCTCTTCAGGGACAATGCCTTGAACTGCTGTTTGAGTCTATGCCCAGGGAATTTACTCTCTGGAGGTTTGAAGGACAAGTTTTGTTTCTCTCCTTCCCTCTTTTGAAAAAAAAAAGAGAGCTGAACTTTGGGGTAGAGTTAGTGAGGGCAAAGCTGGAAACCGCTGTGATCAACCAAAGAGAACTTTGTGTTGTGGTGCGTCTGTACGCATTTAGACTAGGTAATGATGATGTGTGCTGCCACTAGGTGGTAGTGGTTTGCTGGACTTTTTCTTTTATGCACTTATTTTAGGGAAATGTTATTTCATACACTAGGCTTAGTGTATGCAGCTTCAGTAGAGGGGAGCTATATTTCCTTGGAGAGATAGTTCACTTCTGAATAATAGTGATAGAATGTTTATAGCGTGTAGAATATTTAGCGTGTATAATATTTTTCTTTCCCTGCAGGAAGACCATCATGCAACTACATCGGAGAAAGGGTGGGATATAGTTGTGATAGGATGATGGGAGGGATTGTTACCTAATGTGTATGTACATTTAAAAACTGTTTTTCTGTCCTTCTCCCTCTTTGCTATAATTCAGGTCTTGATTCAGACACCATCCTTGCATTGTACATAGTTCAAGGAATAAATTTGCGCTTGCTCAGGACTGATTGTGTGAATATATTCCAGACACTGGTGACAGTGTCTCATTTAGAGGGGGGTGTATGTAGCGAGGTCCCCAAATTTAACCCTGCTATACCTAAATTTAGGGGTGACCAGAGCAATAGTTGGCTCGGGTCTCTTAATTATTTGGACTCTGCCCTACTGCTGTGTCACCTGGCGTGCAGTTCCCCTTTGGGCAGATAGGTGGTGCTGTCACCAATTCCCGGGGGTTGAACCACAGGTGATGGAGTAGGTATTGGATGTCCTCTCTCGTATTGCTGACTCAGGAAAGGCCTGGTGACCTGTCGGAGGGAAGGATTCCTCACTTCGCAGACTGCCTCTGCGGAGTGTCAAAAGTTCAGGAGGGATCTCCTTGACTTGGTCCTTGGAGGGGACTGAGTCATTGTTCCAGCATCACGCCGGCTGCTAGTGCTATTGAGTGACTATCCGGGTGAGCTGTACCCACTCGGGACCGAGTGGCGACAAAGCCAAGAGTGTGCCTGAATCCGCTTCTATCTGCTAACCTTTTCTCACTTCAACTCTCTGGTTCCTGAAAGCAAGATAAAATAAACTCATGTTGGAGTTGATGTGTTGTGTGGACATTGACCTCATTTTGGAAAGATAAAGACTCGCCTCTATAAACATAGAGGGGAGAACCAGAAGAAGGAAGCAACTCGTTGCGGGACCCAAGTATGTAACACCGCCTGACCTTTATAATCTAGTGGACACGGGCATGGTGTGTCTTATCCCCCTGCTTGAGAAGGTAAGAGGGGGAAAAGGATCTGTGTGCTAGACCTGCTTTAAACTTCTCCACAACTTTACCCTGACATGTCTGGTGTGTTCCTTGGCCTTCATGATGCTGTTTGTTTACTAAGGTTTTCTAAGAAACCTCTGAGGGCTTCACAGAACAGTTGTATTTATACTGAGATTAAATTACACACAGATGGACTCTATTTACTAATTAGGTGACTTCTGAAGGCAACTGGTTTCACTAGATTTTAGTTAGGGGTATCAGAGTAAAGGGAGCTGAATACAAATGCATGCCACACTTTTCACATATTTATTTATAAAACATTTTGAACATTTTGAAATCCATTTATCATTTTCATTCCAATTCACAATTATTTGCCACTATAGGGGTTATTTACTAAAGACAAATCCACTTTGCACTACAAGTGCACTTGGGAGTGCAGTCGCCGTAGATCTACCTCTGAATGAACCTTGGTGAACTGTAGAAAGGCAGACCTAACCCAGTCCAGTTCACACCACAGGTCTTGTTCCTACCTTTAGCGTTACTTACAACTCTACTTCCTCCTCTTCTCTTCCTTTCTCTGTTGGGGTCCCCCAATGTTCTGTTCTTGAGCCTTTCCTATTTTCAATCTACACCTCCTCCCTGGGTCAGCTGATAGCCTCCCATGGCTTCAAATACCACCTCTACGCTGACGACACTTAAATTTATGTCTCTACCCCTCAGCTCACTCCCTCTGTCTCCTCACGTATCACTAATTTACTAACAGATATATCAGTCTGGATGTCACACCACTTCCTCAAACTCAGTCTATCCAAAACCGAACTTATAATTTTTCCTCCCCCACGTGCCCTTTTCCCGGATCTCTCTGTCAAAATTGATGGCACAACTATCAGCCCATCCCCGCATTCCAAGGTTCTAGGTGTAGTCCTGGACTCTGAACTCTTCCTTAAACCCCATGTCCTATCACTGTCCAAATCTTGCCGCCTCAACCTCCTCAACATCTCCAGAATACGCCCCTTTCTAACCAATCACACAATAAAGCTCTTAATTCACTCCCTGGTCATCTCTCGCCTCGACTACTGCAACTCCCTACTCATTGGCATACCTCTACATAGGCTATCCCCCTAATCCATCATGAATGCTGCTGCCAGACTCATCCACCTTGCCAATCTTTCTGTGTCTGCTACTCCTCTCTGTCAATACCTCCACTGGCTCCCGCATATTCAAAATACTAAAAACTTACAAAGCCATCCACAACTCGACCCCCAGCTATATCACTAACCTAGTCTCAAAATACCAACCTAATTGTTCTCTTCATTCCTCTCAAGACCTCCTGCTCTCTAGCTCCCTCGTCACCTCCTCTTTTGCTCGCCTCCAGGACTTTTCCAGAGCCTCTCCAATCCTATGGAACGCCTTACCCCAATCTGTCCCATTATCTCCTACTCTATTAGCTTTTAGGTGATCCCTGAAAACCCTCCTCTTCAGAGAATCTTATCCTACCCACATCTAACAACTGCATTTTAATTTTCTCCATCAGTTCATCCACCACAGTTGTTACCTTTTGTATCACTTGACCCTCCTTTCTAGATTGTAAGCTCTAACGAGCAGGGCTCTCTGATTCCTCCTGTATGGAATTGTATTGTAACTGTACTGTCTGCCCTCATGTTGTAAAGCGCTGCGCAAACTGTTAGCGTTATATAAATTGTGTATAAGAATAATAATACTTGAATATTGTAGAAAGTATGTGTGTTTAGGTTCAAAAATGTTATCTCCTACGTAGGGACATCTTCAAGTCAAAATATTTTTTATCCTACAGTCTGTTGCATGGAGAATAATGGCAGTCTGGCTGATACATGTACCGTCTTGAAGATGGATACTGCCATTATTCCTTTTGGCCAGACCCTGTTAATAACTAAGCCCATGTGGCATATTGAATTGAAACTAAGAGGTTGGGACCTTTAGGTGAGGCCAGCTAGATGTACCTCCATCCCCGATAAGTTGATATAGAAGAACTACATTTTTTGGGACTTTGAATTGAAGCGTGCAGCCAGGAAAATAGCATTGCATGGTACTATAATGCTGTCTGGTGGTGGAGCCATCTATAGTGCCACATAGTAAATGCATAGACATGTAGTAACCATCATAGTAAAGTAAAAAAAAAATATTCAATGACATGATACATAGTAATAAATTAACAGAATAGCATAATGACACACTGATAGCATATTGGCCTAGAGCCACAGTAATGACATAATGATGACACACCAGACTAGTTGCAACGTATTCCCACAGTAAGTAATATAAAGGTATATTCCAGTGAACCGTAATCATGGTATCTTGAATAAAAAGAACAGCAGGGAAGGCGTCTATTAGCTCAACGCGTTTCGTAGCTGTAGTGCTACTCTTCAGGAGCAGATGCAGAGATATTGTCTAAGGATGTTTAAAAGTAGATATGATGAGTGATCATGTAAAAATGTAATAAAGACTATAGAAAAATAAAAATAGTAAAAATTGGTCACTCATACTTGCAAGTCAATTCAGAGTCTGGACATGGACTGAGGGAACTGGAGGTAGGCTGGAATGTCAATCTGCCCCGGAACCTGAGGCGGCTAACCCCAAAAGCATCAAGATGGAAAAACCAACCAGGGGAAGAACATTCCAAGGGTAGCAAACATCGCAGTTTTTCCAAACAGGAAATGACGCGATGCAAGGCAGCGATATGCGCCATTTTTAAAAAAAGGTTACCAGGCTGTTTTTGCCATAGTTACCCTAGCGTCAGAGTGATCGGCGGTGTCAGAGGTGGCTGGAGATTTAGTATTCTTTTTAAATCGCAGGCGGTAAGCATCACATATCAATTTACAGAGAACCGGAAGACAGCACATCATGGAAGATGGAATTTTAAAAGGAGTTCTGTCAAGGGGCATTTAATTTCTGTGGGACTTGCTTGCGATGCACTGCACATGCGTGAGAATGGGAGGTGTATGCTGGGTAGCCAGCATGCATGGAATTCCAGAAGAACAACAGTGCGGCTTCAGATGCCAAGACTGAATATGGCCACGCTGTACACAAGAGTAATAAAGTAAGTAAAACATGCTGCACAAAAAATAAACAGGGGACAGTTCACAGGATAACATAGTGGAAATACATGAGCCCCAACTATACTAGGGGTGTTTTTAATAAAAATTAAAAAATTGTACTCCTCTTTAATAACAAATAATATTCTTTGGGAAGGAACATACATTCCATGTTATTGTCAGAAACCATGAATCAGACCGAGTACAGTTAAATCACACTTGTTTAATAACAAAAGTAAATAGAACAAACATAGTCAAAACATAGCCAAAGTTCGGTAACCGTAAATGATAGTCAGACAAGCCAGAAAGTCAGGAAGCTAGGAATCAGCATAGTGGAACAGCAAGCAGGATCTGGAGCCAGAAGGAACGTCTTCAAGCAAGTCTTTAACAGGAACGCAGGAGAAAGTCTCTGTGATATTGACCAGGCAAAGGCAGCGATCATCTGGACTGGACGGCTTAAGTAAGCAGGACTGACGAGCAGGAAATCATCAACAGGTGAATCACTGTGGATAGATAGGAGCTGGCAATTAACCGACAGCTGAGTGGCCAGATCAGAGAAGGAAGGGCTGAGCCCAGTCCTGACCGTTAATATCTATACTACCAAAATTAGTGTGTGCTGTAAATTGCCTCCAGCACTGTTCCTGTTTTGCTGGAGACTGCCATTTTGTTGAAGCCCAGAGACCCTGAAGAGTAGTAAATCTTTAGGCTGTCAGGAGATCGGCCTCTACATTTTTGGCACAGTAACGAAAAATGGAGAGCAACTGAGCATGTTCAGAGCAGGGTAAGAAAGTGTATTACTGGATTTGAATCAGTATAGGCACTTATTTTTAATGTTTTACATAGTGTGAGGGTGCGACTTTGTGCTACCTTCAAGAGGGTTGGTTATTGCCACATTTGGTAAAGAAAGACACGCTGATGGAACAGCTGTGTCTTGGGCTATTTAGTTCAGAGGTGATTAGGGAACAGGGCTCCACCCAACAGAGAGGAAGTCTGTGTGCATGAGAGCCAGGTGGGCTCTCTTCCTCTGAAGTGGAGTCAGAGGCGGTGCATGTCTGCAGGAGGCAGACACCATTAGTGATACAGAAACAAAGGTGTTGACCAGGAGAAGCTAGGAGAAAGCTGAAACTCTTGGACACTGTGTGGGTCTGAGGAACAGACCGTCAGGCCTAGGCTAAAGGCCTGGATCGCTAGAAGGTAAAGCTACGAAGCTACTGTTAGTATGAAAGATACAGGAATGGTGGAACCCCCCTGTGAATACTACAGATGTGTTTGTGAACTTTCGTGCTTTTAAATAAAAATGGGCTACCATGCCCTTAAACAGAGTTGCTGACTGGCTTGAATCGCTGAAAAAACGCATCTACTACGAGAGCTAACAACCCCCAATCTTACAAGTGGTGGAGATATTGCTTTGGGCAGTTTTTGGAAGAGTTCCAGATCCTCGCATACCAAAAACAGTGAGTAAAAAAAACTGTGTGTTTAACAGCAATACTGTGATGAACAGCCTATCTGAAGGAAAAGTTAAAGTTTTCTGCGGTGAACTGCTGCTAGCTGTGTGTGGCAGCCAGGCGAACTGCACAGGAGTTCAATGAATGGACTGTGTTGTATACAGGTGATGTGCCTGTGGAAGTGAGCTCAAGCAGAGAGTGAAGTCTGCATGTGAAAGGGTGCTGTTTGCAAGTCTTGGAGACAGTACTTCAAAATTTTCCTGTGTTAAATAGAACTGTGTTAAAAAAAAAAAAAACGTTGTTGGCCTGACTGCAGAGATGGGGAAGTCAAAACGCAAAAAGGAAGCCATGTTTGGAGAGACAGAGCTGGTGTTGTCCCTAGCAACACTGGTGAAAGGAGTGCACAGGTGACTGCAAGTATGGAGAGTTCGTCAGAGTCTGAATCTGCAGTGGATTGTTGCAGGCGACACTTGGCTGCACTGAACCAAGTTAAAAGGGAAGGACATGTTGTTGCCCCTGGCTACGCTGGTGCAAGATGGCCAGTTATCAATGTGCAAAGGGTTAAGAACCAAGTGCGCTGTTTGCGGTGCAGTGAGTGGGGGCATGAAGTTTCTAAATGCCCTTTGTCCCAGGCTTCACCAAAGCAAAGGTATGAGAAGCCTGCTCTGAGTGTAAATAGTGAGAAGATGGGTGTGGTTGCCCATGGCAACAAAGCAGAAATCCGTACAGCTGACTTCATACGGCCTATGTTGCCTTCTGAATGTGTTTTTTGGATGAGTTTGCGATCATTGCTTCCTACAGAAGATGGCCCAGAAATCGCTGGGTTGAGTTGGTGCAACCTTTTCTGATGGAGGAGTACCAGGAGGTGTACCGTGGGATGTATAGTAACCGAGATGACTACGATCATTTTCTAGGAGCAGTCCAGTCTAGAGAGCGCAGGAAGAGATCAGCGGGGAGAATGTGGTCTCCCATAGCAACCGGAGAAAGTGTGTTTTTAGAAAGGAGGAGCTACAGAGAGGAGGTTTACCACCGTCCTCATAGAGATACCAGTAAAAGTCTGCATGATGGGAGAGGGCCGTCTCCCTTAGCAACAGGAGAAAGTCGCCAAGTGCCATGCCTGGAATGTGGTCAGTTGGGCCACGGGATCTTTTCTTGTCTAAGCTTGTGGAATACAGCTGCTGATCGTGTTGTTGGGCTTAATGCTTTGCCTGCAGGCGATGATGGAAAATCCAAGAGGGATGTAATGTTACCCTGTTTCCAGGAGGGGGCATCATCTTGTGAGAGCGTGGCAAAGAAGGGACAACGCCCTCAATTGAAGCCTTTAACCCATGCTAAAGAGAATGGTAAGACTGTTCCTGTTAAAATCATGGGAAAGGATGACTGTGTGGTGGCTCACAATGAAGTGGTGACCCCAGAGCGGAGATCCACTGAAGGTGGAGAAGTGAACTTGCTGCAGTGTGCTACCCAGATCAGTGGGGAGACACAGGTTAGAGTCCTGCTTGCAGCGAGGTCAAAAGTTGAAAAGGACATATCTGGGTACAGCTAAGGTAATCCAGCGGAGTGCTGGAAAGGATGTGCTAAGGGTGACCAAAGCAGTTTGTATGCCATGTTCCCTAGTGACAGGTGCTGTGCAGTTGCCAAGGGAAACCACCAAGGAGCCTGCAGTGGTGAGGCAAGTGGTTTTCCAGGACAACTGTGAAGACGCCCTAGTGGGAAAAATAATTCCTTTGGAGAGGAAGGGTGGTGTGCTGAGTGGCACGCAGGGTGCCATGCATTTTGACAAAGGACAATTTGATAGAGTTTATAAAACTGCTATGTTTATGAATGCTGATGACACATGTGCTTATGGTAATGTGATGCTTAATGAGGTAGGGGTGATCGCTACGCAGGATATGCGATTCCCCTTGGCAACAGTATCTAAGGCTGCAGAGGTGTCCTTAGAAACCTCCAGGGAGCTCTGTGTGTTGAAGCCGGAGGTTGCCTGGGACAACTGTGGTGCCGCTCTGATAGAAAAGAGGGTACTTGACCTTGGTGATGAGAAAAATGGTGAAACTCAAATGTTTGAAATTGCTTGTAGTGATAATGAGTTGCTACGGTCTGTCACTGCTGACAGTCCTCATGGGTTTAGTGAAGCGCCACCCGAGCAAAGTGGGGAGGTTTTGTTATTGCAGCCTGCTGTGTTTGAAAATGTATTGCCACAAGTGCATTTAAACAAGGAAGGCTTAGTGGGTAACAGTGGAGTGGACACAATTTCTGCTATGATAAATAGAGAGGCTGCAGGGCCGGTAGACACCGGTGCGTTGGCTTTTGCAGAAATTAACCCTCTCCAGTTGGAAGGATCTGAAAAGGGCGCATACATAGCAGAGGTTTTGTCCACAGCAAAAGAGATGAGTAATGTTGAATGTCAGATTGATGAGGTAGTGGATAGCGATTTGGAATGGCTCAGTGTTGCTGAAGGTGAGAGGATGAGTGTGACACATGCGATTGGCAGTGCTCGGTGGGAGCCGCAAATTTTGTTAGTTGCCTTTGAGGTAGAGGTCTCTTTAAGTGTCCCGGCCTCTCACGCCTTAGCAAATGAGTCCCTCCACATCATTGGTAAAGGAAATGTTCCTAGAGTTCTGTGTTTAGATACGGCATGTCTAGAAATGTCTGAGATGTTGTGGGAATTGGTGAAAATCTTTCCAATATACACCTGCGTGTATCCACAGCAGAAGGGCGACATGGTACTGCATAATACCAATCGGTGGACGCAGGGGATACATGCGTTGTTAAGCAATGTTGATGAGAATTGGTTGCTACACTGTTGGTTGCTTTTGTGGAAAGTTGTCTCGCAGTTCTCCTCGCGAGTGCTTCCAGCGGCGGTTATGTGCGGAAGGCGCTCAGGGGAATTGTTTGAGAAATTAGAGGTATTTGACATAGTGGAAGTCTCTCCGTATGTGGGTGTGATGGGGTGTATTCCTGCTGGTGCGGTCCGAGGTGCGGCTGAGCAGTGGTTGGTACGTGGCGTGCGTACTGTCTCACCCGATACACCTCATGTAAAGGAAGGGCCCGGAACGGATGTGGCGGTAGTGGGAATTCAGTCCATCACGCGCAGAGAGGTGCAGTTTGAGGTACCCGGAGACACTTTGACAGGAAATAACAGTAATGGTAACTGTAACGGAAATATGTATGAGAAGCCCTGTGGAGCACTGTCAGACAACTCCGAGCTATTGGTTGAGGTACCAATGGACACAGAAATGGTTAAAGAGATTGGTGTTGGAAAATGTGGTGGAACATGTGCGTTGGTAGGACAATTGTTATTGGAGTGTTGGACAACAGGGGGCGATGTGAAACTACGGGACGGTCCCATAGGGAGTAACTGCTTGCCTGTAGATGGTCCCTCCATAGACACTGTCCTAGCAAACAGGACAAGAGGTCCGAATGACCATATTGTGTTGAATAACCCCTTGTGGAACATTGCTATTGAGGATAGGGTATTAATCACAGATGGTTGGGTGGCCAAGAGTGACCACACGGGGGTTGGTGAACCCGAGAAACAAATGTTGATGGTTAATGTTGCGTCAGGTAGTGAGAGTGGCCAGTCCCTGACAGATGTCATGAAAGTGGGTCCCCAACAGTCCCGGGAGAGTAGGTCTGTGGGAGGAAAAAGAAGGGTCCTGAGGCCAAAAGGTAGAAGGGATAGAGAGATTAGTGGGAGCCCATGGTTCAGGAAGAAGGGCTGGTGGAAGTACACCCGGAAGAAGATGTGGGTGGAGTGCCCCTTTAGAGAAAAGGTTGGGCAGATTAGGACTACTGCTACGGATAGTTGGAACAGAGGCGCCAAGGTGAAGTGCTGGTGGACACATACCCCGAAAAAGAAATGGGCCTACGCAGCCAATGGCTGGCACAGAGGTGTCCAGTTTATGGTGACGGGATCATGTGTTCCTCCCTCCGGTTCGAAACAAGGGGGGAGGGTATGTGAGGGTGCGACTTTGTGCGACCTTCAAGAGGGTTGGTTATTGACACATTTGGTAAAGAAAGATGGAACAGCTGTGTCTTGGGCTATTTAGTTCAGAGGTGATTAGGGAACAGGGCTCCACCCAACAGAGAGGAAGTCAGTGTGCATGAGAGCCAGGTGGGCTCTCTTCCTCTGAAGTGGAGTCAGAGGCGGTGCATGTCTGCAGGAGGCAGACACCATTAGTGATACAGCAACAAAGGTGCTGACCAGGAGAAGCTAGGAGAAAGCTGAAACTCTTGGACACTGTGTGGGGCTGAGGAACAGACCGTCAGGCCTAGGCTAAAGGCCTGGATCGCTAGAACGTAAAGCTACGAGGCTACTGTTAGTATGAAAGATACAGGAATGGTGGAACGCCCCTGTGAATACTACAGATGTGTTTGTGAACTTTTGTGCTTTTAAATAAAAATGGGCTACCATGCCCTTAAACAGAGTTGCTGACTGGCTTGAATCGCTGAAAAAACGCATCTACTACGAGAGCTAACAACCCCCAATCTTACAATAGCTATACTTGCAAAAGGGGCCAGCCTAAAGTGATCCAGCGGGACTTAATATTCTGACTAAAGTTCTACTTTAATGCAGAAAAAAAATGTGCGGACAATATTGTTTAACCAAATAAGAACCGCCTCACGCCGATATACGTCGGCAGAATGGCACGGCTGGCCACATCAATGTACAGGTACGTTGCCCTTTAAGAGCCCAGCCGTGGGTCGCGCGCGCACGGCGCTGCCGGAGCGCTCGCGACCCGGTCCTGAGCTCCGTGAACGCACCCGCGGGACCCGATCGCCGCCGGTGTCCCACCATCGGGTCAAAGAGCTGAAAAACGGGGAGAGGTGAGTGTAAACAAACCTTTCCCCGTTCTTCTCCGTGGCATGCCAGTGATCGTCTGTTCCCTGTCATCGGAACAGACGATCAGTGACGTGTAACGTGTAGCCACACCCCCCTACAGTAAGAATCACTTCCTAGGGAACACTTAACCCCTACAGCGCCACCTAGAGGTTAAACCCTTCACTGCCAGTGTCATTTTCACAGTAACCAGTGCATTTTTATAGCACTGATCGCTGTAAAAATTACAATGCCCCCAAAATGGTGTCAAAAGTGTCCGATGTGTCCGCCATAATGTCGCAGTCACGATAAAAATCGCTGATCGCCGCCATAACTAGTAAAAAAAAAAAAAATATTATTAAAAATGCCATAAAACAGTCCCCTATTTTGTAGAAGCTATAACTTTTGCGCAAACTAATCAATAAACGGCTATTGCGATTTTTTTTTTTTACCAAAAATATGAGGAAGAATACGTATCGGACTAAACTGTGGAAAAAAAAATTTTTTTATATATTTTTGGGGGATATTTATTATAGCAAAATGTAAAAAATATTGCATTTTTTTCAAAATTGTCGCTCTATTTTTGTTTATAGAGCAAAAAATAAAAACCGCAGAGGTGATCAAATACCACCAAAAGAAATATGTATTTGTGGGAAAAAAAGGACGTCAATTTTGTTTGGGTGCCACGTCGCGCGACCGCGCAATTGTCAGTTAAAGGGACGCAGTGCCGAATCGCAAAAAGGGGCCTGGTCTTTAACCAGTTAAAATGGTCCAGGGCTTAAGTGGTTAAACTTGGAATAAAGCTCCACAATGAAAATATCTTATACATTAGTTTTATAATCCTACTGATTTTGTTGATATAGATCTGCCCTACCAATGTCTTTGGCCTGTTAAATAGAAGAATAAATCTAGCCTAATGGTAAAGAAGGATATTGATTAAAAATGAGGGACAATTGAACTCATACCATATACTTACCAACTGAGACTTTCCTTGAATGAGAGTGTAATTAATACTGTTTGTGATCCAAGTCAAGTTCTTTTATAACTTTTGGTTGTTACATGCACAGATCCATCATCAATACTATATAGAATTCTTTATATGTTCATTGCGGAATAAACACCCTTTTTTGGATTTGCGATAGATGAGATGATATGTAAATAACTTTCATGGTAAAGTTTAGGTAGTATCGTGTATTTTCGTGTGCATTTGAAGTATAGTGTATTTCCACTGGGGATGTGTTCTGAGTTATTATTGCAGCTTTTTTCTGAAAATTATTTTTGATATGACTTTCACATTTTACAAGGTTGTTTCATATTTTAGTTATTGTTTTCAAGCCCACTCCAGCCAAAACATTTTTTGTACAGAGGTGGGAAAGGGCAGAACTCATATTGCTGTCTGTCCCCACTGTGGGTATTTACAATCACATTCCATTAGTCATACTTAGCATAAGTTTTGTTCTGTTTCTCCTAGTGGGGCTTCGATAGGATAATGTCCACATCAGCCCATGCTTTCATTATCCTGGCCAGGGTTTCTAGTTTGTTCATTGGCTAAATGAAACCTGTAATCTCTATAGCAGATTTTTTCGGTTTAATAGTCTCCTATGTATTTTTTTTTTTACGGTATGTGTTTTCTTAAACAGGTTTCATGGACAGCCTGAAAACCTTGCTGTACGATGAAGACTCCACCGTAAGACAAAAGACAACAGAAGTTTTCCTCATCATGGCTGGTCATAATGTTGGAAGGTTAGTGATCTTAGTGTGATATTGTATCTTGGTAAAATGGAAATAAGTCGGCATATCTCCCTTTAAAAGGAATATGTATCATAACTGTATAGCTTTTGTGTTGTTTCTACATATAAAAGATTAGCATCGCACCTGGTTGTGATCTTGGACAGCTATGCACATGGTCAGATCTAAATGATTTGGTTTTCAGCACGCTTTCCAAACTTTCAAGTGGTAGCATGGGACAAAAAAGTTGCATTGGGAGATGAGAGGTAATAGTGATGGGGAAAAGACCTCTTGGTAAAGGGGAAGGGTAGAATTTGAGGATGGAGCAGGGAATGGCAGTTGATACTGAAGTGATGTGGAGAACATGACCCAAAGGTGTAGTAGTTGATATGACCGCAAAGCTCAGTTCACATATATGCAAAATTGATGCGTTTTAATAGTGATGGGGAAAAGACCTGTTGGTAAAGGGGAAGGGTAGAATTTGAGGATGGAGCAGGGAATGGCAGTTGATACTGAAGTAGTGTGGAGAACACGACCCAAAGGTGTAGTAGTTGATATGACAGCAGGGCTCAGTTCACATATATGCAAAATTGATGCGTTTTAAACCGCATCCGATTCGCATGACATATGAACCGAACCGGCTTTCTATGGAGACGGTTCACATATGTGCAGGCCGGTCGCAGTCCGTTTTTAAAAATAGTTATGTACATTTTTCAGTCCAGTTCAGGTGCGAATTCAAGTGTTATACACTGTAAAAAATTTGCACCTTAATCACACCTGAACCATTAAACTAAACCGCGGAGCACTTCTTTAAAAAAACGCAAGGAAACCGTGCCTGGACATATGTGAACCGAGCCTTAATGGTGGGAAGGATAGAAACGAATAAATTGGTTTGTTGCTCAAGAAAGAGCAAAACAAGGTAGGACTTTGCAGGCAACACACAAAAATGGAATACAAAAAAGTTTATTAAATCGCAAAATTATTGAACAAAAGACCATACAATGTATATAGCAGTAAGGAGTCCCTTTGAACGTCGACGCGTTTCGCCGTGAGGCTTCGTCAGGACGGACAAAAAAGGGGGCCGGTTTTTATGCACACTTGGGACAAATCTCACTATCTGGAATGAGATACATAAGAATTAATATACAGTATATACAATTAAAAAGTAAATAAAAGGTGAATAAAAGATATCTTAGGAGCTAGAAGACTACATATACTGTCCTCCATGCGCACCATGATCCAAGGGACAGAGGACAAAAAGCAGAAAACAGAAAGAAAAAAGCAAAAAGCAAAGCAAAAAACAAATCACACCACCCCCAAAGTAATAGAAAATACCTCAGAAGGACATCCGGATAGTAAAATGTTGTTCAAATGTTACCAATTCATATATGTGGTATGGTAACGAATGTACGTGTGGTCTAGTAGAAAAGATAAAGAATATATATGTATGTGTATTTAATAGTCAATGTGGCATATATCGATGTATCTATGTGTATACATAAAACAGGAAAATCATACCTGCTGGTCAAAGGAATGATCAGACACTGATATGGGATCACATGCATCATGCACACCCCCGCAAACATGCATAGAGCACAAAAAACACCAGAGCAAGTTATAACTTAAACAACCAATTTTATTAATCTCCATGTAACATTTTTTATTTTTATATATATTATTATTATTTTTTTTTTTTTTTTTTTGGATAATTATTGGCCACGGCCTGATTCACTGGTTTTCAAAACATAAATCCATAATCCACCAATTTTAACTTTTAAAACATACTTTCCAACCAAGTGTTTATCAATACCCGTACTCAACCCAGCCACTGAGACTCGAGCTGATTATTACTTGAACTTGACTTTCCTTAATTCTCCCCTCTGGCAATTCACCAGAGGGAGCCTACCACATGAATTGGCCGCGACGGGAAAAAGATGGGGGGGGTAGGGTGGGGAGCTCCTCCTGCTGGAATCTTCTGGTATCGCACCACTAACCTGCCTGGAACTGCTCCTTAAATGGACCAGAAACCAGCTTCTAGAATTTTCCTGATCTAACACCTGATTTCACTAACCAATCCCTTACTGATTCTCAGATTTCCAGAACTCTCTAACACACCTGAGCTTAATCAAATCTACTGACTGGGGTTGTTTTTTTTTTTTTTTTTAAACTATTGACTCTCTAGCCCTGTAGCTAAACCTTCTTAGAAACTTATGTATTAACCTTGCAGTTACAGTGACCCCATGAGGAAAGGGGAGCCTATATGGCTACTCCCTTTCCTTCCCCATGGGATCACATGCATCATGCACACCCCCGCAAACATGCATAGAGCACAAAAAACACCAGAGCAAGTTATAACTTAAACAACCAATTTTATTAATCTCCATGTAACATTTTTTATTTTTATATATATTATTATTATTTTATTTTATTTTTTTTGGATAATTATTGGCCACGGCCTGATTCACTGGTTTTCAAAACATAAATCCATAATCCACCAATTTTAACTTTTAAAACATACTTTCCAACCAAGTGTTTATCAATACCCGTACTCAACCCAGCCACTGAGACTCGAGCTGATTATTACTTGAACTTGACTTTCCTTAATTCTCCCAACCGACGGGAGGGGGGCTTGCAGCACCCCTCCCGTCCCCAACCCCCCAAACCGCGGCCAACTCTATGCATGTTTGCAAATTTGTGTTTAAGATATCTAGACCTATGGGCGATAGATGCACCCCGTCATCCCTATATAGACCCTGTAAACCGCCCTCCAGCTCATGGTGCCGAAATGAAAAACCCATACCATCGCTCAGAAACTTCGCCATGGCTCTATTTATCCGCTTGCGGACCTTCTCTAGTGGCTTGAAAACTGCGGATTCCAACCACCTCAGACGTGGAATTATCTCTGAGAACCCAAACACCGTATTTGGAGAGGCTAAACGTAAAAACTTAAATGTATCCTTCATATCGGTAATCAGATCAAATGTCTTTAACTTCCCAATGTCATTACCACCAACATGTATAATTATTATATCTGGAGCCTCATGTAAAGCGTATAGCCTACTTAATTCAAACAACAAATCCTCCCACATCATTCCCCTACGACCATACCAATGAATCCGGAAGGCTGCAGGGTCCAGGCCCAAATTCTCCGAATATATTCTATCAGCAGCTCTCTTCTGTGCCCAAAAAATAAAAGAATGCCCTATAATCCAGACTGTATGTAGGGGACCTGAAACAAAATAATTAATTAATATGGACGAATGTATAATTTGTAACAATCTGACCTCCATCTACCAATCTTCTTAATTGTACTCTCCTCTAGACCAATCCTGGCAGCCTCTGTGGCTGCTTCTATTCGAAACGAGTGAGTCGTTATTTTAGTGTTGCTCAACTGAAGTTTTGCTAAACATTTCTTCAATACTGATGAAAACTGGTAAACTGTTACTGGGAAACCATCCTTGTGAATGAACAAAAACCCTGAACTGGGCGGGCGAACTGCCATTTAAGCCTGAAGGGTCCTTACTGGGCAGATATTCTCAACACTATACCTCTTTAAAGCCACCCAATTACCTCTGAACCCATAAACAATTTAGATAATAACATGCCTATGTTACTTCTCTTTGATGCAGGAAGGATCTCAGAAATCCGAAACGCACCGAAGAATGCGAGCGTAAACACAGATTTAAAAAGGATAGCTTCATAAGCAGAAAAGCATACTTCTGAAGTTATCCCACAAATCCGTGCTAATATAGCCGGGGTAATTGGGGACCTCATATCCTTTCTAAAATTATTCTTCCTGTATCCCTTTAGCACCTGCCGCACCGAGAAAAAACTGTGACAAGCCGGCAGATTATAAAGGCGCAGAAAAAATGACACCCCTGATAATGTCTTACTAATGTGAGACCAAGAATACTGTTTCAACATTAATGATTGTAGAAACAGAAGTACTAGGTCCTCCGAATGATTAGATAAAGACAGACTCATCGATGCTAAAAAGATTGACCACAATAACCATGAAGAACTGTAGCTCTTCCAGGTAGAAGCCGCCACAGAGTCCTGGATGTTTTGGAAAATTATGCTATCTCCCATAAACGGGAAGGGAAGATTACCCCCACTGGATCCGCTTCTGGCAGCAGCTTGAAAAACCGGTCCATCTGCAGGCGAGAAAGAGCGTCAGCAACGACGTTATTCTTTCCTGGGACGTATCTCGCTTTTAACCAGCTGTTCCATTTTAAACACAGAAAAACCAAATATCTTAAATAAGAAACCACGGGAGGAGATTTAGATGACAAACTGTTAACTGCAAAGGCTACTCCCTTGTTGTCAGTGCTCACCAGCAACCTTCTATTGGCGAATAAACTGCCCCATATTTCCAATGCCACTACCACTGGGAATAGCTCTAATAATACTATGTTTCTGCAGAACCCATTGATGACCCACCTGTGAGGCCACCCAGCAGCGCACCAATGGTTTCTTCAAACCGCCCCAAAGCCAAGCGAGCCAGCTGCATCTGTTTCAAGGTGAAAATCCTTGTCCAGCACAAAATCATGCTGCCACATGGTTTTCCCATTAAATTGCTCCAGAAATTGCAACCAGACCATCAAGTCCTGCTTGATCTCTAAAGATAGCCTGATATGGGCCAACGGGTTCTTTAATCCTGAAATGGCAGCATACAATCTTTTGGAAAAAACCCTACCCATGGGAAGAACCCTAGTGGCAAATGCCAATTGCCCCAAAAGGGACTGCATTTCTTTCAATGTCACCTTTTTTCTACCCAAGAAAAAATGCAAAGATTGGGATAATTTGCCGATTTTTTCACCAGGCAACCGAAATTCCATGGTGACCGAATCCAGTGTTATACCCAAAAAATCAATACATGTTGTAGGAAAAACAGTTTTATCTTCCGCCAATGGTATCCCAAAATGTTGGCATACTAATTTGAATGAAGATAATAGCTGACCGCAGTCCTCTGAACCTTCCGGGCCTAAAAATAAAAAGTCATCCAAATAATGAATAATAAAGGTGGAATGTGATACCATACTTACCACCCATTCTATAAATGTTGAGAAAGCTTCAAAGTAAAAACAAGAAATTGAGCAGCCCATCGGCAATGCTTTATCAAAGTAAAATTTATTGTCAAAACATATACCGAGTGAGTTGAAACAATCTGGGTGCAAAGGAAGAAGCCGAAAGGCTGATCGAATATCTGCCTTTGCCATCAAAGCATTTTTCCCTAGCAACCGTATCTTCTCAATTGCTAAATCAAAAGATGAATAAGACACTGATATAGCCTCAGTGTCGATTTGATCATTCAAAGAACTGCCAAAAGGAAATGATAAATGGTGTATCAAACGAAACTCATTTGGCTCTTTCTTAGGTACCAAACCCAAAGGGGAAATCCTGAAATCCAAAAAGGGGGGATGGTCAAACGGACCCTCCATCCTTCCTGACGCGACCTCTTTTAGCAATTTTATTCTTACTATTAAAGGTGCCTCATTAACAGATCTCAGATTTTCCACTACTGTACAACCTTTACCTTGAAAACTAGGTAACTGGAAACCCACTGTGAACCCGCTAATTAGCAATGAAGCTATCTGCTGGTTTGGATAGAGAAGCAGCCGTGGCAGCATGCTTGAGAGCATCACTGGTGTTGCTGCTTTTGGAAATACCTTCCTTTGCATTTGCTTGTAATTTCCGAAAACATTTGGAAACTGGGTGATTCCCAGCACAAAAAGCGCATTCGTGCTTGTATTTACAAGACGCCATCCATTTGCAATGCGCATCATTGTAAGCAAAGCACACACCCTTCTTATAATTTACATTAGATGATACCTGGGGCCCTGCAGCCGCAGCTGAGTGAAAATTTGATTGTTTTTGAGGCAGAAATAAATTGAGCCATAGGCCAACATCTTTTGAACCCCATTGTAGAGATGGCTGCACCGCTAGCTTCTGCCTAAATGCTTCATCGTATAGCAACCATGACAAGCCACTGAAACTCCTGTAGGCTTCTAAAACGATATCAATGTGTTGAAATAAAAGGGGGCTTAATTCAGGGGATTTTTCACAAAGCACACTAGCGTATATTATAAATGATTGTAACCACCCATAAAAGGACTTAATGAGAGCTTTGCGACGCTCCTCATCTGTCCTATCATCTTTTTTATCAAACCTGGATGGTTCTTTTGAAGGGGGAGGAATTGAACTGAGATCAATATATTCCCCCCTCCAAATCTTTTCCTTTACTGTAGAGGCTAAGTGAAACCCCAGCGGGGACAGAAAACAAGGCATGCACTCTTTTTGCCCTGTGACTTGCACCCCTCTTACTGCTTCTACATTACTGTTATTAGATGCACTGGCTAACTTAGATATACACATGGGCTCAGCTGTACAAGCTGGCCAAACCCCTGCACTGTTATCTCTGGGAACCTGCTGATTTGTAGCCTGTGCCTGCATTACAGTTAACAATCGTTCTAAGGATTTAGCTAATATAGATAATTGATGTGCTGTGTTTGACTCACCAACTGCCCCCTGAGCAGGGATCACTCCAGGGGATGACACCGGCGATGCACACCGCACAGGGATTCTGTCGGCTTGTTGGATTTCAGGCTGTGTGGTCACACATGCAGCTCTCTGTCCTCCCTTTCCGCCCTTGCGAGCCCCCTGCCGACCACGGGCGGGCTGCTGGCGTACTTCTCCTGTTGCTGTTGTTGTCCCCAGCGTGCTTTGCCCCCCCTCTCCGGGCTCTGTCATTGCGCATGTGCGCCGGCTCCTATAAGGGAGAGAAGAAAAAGTTTGGCTGCCATGGGCAGAAGCGGGTTGATCCGGGCTTGCGCTCCTCCTCAATGGGCGTCTTCTCTTGCTTGACCTCCGACCAGCCTCTTCTTCTTCTGCGGCGTCATCCGTCCCCGCCGCTGTATGATGGGGGAATCCCGCGACCGCTCCCTCCGCTCCAGGGCATGGCTGTTGGTGTGGTCCCGCCGCGCTGTTCGTTTGCCCAGCTGATCGGTCCTCCGTGCTGCTTGCTTCGGGATCAGGATATGAAGGTGAGGCAAGACACTGTCGAATCCATTCTTCCCCTCCCGCAGCCTCGGCTTTTTTGATCAGTTGACGAATCAGGGCTTCCATGACGATACGTGAGCTCCTCCTGCTGGAATCTTCTGGTATCGCACCACTAACCTGCCTGGAACTGCTCCTTAAATGGACCAGAAACCAGCTTCTAGAATTTTCCTGATCTAACACCTGATTTCACTAACCAATCCCTTACTGATTCTCAGATTTCCAGAACTCTCTAACACACCTGAGCTTAATCAAATCTACTGACTGGGGTTTTTTTTTTTTTTTTTTTTAAACTATTGACTCTCTAGCCCTGTAGCTAAACCTTCTTAGAAACTTATGTATTAACCTTGCAGTTACAGTGACCCCATGAGGAAAGGGGAGCCTATATGGCTACTCCCTTTCCTTCCCCATTCTCACAGGAATATAGTCCATAGATGGAGGGGTCTGGCGCTCAGAGCTAATACAGATAGCTGAGCAGATCTAAAAATGCCAATGGGTATAGTCAGATACATACATACAAAAGGAATTGTGTAGGGAGTGTAATAATAGTAATAATCATAATTACCAGCTACATCCAATGGGGTATGCCCAAAAACGGGGGTAGGGGGCGTTCTTAGTGTGGAAAAAGAAGACTTTCTATTCACCACAAAGTCCTATCGTAAGCACTTTCAATACGGGTGCAAAACAACCCAGCCAAAGCAGTGGTATATGTATCACCGTACAGGGTCTGGAGATAAAGAACATAAAAACGGATGATGACTAGATAGGCAGCTCATGCCTGTATGGTATCACCAAGATGTAGGAGGCGGCTTACCTGGCTGTTGAACGTCACACGGTAGCATCCCCGGGAGTCAGCCTCATGCTGAACACAGGGGACAGACCGTGTTGATAAATGATAAATGTTTTTCAAATAAAATAAAAAAAGTCCCCCTGAGTCAATACTTTGTAGAATCACCTTTTTCTGCAATTACAGCTGCAAGTATTTTTGGGGATGTCTTTACCAGCTTTGCACATCTAGAGAGTGACATTATGCCCATTCTTCTTTGCAAAATAGCTCAAGCTCTGTCAGATTGGATGGAGAGCGTCTGAACAGCAATTTTCAGGTCTTGCCACAGATTCTCATTTGGATTTAGGTCTGGACTTTGACTGGGCCATTCTAACACATGAATATGCTTTGATCTAAACCATTTCATTGTAGCTCTGGCTGTATGTTGAGGGTCGTTGGCCTGCTGGAAGGTGAACCTCTGCCCCAGTCTCAAGTCTTTTGCAGACTCTAACAGGTTTTCTTCTAAGATTTCCGTGTATTTGGCTCCATCCATCTTCCCATCAACTCTGACCAGCTTCGCCGACCCTGCTGAACAAAAGCATCCCAACAACATGATGCTGCCACCACCATGTTTCACAGTGGGGATGGTGTGTTCAGGGTGATGTGCAGTTTTAGTTTTCTGTCACACATAGCAATTTGCTTTTAAGTCAAAAAGTTCAATTTTGGTCTCATCTGACCAGAGCCCTTTCTTCCACATGTTTGCTGTGTCCCCCACATGGCTTCTTACAAACTGCAAACGGGACTTCTTATGGCTTTCTTTCAACAATATAATAAATGCGCAACCTTTGGGTAGCAAAAAAACAAAGTGCCAAAAACAGATGGACTTTTTTGCTTATTTTGTGTGATTACAACTGGCAGTGGAAGTGAATGCGCTTCCTGCCTTTTTTCCACACTATATATTAATTTTGTGTTACACTTGGTTGTGGACTCTGATGATTTATATATGTCACATTTATTACATATATACACTGTTTTTGGCACTTTGTTTTTTTGCTACCCAAAGGTTGCGCATTTATTATATTTTTCCCACATGTTTTTCTAGCTGAGTATTCCAGCTATTTTTGTATTTGCTGCACCATCGCTTCTTTTGTCATGAATATATGCATCTATGATCTCATTGAAGACTAGCATACATACACAATTTTTTTTGATTTTTATTATATGTATTTTCTTGGCCAGAGTGTGTTAGCACTTGTGTCTTGATACAACTAGGGAGTCAGCACAGATTTACCACATTACATTTCTTTCAACAATGGCTTTCTTCCTACCACTCTTCTATAAAGGCCAGATTTGTGGATCTCTGCAGCTCCTCCAGAGTTACTATGAGCCTCTTGGCTGCTTCTCTGATTAATGCTCTCCTTGCCCGGCCTGTCAGTTTAGGTGGACGGCCATGTCATGGTAGGTTTGCAGTTGTGCCATACTCTTTCCATTTTCAGATGATGGATTGAACAGTGCCCCGTGAGATGTTCAAAGCTTGGCATATTTTTTTTATAACGTAACTCTGCTTTAAACTTTTCCACAACTTTATCCCTGACCTGTCTGGTGTGTTCCTTGGCCTTCATGATGCTGTTTGTTCACTAAGATTCTCTAACAAACCTCTGAGGGCTTCACAGCACATCTGTATTTATACTGAGATTAAAGTGGATGTAAACTCACTCTCATCCTTTTTAAACTACTGCCATAGTGCTGATCTATAAGGATATAGATGCCTCCTGCATGTATCCTTATCTGTCAAATGTCTCCCCTCTGTCTGTTATAAGAACTGAAAAACTGCAGATTCTGTGGGTGGGTCTGTTGTCTGGAGCTCGGTGGGTGGAGTCGTGATGTCAGTAGACTCCCCGCCCACCTCTACACTCCCCTTGTCAACATGCATTTTTTCCTGTGTATTCCTTACACTGAATTCTGCTCTGGTCACTAACATCCAGTCAAAATCCAGAAAAGTAACCACATAATTTCAGAAAAGAAGTGGGGGTGGGAATTAAAAAATAATGCCTTTCTAAAGCTAGTGCACGAGATATGTAAATAACCTGTCACTCAAAGCAAGGGGGTGGAACAGACAAAGGTTTTTCTCTGTTTGTCCGTTTTATCTCACTGAACAATAAAAGAGGATTGCTCAGAGCTGGATTAACTCTTTGTGGCAAGACTGGGCACAAATAATAGGAAATCTTATACTCTACATTGTGACAGCAAAAAAAAAAAAAGTGGTTTACATCCACTTTAAATCACACACAGGTGGACTCTATTTACTAACTAGGTGATTTCTGAAGGCAATTGGTTCCACTAGATTTTAATTAAGAGTATCATAGTAAAGGGGACTGAATACAAATGCACTCCACACTTTTTTGAGCTATTTTGCAAAGAAGAATAGGCAAAAATGTCACTCTCTAGATGTGCAAAGCTGGTAAAAAAAAGGAGCTGTAATTGCAGCGAAAGTTGGTTCTACAAAGTATTGACTCAGGGGGACTGAATACAAATGTACGCCACACTTTTCACATATTTATTTGTAAAAAATGTTGAAAACCATTTATCATTTTCTTTCCACTTCACAAATATGTGCCACTTTGTGTTGGTCTATCACATAAAATCCCAATAAAATACATTTATGTTTTTCAAGGGATATGAATACTTTTTCAAGGCACTCTATGTACTGCTGTTTTCCCTCCTATTAGAAAAAAAAACAACAGTTAATACCCTTTCTCAGTTGTAAATTTGAGATTTTGTTTTCTGCACCAATTAGCCCCTTTTTGAAATACAAGGAGCATGGCTTAAGCCCCGTACACACGGTCGGACTTTTGCCCAACAAACTTAGTTTTGAGCAAGTTGGACCAACAATCCGACCGTGTGTACACTCCATCGGACAAACTTTTTTCGTTTGGTTTTGGATTTCATCGGACAAAAGTTGGGTCTGCAAACGGACAAACTTTTGCCCAACAAAAGTCAGATGGAGCAAAGTCCGACCGTGTGTACAGATAACCATCGGACTTTAGTCCGATGGACAAAACAACTAATGTTAAAATCAACCAACAATAGCAGAAGTTGACCAAAGGGTGGCAGTAAAGATCAGAAAAGAGCAGAAAAACCACGTGATGTTGTAAGAAGTTTTAAGAAAGTTTGCAGAAAAGTCCGAGCGTGTGTATGCTATGGGTGTTCCCAACCAACTCCGTTCGGACAAAAAACCACGGAAAAGTCCGATGAAAGTCCGACCGTGTGTACGAGGCTTTAGAAGGAAAAAGCAGAGATTAGAGCTAACAGGACAACAGCATATGAATGAAATCTGAAGCAATATCTCTTTTGGATTCAAGACTCTGGCTCCACTAGTGCAGCCAGGCACTGTCATAGAAAAATAGTTTTGATATGAATTAAGTACGCTCAGTCCTGTCATTCATCTGACAGGGCCTTCAGCAGATGTACTGACATCTGTTACGGAAATATTCCTATCTAATATTCCTATCTCGCTTAAATGATTAAAATAAGTGATTACAACCTTTTGTCTATATAAAATGAAATCAAACGATAGCGGTGCAAAAAGAGAAAACAATTACATTTATTTATACAGAAATGATACCACCTAATAGCAAGATGATACCAATGTTACATGATAATACAAATAGGAACAAGTGAGCAAAAGAGAAGTACGATTAATATCCTTAAAAATGGGAGAGGGAGAGAGGGAGAGAGAGGGAGAGAGAGGGGGGAGAGAGAGAGAGAGAGGGGGGAGAGAGAGAGAGAGAGAGATACTACGTCACCATGTCTTGTTCGGGTCAGGTCCTCATTCTAAGAGAGCTAACCATGGCTTTGTCTGACTGATTTATACCCCCCTCCAGGTACCAAAACTCCCTGTAACCCTATTGGTCTATAGTTGCATTATACACTGATTGGTTGAAACTCAAGCCTAGATATTCATTGGTTCAAAGTTCCCTCCGATCCTGATTGGTTGAAATCTCAAGCCATCCTAGCAGGTTCAGATCTGCCTTCAGGACTACGGTGTGTCCCTTTGATGTACAGTTTAACCACTTCCCACATTAGCATGTTAAGGGCCCCTGCTGTGATAGAGTCTTGCTGTCTGTACTGGCTCCTTTCAAGACAAAAGGATAATTTAACACCTCTAAGTATCACCTGAAACCTATTTTGGGTTCCGAACAGACAGGAGATGATAAGACCTTTGAAAACAATATGAGGGGGGGCTCTCCCTCACAGAAAATATATATTTCTCTTACCATCCATGGACTGACACGGTGTCTCTTTACACTTTACACGTGGGTTATGTCCCTGCTTGCAGGAGAAGACCTAGGCAGAATGTGAGATGTTATACATACATTCTAAAAGCCAGAGCTGAACAGCCCCACCCAGGGGGTGGTCCCTCCGGACATAACCCTCCCACTACAGTCAGCAGACTTCAGTTTTTTTCTGCCTAGCAGAAGGAGAAGACGTGGCTCTCTCAGGAGCCAGTCTCCTGACCTATTTTTATTCCTTTTCTGGAATTCTTTTTTATTTTATTCTTGAGAATCTTCTATCAACTGTCGGCTGGGCAACAGGTTGGGTACAAGATATCCTCGTAGTCTTCCCTGTCCGACCATCGAGCGTGCTGATCCTCGCCTTGTGTGCTTGAGACTCAGTTCACGACAGGCCCCATGACTCCAGGGGTGGCCGGGTTTGCTTTCATGCTCCCACGGTCCTCTCAAGACTGAACAGTTCCTGACTGACTGTATCTTTCGCGGTGGACCGGGCCGACAGCTACTCAGTACTGCACTGTGATAGTTCTGTCAGAAACACACCAGTGGGTCCCTCAGGGGACGGGTAAGTAGTCTCTCCTGCCTGCAGGTGAGTACAAAAAGCTGTGTGTTTCTCTGTGGGGGATTTTCCCTGTCTCCCCCTGTATTTCATTGTCACTCTCTGTCACCATTGCTGGCGCTGTGCTGTGTGGGGTGCCTGGGGGTCACACTGTTCTTGGAGGGGCTAATGCTGGTCTGCAGATATGCTTGGGGCCTTTTTTTGTGTGTTTTGGGGCCTGAGCGCCGAGTGGCGCTGTGTGTGTGCTGTTTTTTTCACTTTTGCTGAGTCATGGCGGCCATCTTGCCGTGGATCGCCTCAGTGAAGTGCGGTGGCCATTTTCTTGTAGCCCGCGCGCTCTTCAGCACTAGTTTTGGCCTCTAGCGCTGCTGTAACAGCGCGAATCTCCTCACAATCTCCTCACAGCTCACCAGCGCTGACACAGCGCGGTACAGACAGCGGAACTGAGCGGTCCCTGGTCCGGTTTGGTGAGTCCCCTGGGCGCCCCCTCCTCAGTCAGCACAGCCTGTGGGTGGACTTTTTATCTGAGGAGTCTCAGAGGGGGGCAATATGGAGTCTCTGTCACCAGCTTCCCCTAAATGTCAGTGGACAACAGGCAGTGCTTCAGCACCTGCGGTCCCTAGGGACCAGTTGTGGGCAGTCCTGGAATAATTTCTGACCAGGATGGGAGCTGTGTGCAAGCGCAAGGGGGCAAAAAAGCGCCCTCCCCCCACTTTACTTCATGAGGGCAGTGCGCTGATTCAGATATGGGCCTAGCCACTACCGCTCAGGACCCTAGTTCTGAATGTATTGGATGGTTTTGAACAGGACATTCCTTATGAGGAAAACTCCAGTTCTGAGTCAGTAAATGACAGGGCGCTTGTTAGTGTACTCATGACTGCGGTGAGGGACACTCTCAAGCTAAAATGCTGCGGATGCAGAACCTCAGGCGGATACAGTCTCCTTTGGTTCTTTTAAGGCCAGGCCTTCTAAAGAGGTTTTTCCATATGTACTTTCTTTGACCAGCTCATTGATAAGGTCTGGGAAAAGCCGCAGAAGAATTTTTTTATGGTCCCGCGGCGTTTGTCTATCAGATACCCCTTGAAGATGCCCTACTTAAAAAGTGGGCTTCTCCCCCAGGGTCGACCCTCCAGTCGCCCGGTTGAACAAGGCCATCACTCTCCCGATGGAGGGGACTCCTGCATTTGAGGACCCCACTGACAGGAGGTCAGAAGTGGCGAGCAGAGCCATGTTTGCCTTGTTGAGATCTGCCCTACGGCCTGTGGTAGCGGCGACCCTTGTGTCTTAAACACTTACAGGTTGGGCAAAAATGTTGCACCTAGCTGTACAGGAGCATAATCTTCCTCCAGACACAGTTGCTCTGGCCCACCAACTGGTTCAGGGCCTGGTTTATGTGTGCGACGCCACGTTGGACGCGGCCCCTTTAATATCCAGGGCCTCTGTCTCGGCGGTGGTATTGCGTCGTTATCTGGTTGAAGTGCTGGTCTGCTGACCTAGCCTTAGGAAGCTCCTGACAGATCTACCATTTAAAGGTGGTAGACCTTTCGGTGCTGCTCTGGATGACATCGTCATGGATGTCATGGGAGGTAAAAGCACTCTTCTTCCTTAGACTAGCAAGAGTGAGGAGGCCCGCCAAAAACAGGGGCCTTCCTTTCCAGCAAAACGGGGTTTTTTCGTCAGTCAGAGTCCACGGGTAGGTCCTCTCAGACTGACGGCAGTGCGGCTGGTGGGCACAAGTGCCCCTGGGTGCGTAAGCCGAACAAGCGGCTCCCAAGCCCGCCTCCGCGTGAAGTCTTGCCTCCGCCCGACTCTGGGGTGGGGGGACGACTTCGCAGGTCACGAATCGGTGGTCCTCCCGAATCTCCAACTGGTGGGTGTGCGAGGTGGTCACCTCAGGATACAGGATAGTATTCCGATCCTGGCCCCCAGACAGATTCTTTCCCTCGAATCTTCCTCTCCTTCCTACCTGTCGGGCAGCCCTCTTGGGGGCTGTACAGGATTTGATCAGGTCCGGAGTGATTGTGCCGGTTCCGTCACAGGAGAGTTTTCAGGGATTCTACTCGAATCTGTTTGTCGTCCCAAAAATAGGACGTGGTTCGACCTATCCTGGACCTCAAGGCCCTGAATGCCTTCGAGAAGGTGCAGAAATTCCGCATGGAATCCATTCGCACGGTGATCGCTACACTCCACCAAAGGGATTTTCTTCTGGCGTCCTTGGACTTCAAGGACGCCTACTTGCATGTTCCGATCTGCGCAAGTCACCAGAAGTTTCTGCGCTTGCGATCAGCGAAGTCCACTATCGATTGTGGCTCTTCCTTTCGGCCTAGCCTTGGCACCAAGGGTGTTCACCAAGGTGCTTGCTCCGGTTCTAGCCTTCTGTTACAGTGAGGTATTGCTGTCGTGGGCTATCTGGACGATCTTCTGCTAAGAGCAGAAAGTGGCTCAGACTTAGAGGAAAGGTGACTATCGTCAATTAGACCCTCAGGGACTTCGGGTGGTTCCTGAACATTCAGGAGTCAGTCCTGGTCCCGACTCAGTGTCTGGAGTATCTAGTTCTGATTCTAGACTCCTTGGAGGCAAAGGTATCCTACCTCTGGAGAAGTTGCTGACACTTCAGTCTGCGGTGCGGGTGCTGACATCCCGAAAATGGTTGTCAATCCGTTTTTTTGCATGAGAGTCCCGGGACTCGTGGTGGCCTCCTTTGTGGCCGTTCCGTATGCCCAATCACACACCAGGGCATTGCAGAAGGAGATCTTGTCCACCTGGGACAAATCCCCGTTGTCCTTGGATCTTCAGATCCAGGTGATTCACCTGGTCAGGGCGCCCCTGACATGGTGGTTGAGATCCTCGGCTCTTCGGTCCGGAAAGTCGTTCCCCTCCCATCCAATGGACGGTACTCACGACGGACACCAGCCTGACGGGCTGGGGTGGAGTCTGGGGAGTCCTGTCGGCTCAAGGCCTTGGACTCCGGACGAGCCCGTTTACCAATCACTGTTCTGGAAATACGGGCCATCGGACTGTGTCTCTCCTCAGGTTGGAGAGAGTACGGGGTCGCTCCATCAGGAGCCAGTCGGACAACGCCACGGCGGTGGCGTATGTAAACCATCAAGGGGGGACTCGGAGCTCAGCTGCGGCTTCCGAGGTAGTCCGTATCCTGAAGTGGGCCGGAAGAAACGTGCCGGCTCTGTAGGCCATTTACATTCTGGGCATAGACAATGGGCAGGCGGACTATCTGAGTCGCCAATCGCCGGACCAAGAAGAGTGGCCCTTGCATATTTCAACTCCTTTGCCGACGGTGGGGCACGCCGGATGTGGACCTGATGGCCTCTCGACTCAATCGCAAGGGTCGAGGTTGTGGCCAGATCCAGGGATCCTTGGGCGATGCCTCGGATGCGTTGGTGGCCCCATAGGGTCCTTTATCGCCTGATATAAACTCTGGTGATCCTAATTGTTCCTGATTGGCCTCAGCATCACTGGTACGCTGATCTGGTACGTCTCGTCGCGGACGTTCCCTGGCGGTTGCCGATGAGGGAGGACCTTCAGTCTCAAGGTCCTATGTTTCATCCGGCTTACAGTCTCTGGCTTTAATGGCAGGGCTGTTGAAAGCCAGGTGTTGAGGGTCCGAAGGTCTCTCGGACTCGGTCATTTTGACCATGTTAAGGACACGGAAGTCTTCCTCCAAGCAGATCTATCACCGTGCCTGGAAAGCTTATATCGCCATATGCGAAGCGCTGGACTGGCATCCTCGGACGTATTCCGTCCCCAGAATCCTGCGTCCTCTGCAGTGTGGAGTGACCCAAAAGCTTGCTTTGAGTACCATCAAGGATCAGATTTCGGCCTTGGCCGTCTTCTTTCAGCGACCTCTAGCGGGTCATTTCTTGGTTAGCACCTTGTGTTGGGGGTTCGCCATGTGCTCCCTCCTGTCAAGCCTCCTCTCCCACCGTGGGATCTGAATTTGGTGCTCTCGGTCCTCCAGGAACCTCCTTTTGGGAATATCCGGGATATTCCCCTCTTGTCTTGTCTCAGAAGGTGGCCTTTTAGTGGCAATCACTTCTGTTTGACGGGTGTCTGAGTTGGCGGCTTTGTCCTGCAAGTCGCCATATTTAGTCATCCATAAGGATAAGGCGGTGTTGCATCCGTGACCTTCCTTTTTGCCAAAGGTGGTGTCGACCTTTCACCTACATGAGGACATTGTCCCCCCGTCCTTGTGTCCTCACCCATCGCATCCCAGAGAGTTTGCGCTGCACATATTGGATGTGGTACAAGCCTTACGGGTGTACCTGTCTGCTACTGCTTCTATTCGAAAGTCCGACTCACTGTTTGTGACTGTCTCTGGTCCATAACAGGGCCAAGCGGTTTCGTCTGCCATCATTTCTAGGGGAATCAGACAAACCGTCATTCAAGCCTATGCTCTCAAAGGGCGGGCGCCTCCCTTTCCGGTTACGGCGCATTCCACCAGGGCAATTGGTGCTTCCTGGGTTTTCCGACATCAAGCGTCGGTTGCACAAGTGTGCAAGGCGGCGACTTGTTCGTCTGTTTATGCCTTTTAAGTTTTATAAGGGTAATGTGGCTGCATCTCCGGATGCTTCCTTCGGCCGCAGGGTGCTGCAGGCCGCTGTTTAAAGTTGCGACTCCTCCGTTGAGGAGCTCTGCCTTCTTGGAGTGAAGTTTTTGGTTTTTCCATTTATACTGCTCCCATCCCTCTTGACACTGCTTTGGGACATCCCACGTGTAAAGTGTAAAGAGACACCGTGTCAGTCCATGGATGGTAAGAGAAAATAGGATTTTTTGTACTCACCGTAAAATCCTTTTCTCTGACATCCATGGACTGACACGGCACCCACCCTTCCTTTTTAAGTTTGTACTGCTTTGTTACGAACTGAAGTCTGCTGACTGTAGTGGGAGGGTTATGTCCGGAGGGACCGCCCCCTGGGTGGGGCTGTTCAGCTCTGGCTTTTAGAATGTCTGTATAACATCTCACATTCTGCCTAGGTCTTCTCCTGCAAGCAGGGACATAACCCACGTGTAAAGTGTAAAGAGACACCGTGTCAGTCCATGGATGTCAGAGAAAAGGATTTTACGGTGAGTACAAAAAATCCTATTATTTCAGTAACCTCATAAACAGATTTTACCCGTTCCACCTACATATATGTATACATACATACATATACATACACATGCAGCGCCCTGTTCCCAATGATTGGGGCGCTATTCTAACTTCAGTGAAACCAGCAGCTCCTACGGGGGTAGTGCTACATAGATACATATATACATGTGTCCGTTGGGGGCATGGTGGGTTATTTAGAGTCCAGGATATGAAATATTCAAAATATCCACCACACATCTTGTGTTGGAAGATTGTAATTGTTATGCTTTCTTGTTGGAGAAAGTTGAATTGCTAAGGGATCTAAGGCTGGTTTCACACTGGAGCGGTGGGTGCGGTGGTGGTATAGCGCCGCTATTTTTAGCGGCACTATACCGTCGGAATTGCGGAGGTATTTTTTATTTTTATTTTTTTATTGGAAAAAGTTTCCAAGTACAAAATTCACCCACATTGGTGTAAACATTCAAACATTCATATTTCCATTTTTTTTTCCTATTCCCTATTTCCCGTTACCCTTTTCCCCCCCAGCCCCTCCCCTGATCTGCCCATCTCTCTACCTCTTTTATCTTATCATCTGTCTAATTCAATCATTCCCTGTGCATATTTGTTTGACATTTTGAAGACTCTCCATTTCTCCCATAAGAGCTTAAGTACGGGACCAAAAGTGTTTGGGTATCCTACCATATATGTCTAAACGTGCTTTTAACTATGCAACTCTGAAAGAGAAGCTGCTTTTATTACGTTTTAGTTACAGCAGGTAGCATGAGGGGGGGGTGTATGTCGGCCTGAGTTTCTGATAGCTATGTAATGGTAAGTGGAAAGTTTTGGAGGAGAGCAGAAAAGGAAGTGGTGCCTGCTCCCTGTAGAGCTGCACGTGTGCAAGGATCCTCCACTAATCTTAAACAGGAAGCTCTGTCCTTTCTTACAAGGTACCACAACTAATTTAACTTGGTTAGTGTTGAAAACAGAACTGCAAGCAGGCTTTTACTTTATCATTAAGCCAAATCTGCCTAAGCCTATCATATATCAGGGTAATTGGTAAGTGCAGATTTCATTCAATGGTTTAGAGGGATTGTCAGGTGGATAATGTGATAAAGCAATCTATACGCCTGTTAATAACTAAATCTGCCATATATGGGATAAGCCTCTTCCAAAGGTCCTTAAGTATAGGTTGTGTCACCATATATGAAGTAGTGCCTTGTTGGACCCACCCTAAAAAAAAAAAAAAAAAAAAAAACAATTAGGAACAGCCAAGTACTCAAAATATTTTTATTTTTTATCCTGACAAGAATTTTCATAGCAGCTGGACTAGTAGAGAACACCAGAACCTGCCCAAGCTTTCTTATCCATCTTATCCAGAGCTCAGCCTCTCATCTTATGTGACTGTTTTCTTTCCATGCATTGTCTGAATTTAGCATGACTGAACTGGGATCCTTTAGATATTTGGGTATTCTCTGTTTTGTGCTTGCTAAGCCTAATGCCGCGTACACACGATCATTATTCACGGCGGTTAAAAAACCGCTGTGAATAATGACAGGAAAAACGAGGGAACCGCTTGGTTCCCTTCACACGGTCGTTTTTCCCGTCATTTTTTCTCTTGACGAGAAAAACAACCGTCTGTGGACTCCGCGGCAGTGTCTCCCTATGGGAAAACTGCCGCGAAAAAAAATGCTGGAAAAAACGATGAGAAAATTTAGAACATGTTCTAAATTTTCTCGTCGTTTTTTATGCCGTTTTTCTAGACGAGAAAAACGACATAAAGCCCACAGACGATCGTTTTTCTCGGCGAAAAAAAAAATGCCGTTTTTCTCGTCGAGAAAAGCGGTCGTGTGTACGCGGCATGAGTTTATTACTTGTATTCTGCAAAAGGAATCAAGCAGAGTAAGAAAAGAGCATGGTGGTTTAGTGGTTAGCATGCTTGTTTACAACACTGGGATCCTCTGTTCTGTTACCACTACATGTAGCGGCCCCATTGGCTTTGAGTAAATAACGAGAGGAGAGTTTCTGACGGGTGCAGTACTTTTATTTATTTTGCCTCAAAGGTGTGCATTAAGGTTGAACATCACAGAGGTTAATCTTTTAACACCTTAAACGGCATAAGCACCAAAAGCATCATAAGTACCGATTGCACCGTGAAAACTTGCTCCGCTTGCCAAGGGGGTGCAAACTTTAACTTTAGAAAAGTTCCATGAACAATCTGCTGGCTAGCCTTGCCTCTGAGTGAATGCTGAAACATGAGGGCCTTTTTTCTCTCAAACAAGAAGAAGGAGGAAGTGTCTGGTGATTAAAAGATTCCCCACAGGAACAAAAGTAAGGCAATAAAGGTTCCACCTGTAGTCAGTGCTGAACAAAGATTTAACTTTGTAACTATGTAGTGTAACTGTCCGCTGACAGGCGGACAGTTACACTACATAGCTCCCAACTGTCCCTGATTTCGAGGGACTGTCACTGATTTGGAGCAATGTCCATCTGTCCCTCTTTCCTCCTCATTTTGTCCCTCATTTCGGTCTGATCTATATAGCTGTATATAAAATGCACTTTTTATCTTTCAAAAAGTGTTTCCCAGTGCTAAACCTTTCATCCAATTTCTAAATTGCTGCATTTGTAAGTTTTAAAAGCCAATATAAAGGAATAGGAGTGGTAAAAAAAAGTCCTTGTGGATTTAATTAACCTTTTTTTGGTTAATTCTCCTTTAGGGGGTGTGTCAGGGGTGCGTGTCCTATGCCTACATACGTTTGCAAGTAGGTGTCCCTCATTCCCATCTCAAAATGTTGGGAGGTATGCCACTAGATACCATATACAGTACATGCAGTTTGTGAATTCTTGCTGTGTTTGGGTGGGTTATCTCTGGGTTATCTCTGGGTGTTCCTGGTTCCTTCCATAGCTGAAAATATACTACTGATAAATCAATCCTAATTTGTGTGTTTATACTGTATATGTATGAGTGGGTGGGGAAGGTAGATTGTAAGTCCCTCAGGGGAGTGTTCTGTGCACTGTATTGGTAGACTGTAAGCCCCTCGGGGGAGTGTTCTGTGCACTGTATTGGTAGACTGTAAGCCCCTCAGGGGAGTGTTCTGTGCACTGTATTGGTAGACTGTAAGCCCCTTAGGGGAGTGTTCTGTGCACTGTATTGGTAGACTGTAAGCCCCTCAGGGGAGTGTTCTGTGCACTGTATTGTTTCAGAATTATATAAATATGGGGGAAATTCAGGTGAAAAGTACTTCTTGGGAGATTCAGAGTGGCATAGAGAGGGGCTGTGGAGGCAAACAATAACGTGTGGCAGGAAATACATTACAGGTCCTTCTCAAAAAATTAGCATATTGTGATAAAGTTCATTATTTTCTGTAATGTACTGATAAACATTAGACTTTCATATATTTTAGATTCATTACACACAACTGAAGTAGTTCAAGCCTTTTCTTGTTTTAATATTGATGATTTTGGCATACAGCTCATGACAACCCAAAATTCCTATCTCAAAAAATTAGCATATCATGAAAAGGTTCTCTAAACGAGCTATTAACCTAATCATCTGAATCAACTAATTAACTCTAAACACCTGCAAAAGATTCCTGAGGCTTTTAAAAACTCCCAGCCTGGTTCATTACTCAAAACCGCAATCATGGGTAAGACTGCCGACCTGACTGCTGTCCAGAAGGCCATCATTGACACCCTCAAGCAAGAGGGTAAGACACAGAAAGAAATTTCTGAACGAATAGGCTGTTCCCAGAGTTCTGTATCAAGGCACCTCAGTGGGAAGTCTGTGGGAAGGAAAAAGTGTGGCAGAAAACGCTGCACAACGAGAAGAGGTGACCGGACCCTGAAGAAGATTGTGGAGAAGGACCGATTCCAGACCTTGGAGGACCTGCGGAAGCAGTGGACTGAGTCTGGAGTAGAAACATCCAGAGCCACCGTGAACAGGCGTGTGCAGGAAATGGGCTACAGGTGCCGCATTCCCCAGGTCAAGCCACTTTTGAACCAGAAACTGCGGCAGAAGCGCCTGACCTGGGCTACAGAGAAGCAGCACTGGACTGTTGCTCAGTGGTCCAAAGTACTTTTTTCGGATGAAAGCAAATTTTGCATGTCATTCGGAAATCAAGGTGCCAGAGTCTGGAGGAAGACTGGGGAGAGGGAAATGCCAAAATGCCTGAAGTCCAGTGTCAAGTACCCACAGTCAGTGATGGTCTGGGGTGCCATGTCAGCTGCTGGTGTTGGTCCACTGTGTTTTATCAAGGGCAGGGTCAATGCAGCTAGCTATCAGGAGATTTTGGAGCACTTCATGCTTCCATCTGCTGAAAAGCTTTATGGAGATGAAGATTTCATTTTTCAGCACGACCTGGCACCTGCTCACAGTGCCAAAACCACTGGTAAATGGTTTACTGACCATGGTATTACTGTGCTCAATTGGCCTGCCAACTCTCCTGACCTGAACCCCATAGAGAATCTGTGGGATATTGGGAAGAGAAAGTTGAGAGACGCAAGACCCAACACTCTGGATGAGCTTAAGGCCGCTATCGAAGCATCCTGGGCCTCCATAACACCTCAGCAGTGCCACAGGCTGGTTGCCTCCATGCCACGCCGCATTGAAGCAGTCATTTCTGCAAAAGGATTCCCGACCAAGTATTGAGTGCATAACTGAACATAATTATTTAAAGGTTGACTTTTTTTGTATTAAAAACACTTTTCTTTTATTGGTCGGATGAAATATGCTAATTTTTTGAGATAGGATTTTTGGGTTTTCATGAGCTGTATGCCTAAATCATCAATATTAAAACAAGAAAAGGCTTGAACTACTTCAGTTGTGTGTAATGAATCTAAAATATATGAAAGTCTAATGTTTATCAGTACATTACAGAAAATAATGAACTTTATCACAATATGCTAATTTTTTGAGAAGGACCTGTAGTAGGGTGAGTAATAGCCTGTTCTGTCTTTAAATCCAGTGGAGGCACAGTATACATCTAAATTATAAATTCATTCTGCACCTCTGCATTTTTGGTGACAGCTTGACCTTGTGTTGGATTCCTATTTGATGTTAATCCATTTTTTGTAACTTTGTTTGGATAACATGCCTATTGTACTGACACCATAGCAGCAAATGGGTTGACAAAAGCCCTTTCTGGAAGATGCATGCTCACTCATCCAAGGTGTTGGTAATTTTAGTATGGTTACTATTCATAATAAACCATCTGTACATCATTACACTATGTTTGTCCTTTATATGTATGCAGCATTTTCTGTATATAACCACTGTAACATAAAGGTAAGTAAACAGGCAAAGGTTATATAGATTGTGTGTTCACAGTTTTATGTTCCACATTTCAGGGAAGGTATCTTAAAAAGTGACCTTATTATTCCACTCTCACACCTTCTGAATGACCCGGTGGATATAGTTCGGAGAAATATGCATCAAACATTTGAGATGCTCTCAGAGCTTCGAGCTGGTAAGTGTTTATATTTCTTCTTAATCTTTGCAATCCTAGATAACTGGGGAAATTTATAATAGCAATTACTAATATGAAAAAAATGGATCATGCCTCAAACTATCGTGCTACCAAATTCTGTCATTTCGTATTGGTATTTCAAGCTACAGCAACATCATGTATTTTTGTCCCTTACACTAGTTGGCATTAGTCCTTGCAATTATTTTCTCTCATTAAACCAGATAGATATACAGGTCCTTCTCAAAAAATTAGCATATTGTGATAAAGTTCATTATTTTCTGTAATGTACTGATAAACATTAGACTTTCATATATTTTAGATTCATTACACACAACTGAAGTAGTTCAAGCCTTTTCTTGTTTTAATATTGATGATTTTGGCATACAGCTCATGACAACCCAAAATTCCTATCTCAAAAAATTAGCATATCATGAAAAGGTTCTCTAAACGAGCTTTTAACCTAATCATCTGAATCAACTAATTAACTCTAAACACCTGCAAAAGATTCCTGAGGCTTTTAAAAACTCCCAGCCTGGTTCATTACTCAAAACCGCAATCATGGGTAAGACTGCCGACCTGACTGCTGTCCAGAAGGCCATCATTGACACCCTCAAGCAAGAGGGTAAGACACAGAAAGAAATTTCTGAACGAATAGGCTGTTCCCAGAGTGCTGTATCAAGGCACCTCAGTGGGAAGTCTGTGGGAAGGAAAAAGTGTGGCAGAAAACGCTGCACAACGAGAAGAGGTGACCGGACCCTGAAGAAGATTGTGGAGAAGGACCGATTCCAGACCTTGGAGGACCTGCGGAAGCAGTGGACTGAGTCTGGAGTAGAAACATCCAGAGCCACCGTGAACAGGCATGTGCAGGAAATGGGCTACAGGTGCTACAGAGAAGCAGCACTGGACTGTTGCTCAGTGGTCCAAAGTACTTTTTTCGGATGAAAGCAAATTTTGCATGTCATTCGGAAATCAAGGTGCCAGAGTCTGGAGGAAGACTGGGGAGAGGGAAATGCCAAAATGCCTGAAGTCCAGTGTCAAGTACCCACAGTCAGTGATGGTCTGGGGTGCCATGTCAGCTGCTGGTGTTGGTCCACTGTGTTTTATCAAGGGCAGGGTCAATGCAGCTAGCTATCAGGAGATTTTGGAGCACTTCATGCTTCCATCTGCTGAAAAGCTTTATGGAGATGAAGATTTCACTGGTAAATGGTTTACTGACCATGGTATTACTGTGCTCAATTGGCCTGCCAACTCTCCTGACCTGAACCCCATAGAGAATCTGTGGGATATTGGGAAGAGAAAGTTGAGAGACGCAAGACCCAACACTCTGGATGAGCTTAAGGCCGCTATCGAAGCATCCTGGGCCTCCATAACACCTCAGCAGTGCCACAGGCTGGTTGCCTCCATGCCACGCCGCATTGAAGCAGTCATTTCTGCAAAATGATTCCCGACCAAGTATTGAGTGCATAACTGAACATAATTATTTGAAGGTTGACTTTTTTTGTAATAAAAACACTTTTCTTTTATTGGTCGGATGAAATATGCTAATTTTTTGAGATAGGATTTTGGGGTTTTCATGAGCTGTATGCCAAAATCATCAATATTAAAACAAGAAAAGGCTTGAACTACTTCAGTTGTGTGTAATGAATCTAAAATATATGAAAGTCTAATGTTTATCAGTACATTACAGAAAATAATGAACTTTATCACAATATGCTAATTTTTTGAGAAGGACCTGTATTTATAAGGTGGAATGGGGTCTACACTCAGATGCGCAGTGTAGTGCAATAGAAATGATTTACAAAAGCTGGTGCAAAAGTGGCCACCAGTCACTTTTTATCTTTTAAACTATGCAAGAAATCTGGTGGCTATTACTAACAATTCCAATTTTGCTCCACATTGTATTACCGGTAATCAGAAAAAAAAAGATTCTTAATAGCTTGGAACTAGTTATATATGGATATTAGTTATTGTGACTAAGTCATTTAATATTGTGACCAGCTTTGTTTTGGTCATTTATTATTATTGTGACCAGCTGCGCGTTATCATTCATTATGTTAAAGTGTAAAGAAATATGTAAGTTGCAACATGCAATAACCTGTACCGGCAACGAGACATCATGGCTACTCCATAGAGAATAATAGAGACATTTTTCACTGTCCGGTATAGTGCCAGGGTATGCCTAATGCCTAGTATACACGATAGGAAAAATACCGCTTTTGGAGCGATCATACGATAATCTGATCATTAGTACACAGCTTTCAAGAGACGATCACAACAGTTCATGCAAAATTTTCCGAAGGAACAAGTGCAAAAATTGTTCTTGTACAATGACAGAACAATAGATTTTTGTGTGTAATTGGTATAGTATTTGTACAATCGTGTGACCAAGATCGTGCATGCTCGTAAACAAAAGAATACAATACAATACGAAATATTACATAATTCCCGAAGTTGTATTCTGTAGTACAGGAATTTTCCTAACTTTAGTAACCTATTGGTTTTCGATGTGAGACTAGTATGCAAAAATAAAATAAAAAATCATTCGTCCAATATTCTCATTGTGTGTACTAGGCATTAGCCAGCCCCCTATGTAGCGGTGTGTTGCTACGAGTTACTAACATCCACGCATATTCACCCTGCTGCCAGATATCCATACATCACACTGGTAGACAATGAAAAGTCTTTTTTTTTGGGGGGATTGAACTTGGTTGGGGGAAAGGATATGTGATGCCCAGTGAACAAATTGGTATTTGCCATGTTAGAGCGGATCCAGCTTTACATGGACAAATGGTTTACTCATTATCTTGACAAACGATATATCTGTTTATACGTTACGCTCCTCAGATGGGATAAAATGGCGGACCCTAATCCTGACAGACTTTTCACCTCAGAACTTTCCCGCCTCTGCACTTTCCCTGCGGATCTTTACCTCAGGACACTGGGCTGCTGGTTTTCCCACTTAGGACAGACTGACATACACACGGGTCAAATGTCGGCTGTTTATTTTTTTTGTCTCCTGACATTCGGCTCGTGTGTACAGGGCTTTAGTTTCTGCAGTGTGTGTTTTTGATTCTTGCTTTAGGAAAACTATACTAAGACAAAAGCCTCGTACACACAACCGGTTTTCTCTGCAAGAAACGTCAAGAAAACTGTTGGGAGAGCTTTCTTGCCGAGAAAACCGTGCGTGTGTACGAGGCTTTCAGGTTTCTCGTCAAGAAAACTGCCCAGAATCTCGACGAGAAAAAAAGAAGACCTGCTTTCTTTTTTCTTGTCGGCAGTCTAATTTTTCTCGTCGTGATTCTCGTCAGACTGTATTTGGACAAGAAAACCGTTCGTGTGTATGCTTCTTCCGAGTCTTCAAAAACCGCGCATGGTCAGAATCAAGTATGAGACGGGAGCGCACCTTCTTGTAAAACTAGCGTTCGTAATGGAGATAGCACATTTGTCACGCTGTAACGAACTGAAAGCACGAAGACTGAAAAGCGCAAATCGTCTCTCCCCAAACTTTTACTAACACGTGGTAACACGAGATTAGCAAAAGCAGCCCAAGGGGTGGCGCCATTGGAATAGAACTTCCCCTTTATACTGCCGTCGTACGTGTTGTACGTGACCACGCTTTACGACGAGATTTTGGATTGACAGTGTGTATGCAAGGAAAGCTTGAGAAGAATCTCGTCAAGCTTGACAAGAAACCCGTCGAGAAAAACAAGGTTTTTTTTGCGACGAGATTCTCGGCCGTGTGTACTAGGCTAAAGATGTAAACTGCTATTACTGACCTCCTTCTGAAAATGTTATTTGCCTTTCTTTAGTTGATTTTCTTTGTCACTGACCTGGAACAAGTATTCAGATGAGAAGTCAGAGAAAAGTCAGAATTGTTGATCTTTTTTTTCCAGGTCAGTGAAAATAATAAAGCCAGTAGAGGAGCTTGAGAGCCAGGCAACTCATTTTCACAGATGGAGAAGTCAGCAATGGGAGCTTGTGTATTTTTTCAGTACAAATCACTGTCATGGGAGAAGTTAGGAAACTTTTATTGCCTAATTGTTCTTCTGAAAATGTTAGTCATGATCATTGAATGGATTCAATATTTTTTAAGACACTGGCCCTCTTTTCTTTAAGGGCCTATTCCCACTATTGTGACTCAGTAATGTTCGTGGAAACATGCATTTTATATGTTGCTGCAATGTGGTGCCATTCATTCTGCAATGTGTGGGAATACACTGATCTTTGTTACAGAGTGGTGTGCTGCCAGAATGGTACATGCATTTTTTAGTGCGTTTTGATGTCCGAGGGAGCCGATTAGCCCATCAACATGAAATGGTGTGACTGATCCCTAAGTTGTCTGATTTGCATACCTCCTCTGGGCCTCAGAAAACATTAAAGCCCAGTACACACGATCGGATAACCAATGGTTTTTCGTCCGATGGATTTGTCCATCGGAAATCCGATGAAACTGTTTTTCATCAGTCTTGGCCACACACCATCAGTCAAAAAACCGACCGTTCCAAACGCGGTGACGTAAAACACTCCGATGAGCCGAGAAAAATTAAGTTCAATGCTTCTGAGCATACGTCGACTTGATTCTGAGCATGCGTGGGTTTTTTAACCGATGGACTTGCTCATAGACGATCGGAAATTACCATCGGTTTTTTATCCATCGGAAAATTTTAAAACAAGTTCTATTTTTTCCAACCGATGGAAAAAAGACCGATGGGTACCATACACGATCGGTTGGTCTGATGAAAACCATCCATCGGACGGTTTTCATCAGTCAAACCGATCGTGTGTACGGGGCTTAAGGCAGAGAGTCAGCATAACAAGACAATCAACTAGTGTTTTTAGGAGATTAGCAATGGCACCCTTACTATTCCACTTTTAACAGATCTACTTTAAAGGCTGATGTGCTGAGCACCTCTGTCCAGACATCCTCTTGTCTGACCACAGACTATAGCTCTTCTTTAAAGACTGCAAAGCTTGATGATACCCTGTAATCCCAGCCAATCTGCCAGTGAAATTCTGGAACAGGTCCCAGGGAAACCTCCCTAGTGACAGAATAAATGGTTAAATTATACTACACTGTATCTTTTCCTATAACAAAAACAGCATTGTACTATTAGGTAGAGCTTGTCTTTAGGAGTAGTGGCAGAATAATTCCACTAGGTGGCATGATTGCATGATAATTTGTCTGTCTTTTGGAGGCCTAACCATTCAGAAGCGTATTAGTAATAATATTCCATCTGTTTCTCTGCGGCATGAGTACAGAAGAACCCTGGGACAAGTCCCAGGCAGGCTTTTACAGCAGTGTCTTTCATAAATAAGCTAATAAAGTGTACTAGTCTATTTCTGCATGAGTCTTGTTATCACAATTGTTAATAGGAAGCTCACTGTGGCACCATTGTGATAATGTACTAAGGAAAATAATTTCCTGACTAGCTTCTATACTTAGTAATAGCGACAAGGAGATATACTGCAACCCTGTCGCCAGCACTAAGCGAGCGCAGATACTCAGGATTGCCATTATCTTTTTAAATAATGCACAACAAAAAATAGGATTTTTGTACTCACCGTAAAATCCGTTTCTCTGGCATCCATGGACTGACACAGCGTGTCTTATACACCTTTACACGTGGGTTATGTCCCTGCTTGCAGGAGAAGACCTAGGCAGAATGTGAGATGTTATACATACATTCTAAACAGCCAGAGCCGAACAGCCCCGCCCAGGGGGGCGGTCCCTCCGGGCATAACCCTCCCACTGCAGTCAGCAGACCTCAGTTCGTAACAAAGCAGTACAAACTTAAAAAGAAGGGTGGGTGCTGTGTCAGTCCATGGATGCCAGAGAAACGGATTTTACGGTGAGTACAAAAATCCTATTTTCTCTTGTCATCCATGGACTGACACAGCGTGTCTTATACACCTTTACACGTGGGATGTCCCAAAGCAGTGTCAAGAGGGATGGGAGCAGTATAAATGGAAAACCAAAAACTTCACTCCAAACAAGGCAGAGCTCCTCAACGGAGGAGATGCAACATCAAACAGCGGCCTGCAACACCTTGCGGCCGAAGGAAGCATCCGAAGATGCAGCCACATCAACCTTATAAAACTTAGAAAAGGTATGAACAGACGACCAGGTCGCCGGCTTGCACACTTGTGCAACCGACGCTTGATGTCGGAAAGCCCAGGAAGCACCAATTGCCCTGGTGGAATGTGCCGTAACTGGAAAGGGAGGCGCCCGCCCCTTGAGAGCATAAGCTTGAATGACGGTTTGTCTGATCCACCTAGAAATGGTGGCAGACGAAACCGCTTGGCCCTGTTTTGGCCCAGAGACAGCCACAAATAGTGAGTCAGACTTCCGAATAGAAGCAGTAGCAGACAGGTACACCCGCAAGGCTCGTACCACATCCAAAGTGTGTAGCGCAAACTCTCTGGGATGCGATGGGTGAGGACACAAGGACGGGAGGACAATGTCCTCGTTTAAGTGGAAGGCCGAGACCACCTTTGGCAGAAAGGAAGGTCGCGGACGTAACACCGCCTTATCCTTATGGATGATCAAAAAGGGCGACTTGCAGGACAAGGCCGCCAATTCAGACACTCGTCTAATGGAAGTAATGGCCACCAAGAAGGCCACCTACTGAGACAAAGTCAAGAGGGGAATATCTCTAATATTTTCAAAGGGAGGTTCCTGGAGGACCGAGAGCACCAAATTCAGATCCCACGGGGGGAGAGGAGGCTTGACAGGGGGGAGCACATGGCGAACCCCCTGCACAAAGGTGCTAACCAAGGGATGACCCGCCAGCGGTCGCTGAAAGAAGATGGCCAAGGCCGAAATCTGACCCTTAATGGTACTCAAAGCGAGCTTTTGGGTCACGCCACGCTGCAGAAAATGCAGGATTCTGGGAACGGAATACGTTCGTGGGCGCCAGTCCAGCTCTTCGCACATGGCGATGTAAGCTCTCCAAGTACGGTGATAGATCCTTCTGGAGGAAGACTTCCGTGCCCTTAACATGGTCGAAATGACCGAATCCGAGAGACCTCGGTCTCTCAGCACCTGGCTTTCAATAACCATGCCGTTAAAAACCAGAGACTGTAAAGCAGGATGAAATATAGGACCTTGAGACAGAAGGTCCCCCCGTATCGGTAACCGCCAGGGAACGTCTGCGACGAGACGTACCAGATCGGCGTACCAGTGACGCCGAGGCCAATCCGGAGCAATGAGGATCACCGGAATTCCCTCGGTCGCTACCCTGCGGAGCAGGCGAGGGAGCAACTGCAGCGGAGGATAAACGTATATCAGGCGATATTGACCCCATGGGGCCACCAACGCATCCGAGGCATCCGCCCAGGGATCCCTGGATCTGGCCACAAACCTCGACACCTTGCGATTGAGTCGAGAAGCCATCAGGTCCACATCCGGCGTGCCCCACCGTCTGCAAAGGAGTTGAAAGACCTCCGGGTGCAAGGACCACTCCCCCTGGTCCAGCGTCTGGCGACTTAGATAGTCCGCCTGCCAATTGTCTACGCCCGGAATGTAGACGGCCGACAGAGCCGGCACGCTTCTTTCGGCCCACCTCAGGATGCGGGCGACCTCGGAAGCCGCAGCTGAGCTCCGAGTCCCCCCTTGATGGATGACATACGCCACTGCTGTGGCGTTGTCCGATTGTATCCTGATGGAGTGACCCTGTAGTTTCTCCGACCATGAGGAGAGGCACAGTCTGATTGCCCGTATCTCCAGCACATTGATCGGTAAGAGGGCTTCGTCCGGAGTCCAAAGCCCTTGGGCCGACAGGACTCCCCAGACTCCCCCCCAGCCCGTCAGGCTGGCGTCCGTCGTGATCACCGTCCATTGGATGGGGAGGAACGACTTCCCGGACCGAAGAGCCGGGGACCTCAACCACCACGTCAGGGACGCCCTGACCAGGTGACTCACCTGGATCTGAAGATCCAAGGACAACTGGGATTTTGTCCCAAGTGGACAAGATCTCTTTCTGTAAGGCCCTGGTGTGCGCTTGGGCATAAGGAACGGCCTCGAAGGAGGCCACCATGAGTCCCAGGACTCTCATGCAAAAGCGGATTGACGACCATTTTCGGGACGTCAGCACCCGTACTGCAGACTGAAGTGTCAGTAGTTTGTCTGGAGGTAGGAAGACTCTTGCTTCCAAGGAGTCCAGAATCAGACCTAGATACTCCAGACGCTGAGTCGGGACTAGAACCGACTTCTGAACGTTCAGGAGCCACCCAAACTCCCTGAGGGTCTGACTGACGATAGTCACACTTTCTTCCAATTCTGAGCCACTGTCTGCTCTTAGAAGGAAATCGTCCAGATAGCCCACGATAGCAATGCCTCGCTGTCTCAGCAAAGCTAGGACCGGAGCAAGCACCTTGGTGAACACCCTCGGTGCCGAGGCCAGGCCGAAGGGAAGAGCCACAAATTGATAGTGGACTTCGCCGACCGCAATGTCTCACTGCGCCGCGCTGCTCAGCGTGAGTGAGCTGAGAGGAGAGAGTGTGAGGAGATTCGCGCCGTTTCCAGCGGCGCTAGAGGCCAAACTAGTGCCAGAAAAGACGTGCGGCTACAAGAAAATGGCCGCTGCAATGTGCTCCGGCGGGCCCCGCAAGATGGCCGCCAATGTAAAAATCAGCACACACACAAAACATGGCGCCGAACGGCGCCCAGGCCCCTCACCTCCAAAAACAAAACAGCCCCAGCGAGTGCAGAGCAGCATGAGCCCCCCCCCAGGACAGTATGGCCCCCAGGCACCCCCCATAGTACAGCGCCAGCACTAGTGAACAGAGAGTGACATTAAAAACACAGGGGGAGACAGGGAAATCCCCCCACACAAGAAACACACAGCATGTACTCACCTGCAGCCAGGAGAGACTACTTACCCGTCCCCTGAGGGACCCGCTGGTGTGTTTCTGACAGAACTATCACAGTGCGGTACTGAGTAGCTGTCGGCCCGGTCCACCGCGAAAGATACAGCCGGACTGTTCTATCTTGAGAGGACCGCGGAGCTGGAAGCCCACCGGCCACCCCTGGAGTCGTGGGGCATGTCGTGAACTGAGTCTCACGCACACAAGGTGAGGATCAGCACGCTCGATGGTCGGACAGGGAAGACTACGAGGATATCTTGTACCCAACCTGTTGCCCAGCCGACAGTTGATAGAAGATCTCAAAAAAAAATTAAAAAAAAAATAGGAAAAAAATTTCCAAAAGAATAAAAATAGGTCAGGAGACTGGCTCCTGAGAGAGCCACGTCTTCTCCTTCTGCTAGGCAGAAAAAAACTGAGGTCTGCTACGGTAGGTTTTCGTCTGAGGAGGTGGGCTCCTCTCCAGTTTCTTGAGTCTCCCCTGCCAATACTGACAAGGGAAATTCTGGAGAGTCCTCACCACTCTCAGAGGAGTTCTGGCTATCACATTCCTGGTACATAGGGGCATCAGTGGGGGGCTCAGGATCATCCCACAGTTCCCAGAACTTCGGAAAATCCCTTCCCACAATGGCATCATGCGGTAATTGAGATACTAACCCCACTGGATGAGAGAGGGTACCTTTGGGGGTCTCGAAACACACTGTAGTCACTGGATACTCTCGGGTGTCCCCATGCACACAAATAACAGCTACCTTGCTATTCCCAGAGACCTCTGTTTTAACTAATTCAGCCTTTATCAGGGTCACAAGGCTACCTGAATCCAGCAATACCACAACATTTCTACCATTAACACACATTTTGCATAAATGTTTCTCAGTTCCTCGAATGGCAGTGCATGCGACTGTCGCACACAGCGACTGACGTCTGCCCGTCAGAAAGTCACACTGCATGGGTTCCTCCACAACCGGGCAATTGGCTGCAATATGTCCCGCTTGCCGGCAGCGGTAGCAAACGATCCTTCTTGCCGCCTCTTGAGCCGCTGATTTCCCAGGCTGTTCTCGCCAAACTTGGGGTAGAGCTCCCACCCTCTCACTCTCTCCACCCTCACCCCTTGGAATCCTCTTATCCGCCCCTGGGGATGGTCTGGTCTTAGGGTGGAAAGTCTGAGTGTCTCTGGAAGAGGCCGTCAGGTTCTCTGTAGCCAAGTATTTCTCCACACGATCCACAAGACCATCGGCCGTCTCTGGGTCTCCATGGCTTACCCACTTTTGGATGGCAGTAGGAAGAGCTCTCAAAAACCGATCCATTACAACACGTTCCACAATCTTTGGTGCGGACAAAGTCTCTGGCTGTAGCCACTTTCTGCTCAGGTGAATGAGATCATACATTTGAGACCTGGGGGGTTTTCCAAGCTGGAAAGTCCAGTTATGCACACGCTGAGCCCGGACAGCCTGGGTGACACCCAGCCTTGCCAAAATTTCAGCTTTTAGCATCACATAGTCTTTTGCTTGGTTAGGCTCTAGGTCATAGTAAGCTTTCTGCGATTCACCAGTTAACAGAGGAGCCACCAGTCCAGCCCACTGCTCCTCAGGCCACTTTTCTCTTTCAGCGGTCCTTTCAAATGTGGTCAAAAATACCTCTGGATCATCCTCTCCAGTCATTTTTGTCAATAAACGACTCACCCCAAAGGACGCGGTATTAGTGGGACGGCTTTCCTCACTGGTCTGCGGACGTTGCTGCATTACTGCTTCCATTTGTTGTAGTCTCTGCTCTTGCTTCTGTAACAGGTCTATGAAGCGGGCCTCAGATTGCTGCTGGGCTTGTTGCTGAGCTTCCAGACTCTGTTGGTGAGCTTGCTGCTGGGCTGCAAGGCTCTGTTGATGAGCTTGCTGCTGGGCTGCAAGGCTCCTTTGCAAACCTGCATTTGTCTGCTGTTGATTGGCATTTGCTAGAGCCAGCTGTTTCAGTATCTCCTCCATGCTGGCTTAAAAAAACTGCCTGCATTCTCCACCAACTGTGAGGGGGTTAGCTCGGCAGCGGGTGTGTGTGACCCCCGGGATGGGCTCCCCACACAAAAACAGGCCCAGCAAACGGAGGTTGTGGTTTTCAAAATCAAAAAGGTGTGGTTTATTTTCTATTTACAGTGACAAAACACAGCAAAGCAAAAGAAACATAAATAAAATAAATCCTGGTCAACTTTCATTGCACCATGCTTACCATCATCCCAAGTGGCAACTGTCACTGCAATATATCTACCATCCTCCTTATGGAAGACTTTTAATTGCACCATGCTTACCATCATCTCAAGTGGCAACTGTCACTGCAATATATCTACCATCCTCCTTATGGAAGACTTTCATTGCACCATGCTTACCATCATCCCAAGTGGCAACTGTCACTGCAATATATTTACCATCCTCCTTATGGAAGACTTTCATTGCACCATGCTTACCATCATCCCAAGTGGCAACTGTCACTGCAATATATCTACCATCCTCCTTATGGAAGACTTTTAATTGCACCATGCTTACTATCATCCCAAGTGGCAACTGTCACTGCAATATACCTACCATCCTTCTTATTGAAGACTTTCACTGCACCATGCTTACCATCATCCCAAGTGGCAACTGTCACTGCACTATACCTACCATCCTTCCTATTGAAGACTTTCACTGCACCATGCTTACAATCATTCTAAGTGGCAACTGTCACTGCAATATACCTACCATCCTTCTTATGGAAGACTTTCATTGCACCATGCTTACCATCATTCTAAGTGGCAACTGTCACTGCAATATATCTACCATCCTTCTTATGGAAGACTTTCATTGCACCATGCTTACCATCATTCTAAGTGGCAACTGTCCCTGCAATATACCCACCATCCTTCTTATTTGCTACATTATGATTACCATCATTTTAAAGCAGAACTAGCCCCACCAATTCAACTGCTTCCCAAAACCGTTAGATTCAAGGCATGCCGTGAATGATAATTGCCACGATTGTTTTTGCTGTCAACCGAGCTGTCAATTCATCAATTGGCTTGTATCCTACCTGATCATATGTGCATTATCATGGTAACTGCAGATCATACAGAGGCTAAGATGGCAGCTGCCTTAGCTATAAAGGATAGGAAGGTTTACTGCCACTGCAATATACCTACCATCTCTCTTATTTGGAACATTTGCTGGAGCATGCTTACTATCATTCTAAGTGGCAACTGTAAATGCAATATACCTACCTTCCTTCCTATTAATGAGATTTGCTGCAGAATGCTTACCATCATTCAAAATTGCAACAGTCACTGCACGACACCTGCCATCGCATTTAGAAGAGAAGTATGGCCAAAGCTTGTTTGGTCATACTTTTCATGTGGGTCACATGCATGCACTTACTTTTGCACTTGTGTGACCCAGAATCAGCCAACAGCAGGCTAAACGTTACAGAGGCATTTCAGTCTATGGATGTATCCCAACAATGATGTTGGGTTTCAGATCCACCCAGATGCCAGACCGGTAGCTAGCTCAGCCTCTCACTGCTCCATTGAGAGCCTGAGCCAGCCGCTCCCATGAGTGCTGGAGGGGCAGAGCAGAGAGTGTTGACTGAAAGTCCCCACTCTCTGATGAGAACAGACCAGAGAACTGATTGATCAGCGGTCATGTGATTGCTCAGGTCTCAGGCTTAGAGCCAGCGGGCGACATACTCACCATAGAGGTAATTATGCATGTTTGTTTTTTTCGTTTCCCACACTTCTCTGTTAACAAGAGTTCATTGCAATGTACTCTTCATCATTCTTAAAGAGCAGTTTTGCCCCCCCCCCCAAAAAAAAATACTGTAGCTGCTGACTTTTACTATTAGGGCACTTACCTTTGCAGGCATTCAAACCGAGTCTTGAATCGGCTCTTGGGTGCTGGCACCGTTATCTTGGCTAATGGAATTGTGCATATGCGAATCATGCTACGCTTTGTGAAGGGGCCCGGCTGCGGAGGAAAGAGGGGGGCCAAACTTCAAAACCTCTGTTAAAACCAGGTATCCTCTCTCCCTCCCCTCCAAAAGGTGCCAAACATGGCGGGGGGGGGTGGGGGAGGAAGCAGATAAGTGGAGCTTCCCCTTTTGGGTAGAGCTCCGCTTTAAAGAGGAACTAAACCCTACTATCATTCACAGCCAAGAAAGCTGCCATCTTAGCCTCAATAAAATCTACAGTTGCTGTGGTGCTGCACATGTGATCAGCTATGACACCAGCCATTTGATGGCTTGACAGTTCGGTTGAGAGCTAATGTAAGCACACTAGTAACAGTTATCATTCCAGGCGGGCATTGCATGTAACCATTTTGGGAAACAGTTAAATCGGTGGGTTTAGGGTAAGGTATTTGTCAGGCGCGTATCGTGGCACCATTCTGAAATCGTTCCAGCAATTTAAGGACAAATTCAACCTACCCAACTCTATGCATTTCCGATATTTCCAGCTACGCCATGCCCTCCGGGCTTAATTTGGGGGTTTCTCCCCTAACGTTGAACAGTTGGATATTATGGGTACCATAATAGGGCAGGACTCCCGAAAGCTCATCTCAATCTTTTACAACTCTCTTCTTCGTCCCCCTGCAGCTACTCTAGCAAATAAACTTAAAGACCGGTGGTCTGGGGATGTGGGGGAGCTGGAGGATGACGAATGGGAGGACGCTTTGGACGCCTGTAAAAAGGTCTCGACTAAACTATCAGACCACCTCACACAACTCTACGTTCTCCACAGATCATACCTGACCCCCATCCGATTGGCCAAGTATAAACCTGACCACAGCCCACTGTGCCCCTGAAGCGATAGTCCATCCAGTACTTTTTTTCATCTTCTTTGGTCGTGCCCGGTGATACAGGACTATTGGTCGCACATAGTGAAGTTTATTCACGATGAGATGGGGTCCCACCTGACGTTGTGCCCCAAACAATGCCTACTGGGGGTGTTCCCAGATCCGGACTCGGATAAATTTCACAAAATGTTCCTCCAAGTATCGCTCTTTATTGCTAGGCTACTCATAGCGCGAAAATGGCTTCAGGCTGCACCACCATCACTCCGAGAGTGGGTTGCTGCAATTAACAATGTCTTACCATACAAAATAGAGATCTATGTCCATAGGGGCTGCCCAGCTAAATACGGCAAAATTTGGGACACTTGTAATGAGATACCTGATTGATCCTGTTTACATTACCCTTTTTTTATTTTCTTCAATGTTGGGTTGCATGCATCTTACCTGTGTTGGGCTGGACCACTGAGCGTTCCTAGAGGTAGCCCGGCGACTTGACCTTCCATGTTCCTGTAATCACTCATTCAGCCTTTACATTTTGTCATTGACTATACTGAATCGGTTATACAGATTGTCCACTTGGACCCTCATGTTGTGTATGCATTACCTGTACCAATTGTGTCACTGCATATGCCATGTATGTCTATATTATTTCAAATAAAATACCACGTTATTTGTAAAAAAAAAAAAAAACGGTGGGTTTATTTCTGCTTTAAAGTGGAACTAAACGACTCTATATCATTTTCAAACAATGGAGCTGCCACCTTGGCCTCACTTTGATCTTCAATTTCCAATATGCTGCACATGTGATCAGTTATTACACCAGCCATTTGATGGTTTGACAGTTTGGTTGAGAGCACAAGCAGATTTGACAGTTAGCATTTCCAGCATGTCTTGAATGTAACTATTTTTTGACACTGTTAAAATTGATGGGTTTACTTCCGCTTTAAAGTGGAACTAAACTCATAGATAATGGTTTAAAAAAAACAGCTACATCCATGGGCATCCGCTCCATAGGGCAAGGGGGATCACTTGCCCCCCCCTGGAATCGTAAGAGTGTGGAAGTCAGAGTGAAGACACTTGCCCCCTGTGTTGCAATAACCCCAGCTAGCGGTCAAAGACAGAGTTAAATGCAACTGCGTATCGCCGCTGCCGAAGCGCTTTGTAGGCACTTCGGCAGCGGTGCCCATTTATTTCAATGGGCAGGGGCGGTGGAGGAGTGGTGTATACAGCGCTGCTCCACTGCCCCAAAGAAGCATGGATGACCTTAAAATGATGCCCCCCCTGAAAAAAGTTCAGCGGACGCCCATGGCTACATCCCAGGCATTCTGGGAATGATAACTGTCACATTTGCTTGTGCTCTCAGCCAAACTATCAAACCATGAAATGGCTGGTGTCATAACTGATCACATGTGCAGCACCATCCATGGCAGTTGCAGATCAAACAGAGACTAAGATGGCAGCTTCCTTTGCTGAAAAAGATAGGAAGGTTTAGTTCTGCTTTAAAGTAAGACGTCTATTACATTTAGGTGCGTTTACAGGCATCAAGCACTTGTGCGTTAATTAATTTCATTGGCCAGAATAACAATTTATTCTGGCCACTGAAATACATGAACACTCAAGTGATAAATGTGGCTAACACGTGTTTAGATACGTTTTAAGTATCAAGTGTTTTTTCTGCCAAAACTCTGCAGCTCCTGGACACAATAGTAGTTCTGTTTTTTCCTGCCTATAAAAGCCTCTGCCACTAAACTCCTCAAAGTCTTTGTGTGCATGGACACAGGCTGAGGCCTTGTACACACGAGGCAAGAAACGACAAGAAAACTGCTTGCAGAGCTTTCTTACCGAGTAAATCGGTCGTGTGTACGAGGCTTTCAGGTTTCTCGTCAAGAAAACTGCCCAGAATCTCGACGAGAAAAACCTGCTTTCTATTTTCTCGTCGGGATTCACGTTGGCCTGTTTCCCGACGAGAAAACTCTGTGTGTGTGTATGCGGCAACAAACTTACCTGTCCTCCGGTAAGCCCGTGCATGCTCGAAATGACTTTGACGCATGCGCGGTAGCTTCCTAGGCATAGGTAGGGTGTAGCAAGATGGCGGCGACGTCATCGAATGTGACGAGTGCATGCTCATCGTAGTCGATGACGTCACCGCGTTCGTTCCATTCAAAAGAACGGCGGTTCTTTTGAATGGAGTGTGTGTACACTCGGCCGGGACAAGATTCTTGTCAAGAATCTCATCAGCAAAAACGACGGGTTTTTTCCTGACGAGATTCTTAGTCGTGTGTACAAGGCTTTACATGTAGGGGTGTTTAGAGAACCAAGGAAAAAAAAAAGCGCCAGACGCCCCTAGGAGTAGCTGAGTGTGCATGAGGCCTAAATCTGTCATGATAAGAGAATTACAATGGTTGCCTTTAATGGCCTCATTTTGAAAATGCTAGTTGCCAGGGTGTGGATAGTTTTATTAGTGTAGGTACCAAACCAAGCATGCCATACAAGTGTCTGGAATTTGTTATTGCTATACTTGTTTGGGGTTGGTGACACAGAAGCCAATGCATCAGCATGACAACCAAGGAGCTGTCTTTTTCAAAAAGGAGAGGCCAGCATTGGTCTCCTACATACTGTAATTCTCTCATGGTTGATGTGATTCACTTTCTAACAAATGTTTTTGCATTTTTTTTCACAAACATTTACTTGAATTGATGTGTGCTGTTAATTTTGTGTGCTTTTGTACAAGGATAAAAACGTATGCCTTTACCTATAGGCATTTTTAATATGCGTTGCAATAGAAGAATAAAAAAGAAGTTCCGTTTTGTGATTTGAATAGCTACATCAGTGTTTCTTTTAAATTTTGGCCAATCTCGAGGCAATCCTTTCTAAAATGTAATAAACTCCATGAATAGTTTTATGTAACGCAGCAGCATCCACACATGTAGAATATGCAACGTTAGGGGTGATTTATTTTTACAAAGCAGTATACCTTTAGACACCGGTACTGACTAGTATTCCAGAGTTTCTCTTCTCCATCAGTTTCTATCCCTTATTCAGCTAATATGACCCAGTGCTGACGAAGAGGGGCAGGGAAGGGGCAAACAAGAACGTCCTCAGGCGTATGACATCATTCTTACCAATCTGACATCATTGCTTGTTGGGTTGCCGGTAGCTGGCCCTCCTGGTGCCCAAGGTTGTAATGCTGCACAGTAAAAACCTGTAACTTTGTGTAACAAAAAAGGTAGGCTTGATTCACTTGCTGGCTTGTCGAAATTTTTTGTGCAATTTGGGGCAACTTTTAGGTATTTTGTCAAGGCATCCCTGAAGAACCCAGAAGGCACCCCGGGGTGCCACGGCATCCTGGTTGAAAAAGACGGGGCTACATAGACATTAATTAATTTTTGATTCTCACTGTTTCCCTACAGTAAAAATCATGTTATACCACAGGCAAAAGCAGAGAGGTAAATGGGCGCTAATGGAAGCACTCACTGTAAGAGCCCTTTTACACTGCTTTGGGAGCGGTGAATACACCGCTCCTAAAGCGCCCCTGCCCATTGAAATCAATATGCCCTTGGCAGCGGCGCTTTGCGGGCACTTTTAACCCTTTATTCGGCCGCTAGCGGGGGTTAAAAGCGCCCCGCTAGCGCCCGAAAAGTGCAGCAAAAACGACGGAAAAGCGCCGCCGATGCGAAGTGGCTCTAAATAGCATACTTTACTGCGGTATGCTTATCATCGTTCTTAAAAAAGACATACACTGAAACACTGCAAATAAGATATTGGCTAATATGTGAAAGGTATATGGCCATGTGTACTGCAGATCTTGTCAATTTAGGGAATACATGTACCTTTCTTGGGACACATGCTTGGTATTACATTATCATTTTTCCATGTGTTTGCTTTTCTCCCATTGGACACTTTTTTCAACCTTTTTATCATTACTCCAGTGAAATAACTTTGAATGCAACATGCTTATAGTCAGACATTTATTACACTGTGTGGAATATCATTTAGCCAGGGATTTGATGGCAGATTACACAGATCCCAGCTTTGGACAGAAAGACTGATGGGGTAACACAAAATGGATTTGCCAAAAATCTATTTTCTGCCCATAACCAATGACCACTAAAAAAGGGGAACATGCCTACTGAAGAAGTGCTAATTAACTTTTGTACTGTGGGGGAAAACGGTAGTCCCACTTTTTATGGGAATGGTCCATACATAACTTATCGAGTCACGGGGATGAGGAGGCAGGGGCTACAGGACTTTCAGATCTATTGTAGCATATAGTAAGGGGTTGATTTTATAAAACTGAAGAGGGCAAAATCTGGTGCAGCCGTGCATGGTACCCAATCAGCTTCTAGCTTTTTCCATTAGGCTTTGACCAAAAAAGCTTATTGATTTCTATGCAGAGCTGCACCAGATTTTGCACTCTCCAGTTTTAGTAAATCAACACCTATCTGTCTAAAAATTCAGGGATCACTGGGGGTTAGGGACCTTTATGTCCAGGGATCTTTGTTCAATATACAATAATCAGCACTCAGAGATTCTTCAGCAAACTGGCAAATGTAGTATCTTTTTTGCTTTCAGACAAAGGATTAACCAAAATAACTGCAGTATGCTTATGATTAAAGAAGAACTCAAGCCTCACCAGTTTCTGTCCTATCTGCTTCTACCTGTGATTCTCTAATGAAAAACTGTGCTGTAAATTTTTCTTCTCCTCACTGTGCGCCTTTGAATTTTCATTGTAGGGCATTGCAGCAGACACACTTCTTGCCTGCAGAAACCTAATCCAACACAAGACCTACTGACCATCTTAGGTACTCTCCAAGGGCTTCAGGGGGTCTCAGTCACTGCTGCTGTGTGCCATGCGGTGCATAAAGCTTCCAGAGAGCCAATTTTATGTGAATGAGTTTCTGAAGAGCCACCAGCTCTGCACACTAAAATCTAGGAACAGCAGCCAATTGTATATTGTTGTTTGTTGTGTTGCTCTCTATCTGGGGATGCAGTGTTGTTTCCCAATGAGTACAAATGACTTGCTGTGTCCCATATTATTGCTGTCTTGTGAATATAGGGCCGAGCTGTAAACATAAATTATTTGTAGGCAGCGGTGGCACAGGCACAGAATAACCGTGGCCTTCAGGCATTCTGAATGACTGAAGGCCAAGGTCATTCTTTTCCTGCACTGTTAGTGTGAAAGGGAGAGAATGAGGAGGCGGGTTCCCTAGGAATCATACATGATCCAGTCCATCTGATCCCTGCAGTCCCATGGGATCTGGTTATGCCCATAGCGGGAATGACATAATGTACGTTTTATATGATTATTACCATTTCTGTCTGAAGAAGCAGAGGCCATCTGTGCAACACTTTATAGTTATAACTACAGTCACCATCCATCTGTAAAACCTGTGGTATATTCTATGATTGATAATCCTTTGATGTATATGTAGCGGACCCCTAAATTTAGGGGGTCGCTATGCCCAAATTTAAGGGACAGCCTGGGCCATAGTTTGGCCCAGGCTTTCTAATTTAGTGCTGGACTCTGCTCTGCTGTGGTGTTGTCTGCCGTACAGTTCCCTTTGGCCTATGGGTGGCACTGTTGCCTAGGCCTAGGGTCGAACTTCAGGCGGCACCGTGGCGGTATTGGATGTCCTCTCTCAGCTGCCGTGCAGTGGGCGGGGCCTCACCTGCTGTGCATGCCGGGAGAGGGTATTAAAGAGGCAGATGCCATTTTTAGGGAGGAGTGCCCGGGGAGAGGAGTACCCGGAGGAGTGCCCGGGGGAGTGTGCCCCTTTGGGGTGCGTGGACTGGCCGAAGAGTCTCAGGCACCTTGGGCCTGAGGCTGTGACGTTCCAGGTAGGCCCGGTACCATTGACTGGGTCTACAATCAGCACATTGGAGTCCCAGGGTACCCAGGTGAGGGTACCCGCTCTGACCAAGAGAAAGCCGGGGGAGGATCGGTCCCACAGAGGAGACGAGTGATAGTAGATTGCTGTCTCGGGAAATGCCTGGTGACCTGACAGAGGGAAGGATTCCTTGCTCAACAAAGTTAACCCTGTAGAGTGCCCATTGGCATCGTCTGTTCTCTAAATCCTACAGAAGGTTAAGGGAAGTTCTGGATTCAGGAATAACAGGATTCTGCTGCTATAGAGGATCTCCTGAACCCGTCCCTGGAGGGGACAAAGTGATAGTACTGTTCGAGCTCCACTCCGGCTGCTAGAATGTGAGAGGGACCTATCCGGGTAAGCTAAACCCACTCGGGATCGAGTGGCGATGAGTGAGTCGGGTGTTGTGTGCCTGAATCTACCTCCTATCTTCGCTAGCTTCTTTCTCTCTTCAATTTCCCGTTAACTGAAACAAAAGGAAAATAAACTCTTTGTTGGAGTTAAAGTCGTGTGGACATTGGCCTTCTTGGGAAGAATATAGACTTTTCCCTACATTCTAGGGACGAGAACCAGTGGAAAGAGGTAACTCGCTGCAGGACCCAAATCTGTAAACACCGCCTGACCTCTGATAAGGAGGACACAGGCTTGTGGCATGGTGTGTCCTACCCCCCGCAGGTGAAGGTAAACGGGGGCAAAAGGATGGGTGTGCTACATATATCATAGAATATATATATATATATATATATATATATATACATATATATACATATATATACATATATATACAGGTTTCTGCACAGATGTCAATGGAAATCGCCGCCCGAAATCGCAAAAAGTAGTACAGAAACTACTTTTTTAAATCGGTTCGGCGCAGCAAATGCAGCTTCGCACCGATTAGGACAGTGCCATTGCCGGCAATTGACGCTGATTTGGCATGCGATTTGGCATGTCAAATCGTACCAATGTGAACCAGGGCTTACACTGTTATACAAGCTGTACACTCACTACTTTACATTGTAGCAAAGTGTAATTTCTTCAGTGTTGTCACATGAAAAGATATAATAAAATATTTACAAAAATGTGAGTGGTGTACTTACTTTTGTGACATACTCTATAATATAAATATATATATATTTAATATTTATACAGTATATGCACAAAATAATATATAGATACTTGTAGCTGGATTGCATGTATAGGGTAATACTCTCTCTGTGGAGGAAATAATTTTTTATTTATTTTTTATATTTAGCTTCTTTGGAGGTCTTTTAAAGGTGTAAACGTTTTTATATGAATCCTATAAATAAAAGTTATGTGATTTTATATAATTGAATATGAATATTAAATATATATAACATATGGATACTTATAAAATCCTTAATTTGGCAAGCATGTGTGTAGTATCTGTAAATTGATAGCTTGTTGGACTCCCCTAAAGTATGTTTTATGCAGATCCCAACTTTAGACTGAAGCCTCGTACACACGACCGAGTTTCTCGTCGAAAAACGACAAGAAACTTGCTGGCAGAGCTTTCTTGCCGAGTAAATCGGTCGTGTGTACGCGGCTATCAGGTTTCTCGTCAAGAAAACCGTCAAGAATCTCGACGAGAAAAATAGAGAACCTGCTCTCTATTTTTTCGTCGAGATTCTCGTCAGCCTGTTTCTCGACGAGAAAAGTGTGTGTGTGTACACTTACCTGTCCTCCGGGAAGCCCGCGCATGCTCAAAATGACTTTGACGCATGCGCGGTAGCTTCCTAGGCATAGTTAGGGTGTAGCAAGATGGCGGCGACGGCATCGAATGTGACGAGCGCACGCTCGTCGTAGTCGATGACGTCACCGCGTTCGCTCCATTCAAAGAACCGCGGGTTCTTTGAATCGAGCGTCTGTACACTCGGCCGGGACAAGTTTCTTGTCCAAGAATCTCGTCAAGAAAAACGACGTGTTTTTTCCTGACGAGATTCTCGGTCGTGTGTACGAGGCTTTAGTCAAGAGACTTGCCACCCCCTCACTCTGCTGTTCCATAATGCAGAGCATGCAGACAGACTGCAAATTACTGAGCATAAAGCACTTGTTTCAGGATGCCCTCTGCGCTGCTTAACAAGTTGTCCAAACAGTTTAGAAGTGGCCAGACAGAATGCTGCACACAATGAGATAGGAAGCCTCTCTGGAGTGGTAGCAAGGCATTGTGGGAAGGCAGGAGAGAAGAAACAACAGAACACCCAGAGGTTGGATCATCCTTTGAACATTAACAGGCTTGTTAGAAGACAAATTAGTACTTAACTGTTCTGAAATCTGCTTACTGTGGATTAAATAGAACTGTGATTACCATGATCATTATTGGTTGTTACACTAAAAAAATCTATCTTGTTATTCCTGGTAGAGAAGGTTACAAACTTCAATTATTATTCCTTATCTCCCAGCTATTCTATTATTTGGTTTGTTGTTGGGCAGAATATAAAAGGGTGTACTGCTAGTAAAATATGTTTAAAAGCCGAGTGGTTAAAGCTGAACTTCTCGATAAGCAAATATTGTCTAAATACAAGAACCATGTATATTCGAAACTTAAATTAGGGTGTGCTTTGTGTATTTCAAAAAAGACCCGCCATTCAGTGTTGCCAACAGTCTGATTTTTACTGGCAGCCAGTAAAAACCGAGCACTTTTCTCCTGCCAGTAAAAGGTTGCCAGTTAAAAATATGGCTGTGGCTCTTGGCTCTGAACTGAGGATGCACAGTTCTGGTCTGGAGCCGGCCGAGACCATCCGAGTGCCTGCTACAGTGTGTTGGGGCAGCACTGGTGGGTGGCGGGTCTGGTGGAGGCGGTGCCTGAGCGTGTGCCTTGTGATGTCATGGTGCAAGGGAGCCAAGCAAAGCGCGCGGGTCTGCGGGACAGGAGCAAGGAGCAAGGCAAGCCGGGAGAGGGACTGTCAGTGCTGTTTGGACTGAAGGACCACCTGGCCTGGAGAGAGACTGTCACTGTGACTCAGGAGGGGACGCGTCAGTGAAGTGCCATCATCATCTATGCTGCTGCACCCTGCTGTCAGTGTCACTGTGAGAGTCAATATCGTTTGTGTAATTTCCTACCCTCCTGAGTCCTGTCCCTGAGCTACTTACTTCCTATATCGAAAATATATAAGAAATATGTTTTTTGCCTTAATATCTACCTTAAATAATTGCAAATTGCCTATTATACTTGTCTGTAGCTTAAATACTGAAATTTTCACTTAAAACTGTAATTTTGTAACTTATGAAAATGTCAGTAAAGATTTGGCTGTGCCAGTAAATTTTGGGTGCCGTGTTAGTAAATTTCAATCTGGTAGGTTGGCAACACAGCCGCCATTGCTGCCCTCTCTCCAGAGTGACTGGTCTTGTTTCTGCGTGGTCCTGTCATTTTTTGCAGGCAGCCTGTAGTGGGTGGAGCCTGCTGTGCTCTCTGTGCTGCCCCGTGATGATGTCACTGCTATTTTCTTTCTCGTACATCACGGGACACAGAGCGACATAGTCATTACTAATGGGTTATATAGATACCTTCAGGTGCTGGCACTGGCAACTTCCAAAACCGGAAGTACCCTCCCCTATATAAGCCCCTCCCATCCGGGAGCACCTCAGTTTTTTGCCAGTGTCTAAGGTGTTGGCCAAGAAGTAACATGTGTTTTTCACTGAGCTTGCGTACAGGTTCTTTTGGGCCTCAGTAAGCTATTCCGGATCCGACCAAAAAAGCTTCATAGCTAAACGGTCGGTACCCGGGCCTTGCAGAGAAGAGCAAGGTTTTGCCTGTAATGCCTCTCTTAGGAGGGCTGGACCCTGGGATCCAGAGCTCTGGTCATACCCACGACCAAGATGTTTTCTGTGCAGGGTGCTATACAGGTCCAGGGGAGTGGAATCCTTGGGAACCCGGTCCCTGAAGGTTTGATTACAATGCCTGCCGTGATAGGTGAAGTTTGGGCTTCTGTGGACCAAACAGAGTCCTGCGGCGAGGAAAAGGTAAGTGGGGGCCCTCGGGAACTTGGTTCTATTGAGGGACCCCGAAGCCTATTTTGTCTTTCTGCCTGTTACCTAAGGTATTCCCGCTAATTTTCTGTGTATGCCTGTTACTACTGAGAAAATGTAAAAAAATGTAATAGTAGGCAAGAAAAAAAAAAAAAAAAAAAATGTAAGACCGCGGTACCTGTGTTAGACACTAGAGGCCGCTATGGTTCTTTTTCTTGTAATGTGGATTTTTTTCTTCCAGAATCAAATCCAGGCAGTTGGTATGTTCTCTGCTGGGAAGCTGTCTCCTCTGCCCTGTTGCTGTGCTCATCCATCCCCGGGCCCTGCGGCAAAGGGACCCTGGCTCCCATCTAGCTCCTTATTGTTTTCAAAAAAGGCGCCGAAGGCGCACGTGCCCGCGTGCGTGCGTGTGCACGCGCCTCTATATATAGAGGCGATCTGGAAAAAGGGGCGGAGCGGGTGGATGACGCTCAGGTGTGCGCCGCGGCGCTACTGCGCATGTGCGGGCGTCCAGCGTGTTTTAAAGCACATTATAGCTGGCTATTGAAGTGCACAGACAGAGCTAGCAACAGTATAAAGGCACACAGAGGCGGTTGATGCAGGCATCCCCTAGAAAGGCACTTTAGTAGACACCAACTGTGATATAGCAGCAATTGTGCTAGACTATTCTCAGTAAAAGTGGTGTATTACGGCTGGAATACCTCAGCTTTAGGCTTAGGAATATGCCGTCCAGAAGCTCCGGAACTGAATCTTCCAGGAAGCGAAGGGGGTCTCATCGGGCTCTGAGGATCTTGGGCATGCTTCTGCTGCACCAGTCTCCCCTGAAGTTCAGAGGTAAGTGACCATAGAGACCCCGCAGGGGTACTTGGTACTGTGGCTGTCCTCAGTTCACCTGCTCCTGTGTATGTAACAGAGGAGGTTTTTTTCCTCAGCTCTGGGAGGATTAGAGAGAGATTGTCAACATTGATCGCTGCCTCCCTGTCAGGGAAAGCACGCCCGATCTCCGTCTCCTCCTTCAGAGTGCCTGTTAGCAGAGCAACAGTCCCATACAGGGATCGACCTGCCTGAAGGGGATCAGGATAAGGTTGATTCTGTTATAGAGGAATCAACAGTGGGGGAAACTTTTCTCAGCATCTCAAGCTGAAAGATTATGGGTTCAGTCTCTGACTAACATGGTCCGATCAGCATTTAAAAATGCACCTTGCAGAACCATCAACCACTACTGTATCCTCGTTGGGGTCGCTAGAAGCCCCCAGACTGTCTGTTCTTTTCCACTTCACCCTTTACTGAAAGGGCTCATTTACCAGGATTGGGAACGTCCTGAGAAAATATTTATTCCCCCAAGAGATTTCCGGTGGTCTATCCCATGGAGGATAAGTTCATCAAAAAATGGAAGGTCCCTACAGTGGACACAGCCATCTCTTGTATGTATAAATCACTGACATATCCAATGGATAATGTCCAAATGTTCAAGAACCCAATAGATAAAAGATTGGAGTCCTTATGAAAGTCTGCTTCTTTCTACAGCAAGCTTGGTGACACAACCAGCAGTGAGGTCTGCTAAGCAGTGAAGGATCAGTTGAAACAGGTCTTGAGGGACTTGACAGATCAGCAGGCCTTGCCCTAGCTGATCTACCTAGAGTCTTAGGCTTTGCGGTTGACGCCATAAAGGATTCAGTCCATCAGGCCTCCCGCCTTACGCTGTCTATAGTACATATGCGTAGGCTTCTATGGCTCAAAAACTGGTCTGCTGAAGCTCCCTGTAAAGAATGGCTGGTTAGCGTCCCATTTCATGGTGAACGCTTATTCAGGGAAAACCTGGACAAATATATCCAGAAAATTTCCAGCGGTAAAAATACGCTCTTGCCGGTTAAAAACAGAGTTAGAGGTCCCTCTTTAAGAGGCCTGCTTCTCCAGTCCCTGGGGCATCGGCTGTGTAACAGTTCCGACGGCCTCCTCGGTCAATTCCCGGGGGTAAAAAAACAGGGACAATAGCAGGGTAATGAGAAACCCTGGGTCAGGGGAGGTACAAAACCTCCCCCAAAGTTAAATTTATTGAAGGGTTGCCCCCACTCAGTCGGGTGGGGGGAGGACTCCAGTTGTTCGCAAGAGACCTGGCGGGACACGATCAAGACAGATAGGTGCTCTCCGCAGTATGCTTGGGATACAGTTTGGAGTTAAAAGACTCTCCTCCTTCCCATTTTTGAGGTCAAACGTGCCAAGGGATCCCCGGAAGAGAGAGTCCCTCCTGTGGCACTAGAACAACTATTGCTCCAAGGAGTAATTATGGAGGTTCCCCTGGAAGAATGAGGGTTCGGGTTTTACTCAAACCTCTTTACAGTCCCGAAGCAAACGCGGACGGGAGGCCCATATTAATTCTAAAAGGGCTATACAAATTCCTGTATATCAGGACTTTCCGATGGAGTCGATCCGATCGGTGGCCACTGCCCTACAAGGGGAGGATTGGTTAGCCGCGATCGACATCAAAGATGCTTATTTGCACATTCCCATCTTTCCAGTCCACCAAAAATTTCTACGCTTTGCAGTAGAAGGGCGCCATTTTCAGTTCAGAGCCTTACCCTTCGGTTTGGCCACAGCACCACGAGTGTTTACAAAAATTCTGGCCCTTTATTGGCCAATCTAAGAACACGAGGTGTAACGATAATGGCATATCTAGATGACTTGTTGCTGATAGACCACTCAGTGAAAAAACTAGACGTGGTCGTTCACAAGACAATCAAGTATCTGGAATCTCACGGTTGGATTATCAACCGAGACAAGTCAGCCCTAAAAAACAGTCAAAAGTCTGGAATACTTGGGGCTAAGGTTGGATTCAGGCCAGAGAAAAAGATTCTTGCCTCGAGGAAAGGTGTTGTCTTTCAAAGATTTGATCCACTTAGTGGGTACAAAAAAGACAGCCGTCCATACGCCTGTGCATGAGGCTGCTGGGAAAAATGGTGGCATCATTCGAAGCAGTACCCTACGGTCAATTCCATTCAAGGAATTTGCAAGGGGCCATACTGTCAGCCTGGAACAAAAAAGTTCAGGCCCTAGACTTACAATGTCCTTGTCCCCTTCCGTTCGCAAGAGCCTCCGTTGGTGGTTGGTTCCCCAGAATCTGGAAAAAGGGAAATCCTTCAGTCCGATTTCTTGGAAGGTGGTCACTACAGATGCCAGCCTTATAGGCTGGAGAGCAGTACTGGAGCAATAATCTCTCCAGGGCAGATGGTCGGATGCAGAAAAGGCCCTGCCCATCAATCTCTTAGAGATACGAGCAGCCCGGTATGCCCTAGTAGCATGGACATCCAAACTCCAAGGGTCCCCTGTCAGAATTCAATCAGACAATGCCACAGCAGTGGCATATATCAATCATCAGGGGGGCACCAGGAGTCGTGCAGCCCAGAGGGAAGTAAATTACATCCTGAAATGGGCAGAAAGATATGTCCCAGCCATATCTGCGGTATTCATTCCAGGAGTGGAGAATTGGAAGGCGGACTTTCTAAGTCGCCAGCAATTATGCCCAGAGGAAGGGTCCCTTCACCCCGAGGTTTTCTGGACAATATGTCAGCGGTGGGGAACATCGGATGTAGATCTTCTAGCATCCAGATTCAACGCAAAGGTGGACAGGTTTGTCTCTCGGACAAGGGATCCCCTAGCTTGCGGCTCGGATGCCCTAGTGTTCCCTTGGGATCAGTTCAAGCTGATATATGCATTCACACCGCCACAATGGTTACCTCGATTACTCCGCAGAATCAGGGTAGAAAAGAAACCAGTGATTCTGGTGGCTCCAGCGTGGCCCCGAAGAGCGTGGTACGCGGAGATTGTAAAATGTCAGTGGGGAGTCCTTGGACTCTCCCACGTCGTCCGGACCTGCTTTCGCAAGGACCGATATACCACCCTTCCTTACCAGCCCTAGGTTTGACGGCCTGGCTATTGAAGCCCACATTCTAAAAAAGAGAGGGCTCTCTAATTCTGTGGTATCTACCATGATCAATGCCAGGAAGCCGGTATCCAGGCAGATCTACTATAGAATCTGGAAGGCGTACATCGCCTGGTGTGAGGCCAAGAAATGGCATCCACGTAAATACGTAATAGGTAGGATTCTGGACTTCCTACAATGGGCTGTAGATAGGAAGCTTGCCTTGAGTACTATCAAGGGTCAGATTTCGGCCTTGTCAATATTTTTTCAAAGGCCCTTGGCTTCGCATTCACTAGTCAAAGCCTTTATACAAGGAGTGATGCGTATTAGTCCTCCGGTTAATATTCCCATATGTCCATGGGATCTAAACTTGGTTCTGTCGGTTCTACAGAAACAACCATTTGAACCATTACAGCATATTTCTTTGGTTCTTCTCACCAGGAAATTGATTTTTCTAGTAGCCATTTGTTCGGCTAAAAGAGTGTCGGAATTAGCAGCTATGTCCTGTAAGGAGCCATATCTGGTTATCCATAAGGATAGAGTAGTGTTACGCCCTCATCCAGCCTTTCTTCCTAAGGTGGTATCGAGGTTTCATTTGAACCAAGATGTGGTTCTTCCTTCTTTTTTCCCCAAACCTACTTCGGTAGAGGAAAAGTTATTGCATTCTTTGGATGTAGTAAGAGCAGTTAAAGCTTATCTAAAAGCCACTGCTCAGATTCGCAGAACGGATACTTTGTTTATTCTGCCGGAAGGCCCCAGAAGGGGTCAGGCAGCGTCAAAATCTACTTAAGCCAAGTGGATTCGAAAGGTCATAATGCAAGCCTATGGCTTGAGAAGGAGACCGCCTCCGTTCAAAGTTAGAGCGCACTCCTCGAGAGCAGTTGGAACTTCATGGGCAGTGCATCACCAGGCCTCCCTGGCTCAAATCTGTAAGGCCGCAACATGGTCTTCAGTACACACGTTTACTAGGTTCTACCAGGTGGACGTTAGAAGTCAGGAGGATGTCGCCTTTGGGCGCAGTGTGTTGCAGGCCGCAAAAGATCCTCATGTCTGATAGCGCTCAGCTTATGTATGGTGTATCCCCCCCCCTCGTTGGGCATTGCTTTAGGACATCCCATTAGTAATGACTATGTCGCTCTGTGTCCCGTGATGTACGAGAAAGAAAATAGGATTTTTATAACAGCTTACCTGTAAAATCCTTTTCTTGGAGTACATCACGGGACACAGAGCTCCCACCCCTCTTTAGGGACACTTATTGCTTTGCTACAAAACTGAGGTGCTCCCGGATGGGAGGGGCTTATATAGGGGAGGGTACTTCCGGTTTTGGAAGTTGCCAGTGCCAGCACCTGAAGGTATCTATATAACCCATTAGTAATGACTATGTCGCTCTGTGTCCCGTGATGTACTCCAAGAAAAGGATTTTACAGGTAAGCTGTTATAAAAATCCTATTTTTTGGAGCAATAACTGGATTTACAAAAGCATTTGGTGCATTAAGGTTTATATCCCTTGTAGCTAGAAAAGAAAATATTTCTCTGAAATTGTTTTTGTCTGGAAAATCACATGCAAAATCAAGTTTTTTTTTCCCCATACTTCACCAAAACCTGCTGCCCTTTTGCAGAACCCTGCAAGTGCAACCTATTTTTAATAGCATTCCCATGCATCTAGCAAACGTGGACGTGTTCCTGCCTGCCAAAGTGCTTGGTACCACAGTACTATGTGTTTTGGTTTTAAAAATTGTGCTGAAACCTTTTTTTTTTTCACGTTTCTTGCGCATAGGGCAGCCCATTGAAATTATTGAGCTGCCCTAAAACGTGATACGCGGGAACAAGTGGTAATGTACAAAAAAAACTGTCAACAGCTCACCCAAGAAAAAGTGCTTCTATCCTCGTTATATCCCTATCTGACAGATATCCCTTAGCCCAGGTTCACATTGGGCTGCGGGAGTGAAGCCGTGCGAGTCCAGCTGAACTCGCACAATTTCACTCCCGCTGGCAGTCCTGATTTCAGCCGCGATTACAAAGACATCAGTGAGTATAACAAGCATGCTTTACTGTATATACAGACTGATTTTTACTGCTGTGGGTTTAGTAACATTTTAATTCCTGTTTCAGTTACTACAGTGCCACTGGAGCAGGAAGTAGGATGACATTTTTTTCAAGGCAGAAAAGGAAAAAAAATGATAATAAATGAATAAAAATTACATTCAGGAGAGGGGGTCAGTGATAGCCCACCCCCCAGCAAGGTAGACTTACCAATTAATGCCCCCTCTCCTGCAAGAGTCCACCCTGGGTAAGCTTCGTTCTTTGCATAAATCTCCCTACCTGCTATTCTTCAGGCATAAAGTAACTGCAGTAAACTTACCATCCATCTTACAGACTCCACTGGCTTTGTCAGACTTTTCAGAGGGTTAGGCTGGCCTTACACCTGTATACTTTCGTTCAAAAGCTTAGACGAGAATGAATTAAATTGTTCTTGCGGGAAGACCTGGTGCCCAGGGTGGCTGAGAGAACCCTGTTGGGTCTCTTGCTGTTCTATGCCAGGAAGTCCATCGTCCTATGCTGGAAGCGGAAAGACCCTCCCTCTGTAGGTCTATGGAAAACACTTGTCAATAATGTGATACCCTTATACAAAGATACCCATATACATAGAGGCTGTCCGAAAAAATATGACAGGGTCTGGTCTAAGTGGTTGGCAGAACCCTCCACTGCGGCAGCAGATTAGGAGGCTTCTCTGAATTCTGATAACATCCCTTGAAGTCTTGTTAAACCAACCCTTGCTAGCAGAGCAACTTAGGTGAGATAGTTAACTATCATCCTACCCCTGGACCTTGAGCCAGGCCACCTCATTGATGATGGTTTATTATGGTATAGTCGCAAATACTCCAACATATCTTGGTTCTGTAATGATACCTTGCGACCCCTGCGCTGGTCCCACCCATGTTGTTAGCCAGATGTTGGCTGTGCTGTTGTAAGTTAGTATTGTCTATGTGTTTATAACAAATAAAATAAAAAAGATTTAAAAAAAAAAAATTGTTCTTGCGAGCGATCGATTGTGATTTCATGGACTCGACTAATTTTGAGCAACTTCATTAAAGTACCTTGTCAATGTCTCGATTTTCAATTGACAATCTGCACTTTGCCAAGTTTATGCCCATATTACTAGTTACGATTTTTCTCAGACGGGAGCCAATATATCGAAAAGACACCTATTCATTACCATTAGATTTGATACACACTTTCCATCCTAAGGCCCCTTTCACACGATAGGCCCGCAAAGATCCGCCTGTCCGTTTTTCAGGTAGATATGAATGGGCCACCCATTGACTTGTATGGGAAGGCGGATGTCAGCGGATGCCATCCGATCTGACAAGATCCGCTGAAAACAGACGGATGGCGATACGTTTGCTATCTGTCCAGAGGATCGGATCGGATGAAAACGGACATGCTGTCCATTTTTATCCGATCTTCCCATGGAGATCAGTGGGGCTATGACAGGTCCATCCCTGCAGAGTGAGCGGAAAAAGACCTGTCATCGGCCTGTTCAGCGGAGGTCAACAGAGCGATCTCCCACTGAGCTAGCATAGTCCGCTGAGCGGATCCGCCCCATGTGAAAGGGGCCTTGCGCTTTAATTTTTTCACTCCCTTTTCTTGAAAGCGATTGTTGAAACGGCCCCTTTAACTCTTAGATAATTAAACAAATGTTCTGAAAATGTGAGTTTTTGAACGAATATCTATTGTTGTAAGGCCAGCTTAAGGATCTGTAGATAAACCATCCAAGTACTTGCTGAAAAAAAAAAAAAAACATTCCTTTTCCATAAACAGAAAAAAAACACAAATGATCCATTCAGAACCTTTATTTCCCTTTCGCCAGTAGAGATTTCTTTTTAAAATTGTAGTGTCATCAGCCTTCAGGGGCAAAGAAGCCTGCAAGGCACTCTGGCAAAGCCGTGTAACAGGTACGTAGTGTGTTGCAGGCCTCACAGACCCTGAGGAATTGAGCCCTTGGCAGAGGAGTCATACACTGTATTTAGGGGTAGTGTGTTCTCAGGAGGACACCAAGTGAATTGGGGTACACATGAAGCTGTAAGGGGAATAATTTACATACTAAGTGGATGTGCTTTACACAGTCTCAACTTATTTACACACACTTCACACAGACATCCAGAATTAGCGGCCCAGCTTCCTTAAAATAGGGGAAATCTGCATCTCTATGGTAGGCCAATGCATTTCAGGCCAAACCCTTTAGTGCCCGTTACCATAAAAAAGGCAACTTTATTGTTCATATTGCTCCACTGATGCTTCTTTAATACCGCACTACTCCAGTTTAAAGAAAACAAAAATGGCAGACTTGCCCAGAATGTTTTTTTTTTTTTTTTTTTTTTTTTTTTAGCACAGAAAGTCCTTGTCAGTATAAATTCTCAAAAGCTGAAAGTTTCTTTAAATTTGCCTTCTCTTTTTTTTTCTGCAAAATAAATAGCCAGTGTTATATTTGTTTCCAGTGTATTTTTTTGTTTCTTTACAAACATAAATACTCAAACACTTCTTTGAAAATGTCCTAAAAATGTTCTGCTTTTTATGTAAAAAAAAAAACCGTGCAGGGCTTGGCAGAAGAGGAGTTATGTGTTGTATGGAGAATCGTCAGCTGGAGCCTGTTTGCTCCAGTGTTGCCTCATTCCTGCGTCATCATCCATGGTGACAGAGGTTTCATGAGTCAAAAACTTCATCCATAATAATAAAGCCCAATGGTAAAGGACGGGCTCTGTTGATGATACTGTCAGGTAGTCTACAAAGATCAGCAAGGAACAGGATTAAAAAATAAAAAAAAGACTTAAGTTTGCATTCTAGCTGTTATATGTATACTTGCAATGGGTAGCAGCTGCAAAAAAGGCTTTAAGATCATCTTTCTAATTTTGCAGATGGTGATGGCGCAACCTGAATGTAAGTTATACTTACCATTGCAGCTGGCGCTTAAGAGAAGTTGTCATCATGTTTTGCAACTGTGCATGTTATAGTCCTGATGCAGTAGTATCTTTTTTAAGAATTCCTACCATTACCTACCACACCACCATTTATTAAAAAATATAGGATTCTTATTTAGTTTACAACACCCAGGGCTGTATTTATTATAATGGCACACGTAAACCAGTTTCTAGGGCAGCACAGTAAAGCCCTGTACACACGATCGGATTTCCTATGGTTTTTAAACCGATGGATTTTTCCATCGAAAACCCGATGAAGCTGACTTCCATCAGTCTTGCCTACACACCATCAGTCAAAAAACCGACCGTTCCAAACGCGGTGACGTAAAACACTCCGATGAGCTGAGAAAAATGAAGTTCAATGCTTCTGAGCATGCGTCGACTTGATTCTGAGCATGCGTGGGTTTTTTATCCGATGGAGTTCCCCACAGACGATAGTAATTTGCTATCGTTTTTTTAACCATCGGATAAATTTAAAACATGTTCTATTTTTAAACACCAATGGAAAAAAGACAGATGGGGCCCATACACGATCGGTTTGTCCAATGAAAAAAGTCCATTGGTAAAACCTATCGTGTGTACACGGTTTAAGAGGAGCAAAATCTAGCCCTGAATTTTATCAACTGGGATTTTTTTTTTTTTTTGGGGGGGTTTATTTTGTGTCTCTGTCCTGGCCATGTCTGGACATTTGTGGTTAACTTTAGCCAACGAACTGTGGGGGAAAGTGGATGCTGGAGATTTAGAGAAGAGTCATAAGACTCACCATGATTATTGGCCTGTATTGCATATAAAGCAATGCATCCTTTTCTACAGCACATTCCATCATTCGTTTTTTCTAATGACATGATATAAGTAATACAAAATGGTGCATGAAGTCAAAATACAGCCCTGACAACACCTAAAGGTGTCTATCATTTCATAAGGTAGCTGGCCTTTCATGCAGAAGACCATTCTGGCTTGTCAATGGGGAAGAAAAATTTTTTGTCGATGTTGATGTCGATGTTGACAGGTATTTCAGCATTAGGAAAAATAGTTTTCTACCCAATTTGAGCAATGTCTCCCCAACCCAACAGATGCCAGCCAGCTTTAATTATACAGTGGAGGAAATCATTAATTGATCCCCTGCAGATTTTGTAAGTTTGCCGACTTGCAAAGAGATGAAGGGATATAATTTTTATCATAGGTGTATTTTAAATGATAGATACAGAATATCAACCAAAAATCCAGAAAAAACAAATGATACAAATGTTATAACTTGAGTTGAAGTTCAGTGAGTAAAATAAGTATTTGATCCCCAAGCAAAACATGACTTAGAACTTGGCGGAGAAAGCAAGCACAGAAGTAAGACGTTTCTTGCAGTTGGTTACCAGGTTTGCACACATCTCAGGAGGGAATTTGGTCCACTCTTCTTTACAGATCTTCTCTAAATCCTTAAGGTTTCTTGGCTGTCCCTTGGCAATTCGAAGTTTCAGCTCCCTCCAAAAATGTTCTATAGGATTAAGGTCTGGGGACTGACTAGGCCACTCCATGACCTTAATTTGCTTCTTCTTGAGCCACTCCTTTGTTGCCTTGGCGTTATGTTTTGGGTCATTGTCGTGCTGGAAGACCCATCCACACCCCATCTTCAGTGTTCTGGCTGAGAGAGGAAGGTTCTCATTCAAGATTTTACAATACATGATCCCATCCATTGGCCCTTCATTGTGGCAAAGTAGGCCTGTACCTTTAGCAGAGAAACAGCCCCAAAGCATAATGTTTCCACTTCCGTGCTTGACTATAGGGATGGTGTTCTTAGGGTCATATTCAGCATTTTTCTTCCTTCAAACACGGCGAGCCGAGTTAATGCCAAAGAGCTAAATTTTGGTCTCATCTGACCACAGCACTTTCTCCCAATCCTTATCTGAATCATTTAGATGTTCATTGGCCAACTTCAGATGGGCCTGTATATGTGTCTTCTTGAGGAGGGGGACCTTGTGGGCGTTGCAGGATTTCAATCCATGGCGGCATATCGTGTTACCAATTGATTGTTTGGTGACTGGGGTTCCAACTGCCTTGAGATCATTCACAACCTCCTCCCATGTAGTTCTGGGCTGATCCCTCACTTTTCTCATGATCATCCCTCCCCCATGAGGCAAAATCTTGCACAGAGCTCCAGACCGAGGGTGATTGATGGTTATGTATTTCTTCCATTTGTAAATAATCGCTCCAACGCTCCAACAGTTGTCTCCTTCTCACCAAGCTTCTTCAGCCTTGTGAAGGTCTACAATCTTGTCCTTTGACAGCTCTTGCCCATGATGGTGAGGTTTGAATGGAAGAAAGAGATTCTGTGGACAGGTGTCTTATATACACATAACGAGTTGTCGATAGGATCACCTTCTTAAATTGATAGGACTAATTGTAGAGGATCAAATACTTATTTTACTCACTGAACTGCAACTCAATTTATAACATCTGTATCCTGTGTTTTTTCTGGAATATTTGGTTGATATTCTGCCTCTATCATTTAAAATACACATATGATACAAATTATAGACCCTTTGTTTCTTTGTAAGTGGCCAAACTTACAAAATCTGCAGGGAATCAAATATATTTTTTCCCCACTGTATGTATTTTTTATGATATTGTTGCCCAACCCAGCCATGGCTGCACAACTGTCATCTTATATGGAAGGGTTGCTTTACAGTAAGACCCGGTTCACACAGGGGCGACTCGTCAGGCGACTCCGTCGCCTGACAAGTCGCGTCCCGCTCTGTTCGATGGAACCGTTCTAATAGGAGCGTCTCGAGTCGCTCCGACTTAGAAAAAGGTTCCTGTACTACTTTGGGGGCAACTTGCATTGACTTCTATACAGAAGTCATTTTGCAAATCGCCTCTCAAGTCGTCTTGAGATCGCCTGCATGAGTCGCCCCCAAAGTTGTGCCGCCCCAGTGTGAACCGGCTCTGAATGGAACCTACAAAGGAAACCTGTGTTGAGAAAAATATATGGGTTGTCGCTTCTGGCCTCCTTCTGACAATGGTTAGTGGGTTGACTATCATGCTGATCAGCTAATTTAAACAATTGTAGTAAGTCAGAACATCTGATCTTCATATATTTTCTGAATCTGTGAAAGGGATTAAATGAAAGGACCTGTGTGATGGGCAGGCAACTAGCATTTTTGGAAGGAGAGGTCAACAATGACAGCCTACTATTTCTCTCAGCCCAGGTTCCCTTTAAAACTGTAGTATTTATGCAGGAGAGTGCTAAAAAATACTGCCTGATGCACTTGATGAGCTATAGTCCATCCTGTGGTGTGCTATTCAGGCTTGAGTCACACTGTAGCAGTATGTTAATGCATGCTATGCCATATGTTAACATCCATTAAGTTGTTCATGTATAGTGTGAATGGCACATAGAAAACAATTGCTTTTTTATGTGCCCAGTTCACACCATACATGTGCGGTGGTGTGCAAAAAACAAATGCAAAGAACCTGAAGTGTACAAGCCCTTAATCTTTTAAATAAGCTTTAAAGCGGAACTAAACCCTCCTATTGTTTTTCAGTCAAGGAAGCTGCCATCTTAGCCTCTGTTTGATCTGCAGTTGCCATGGTGCTGCACATGTGATCAGTTAAGACACCAGCCATTTGATGGTTTGACAGTTTGTTTGAGAACACTAGCAAATGTGACAGTTAGCATTCCCTGCATGCCGGAAATGTAACTTTTTTTGGAAATCGTTAAATCGATGGGTTTAGTTCCACTTTAAAGTGGAAGTAAACCCTTCTATCATTTTCAGGCAAGGAAGTTGCCATCTTGGCCTCTGTTTAATCTTCAACTGCCATGATGCTGCACATGTGATCAGTTATGACACCAGCCATTGGATGGTTTGACAGTTTGGTTGAGAGCACAACCAATGTGACAGTTAGCATTCCCGGCATGCCGGGAATGTAACTGCTTTTTGAAACTGTTAAATCGATGGGTTTACTTCCGCTTTACGTTTGTTGGGAGATGCAATAATCAGTGCTGGTTTACAAACTGTCTTATTGGTTGTTCCCATTAAGAGCAGCTAATTAGCAGATTTCTGCCTGAACTAGGATCGGCCAACTGTAATCTCATGTCTACCTTAACAGCCAATAATGACACTCAGGAGCTCATTAGATTCAGATATATCAGGTCAGATATATCAAGATCTGTCAAAGTCACTAATTTGTACATGTACATTTGTGGACTCTTTTAGTAGCTAATTTATATAAAGTGGTTTGTATATTAGAATTAATGGCTGTAATGGATGGGCAATTGGTTGAATTCATGATGAAGACATAAATTATGCAATTCATATTTATTAGCCAACACATTGCATTTTACAAGAGTAAGGCAAACACAGATTAAAGTCCCCTGTGCTGCACTGTGTTGTATTTAATTTCTTCACTTCTCTTTTTGTGACGTTAGAGACCTATCATAGGCCATTGATTTTAAAGCACCTGACATAGGGAAACAAGCAACAGATTTTCTTGAAGTATAGAGAGAAAGATAGGTACTGCATTTTAGAATAGTATGTGAATGATATAGATTTTGTAAAGACCCACAGAAGATGTGTTTCCTAAAGAGGATTTCCAGTTTTAATACTTACTCAGGACTCCTCCATACAGTAAGGGCTTATTAACACCAGCAGTATGCACTACCACATGGCCGTTGGTGTGTGATGTGAAGGAAACATTGTTAGCACTCGATGCAGTAGATTAGGTTGCACCACGCTGCACTGAACAAAGTACTATATGCATTGCAGTACTGTTTTTTCTAGCACACACCACTGCAGCATTATGGTGTGAACTGCCATGATAGGGAACAAGGCTTTTTGCGTATGGAGCTGCACTGGGCAAGGCTGCCAATGCATCTGGTGTGAACGGGCCCTAAAACTCAGAGGCACCTCTCACAGACCCCATCTTTAACTAGTCAACTACAGGGATGCTATTGTGTGCACTGTTTACAGCAGCCCATTCCTTCAAACTGCCACTTCATGGTATGAATGTGCTACAGTAGCAGGCGAACACTAGCATTACAGCTTCTGCTCCCATGGAAACAAAGGGGGGTGATTTCCAGGCAAAGCAGAAATCCCCTTTAAACTGGGGTCTTTTTTAGGAATTTGAGAACTGTGATTGTCACCTTGGTTTGAACTGAGTTCCCTGCACTCAAATAAGCATAGCTTGTATTGCAGCTGTACATTGCAAGTATACAACAACATTAAAATTTCACTAAACTGTCGTACCCTGTGTAGGTTTGGCACATATACGAGGTGCCAGGCATAGCTGGAATAATACAAAACTGATTTTTTTTTTCTTTGTTCGGTGCTGGCATGAAAGCATTCTTTCTGACAGTGATGGCTCCTTACCTGACACAACTTAAATCCCCTCTGGGCAGCCAGAACATCTCCAGGAGACCCAGAGATCTTCAGAATATTTCCACATCAGACATCAGTCGAGCACAAGTTACATCCACGCACACGCACACCACACATACTGAATACAGGGAGCAAAGAACATGGGCCCTATTCTTGGTCCGATACAGGATTATCAGACATGTTATCAACGTTGGAGAAACCCAGCCATAATCTTCCACTGTCAGAATGAAGAGTTTGTGTGGGTGAGGGGTTCACTGTGGACTTGTCAGTGCAGTATGTGGGGAACCTCTGTGTATAACCTCACCCTTTGCAAGTGTTTACTTTTTTTCCCCTTGGCATGTGCTCTCGTGTTTGAGGACATGCCCTGTTTGCTGTGCTGGCTCCAGGAGAATTGCTTAGCACAGGCCAATGTATTTAAGATTGTTCTGGATAATAACATCTGTCACTGCGTCAAAAACAAACTGAATGTTGCTGGTGTCCGTAGCGCAAGTGAAGTGTGAATAAATCTCCTTGGTCTCCTTGTTGCGATTCAAGTCCTCAAACTGGCGCTGAATATAGACTGCTGCTTCCTCATACGTGTTCTGTCCCTTATAATCAGGAAAGCAGACGGTGAGAGGGATGCGTTGGATCTTCTCAGCTAGCAGGTCCTTTTTGTTGAGGAACAGGATAAGTGAAGTGTTTATGAACCAATTGTTGTTGCAGATAGAGTCGAACAGACGAAGGCTTTCTGCCATACGGCTCTAAATATAAAAGAAAGAGAAGCGTTAGGAAGATGGGCAGCACACATAACTAGAAAAGGGTTTTCAAACAACATGATATGATATTGGTTTTAAAAGAAATTTGTGCTTAATGGGTTATATTGGCATAATATAAAACGTTTCCTCAGAAAATTAGAAAGACCCTGTAACTAAGCCAATAAAATCACTTGCATACTGTCAAGGAAAATGTCTATTACTTACCTTTCCAATGGGCAGTAAATCGAAAATTCTCTCTTAAAAAGCTACAAGCTCCACTGGTATATGGTACTTCCAGGTATGTCAGATGTATGGCTGTCCTATGCTCTATGGTTCCTGTCGTTGGCTGCAATGTCACTAAAGAACACCAGGTATATGACATAACCAGTCAGATACAAGCAGTGCCTTTTTAGTGCCTTATTTAGTAGGCAAGCAAATACAGGCTAAATGTATTTTGCTTGTTGCTAACAGTGTGGCCTTTTTCTAGTATTGGATACAGTAGGAAAGAGTTACAAATTCTGACAGATTTTTTATGTCATATGTGTCCTGTTGGGGAGATTTCCCTTCACTTCCTTCATGATCATTAGATGAACTTCTGTTGAGCCAGAACAGCCATAGATGGATCAATATTCCGCCGTTCCCTGGCTGAACTGACCGAATTTCGATCTATCGAGCCAGTTTTACCCCTCACCACTATATCCATATCAAAAAAAGTTTTTCTTTTACACATTAAAACTGTTCAGCTAAGTCATTATGTTTATATCTATTGGGTATACTATATGGAATTTCACACATTAATTGCTGGCCTCTGACCATTTAATGTCTGTATAGACACCTTGGTACAGACTGCAGACATAAAATAAACCATCATAAAGATATACACTGGCATTAATTTTATATGGATTACACATTCCCCTCTGTACTTTGTGACCACAAATAGTATGTTTCTTTATCGTTCATTGAGAGATTTAGGAATTCATAAACAGTCACAGTGATTTGGCACGTATCTACCCTTCTGTGTCGGACCAATGCTGGGGAGCATGTGGTCATAGAGGCACACTTCTGCACATATGGTGGGAATGCCCCCGCTTCAAGCCCTTTTGGGAAGACATTAAATCCCAAATAAAAGAGATCTTAGGCTTGGATATCCCCCTAACTCCAGTTAATTTCCTCCTCCATGTCCCTCAGATCCCGATTAGTAGATATAGGAAGAGCGCATTACCTCAATTTCTAAATGCAGTTAAGCGTTTACTCCCAATCTATTGGAAACAATCTCAAATACCAACAAAAGAGGAATGGATCGATAAAGTAAATGATATTAGAGAAGCTGAATATTGGATAGCGACCTGTAGGATACCTTTGATGGCCCATGTGACTGATCCGGGGCATGTATCCTCTAGTCTAGACTTAACACTGTCAGAATTGGCTGAACCAGCCCTTAGATCCCGGGTAGAGAGAGGCGCTCTAACGTCCTGAAGACGGAGATGGCTCAGCCCCGGACGTGGCTCGCTCGGTGCAGACTTAAAGACTTCAACTGAAATCGCAGGTATGCTCTGACCCCCCCTTCTCCCCTTTCCGTTTACATCTAACCACTACTCTTTCCTCTTCCTCTCTCTCTCCCCTAGTTTCATCCCAACAATTTGCAGCCTCTTGGCTACATGGTTTAGAAGATTATTTAATTGTCTTGCTCTAATTGGACTTCTGGTCACAATGTCTTGCTGCTGTGAGGGGAGCCTCCCTTTTTTGGGGATGGCGTCTTTCCCCCCCCCCCCCCCGGCACCAACCGTTTGTCGTAGGTGCTCTCGTGTTGGGCGGTGCGCCAGGAGAGGTTTAATGGAAGCTGAATTAGCTCCCCTCTACTGGCGCCGCTGCCAGCGGGTTGCCTTATACCCTTTTAAAGGGTATTGACTACTGATCTAATTGTCATATCAAGTCTAAGATGGCTCAAAAGTGCCTACCATGTATTTGCAACTTGTATTGTCGTTTCCTTTGTCGTTTATTTGTTTTTCAAAAAAATAAAGATTATACAAAAAAAAAAAAGTTTTGAAATTCCCGCTGCGACAGATGGAGTGACCTACTCTCTACACCTGTGTTTCTTAACCTTTTTTCAGTCAAGGCACCCTTTAAAACTACAGATAATCTCAAGGCACCCCATTCTAAAAATGTAAAAAAAAAAAATCTAATATCTTTACATAATGCAGCAACATCCACACACAAGACACCCAACGTTACAGGTGATTTATTCTTCCAAAGCAAATACACGTTTGCACACTGGTGCTGACTAGTATTCCAATGTTTTTCTTCTCCCTCAATTTCTCTCCATCATTTAGCTAATGTCACCCCAATGCAGAGGGAGCGAGGCAGAGGAGGGTCAAACAAGGATGCTGTGGAGGCAACAGACATCCTCCTTATTAACTGATGACGTCATTGGTTGTTAGGATGCCAGTGTCTAGAGAGTTGTAATGGTGCATAATGAAAACTCGTGGCTTTGTGTAACTAAAAGGCAGGCTTGATCCACCTGCTGTCTTGTATACAATTATTGATCAATTTGTAGGCATTTTGCCAAGGCACCCCTGAAGAAACCTCAAGGCAAATAGGATTTTTGTACTTACTGAAAGAAAACCTTTTCTTGAAGTCCATTGTGGAACACAGGTCTCGCCCCTCCATGTTAGTGGCTCATTGTACTGCTTGCTCACAAAACTAAGCCAAGATGATTAGATATGGGGTACAAAGGGGGTGAGTTAGCTTTTTGTATGCAGTGTCCTAGCCTCCTGTAGATGGCAGTATAAACTGTCTAAGAATTCCTAAATTCCTTTATCCCACAATGGACTTTAAGAAAAAGATTTTAGGGCAAGTTGCAAAAAAAAAATTTTTTCATATGGTAAATGGTAAGCACCTTCCTACTAAAGAAACTGCAAATATGAAGTGATTGTTGCCGATTATGGTCAGATTAGGTATGCTGACCAATCCTGGGGAAAGTATACAAAATAGATTTTCCTGGCTGATGTATACATGTATACTCTTCCCTCAGGGTAAGGATTAGCACTAAAGATATTTTCAAAATAAGTATGCATATACAGAGTCTTGCCATCTTCAGAAGTTTTCTGATGACTCTGTGGTAGTGGGATGTATCAAGGATGGCAAAGAGATTGAGTATAGGATGGTGGTGGAGAACTTTGTCAGATGGTGAGGAAACAGTGACCCGTCTCCATCCAAGGAGTGGATGTAGTAGAGAGTTACAAGTATCTGGGGGTGCACATAGATAATAGGCTGGACTGGAGCAAGAACACTGAGGTGTTCTATAGGAAAGGGCCAGAGCGCCTCTATTTTATGAGGAGACTGGGGTCTTTTAACATCTTCGATGTTGAAGATGTTTTATGAGTCTGTGGCGGCCAGTGTTCTCCTGTATGCAGTGGCATGCTGGGGTAGCAGGCTTAGGGTGTCCGACACCAACAGACTCAACCAACCTATTCGCAAGGCCAGTGATGTTGTTGAATTGGAGTTGGAGTCTTTGACAACGGTGTTGGGGAGGAAAACGTTGTTCAAGGTACATTCAATCTTGGACAACTCCTCCCACCCACTCCACAATACGCTGGTCAATCTGCGGAGTACCATCAGTGACAGATTGTTACAACCATGATGCACCACAGAGCGACACAGAAAATCATTTTTGCCCGTGGCCATCATATTATATAATTCTTCTCTGTGAGTGCTGGATTTAATCTGGTTTATGGATCAGGATTTTTATGTACTTTTTATAGTATGTTGGTATTATGTTATTTATTATTTGGGGTAATGCTAGAGAAAGTGGTGTACTATTTGCATTTTTTCATAGATTTTCTGTTATTTTCAAGTGTCTTGTTCTGTTCATTATTGTGATCTTGTGTTGTCTTTGTTGAACGTAACTATATCATAATAATTTCGCTTTGGGATTATTCAAGTATTCTACATCTGAATGCATTCATAGTCTTCCCACAGAAAGATCATGCAACGTCAGATTTTCAGACCTCAATCTAATATCTATAAACACACTGAGTAGCAAACTACCATCTGATGCTACCATTTTTGCAACTTGCATATTGCAATATTGCTCAATGTGAAAGTCCGAGCGCTTTCACACTGAGGCGATGCGCTGGCGGGAGGAAAAAAAATCTCCTGCAAGCTGCATCTTTGGAGCGGTGAAGGAGTTGTGTGTATACTGCTCCTTTACCGCTCCTTCCCATTGAAATCAATAGGACACCGCGGTAATACCGCCCGCAAACCGCGGCTGTAGCCTCGGTTTGCGGGCAGTATTAACCCTTTTTCTGCCGCTAGCGGGGGTTAAAACCGAATATCGCAGTAAATACGACGGTATAGCGGCACTAAAAATCGCGCCGATATACCGACACCGCACCTGCCCGCCCCAGTGTGAAAGGGGCCTTATTGTCAACGTTAAAGCGGAGTTCCATCTTGTTTTTTCTAAAATAACCCAGTGATGATTGCACCTAATGCTATTCATAAAGGAATGTGTATGAAACGTAGCTATTATTAATCATGATCTTTTAAAAACACTCACTTTGCATCCCTAGTGAGCATGCTCCCATCTTTAGTGTGGGCATCTGAAGCCCACTCTTTCCTCCTTCCCAAGATATGGCTCTGCTGGCTACCCAGCATGCGCCTTCTGATCTCGCGCATGCGCATATAGTACAAAGCACAGCGGGATGCTACAAGCGGCGTCATGTCCTCCTACCCATTGGCTACTGGTATATGAGTGTCATCAAACCCAGGAGCAAATGGGTGGGCAGGCGGACATGATGTACCTCACCGTGGCAAGGTACACTGGAAGCAGACGATTAAGCATACATAGAAGGTATTTACATTGCTGCAAAAACATAAAAATAAAATAAATGTCTAAATATGTGTTACAAACTGATCACAAACACGGGGTGGAAAGTGAAAAAAATGCCTGGAACTCCACTTTAAGGTATGCCCCAGGCATTTGCATTGACCATATACATTGCATGTATAAATATTTGCATTATAGGGTATATACGGAATGTCGAACATAAAGATATTTCATTGGTTAGATTTTTTTGACAACTGACTAGCTTTGAAAGCATATGACCAGCTTTGTATGACAGATAATGACAGCTATTGGTTTATAAACAGAAGCTGTCTTTTAAATCCACACAAAACCATCACTCAATTTTGTGGCATAGATAAAATTTGGCAATGACTTCTACAGTCTGAACCTGGCAAAAGATAATGCAATTTCATTTTACCGGCAATTACTCCATCTGAATTCAAAAATAATCATCCCTTTGCTCCTGGAAAATTTCTGTAGATGTTTGTTAATGTTAAAAAATTATTTTCTATAAAAAGCCAGCTTATACAGTTCCTGGCCCTTTAAATGAATTCCACATAGAAACATGCAACTCCTTATTGGGCCAGACTGTCTAGAATACATCAGCAGGAAAATGCAGCCATCACTGTGGTTGCCATGGGGATAGGAACGAGACCTCATGAGAGCAACGTGTGTCATGGACGTTCCCAGCTGAATACCCCACATGGACAGCAATGTAAAAATTTTAATTAGCCTATATACCAAAATTAATTAATAGGAGGCAAGTGATCTGCGAGGCCTGGGAAAAAGAAATAGCAAGAGCAGAGGGAGGGAGAATCAACAGCACTATGCAACATGGGGATAAGTGGCGTTCTTCTAGTTGTTCTTCCAGTGCTGTGCTTTTGGCAGGAGTTCAGACAGAGTAATTGGATTTACTGTGGACATGCTCTCTAGATTGCTTGGTGTGGGTGCTGCCACCGCTTTCTTCAGACATTGTCATGTATCCACAAGGCAATTAACACACAAACCCAAAAAATTCCAGCAATTGCAAGCTTTTGGTTGACTTGTTAGTTGCTTCTTGTTTCATTTTTTTAAAAAAACAGAATAAACACAGAAAGAGGAATACCCGACTATCTATTGAATTTGGTTTGTGTGGAATACTGTTCTATATTTACTGAAGAGAAATCTCTGCCAGCAGGGTGGTCTAAGGTTGAATTAACCACACAGTTCTCAAATATGTACATGTAAAAAATGATCTACAGTTGCCTGTGTTGGGCCAATCCTTTGCAACCAGGGTATTCCCCACCCTACAGCCTCATATATACACACGCCTCCTGTATACGTGCCGCTGCGGGGCAGATATTGTCTCTACCACATATGATTGGCCTATTACAGGTGACAACTCCCTGGTGGGTTTGGCTTTGTGGGTTCTGTAGAGCATCTGAATATGCCCAAGCTAATCTCTAATGGCCACATGGACATTTTTCAATTGCTTGCAAGCTATGCATGGCATCAGATGAGACAAAAATCTACCTACGTTTTCTTTTCAATCTTAGCTATTCTACTCCCTACCTTTCTGTTTGGTATTATTTTAGCCATTTTGCCACAGCTCTTAACTGTCCCTGATTTCGAGGTACTGTCCCTGATTTGGAGCAATGTCCCTCCGTCCCTCTTTCCCCCTCATTTTGGTCTGATTTATATAGTTGTATATAAAATGCACTTTTTATCTTTTAAAAAGTGTTTCCCAGTGCTAAATCTTTCATCCGAATTATAAATTGCTGCATTTGTAAATTTTAAAGGCCAATATAAAGGAATAGTAGTGGTAAAAAAGCCCTTGTGGATTTAATTAACCTTTTTTTTGGTTAATGCTCCTTTAAGGGTGCGTGTCAGGAGGCGTGTCCTACGCCTACATACATTTGCTAGTAGGTGTTCCTCATTCCCATCTCAAAATGTTGGGAGGCATTATTTTGCTAAGCATACCATATGTACACTGTCCTGAACACTTGTTTATATATATATATATATATATATATATATATTGTGAGGGGGTTAGCTCGGCAGCGGGTGTGTGTGACCCCCGAGATGGGCTCCCCACACAAAAACAGACCCAGCAAACGGAGGTTGTGGTTTTCAAAATCAAAAAGGTGCGGTTTATTTTCTATTTACAGTGACAAAACACAGCAAAGCAAAAGAAACATAAACAAAATAAATCCTGGTCAACTTGACCTCTGACTAAACATACAGGTTTCCTAACTAACAACTGGGATCAGCCTAGTGCTGTCCTAGTCCCTAAGTCCCTGGTTTTAAATGTCCAAGCAAATAGCCACACAGGCTTTGTCTCACCGCACAGGGGTTCACTCTCCCTAGACAGTCCACACAGGTCTGGTTCCAGGCATGAGCTAACATCTAATGAAGCTGGGAGTTCTTATAGAGGCCTAAATGAGCTGACAAGCTTCAGCTGGTCTCATCAACTCCCTGTCTGCACGACGCCCCACACTCTCCCTAGAGGTATGAGTCATCCATGAGCCCACTAGCCTCAGCTGGGCTTATACAACTCTCCACCTAGTTGTATAAGTTGGCGTAAAGCCTGAATCTGGGCGAAATATATCTACCCCCCTGGATGCAACCAGGTGACTTTACCTTCCTGCTGTCACATACCCCCCCTCTTGTTTTAACCTCGGGGTTGGAACACCAGCAATCAGGCATTCATGTACTCGAGACAAAGCATCCACATTCCCCATTTGAACGCCAGGGCGATGCTTTACTGTGAAGTTGAATTCCTGGAGGGCCAGGAACCACCTATTCACTCTTCTATTTGTTTCCTTGTTTTGAGCCATCCACTTTAACGGAGCGTGATCCGTAACCATGTCAAAGTGCCTACCTAGCAGGTAGTACCGAAGGGAATCTAGAGCCCACTTCACCGCTAAACACTCCTTTTCAACGGTGGCGTAATTTACCTCATGGGACTTCAACTTCCTGCTGAGGTAAATGACTGGGTGCTCTTCCCCGTTCCAGACCTGGGACAATACTGCTCCTAACCCCACATCTGACGCATCACTTTGTACGACAAAGTCTTTAGAGAAGTCGGGTGAGTACAACACTGGCTGGCTACATAAGGCTTGTTTCAAGAATTGGAATGCTGCCTCAGCCTCGGGGGTCCATTTAATCATGACCGACCCTTTCCCCTTCGTCAGGTTGGTTAGGGGCACAGCCTTAGAAGCAAAGTGGGGAATGAATCGCCGATAATACCCAGCGATTCCCAGAAAGGCTCGTACCTGCTTCTTGCTGTTGGGACGTGGCCAACTCTGGATGGCCTCGACTTTGTTGAGTTGGGGTTTTATTACTCCCCTCCCAATGGTGTACCCAAGATATTTGGCCTCCTCCTGCCCAATGGTACACTTCTTGGGGTTAGCCGTAAACCCCGCTTCCCGAACAGAGTCCAGGACTGCTTGCACTTTTGGCAGATGTGAGGCCCAATCTGTGCTATGGACAATTATGTCATCCAGGTAAGCCGCAGCATACTTCCGATGGGGCCTCAGCATCTGGTCCATTTTCCGCTGGAATGTGGCCGGCGCATTCTGTAACCCGAACGGCATTCTTTTATATTGGAACGCCCCGTCTGGGGTTACAAATGCGGTTTTCTCTTTGGCCGACTTGGCCAGGGGGATTTGCCAATACCCTTTTGTGAGGTCAAGAGTCGTCATGTATCGGGCTGTTCCCAGCCGGTCGATCAACTCATCTATACGTGGCATGGGGTAGGTGTCAAATTTTGTAACTTTGTTCAACTGACGAAAATCGTTACAAAATCGCCAGCTCCCATCCGGTTTAGGCACCAACACAATGGGACTAGACCAATCACTTTGGGACTCCTCTATCACCCCTAAGTTCAGCATTTTCTGTACTTCCTCCCGTATTGCCTCCCGTCGGGCCTCTGGGATCCGATAGGGTTTTAACTTCACCCTTTCACCGGGCGGGGTAATGATGTCATGCTCTACCCCAGATGTTTGTCCCGGCAGCTCAGAGAATACCTCCTTGTTGCGAAGCACAAACTCCTTAACCTCCTGTTGTTGGGGTTGTGACAAGGTGGCTGCTATTCCAACCTCAGGAATCACGCAACCAGTTTGAGCTGGTGACCAAGTGTCTGCGACTAGGGACTCTCTATCCCTCCAGGCTTTCAACAGATTAACGTGATAGATCTGTTCGGGCTTTCGCCTTCCTGGTTGTCTGACCTTGTAATTCACTTCGCTCACTTTTTCCATTATCTCGTAGGGGCCTTGCCATTTGGCAAGGAATTTACTTTCAACCGTAGGGACAAGTACCAGTATCCTATCCCCCGGGGAAAAGGTACGGGTCTTGGCTCCACGGTTGTACACTCTCTGCTGTGCTAACTGCGCTTGGGCCAAATGTTCCTTCACGATGGGCATTACCTGTGCAATTCGGTCTTGCATCAGGGCGACATGCTCAATCACACTCCTGTGGGGAGAACTCTCACTTTCCCAAGTTTCCTTGGCAATATCCAACAGCCCTCTTGGGTGTCTCCCATACAGTAACTCAAAGGGGGAGAATCCCGTAGAGGATTGGGGCACCTCCCTAATAGCAAACATCAGATAAGGAAGTAGACAGTCCCAATCCTTTCCATCTCTATCCACCACTTTCTTCAACATTTGTTTTAGGGTTTTGTTGAACCTTTCAACCAGCCCATCGGTTTGGGGGTGATACACAGATGTACGTAATTGCGTCACTTTGAACAATTTACACAGCTCCTTCATAACCCGGGACATAAAGGGTGTACCTTGGTCCGTAAGCAGTTCTTTACAAATACCCACCCGGCTAAACACAAGAGATAGCTCTTTGGCTATGGTTTTGGCCGAGGTATTTCGGAGAGGGATCGCTTCTGGATAACGGGTGGCATAGTCCATTATAACTAATATGTACTGGTGCCCCCTAGCGGACTTGATTATAGGACCTACCAAATCCATGGCGATCCTCTCAAACGGGACCTCAATGATGGGTAGAGGGACCAGCGGGCTACGGAAATGTGGCATCGGGGCCGACCTCTGACACACAGGGCAGGAGGAACAATAATTTTCTATGTCCTTCATCACCCCCGGCCAATAGAATCTCTGTAATACCCTCTCTCGGGTTTTCTCTGTCCCCAGATGACCTCCAAGAATGTGCCCATGGGCCAACTCCAACACCAACTTCCTGTAAGGTTTGGGCACCACAAGCTGCTCAACGGTTTCTTCTGCCCTTTTTGCCACCCGATACAGTAGGTCCTTCTCTACGCTGAAGTATGGGTAAGTGCAGGTATTATCTGGGTTCACTAACTCGCCATCTATTTCCACTACGTTTTCCCGTGCCTTTATTAGGGCGGGGTCTTTCAACTGTTCTGTGGCAAAGTTTTCCCTGTGAACCTCAAGATCAGAAAACTCCACAGATGGTAGGTTTTCGTCTGAGGAGGTGGGCTCCTCTCCAGTTTCTTGAGTCTCCCCTGCCAATACTGATAAGGGAAATTCCGGAGAGTCCTCACCACTCTCAGGGGAGTTCTGGCTATCACATTCCTGGTACATAGGGGCACCAGTGGGGGGCTCAGGATCATCCCACAGTTCCCAGAACTTCGGAAAATCCCTTCCCACAATGGCGTCATGCGGTAACTGAGATACTAAGCCCACTGGATGAGAGAGGGTACCTTTGGGGGTCTCGAAACACACTGTAGTCACTGGATACTCTCGGGTGTCCCCATGCACACAAATAACAGCTACCTTGCTATTCCCAGAGACCTCTGTTTTAACTAACTCAGCCTTTATCAGGGTCACAAGGCTACCTGAATCCAGCAATACCACAACATTTCTACCATTAACACACATTTTGCATAAATGTTTCTCAGTTCCTCGAATGGCAGTGCATGCGACTGTCGCACACAGCGACTGACGTCTGCCCGTCAGAAAGTCACACTGCATGGGTTCCTCCACAACCGGGCAATTGGCTGCAATATGTCCCGCTTGCCGGCAGCGGTAGCAAACGATCCTTCTTGCCGCCTCTTGAGCCGCTGATTTCCCAGGCTGTTCTCGCCAAACTTGGGGTAGAGCTCCCACCCTCTCACTCTCTCCACCCTCACCCCTTGGAATCCTCTTATCCGCCCCTGGGGATGGTCTGGTCTTAGGGTGGAAAGTCCGAGTGTCTCTGGAAGAGGCCGTCAGGTTCTCTGTAGCCAAGTATTTCTCCACACGATCCACAAGACCATCGGCCGTCTCTGGGTCTCCATGGCTTACCCACTTTTGGATGGCAGTAGGAAGAGCTCTCAAAAACCGATCCATTACAACACGTTCCACAATCTTTGGTGCGGACAAAGTCTCTGGCTGTAGCCACTTTCTGCTCAGGTGAATGAGATCATACATTTGAGACCTGGGGGGTTTTCCAAGCTGGAAAGTCCAGTTATGCACACGCTGAGCCCGGACAGCCTGGGTGACACCCAGCCTTGCCAATATTTCAGCTTTTAGCATCGCATAGTCTTTTGCTTGGTTAGGCTCTAGGTCATAGTAAGCTTTCTGCGATTCACCAGTTAACAGAGGAGCCACCAGTCCAGCCCACTGCTCCTCAGGCCACTTTTCTCTTTCAGCGGTCCTTTCAAATGTGGTCAAAAATACCTCTGGATCATCCTCTCCAGTCATTTTTGTCAATAAACGACTCACCCCAAAGGACGCGGTATTAGTGGGACGGCTTTCCTCACTGGTCTGCGGACGTTGCTGCATTGCTGCTTCCATCTGTTGTTGTAGTCTCTGCTCTTGCTTCTGCAACAGGTCTATGAAGCGGGCCTCAGATTGCTGCTGGGCTTGTTGCTGAGCCTCCAGACTCTGTTGCAAAGTTGCGTTTGTCTGCTGCTGGGCTGCAAGGCTCTGTTGATGAGCTTGCTGCTGGGCTGCGAAGTTCTGTTGTTGAGCTGCAAGGCTCTTTTGCAAACCTGCATTTGTCTGCTGTTGATTGGCATTTGCTAGAGCCAGCTGCTTCAGTATCTCCTCCATGCTGGCTTAAAAAAAAACTGCCCGCATTCTCCACCAACTGTGAGGGGGTTAGCTCGGCAGCGGGTGTGTGTGACCCCCGAGATGGGCTCCCCACACAAAAACAGGCCCAGCAAACGGAGGTTGTGGTTTTCAAAATCAAAAAGGTGCGGTTTATTTTCTATTTACAGTGACAAAACACAGCAAAGCAAAAGAAACATAAACAAAATAAATCCTAGTCAACTTGACCTCTGACTAAACATACAGGTTTCCTAACTAACAACTGGGATCAGCCTAGTGCTGTCCTAGTCCCTAAGTCCCTGGTTTTAAATGTCCAAGCAAATAGCCACACAGGCTTTGTCTCACCGCACAGGGGTTCACTCTCCCTAGACAGTCCACACAGGTCTGGTTCCAGGCATGAGCTAACATCTAATGAAGCTGGGAGTTCTTATAGAGGCCTAAATGAGCTGACAAGCTTCAGCTGGTCTCATCAACTCCCTGTCTGCACGACGCCCCACACTCTCCCTAGAGGTATGAGTCATCCATGAGCCCACTAGCCTCAGCTGGGCTTATACAACTCTCCACCTAGTTGTATAAGTCGGCGTAAAGCCTGAATCTGGGCGAAATATATCTACCCCCCTGGATGCAACCAGGTGACTTTACCTTCCTGCTGTCACAATATATATATATTGTGAGGGGGTTAGCTCGGCAGCGGGTGTGTGTGACCCCCGAGATGGGCTCCCCACACAAAAACAGGCCCAGCAAACGGAGGTTGTGGTTTTCAAAATCAAAAAGGTGCGGTTTATTTTCTATTTACAGTGACAAAACACAGCAAAGCAAAAGAAACATAAACAAAATAAATCCTGGTCAACTTGACCTCTGACTAAACATACAGGTTTCCTAACTAACAACTGGGATCAGCCTAGTGCTGTCCTAGTCCCTAAGTCCCTGGTTTTAAATGTCCAAGCAAATAGCCACACAGGCTTTGTCTCACCGCACAGGGGTTCACTCTCCCTAGACAGTCCACACAGGTCTGGTTCCAGGCATGAGCTAACATCTAATGAAGCTGGGAGTTCTTATAGAGGCCTAAATGAGCTGACAAGGTTCAGCTGGTCTCCTCATCTCTGTCTGCACGACGCCCCACACTCTCCCTAGAGGTATGAGTCATCCATGAGCCCACTAGCCTTATACAATTCTCCACCTAGTTGTATAAGTCGGCGTAAAGCCTGAATCTGGGCGAAATATATCTACCCCCCTGGATGCAACCAGGTGACTTTACCTTCCTGCTGTCACATACCCCCCCCTCTTGTTTTAACCTCGGGGTTGGAACACCAGCAATCAGGCATTCATGTACTCGAGACAAAGCATCCACATTCCCCATTTGAACGCCAGGGCGATGCTTTACTGTGAAGTTGAATTCCTGGAGGGCCAGGAACCACCTATTCACTCTTCTATTTGTTTCCTTGTTTTGAGCCATCCACTTTAACGGAGCGTGATCCGTAACCATGTCAAAGTGCCTACCTAGCAGGTAGTACCGAAGGGAATCTAGAGCCCACTTCACCGCTAAACACTCCTTTTCAACGGTGGCGTAATTTACCTCATGGGACTTCAACTTCCTGCTGAGGTAAATGACTGGGTGCTCTTCCCCGTTCCAGACCTGGGACAATACTGCTCCTAACCCCACATCTGACGCATCACTTTGTACGACAAAGTCTTTAGAGAAGTCGGGTGAGTACAACACTGGCTGGCTACATAAGGCTTGTTTCAAGAATTGGAATGCTGCCTCAGCCTCGGGGGTCCATTTAATCATGACCGACCCTTTCCCCTTCGTCAGGTTGGTTAGGGGCACAGCCTTAGAAGCAAAGTGGGGAATGAATCGCCGATAATACCCAGCGATTCCCAGAAAGGCTCGTACCTGCTTCTTGCTGTTGGGACGTGGCCAACTCTGGATGGCCTCGACTTTGTTGAGTTGGGGTTTTATTACTCCCCTCCCAATGGTGTACCCAAGATATTTGGCCTCCTCCTGCCCAATGGTACACTTCTTGGGGTTAGCCGTAAACCCCGCTTCCCGAACAGAGTCCAGGACTGCTTGCACTTTTGGCAGATGTGAGGCCCAATCTGTGCTATGGACAATTACGTCATCCAGGTAAGCCGCAGCATACTTCCGATGGGGCCTCAGCATCTGGTCCATTTTCCGCTGGAATGTGGCCGGCGCATTCTGTAACCCGAACGGCATTCTTTTATATTGGAACGCCCCGTCTGGGGTTACAAATGCGGTTTTCTCTTTGGCCGACTTGGCCAAGGGGATTTGCCAATACCCTTTTGTGAGGTCAAGAGTCGTCATGTATCGGGCTGTTCCCAGCCGGTCGATCAACTCATCTATACGTGGCATGGGGTAGGTGTCAAATTTTGTAACTTTGTTCAACTGACGAAAATCGTTACAAAATCGCCAGCTCCCATCCGGTTTAGGCACCAACACAATGGGACTAGACCAATCACTTTGGGACTCCTCTATCACCCCTAAGTTCAGCATTTTCTGTACTTCCTCCCGTATTGCCTCCCGTCGGGCCTCTGGGATCCGATAGGGTTTTAACTTCACCCTTTCACCGGGCGGGGTAATGATGTCATGCTCTACCCCAGATGTTTGTCCCGGCAGCTCAGAGAATACCTCCTTGTTGCGAAGCACAAACTCCTTAACCTCCTGTTGTTGGGGTTGTGACAAGGTGGCTGCTATTCCAACCTCAGGAATCACGCAACCAGTTTGAGCTGGTGACCAAGTGTCTGCGACTAGGGACTCTCTATCCCTCCAGGCTTTCAACAGATTAACGTGATAGATCTGTTCGGGCTTTCGCCTTCCTGGTTGTCTGACCTTGTAATTCACTTCGCTCACTTTTTCCATTATCTCGTAGGGGCCTTGCCATTTGGCAAGGAATTTACTTTCAACCGTAGGGACAAGTACCAGTATCCTATCCCCCGGGGAAAAGGTACGGGTCTTGGCTCCACGGTTGTACACTTTCTGCTGTGCTAACTGCGCTTGGGCCAAATGTTCCTTCACGATGGGCATTACCTGTGCAATTCGGTCTTGCATCAGGGCGACATGCTCAATCACACTCCTGTGGGGAGAACTCTCACTTTCCCAAGTTTCCTTGGCAATATCCAACAGCCCTCTTGGGTGTCTCCCATACAGTAACTCAAAGGGGGAGAATCCCGTAGAGGATTGGGGCACCTCCCTAATAGCAAACATCAGATAAGGAAGTAGACAGTCCCAATCCTTTCCATCTCTATCCACCACTTTCTTCAACATTTGTTTTAGGGTTTTGTTGAACCTTTCAACCAGCCCATCGGTTTGGGGGTGATACACAGATGTACGTAATTGCGTCACTTTGAACAATTTACACAGCTCCTTCATAACCCGGGACATAAAGGGTGTACCTTGGTCCGTAAGCAGTTCTTTACAAATACCCACCCGGCTAAACACAAGAGATAGCTCTTTGGCTATGGTTTTGGCCGAGGTATTTCGGAGAGGGATCGCTTCTGGATAACGGGTGGCATAGTCCATTATAACTAATATGTACTGGTGCCCCCTAGCGGACTTGATTATAGGACCTACCAAATCCATGGCGATCCTCTCAAACGGGACCTCAATGATGGGTAGAGGGACCAGCGGGCTACGGAAATGTGGCATCGGGGCCGACCTCTGACACACAGGGCAGGAGGAACAATAATTTTCTATGTCCTTCATCACCCCCGGCCAATAGAATCTCTGTAATACCCTCTCTCGGGTTTTCTCTGTCCCCAGATGACCTCCAAGAATGTGCCCATGGGCCAACTCCAACACCAACTTCCTGTAAGGTTTGGGCACCACAAGCTGCTCAACGGTTTCTTCTGCCCTTTTTGCCACCCGATACAGTAGGTCCTTCTCTACGCTGAAGTATGGGTAAGTGCAGGTATTATCTGGGTTCACTAACTCGCCATCTATTTTCACTACGTTTTCCCGTGCCTTTATTAGGGCGGGGTCTTTCAACTGTTCTGTGGCACTGGATACTCTCGGGTGTCCCCATGCACACAAATAACAGCTACCTTGCTATTCCCAGAGACCTCTGTTTTAACTAACTCAGCCTTTATCAGGGTCACAAGGCTACCTGAATCCAACAATACCACAACATTTCTACCATTAACACACATTTTGCATAAATGTTTCTCAGTTCCTCGAATGGCAGTGCATGCGACTGTCGCACACAGCGACTGACGTCTGCCCGTCAGAAAGTCACACTGCATGGGTTCCTCCACAACCGGGCAATTGGCTGCAATATGTCCCGCTTGCCGGCAGCGGTAGCAAACGATCCTTCTTGCGGCCTCTTGAGCCGCTGATTTCCCAGGCTGTTCTCGCCAAACTTGGGGTAGAGCTCCCACCCTCTCACTCTCTCCACCCTCACCCCTTGGAATCCTCTTATCCGCCCCTGGGGATGGTCTGGTCTTAGGGTGGAAAGTCCGAGTGTCTCTGGAAGAGGCCGTCAGGTTCTCTGTAGCCAAGTATTTCTCCACACGATCCACAAGACCATCGGCCGTCTCTGGGTCTCCATGGCTTACCCACTTTTGGATGGCAGTAGGAAGAGCTCTCAAAAACCGATCCATTACAACACGTTCCACAATCTTTGGTGCGGACAAAGTCTCTGGCTGTAGCCACTTTCTGCTCAGGTGAATGAGATCATACATTTGAGACCTGGGGGGTTTTCCAAGCTGGAAAGTCCAGTTATGCACACGCTGAGCCCGGACAGCCTGGGTGACACCCAGCCTTGCCAATATTTCAGCTTTTAGCATCACATAGTCTTTTGCTTGGTTAGGCTCTAGGTCATAGTAAGCTTTCTGCGATTCACCAGTTAACAGAGGAGCCACCAGTCCAGCCCACTGCTCCTCAGGCCACTTTTCTCTTTCAGCGGTCCTTTCAAATGTGGTCAAAAATACCTCTGGATCATCCTCTCCAGTCATTTTTGTCAATAAACGACTCACCCCAAAGGACGCGGTATTAGTGGGACGGCTTTCCTCACTGGTCTGCGGACATTGCTGCATTACTGCTTCCATCTGTTGTTGTAGTCTCTGCTCTTGCTTCTGCAACAGGTCTATGAAGCGGGCCTCAGATTGCTGCTGGGCTTGTTGCTGAGCCTCCAGACTCTGTTGCAAAGTTGCGTTTGTCTGCTGCTGGGCTGCAAGGCTCTGTTGATGAGCTTGCTGCTGGGCTGCGAAGTTCTTTTGCAAACCTGCATTTGTCTGCTGTTGATTGGCATTTGCTAGAGCCAGCTGCTTCAGTATCTCCTCCATGCTGGTTTAAAAAAAAAAAACTGCCTGCATTCTCCACCAACTGTGAGGGGGTTAGCTCGGCAGCGGGTGTGTGTGACCCCCGAGATGGGCTCCCCACACAAAAACAGGCCCAGCAAACGGAGGTTGTGGTTTTCAAAATCAAAAAGGTGCGGTTTATTTTCTATTTACAGTGACAAAACACAGCAAAGCAAAAGAAACATAAACAAAATAAATCCTGGTCAACTTGACCTCTGACTAAACATACAGGTTTCCTAACTAACAACTGGGATCAGCCTAGTGCTGTCCTAGTCCCTAAGTCCCTGGTTTTAAATGTCCAAGCAAATAGCCACACAGGCTTTGTCTCACCGCACAGGGGTTCACTCTCCCTAGACAGTCCACACAGGTCTGGTTCCAGGCATGAGCTAACATCTAATGAAGCTGGGAGTTCTTATAGAGGCCTAAATGAGCTGACAAGGTTCAGCTGGTCTCCTCATCTCTGTCTGCACGACGCCCCACACTCTCCCTAGAGGTATGAGTCATCCATGAGCCCACTAGCCTTATACAACTCTCCACCTAGTTGTATAAGTCGGCGTAAAGCCTGAATCTGGGCGAAATATATCTACCCCCCTGGATGCAACCAGGTGACTTTACCTTCCTGCTGTCACAATATAAACAGCTGTGTTTCATTGTGATTTCAATAAAGTTTAAAAAAGTAAACAGTGCTCCCAAGTGCAAGGCAATGCTAGCCAAAACTGACACTTCCGGCATGGTAACACGTAGCATTTTACTGTGCAGGAAGCAGGAACTGGGCCATAGTTGTAAGCAAAACTGGATATGAAAAGCAAGGAGATGCAGGAAATATACACTGCTCAAAATAAATTAAAGGAACACTTTTTAATCCGAGTATAGCATCAAGTCAATTAAACTCCTGGGATATTGATCTGGTCGGTTAAGTAGCAGAGGGGTTTGTTAATCAGTTTCAGCTATTTTGGTGTTAATGAAATTAACAACAGGTGCAGTAGATGGGCAACAATGGTTTTACTGGTGGAGGCCACTGACATTTTTTTTCTACTCTTCTTTTCTGACAGTTTTTCACTAGTTTTGCATTTGGCTAGGGTCAGTGTCACTACTGGTAGCATGAGGTAATACCTGGACCCTATAGAGGCAGTCCAACTCCTCTAGAATGGCACATCAATACGTGTCATTGCCAGAAGGTTTGTCGTGTCTCACAGCACAGTCTCAAGAGCATGGAGGAGATACCAGGAGACAGGCAGTTACTCTAGGAGTGAAACGAGTTTGGGGCATGGCCTGGTTGGAGGCCAGGCTGAGGTTGCCGCTCCATTGCAGCAGGACATCTTAGATGTGTGACTTCCAGGGGTCACTCTTCCTTCAGTGAACTCTAGGAGAGCTGGACAGGGCCGTAGAAGGTCAATAATCTATCAGCAGGACTGGTATCTGTTCCTTTGTGCAAGGAGGAACAGGATGAACCCTGCCAGAGCCCTACAAAATGACCTTCAGCAGGCCGCTGGTGTGAGTGTCTCTGACCAGACATTTAGAAACAGACTTCATGAGGGTGGCCTGAGGGCCCACCGTCCTCTAATGAGCCCTGTGTTCACTGCCCAGCACTGTGGAGCTCGATTGGCATTTGCCATTGAATACCAGAATTGGCAGGTCCACCACTGGCGCCGGTGCTTTTCACAGATGAGATCAGGTTTACCCTGAGCAAATGTGACAGAGGTGAAAGGGTCTGGAGAAGCAGTGGAGAACTTTATACTGCCTGTAATATCATTCAGCATAACCGGTTAGGTGGTGGGTCAGTGATGGTCTCGCATAGACCTCTACAGGCTACACAATGGCACCCTGACTGACATTAGGTATCGGGATAAAAACCTTGGACCCATTGTCAGACCCTACGCTAGTGCAGTGGGTCCTGAGTTCCTCCTGGTGCATGACAATGCCCAGCCTCATATGATGAGTATGCAGCCAGTTCCTGGAGGATGAAGGAATTGGTATAATTGAATGGCCCCCTCCTCGCCTGACCTAAATCCAATAGAACACCTCTCTGGGACTTTATGTTTTGGTCCATCCGATGCCGCCAGGTTGCACCTCAGTCTGTTTAGGAGCTCAGTGATGCTCTGGTCCAGATCTGGGAGGAAATACCACAGGACACCATCCGTCGTCTCATTAGGAGCATGTCCCGACATTGTCAGGCATGCATACAAGCACTTGGGGACCATACAAACTACTGAGGACCACTTTCAGTTGCTGCAATGAAATTTCAGCAAAATGGACTAGCTTGCTGCATCATTTTTTCCGTTTGATTTTCGGGGTGTCTTTGAATCCAGTCCTCTGTAGGTGGATAATTTTAATTTCCATCAAACAATGTGGCATTTTTTCATTCCTAACACATTCCTCAGTCCATATCAGTATAGATCCAGCATGAGATTTTTCTCCATTGAGATCTGATGTGTTTTTAAAGTGTTCCTTTCATTTTTTTAAGCAGTGTATATACAGGTGCATCTCATAAAATTAGAATATCATCAAAAAGTTAATAATTTCAGTAATTCAATCATAAAAAATGAAACTCATATATTATATAGATTCATTACGAACAGGGTGATATATTTCAAGCATTTCTTTCTTTTAATTTTAATGATTATGGTTTACAGCTATCTCAGAAAATTTTAATATTACATAAGACCAATAAAAATAGTATTTTTAATACAGAAATGTTGGCTTACTGAAAAGTATGTCCGTGTACAGTATAGTATGCACTCAGGGCCAGCCCTACCATGAGTCCCGGTGGGTCCATTCGACCCAGGCGGCACTTTCAGAGGGGTGGCAAATTGATGACCAAGACAGTGGCGAAACTCCCGCCTGTCCACTCCACTGCTTATTTCACTGTGAGGGGACCGCCGCTAAACCCACTGTGAGGGGTCCGAGGCTGCTGCTATTAGAGGTAATACTGTAAGCTTAACAGCCCTTATATGTGGTGGCTGCATTGGTTTTCTTTTTTCAGCCATTTTTCTTTATTTATTTTCACAGAATCATCCTGCCAGTAACATTTCAACACCCTTCTGTCCTAGGGTGACAATGCTTATTCACTATCCTATATCTCTGAAGGAGCAATGTGGTCACCCTAGGACAGAACATAGAGGGGAGGGCCTTTGTAGTTCTGCAAAATATCTTGAAACAATGTAACTGGTAGGAGTGCAGAATGAGAACAGAGTGCAGAAGATATCAGCTGACAAGATTTCTGGAAGGTATTTTTTATCTTTTCCAAGAAATACTGTATAGCAAAACACTTTAAATGGTATAATGACAAAAAATGGACCAAATAAGGACAGTTCATTGTTAGTGTTGACATACCCTTTAATTGACTAAATTTAAACTAAACCTAACCCCTAACACTAAGTTAAAGCTATCATGGTGGTAAATACGATAATATCAGAGCAATAAATAGTATTACTGTGGTGTAAGCAGTGATAATTCTATTATGAGACAAAAGCTTAAAGTGGTTGTTAAGCCACTACACTATAAACATACCATCCCCTCTGTAAAACAACATTATGGGCCCCTGTGTCTGTGTTATATAAAAAAATGCAGCTTATAGCGTATATCAGAGCATCTCTCGGTGCTCACGTGACTCCTTGGCTCTTTCTCCTCTCCCCAGCTGACAGCTATAGCAGGTGGGGCCAAGCACCCCCGCTGACGTCAGCCGGGGAGGAGAGAGAAGAGGGAGCCGAGGAGTCACGCGAGTGTCGGGAGATGCTCTTGTATAAGGTATAATCTGCATTTTTTTTATATACAGTGGGGCAAAAAAGTATTTAGTCTGCCACCAATTGAGCAAGTTCTCCCACTTAAAAAGATGAGAGAGGCCTGTAATTGTCAGCATATGTAAACCTTAACTATGAGAGACAAAATGTGGAAAAAAATCCAGACAATCACATTGTCTGTCTGATTTGGAAATATTTTTTTTTTTGCAAATTATGGTGGAAAATAAGTATTTGGTCACCTACAAACAAGCAAGATTTCTGGCACTCACATACCTGTATCTTCTTCTTTAAGAGGCTCCTCTGTCCTCCACTCATTACCTGTATTAATGGCACCTGTTTGAACTTGTTATCAGTATAAAAGACACCTGTCCACAACCTCAAACAGTCACACTCCAAACTCCACTATGGTGGAGACCAAAGAGCTGTCGAAGGACACCAGAAACAAAATTGAAAACCTGCACCAGGCTGGGAAAACTGAATCTGCAATAGGCAAGCAGCTTGGTGTGAAGAAATCAAGCGTGGGAGCAATAATTAGAAAATGGAAGACATACAAGACCACTGATAATCTCCCTCGATCTGGGGCTCCACGCAAGATCTCACCCCGTGGGGTCAAAATGATCACAAGGACGGTGAGCAAAAATCCCAGAACCACACGGGGAGACCTAGTGAATGACCTGCAGAGCGCTGGGACCAGCGTAACAAAGGCTACCATCAGTAACACACTACGCCGCCAGGGACTCAGATCCTGCAGTGCCAGACGTGTCCCCCTGCTTAAGCCAGTACATGTCCGGGCCCGTCTGAGGTTTGCTAGAGAGCATTTGGATGATCCAGAAGAGGATTGGGAGAATGTCATATGGTCAGATGAAACCAAAGTAGAACTGTTTGGTAGAAACACAACTCGTCGTTGTCATGGATATGCATTAATGTCTGTCTGCCATCTTACCTTCCTCCTCATGTGTTCATCTAGAGACCAGACCTCCTTCACCTGGCTTCCTTTATAATCTCCTCCCAGCCTGACTCCACCCCAGGCCCTATCACTGAACACTATATTAACCTGTGCACTGCAAGCCTGCTTTGCTGATCAACGTGTTTGTTAGGCATTGTGTGTTTGGGTTCCTGCCTGCCGTGTGCTACGTCTGTCTCTCTGTTACGTTATTGGCTTGTCCCCGACCATCCCTGTCTGCTCGTGACCCTTGACCTTCGGCTCGTTCTTCGTTATCCTTGTCTGCTTGTGGCCCCTGACCTTCGGCTTGTTATTCGGTTCTCTCTATCGTGTGCTGCTGCTTCCCCTTATCCTACGGGGCGTGAGCTAGGAAACTCCAGGGGCCGCGACCTGGTCCCAGCCTGCAGCGTAACATCCTCACCACTAGAGGCCCTGGAGAAGACCAGCTGGGTCTTAGACTCCGCGCCCTGGGGAATCTTGGCTCTCGCTTCCGTTGGGATCCCGGTTGTGCTCCTCTGGTCCCGCTTTCCACAACCACCCAGTTTCCTATCCACAGAAGCCAGCCATAGGGTTCACTACCTCGCGGTGCACTCCTGTCCCCCTACGGTGTGCATCTGTCACCTGGCCACAGGTGACCCTGACAGTTTGATCAGCCATGAACCCGGCTGACATCCCGCTTCCCGCGGATGATCCATTGCAGGGCATAGTTCGCAGACTTGAGACCCAGGAATCAAATCAGACCCAGGTGATGCGATTCCTCCAGGATCTGGCTTCTCGATTCGAGCAGCTTCAGGTCTCCTTGGGAACCCCGAATCCGCAACCCCAAGTACAACCAGCGGCTGTACCTATCGCACCAGTCGCAGCCTCACACTCACTAAGATTGCCAGCTCCGTTCCGTTTCTCTGGGGACTCCAAGGCCTGCAGGGGGTTTCTCAGCCAATGCACTATTCATTTTGAGCTTCAGCCTCAAAGCTTCCTATCTGACCGGGCTAAGGTAGCCTATATCATTTCCCTCCTCTCCGGTGAAGCTTTGGCCTGGGCTGCCCCCCTGTGGGAGAGGAACGATCCGGTGGTTTCCAGTCTGTCCGAATTCTTGAAGCTCTTTCGTAATATCTTCGAAGAGCCGGCTCGGGCTTCTTCAGCGGCTAGTGCTGTCTTACGTCTTCGCCAAGAATCTAGTTCAGTGGGGCAATATGCTCTTCAGTTCCGTATCCACACAGCTGAATTGAGCTGGAATAATGAGGCCCTGGTCGCTACCTTTTTACATGGCCTCTCTGACCGAGTGAAAGACGAATTAGCGGGAAGAGCCATTCCCGTCGGTCTGGACGATGTAATTTCATTATGCAACCAGATCGACATTCGTTTTCAAGAGAGGTCCTTAGAAAAAAGACGCCAGCACTCTCTGGGTCCTAGCCAGTCTGAGCTCCCCTCCCTTCATTCCGTGGAGCATCCTCTTCCTGCTGAAGAACCTATGCAGCTGGGCCGGACCAGACTAACCCCCGAAGAACGTGCTAGGCGCAGAACTCTGGGCTTGTGCCTCTATTGTGGGGGCAAGGGTCATTTTCGTGACTCCTGCTCGCTTCGTCCGGGAAACGCTCGGGTCTAATACATTTGGAAGGTGGAGTATTGGACCCAGAAACATCACCTTCTCGCCTGCTCTTGCCGGTGTCCCTTCATGTAGGCACTTCTCCTCAGTCAACCCTTGCATACCTGGATTCCGGGGCTGCCGGCAATTTCATGGATTGGAGAACTGCTTCTTCTATGAAGCTTACCCTTTCACCTCTCACTACCCCATTGGTAGTCTCGGCAATTGATGGCACTGTTCTCCCAGGGGGCCCTATTCGCTTCCAGACGCTACCCATTAGGATGTCGGTAGGGATTCTCCACCAGGAGTGGATATCCTTTCTTATTCTACCCAAGGCCTCTACCCCAGTTGTATTGGGCCTCCCTTGGCTACAGCTCCACTCTCCACATGTGGACTGGGTCTCTGGGCAGATCCTGGCCTGGGGTTCCTCATGTTTCTCGTCGTGTCTTCTCAAGGTGACCCCCAAGGAGAGTCTTCCGGTTGCTGCCACTTCTGTTTCTTCTGATCTTCCCGCCGCATACAGCGATTACCGGGATGTGTTCTGTAAAAAATCAGCTGAGGTGCTTCCTCCCCACAGGTCTTTTGACTGTGCTATTGATCTTGTCCCCGGAGCAACTCTACCCAGGGGTCGTACCTACCCTCTGTCCATCCCAGAGACCCAGGCCATGTCGGAGTATGTAGCAGAGAATCTGGAGAGAGGGTTCATCCGGAAATCCTCATCGCCTGCAGGGGCAGGGTTCTTTTTTGTTGCCAAAAAGGATGGTACCTTAAGACCCTGCATCGATTATCGGGGTTTAAATGCGGTTACTATTAAAAATCGATACCCCTTACCCTTAATATCTGAGCTATTCGATAGGTTGAAGGGTGCCTCCATTTTCACCAAGTTGGATCTCAGAGGCGCGTACAATCTCATTCGAATACGGGAGGGTGACGAATGGAAGACTGCATTTAACACTAGAGACGGGCATTACGAATATCTGGTGATGCCTTTTGGTCTGTGTAATGCTCCAGCCGTGTTTCAAAACTTTGTCAATGAAATCTTCAGAGATCTGCTGTACCAGTTTGTTGTCATCTATCTGGATGACATTCTGATCTTTTCTGAAAATCTGCTCGTCCACAGAAACCATGTCCGCACTGTACTTCAACGTCTTAGAGAGAACAATCTCTATGCCAAGCTGGAGAAATGTTCCTTTGAATGTTCTGAGGTCCTGTTTTTGGGGTGCTTTGTCTCATGTTCGGGGCTTCGTATGGACCCTGGGAAGGTCTTGGCTATCACCAACTGGCCTCTTCCTGCTAGCCTCAAGGCCACACAGCGCTTTCTTGGCTTCACTAATTATTATAGGCAGTTCATAAGGAATTACTCTTCCATTGCCGCGCCTATTATCGCTTTGACCAAGAAGGGTGTGAATGCCAGAGACTGGCCTGCCGAAGCTGTCTCTGCATTTCACAACCTGAAACAGGCCTTTGTTTCTGGCCCCCTCTTGAGGAGACCAAATCCTGGGAATGCATTTTTTATTGAAGTGGACGCTTCCTCAATGGGGGTGGGAGCTGTGCTTCTTCAAATCTTTGAGAAGAGACGCCAACCATGTGCGTTCTTCTCCAAAAAAATTTCTCAGGCAGAGAGGAATTATGCCATCGGTGATCGGGAACTTCTCGCAATTAAATTGGCGTTAGAGGAGTGGCGTCATCTCTTGGAGGGTTCCCCTCACTCCATAACGATCTTTACCGATCACAAGAATTTACAGTATCTACAGAATGCTAAACGTCTGAATCCTAGACAGGCCAGGTGGAGTCTCTTCTTTGCCCGTTTTAATTTCACGATTACCTACAAACCTGGTTCCTGCAACGGTCGGGCTGATGCGCTCTCTAGGTCATTTGACACTTTGGACGAGGAGTCCGCCCCTGAACCTGAGCCGATCATTCCCACCTCATGCATTGTTGCCCACTCTACCACCCTGAAGTCTAAAATTCCGCCTGGTAAGACCTTTGTCCCCACTGGGCTAAGAGCTAAGATCCTTCGTTGGGGACATGATTCCAAGGTGGCAGGGCATTCTGGATTCCTCCGATCCTTCCTACTCATCAGTCGTCACTACTGGTGGCCTAATCTCCGCTCAGACGTCAAAGACTACGTTAAAGCTTGTCATGTCTGTGCTCAGTCCAAATCCTCCACACAAGCTCCTGCTGGTCTCCTCATGCCCTTGCCTATTCCTAAGGAACCCTGGGCCCATATTGCCATGGATTTTATCACCGATCTCCCACTGTCTGAGAATAATACAGTCATTTGGGTGGTAATCGATCGATTCTCCAAGATGGCTCATTTTGTTCCTCTTCCTGGTCTTCCTTCTGCCCCTGCCTTGGTTCCCATTTTCATTCGAGAAATTCTCCGCCTACATGGGGTCCCTTCTCATATTGTTTCCGACAGGGGAGTCCAATTCACGTCTCGTTTTTGGAGAGCCTTTTGCAAATCCCTCAATATTGTCTTGGATTTTTCTTCTTCTTACCATCCCCAATCCAATGGACAGACTGAGAGGGTTAATCAGGAGTTAGAGGTCTTTCTTCGCACCTTTGTGTCTTCTCACCATGACGATTGGTCCTCTCTACTCCCGTGGGCAGAATTCTCCCATAACAATCATGTGAATACCAGTTCGCAGAAGACACCCTTTTTCACAGTTTATGGAAAACACCCTCAACTTCCTCTTCCTATGATCTGTTCTCCAGACATTCCAGCTTTGGCTTCGGTTCAGGAGTCTCTCAATTCCGTTTGGGGTCACGTTCATGATTCCCTCCGGGCAGCTGCTGAAAAATTCAAAGGCTTTGCCGACCGCCGCAGGCGTAAACCGCCTTCTCTTCAGCCAGGGGACAAAGTCTGGCTCTCTACCAGGAACATCAAGCTCCGAGTTCCTTCTCTGAAGTTTGCTCCACGATTCATCGGTCCATACACGGTAACTGCTAAACTGAATCCGGTTTGTTTCAAACTCCAGATTCCTAAGAGCCTTAAAATCACTAACTCCTTTCATGTTGCTCTTCTAAAACCTTTAGTCCTCAATAAATTCTCTCGTCCTCTTCCTACCGTGGCGCCTGTCTCTGAGGATAATCAGGAGTACGAGATCAGTCAAATTCTGGACTCCCGACTCTGTAAAGGCGTTCTTCAGTACCTCGTTCATTGGAAAGGGTTTGGTCCTGAGGAGAGGTCTTGGATCACTGCATCTGAGGTCTTTGCTGATCAACGTGTTTGTTAGGCATTGTGTGTTTGGGTTCCTGCCTGCCGTGTGCTACGTCTGTCTCTCTGTTACGTTATTGGCTTGTCCCCGACCATCCCTGTCTGCTCGTGACCCTTGACCTTCGTTCTTCGTTATCCTTGTCTGCTTGTGGCCCCTGACCTTCGGCTTGTTATTCGGTTCTCTCTATCGTGTGCTGCTGCTTCCCCTTATCCTACGGGGCGTGAGCTAGGAAACTCCAGGGGCCGCGACCTGGTCCCAGCCTGCAGCGTAACATCCTCACCACTAGAGGCCCTGGAGAAGACCAGCTGGGTCTTAGACTCCGCGCCCTGGGGAATCTTGGCTCTCGCTTCCGTTGGGATCCCGGTTGTGCTCCTCTGGTCCCGCTTTCCACAACCACCCAGTTTCCTATCCACAGAAGCCAGCCATAGGGTTCACTACCTCGCGGTGCACTCCTGTCCCCCTACGGTGTGCATCTGTGTGCGACTGATCCGTGTACATGAAAGAATGAATGGGGCCATGTATCGTGAGATTTTGAGTGCAAACCTCCTCCCATCAGCAAGGGCATTGAAGATGAAACGTGGCTGGGTCTTTCAGCATGACAATTATCCCAAACACACCGCCCGGGCAACGAAGGAGTGGCTTCGTAAGAAGCATTTCAAGGTCCTGTAGTGGCCTAGCCAGTCTCCAGATCTCAACCCCATAGAAAACCTTTGGAGGGAGTTAAAGTCCGTGTTGCCCAGCGACAGCCCCAAAACATCACTGCTCTAGAGGAGATCTGCATGGAGGAATGGGCCAACATACCAGCAACAGTGTGTGACAACCTTGTGAAGACTTACAGAAAACGTTTGACCTCTGTCATTGCCAACAAAGGATATATAACAAAGTATTGAGATAAACTTTTGATATTGACCAAATACTTATTTTCCACCATAATTTGCAAAAAAAAATATTTCCAAATCAGACAATGTGATTGTCTGGATTTGTTTCCACATTTTGTCTCTCATAGTTGAGGTATACCTATGATGACAATTACAGGCCTCTCTCATCTTTTTAAGTGGGAGAACTTTCACAATTGGTGGCTGACTAAATATTTTTTTGCCCCACTGTAACACAGACACAGGGACACATAATGTTATTTTACAGAGGGGATGTAGTTATGATAGCAGCAGGAGGGGAGGGCCTGGGGAGTGGACGGAGCTGACAGGCAGGGAGGGGAGGGGGAAGAGGATGGGGGAGAGCAGAGGACAGCTGTGGATAATGGAGGCACAACGTAAACTGAGCACGGTGTCAGAGCTCAGCAGCCATGATAAACTGTGGTCAGTTTAAAGGGGGAGGACATAGCCAGGCAGGATCAGCCAGGTGTTTTAGGTGATAGAAGGGGCCAAATTTCACAACACAAGCACTATGCTGTTATTCATGCTTTAAAGGAACAGGATCTTTTTTTTTTTTTTAGGGCAACAAACACTTTAAGCCTGGCACACACTATCATTTTTTTTTTTGTTCAACCCAGCAGGCTAAACGAAAAAAAAAAAACTGAAGAGCTCAGGAGGAGATCATGTACTAACAATCTGATGCTAGTACAGTGATCTCCCCAATGAGGTATTGTGTTCTGAAAGGGGGACGGCCCCCTTACCAGAACACAGTGGTCAGCCCATGCAACCATTGGCTGCGAGCGCTGATTGGATACTGATCGGCAGACCTTTTTCCATCATGCCCCTTTGACAGAAGCCATATACACAGGTCGAATGTCGGCCGATACCGGATGATATTTGGCTCAGGTGTACGAGGCTTTAGGCTCCCTTCAAATTCTCAACCATTGTTCTTGAGTAGGTTAAATATAAATGATTATTCTATACCAGGGGTCTCAAACTGGTGGCCCTCCAGCTGTTGCAGAACTACAATTCCCATGAGGCATTGCAAGGCTAAACAGTTACAAGCATGACTCCCATAGGCAGAGGCATGATGGGACTTGTAGTTCCGCAACAGCTGGAGGGCCGCAGGTTTGAGACCCCTGTTCTATAGCTAATGATGAACTGAGGCTCTTGACGGTATGTGGTCCCAACAGATCACATACAACTCAAGACTGGAATTGAACCAGTAAGTGTCATGCCTTGGAAGGGTGGCCATGGGTACCCCTTTCCCTCCCCTCCACATAACTTATTTCCCATCTTCCTCCTTAATTCCCTTCCCCCTCACTAATGGATCTCCTTATGTACACACTGCCGGACCTTTCAACGGGAAAACCTCAGTCAGAATTTCCGACGGAAAAATAGAGAACCTGCTCTCTATCTAGGTCCGTCGGAAATTCTGACAGAAAAAGTCCGATGGGGCATACACACGGTCGGAATATCCAACGAAAAGCTCCCATCTGACTTTTTCTGTCGGAAATTCCGACCGTGTGTACGCGGCATTAGGCTACTTTCACATGGCCAAAAAATAAAAAAATCGCATTTCCAAGCGTTTTTGGAGACATTCATATAGGTGCATAAACATCCACAGAATGTCAGCATCTACAGAACCCCATTTTCCTTCTCTACCTGGACTACATTGATGTAATCTACACCTTGATGGGCTAGACTTTGCATGAGGCAGCAGATTACTGCCTTTCCACAAAGTAGAGTGTAAACAACAGATTTTCCTCCCTGGAACATAGAAGATAAAGGTTGTGTCCTGGTGGAGACGGATAAATACAAGCTGTCATAGCGCAGCTGGAATGTAAAGCCAGAGTCACTGAGTGGGGGCACACAAGGGAGTCTGTACGCACATCACAGAGCACAAGTTAATGTTATAGCTTAGTTAATAAAAGGCGGTGCGACAAAAGATTTTTATTTTTACAGACGCTGTCAATGTCTCTATCTGAAACTGGTACAGGGCATACATACTATCCAGTTGTCAGTAGACAAAGATGACCACTCTAGTGTCTGTAAATTTTGAGCTAAATATGTCTATATAAAATAAATAAATAAACCTTCCTAGAGTTTGGCCCTAATTGCCTCTGCAATGTTACATGCATCAAAGAACATTGTGAATGAAACACTCTGAATAGAGTATACAAAAGACACAATCTCCATCCTTATCACTGTAACCCAACTGCAGCTCCTCTACATACACACACACACACACACTTCAGCAACCTATGTTTAGAAAGCTATAATTCAAGAATAACAATAACGAAGTGCTGTAACTAATAATCAGATGAGTGGTTGTACCCAGTTAGCTAGGTGTCTCTATCCAATGGTTACCAGTCACATAGCTAGATATGTATGTCTAGTGATCATATAATTAGGTTTGTAGATCTCATGGTCATCAGTTAGACAGTAAAACTGGCCATAGATGATTCAAATCTCAGTCGGTTCAGCAGGGGCCAGCTGAGATTCGAACCATGTATGGGCAGGTTGAATATACCCAAGTTGATTGATTGATCAATTTGGGTACAACCAGCATGTCATATTTTACATGCGATTATTGCTAGCGGCTATTATAGCCACTAGCGAAATTCACTGTGGGGGGCGTAGGGGGCTGTTCCCACAGGGAGACCACAATGGCTCCGTGTGAGGGATTCCCCCATCAACACTGACTGTGCAGATGGGGTAAATCGAGGAATTTTGCAGGAAAGAAAATCGCTCCATCTATGGCCAGCTTAAGTTCCGTCTATCCAGTGGAAACATAAGCAAGGTGCCTTTCTCTAGTTGTGTCTATCCAGTGAAACTCTCAGCTGGGTGATGTTTTAGAGTTGACTGGCCCTACATTGAACAAATTTCATCCAGTTTCTGATGAACCAGCTAAAATTTGAGCTACAGGTGGCCCTGTTGGAACTTCCAGTCCTGATATCCTTTGGTCTAAAAATTGAGGTCGCCAGGCAAAAAATTGTTGGCTGAACAATGCCTGTATCTAATTAGATGCAGGTACTGTCCGCTATCAAAATACAACAGCTGGCAATGCAGACCCCCAATCAACACTGTTTAATAGTTAACATTGTCTGGTCTATTTAATGTAACCATCAGCAAAGTGCCTTTCTCTTGTGTAATCAGTTAGACAGCTTGGTATATTAGTCAGGTGCAAGCGTCCATTGTCAGATGAATATCCTGTGGTTATGGTGATTATCCACCAGTCATCACATAGGTAGAAAGGTGAGACGATCCAGTGGTCAACAGTCAGGCACCAAGGAATGGCTATCCAGTGGTCATCTATTACACAAAACAAACTGTGCTTTGCTACTGTAGGAATGGTGTTATTTGCATGGTGAGCTGTATTGGATTTCCGCTAGACATGTGCTCAGCGTCATATCCAGAAGTTGTCTTTGGGAAATAGACGTAGGACTGCTTCCAGCATTGCTGCAGAGATTGAAGGGGTGGAGGGTCAGCCTGTTAGTGCTCAGACCATACGCTGCACACTGCATCAAATTGGTCTGCATGGCTGTCGTCCCAGAAGGAAGCCTCTTCTAAAGATGATGCACAAGAAATTCCGCAAACAGTTTGCTGAGGATAAGCAGACAAAGGACATGGATTACTGGAACCATGTCCTGTGGTCTGATAAGACCAAGATAAACTTATTTGGTTCAGATGGTGTCAAGCGTGTGTGGTGGCCACCAGGTGAGGAGTACAAAGACAAGTGTGTCTTGCCTACAGTCAAGCATGGTGGTGGGAGTGTCATGGTCTGGGGCTTCATGAGTGCTGCCGGCACTGGGGAGCTACAGTTCATTGAGGGAACCATAAATGCCAACATGTACTGTGGCATGCTGAAGCAGAGCATTAACCCCACACCTCCAAGATGACCACTGCCTTGCTAAAGAAGCTGAGGGTAAAGGTGAGGGACTGGCCAAGAATTTCTCCAGACCTAAACCCTATTGAGCAACTGTGGGGCATCCTTAAATGGAAGGTAGAAGAGCACAAGGTCTCTAACATCCACCAGCTCCGTGATGTCGTCATGGAGGAGGGGAAGAGGACTCTAGAGGCAACCCGTGAAGCTCTGGTGATCTCCATGCCCAAGAGGGTTAAGGCAGTGCTGGAAAATAATGGTGGCCACACAAAATATTGACACTTTGGGCCCAATTTCGATATTTTCACTTCGGTGTGTACTCACTTTTATTGCCAGCGGTTTAGACATTAATGGCTGTGTGTTGAGTTATTTTGAGGGGACAGAAAATTTACACTGTCATTAGACTTGTGCACAACGGAAAAATTTGTTTAGTTTAGTTTAGTTTCTTTTCGGTCCTGTTGATTCGTAATCATTCGTAATTTTGCTAAACGGGATTTTTCGTGTTCGGACTAATTCATATTTTCGCAAGCGTTATTTTTCGTTGAATCGGAATGATTCGTATTAATGTAAGCCTTATTTTTAGTTGATTTATAATTCGTACTTTCGGTAGAGTACATTGTTTTTCGTTGATTCTAGACACAACTCCTACTTTCGTAACTTTTTTTTGGTTCGTTGATTCGTAATTTTCAGTGTCTCTCTCACAATGGCGCTGCCTAACGTGCTTCTAATGGATTCGTACTTTTCTAAATAAATAGCGGTTATTTGTAACGATTCAAAATCTCGTATTTTACTTTCGTTTTTGACATGTGGCTATAGCCTCCGCCCCCTGTACACCATTTTGAGAGGGAGTTTAGCACGGTGAGGGAGGAGCAGAGAGCAGAGCAGAGTGTTATTGTGCTTTGAATGAATTCGTACATTCTTAACTTTTTTTTGGTTCGTTGATTCGTAATTTTCCGTGTCTCTCACAATGGCGCTGCCTAACGTGCTTCGAATGGATTCGTACATTCGTAACTTTTTTTTTGGTTCGTTGATTTGTAATTTTCCGTGACGGATCACAACAAGTCGACTTGCTGTTGCATTAGGCCGCATTAACGCAACAACGAATTGTGCCGAAGGCATTCGAGCATTCGCTATTTGCGATATAATTTATTTCGGATTCGGTTTTATTCGTAATTGCTTTGTTCGGAAATTCGAATGCTTCTGAACGTCCGAAAGTTGCTAAATTCGTACGAATTTCGATTCGTTACGAAACAAATTGCACAAGCCTAAAGCCCTGTACACACGATCAGTTTGACTGATGAAAACCGTCTGATGGATTGTTTTCATCAGACAATCCGATCGTGTATGGGACCCATCAGTCTTTTTTCCATCGGTTTTAAAAAATAGAACATGTTTTAAAATTATCTGATGGATAAAAAACCGATGGCAATTTCCGATCGTCTGTGGGGAAATCCATCAGATAAAAAACCCAAGCATGCTCAGAATCAAGTCGACACATGCTCAGTAGCATTGAATTTCATTTTTCTCAGCTCATCGGAGTGTTTTACGTCACCACGTTTGGAACGGTCGGTTTTTTGACTGATGGTGTGTAGGCAAGACTGATGGAAAACAGTTTCATCGGATTTCTGATGGACAAATCCATCAGACGAAAATCCATAGGATATCTGATCGTGTGTACAGGGCTTAACTGTTATATAAGCTGTACACTGACTACTTTACATTGTAGCAAAGTGTAATTTCTTCAGTGTTGCCACATGAAAAGGTATAATAAAGTATTTACAAAAATGTGAGAGGTGTACTCACTTTTGTGACATACTGTATATAAATATAGCTTTTGTTTTTTCCATACAGGACATCATTATTGGAGTGCCGCTTGGCCCATGAATGGTTCAATGAAAAAAGTAGTGCTGAGATTAGTCCAAACTTCAAATACATATAATTATTGGGAACTCCATTAGCAACAGCTTATTGGGCTGGTCAGTTATAAATGAGCATTTTCTCTCTGGTCTACTAAGCTTTTACCATGCTGAAGAATCTGTTGGCACAGCATGAATAAGTTGATAATGATCACAACCTTGCTGGCTGTCAGTGACCAACTATCCCTACTCTGGCTGATTGTATGTTCAGTGAAAAGCTGCCATATGGTCAATGAGATGATCACAATCCATTTCACTCACAGGATTCAGTCTAGCTAGTAATCACAGCTTTAGATGCCTTAAGCCTCGTACACACGGGCGGGAATCCCGTCGGGAAAAAACACGTCGGTTTTCCCAACGGGATTCCCGGCAAGGGATTCCCTTGCATGCCGAGTGTACACACAGCCATTCAAAAGAACCACCGTTCTTTTGAATGGAAAGAACGCGGTGACGTCATCGACTACGACGAGCCTGCGCTCGTCACATTCGATGCCGTCGCCGCCATCTTGCTACACCCTACACTACCCTTGAATGCTACCGCACATGCGTCGAAGTCTTTTCGAGCATGCGCGGGTTTACCATGGACAGGTAAGCATACACACTCACGGTTTTCTCGGCAGGAAACACTGCCGAGAATTCTGACGAGAAAAATAGAGAGCAGGTTCCCGACGAGAAACCATACACACGAACAGTTTTCTCGGCTAAAAGCTCTCCCAGCAGCTTTCTTGCCAAGAAAACCGGTCGTGTGTACGAGGCTTCAGATGTAACTAGCAAACCACAGGTCCAGTTCCTGAAAAATAACCAACTGAAATGCAAACATTTTTTTTGTACACATCCTCATGGTGTAAAATTGCATTGTTACACAAAGTATTTGGGAAATACATTACTTGAATTTATGGTGACTATACAGTAGATTTTTATGTATGTTTGTGCAGTAGCAGAGAGCAGTACAGAAGCTACAATATAACTTATCCTCTGTTTACACAGCATGGCTGATAACCTTCTGTCTTCATCAGAGAGGGTTCAAATATGCCTACCTCTGGTAGCCCTGACCCTGGTGTTTTTGAGCACATACAGTACTGTACTGTATTTATTGATGGTAAATCACAAGACACTGTCCATTTCCAATCCAAAGGTGGTCTAGAGTTGGTCATAGAAATGCTTGGTGTATTGATGGGCTGTAAATGCCTTACAACTATTGATTTATATCCAAGATTATACCAAGTAATTCCATATATTATATGTAATAACTTTTTATGAGTTTGCATGCGGATTGTTTCAGTGGACTTTAAACATGACTCATTCTATATGGCACAAGATGTTCTACTTTGGAGCATATGTTAGATCTTGGCAGTGGAAACAATGTAGGGCAAAGCAACAGGTTTACTTTACTCACTTCAATACAGGGCACTTATACCCCCTTCGTGCCCAGACCAATTATCAGCTTTCAGTGCTCTCGCACTTTGAATGCCAATTACTCAGTCATGCAACACTGTACCCAAACAAAGTTTTTATATTTTTTTTCACACAAATAGAGCTTTCTTTTGATGGTATTTACTGTATATACTCGAGTATAAGCCGGCCAGAATATAAGCTGAGGCACCTAATTTTACCACAAAAAAACTGGGAAAACGTATTGACTCGAGTATAAGCCTAGGGTGGGAAATGCAGCAGCTACTGTAAGTGGAAAAGAGGGTCAACAATGCCCATCTGCAGCCTCACAGTGCCCATTTGCCGCCTCACTGTGCCCATTTGCCGCCTCACTGTGCCCATTTGCCGCCTCACTGTGCCCATATGCAGCCTCACTGTGCCCATTTTCAGCCTCACTGTGGCCATTTTCAAAGGATGAAGTGGTGGGTGCCCAGGGTCAAAGGTTGAAGCGGTGGGTACACAGCCCTGCTGTAAAAGAATACAGAGTATGAATGCCCAACTCTACCCACCCCTACCCATATACTGCCAGCCAAGGGGCCCCACACACAGCTGGAAGCACGTGTGTTTCCTCTCACAGCAAACTGTCCGCCAGGCAGCTTCCATTACTCTCCATCCCCCTCCCCTTCTCCCAGAGCTGACAGGAACGATATAGAGGAAGAATAAAGTGAAAGCCCAGGTCCCCGGGTCCACTGCGGCTGTACATAAGAAGAAAGACAACTCTCTCTTTTAATTTCCTTACTTTATTCCAGGCCGCAGCTCCACATGGAAGGCTCGTCTCTATGGTAACCGTAACGTCGAGCCAGGCTTCGCCACTGCTGCTAGACCTCGTCTCCCGCCACAGCAACTTGAGCCCGATGTACTCCAGTGCCTGACGTCTCCGGTCAGCAATGGATGTGGGCGGGAGCTGTCCTGTCTGCACTACTGTTTACAGTCCGCACCGTCCACTAAAACAAAGCTCCGCCTCCTCCTCATCACGGACGGATGAGGAGGAGGCGGGACGGCGCGGACTTGCTATACACACAGCCCTGACTGACACCTGACTCGAGTATAAGCCGAGGGGGGCATTTTCAGCACAAAACATTGTGCTGACAAACTCGGCTTATAGTCGAGTATATACGGTAATCACTACTGGGTATTTTATTTTTTGCAATGTCCTGGGAGTTCTGTATTTATTTAGTAAGAGGCATGGCGCGTTTTATGAAGTTGTAATTTTTTTCCCACAATTCTTGGGAAAATCAAGAAATTATTTTTATTTTTACACAAAATTGTCATAACAACAAGTTATTTCTCACACACAGCATATGCATACTTCCAATTACACCCCAAAATACATTCTGCTACTTCTCCTGAGTATACAGTAGTGATACCACATGTGTGAGACTTTTACACAGCGTGGCCACATTGAGAGGCCCAACATGCAGGGAGCACCTTCAGGCGTTCTAGGAGCATAAATTACACATCTAATTTCCTGACTACCCATCACATTTTTAAAGGTCCCTGGAGCACCAGGACAGTTGAATTACCCACAAAATGACCCCATTTTGCAAAGAAAATACCCCAATGTAAATACTATGAGGCATGGGCTGCAGATAGGTACTCAGGTAATCTGATGGGCTGCAGATAGGTACTTGGGTAGTCTGATGGGTTGGAGACAGGTACTCAGGTAATATGATGAGCTGCAGATAGGTACTCGGGTACTCTAATGGGCTGGAGACAGGAGCATGTGAGTGCATTGCATGTCATTTTATCTTTGCTTAATAAAGAAGTTTATGGCACCAGGGAGTTTGCTTCCTTGGTCTCACATGATCACCGGGCCACGATTACCGGGATCCACAATCCTTCGGTTGCAGGAGAGGTGCACTGCGTGGCCCTAACTTGGAACAGACTGGATCACATACATGTACGTGATCCAGCCTGCCTGTGCTGACCTCCTGCAGTGAGCTGGGAAGTGGTGAAAGCTTCATACAAATCTATTTTTCAAAGCAAACGTTTTTTTTTTTTGCAATAACCTGATGTAGGTGGAGGTCAAGTTCACTGACATTAGCTTTCACTTTGATCACACTGTAAAGAGATCTGGAGGAGGTTCTGCCAATAACAGGCTGTGTTACGCCCCTCCAACCTGTGTTAATGGTGTGTATGTGCTGGGACCAACAGGGAGGGGAAAACAACATCACTTAGCACAGGGATCCTCAAACTACAGCCCTCCAGCTGTTGCGGAACTACAAATCCTATGAGGCATTGTAAAACTCTGACATTCACAGACATGACTAGGCATGATGGGAATTGTAGTTCCTGAACACCTGGAGGGCCGTAGTTTGAAGACCCCTGATGGTCTTAGCATCTTATATCCTGCCCCTATAGTGAGGACATGAAAGGGGAGGGAGTGTCATTTTCTACTGTGTAAACACCCATATGTGTGACTCTATAGTCACATGGGCTAAACAGATAAGAAAAAATAGCAAATGAACAGTTTAGAAGAGAACTGAAACTGGAGCATGCTCAGTAGATGTCAACAGCTGGTCTACATAATCTTAGCTTGCAGCAGGGACACAGACAAGGAGGGAGGGACAGTGAACAGGATCAGCAAGGATTTTTGCAGTCTACAGAAAACAAATGCTCTAGTGGATGGATGACTATGAACACAATGTAATATAGCATGTACTTTTTGATGATTTGGGTTTAATTACGTTTTTATCTATTTAAAAAATAAATAAACCTAATTTGCCTTCTGATGTAAAAACAAACAAACAAGAACAGTAAGGCCCGGTTCACATAGGGGCGACTCGTCAGGCAACTCGGTCGCCTGACGAGTAGCGTCCCGCTCTGTACTATGGAACCGTTCAAATAGGAGCGACTCGAGTCGCTCTGACTTAGAAAAAGGTTCCTGTACATCTTTTGGGGGCGACTTGCATTGACTTCTATACAGAAGTCATTATGCAAATCGCCTCAGGCGGGCGTCTCAAGTCGTCTTGAGATTGGGCCGCCGAGTCGCCCCCGAAGTCGTACCGCTCCTGTGAGAACCAGGCCTAAATGCTAAGAAACTTTCCTATGGAGTAGGAGATATTACAATGCCTGATGAATAAATATGGGATTCTCTCAGTAGCCTGATATTAAACATTTTATTTTTGCATGGTAGTGGTTTTTACGAGCTCCACTTTAATAAGGTCCAGCTGCTACCACCCCTGTTCATCTAGCACTGATCTCTTGAAGCTCAAAGCTTTTTGTACACCGAGTTCTTGCTCAGTGTATAAGAAAAAGGGGCCCTTTTCCGTCTGCCCTCTTCATTCTCTTGGAATCCTTCTCACTGAACTTTTCTGGTTTCCATGGAAATAGCAGTATTCTCAGTGTTAAAATATTCAGAGTGAGAGCAAGAGCTCTGAAGATCACACGGCAGATGCTGCAATGCTGAGGCAGACAGAGCTCTGTACGCAAGCACTGCTCCTACGCACAACATAATCAGACTGGAAGTGCACCCCGTACACGCACACCCACCCACCCACATGCACACAAATGTCGCCTACTTGTACTTCCTGCATGCGTATCTACACGATGACCATATGTATACATGCACCCTGGAATATAATACGGACTTTTAGTTATTACGTATAAACATTGACAGCGAATGTCCAATGTGATTTTCCCTGCTTGAAAATAACAGATACATACACGCAAAAGGTAAGGCTATAAAGTAGATATGCATACATACAGATAGATATACACACAGACATAATTTATGTCTGTGATTTGTGAGGGGGTTAGCTCGGCAGCGGGTGTGTGTGACCCCCGAGATGGGCTCCCCACACAAAAACAGGCCCAGCAAACGGAGGTTGTGGTTTTCAAAATCAAAAAGGTGCGGTTTATTTTCTATTTACAGTGACAAAACACAGCAAAGCAAAAGAAACATAAACAAAATAAATCCTGGTCAACTTGACCTCTGACTAAACATACAGGTTTCCTAACTAACAACTGGGATCAGCCTAGTGCTGTCCTAGTCCCTAAGTCCCTGGTTTTAAATGTCCAAGCAAATAGCCACACAGGCTTTGTCTCACCGCACAGGGGTTCACTCTCCCTAGACAGTCCACACAGGTCTGGGTCCAGGCATGAGCTAACATCTAATGAAGCTGGGAGTTCTTATAGAGGCCTAAATGAGCTGACAAGCTTCAGCTGGTCTCATCAACTCCCTGTCTGCACGACGCCCAGCACTCTCCCTAGAGGTATGAGTCATCCATGAGCCTACTAGCCTCAGCTGGGCTTATACAACTCTCCACCTAGTTGTATAAGTCGGCGTAAAGCCTGAATCTGGGCGAAATATATCTACCCCCCTGGATGCAACCAGGTGACTTTACCTTCCTGCTGTCACATACCCCCCCCCCTCTTGTTTTAACCTCGGGGTTGGAACACCAGCAATCAGGCATTCATGTACTCGAGACAAAGCATCCACATTCCCCATTTGAACGCCAGGGCGATGCTTTACTGTGAAGTTGAATTCCTGGAGGGCCAGGAACCACCTATTCACTCTTCTATTTGTTTCCTTGTTTTGAGCCATCCACTTTAACGGAGCGTGATCCGTAACCATGTCAAAGTGCCTACCTAGCAGGTAGTACCGAAGGGAATCTAGAGCCCACTTCACCGCTAAACACTCCTTTTCAACGGTGGCGTAATTTACCTCATGGGACTTCAACTTCCTGCTGAGGTAAATGACTGGGTGCTCTTCCCCGTTCCAGACCTGGGACAATACTGCTCCTAACCCCACATCTGACGCATCACTTTGTACGACAAAGTCTTTAGAGAAGTCGGGTGAGTACAACACTGGCTGGCTACATAAGGCTTGTTTCAAGAATTGGAATGCTGCCTCAGCCTCGGGGGTCCATTTAATCATGACCGACCCTTTCCCCTTCGTCAGGTTGGTTAGGGGCACAGCCTTAGAAGCAAAGTGGGGAATGAATCGCCGATAATACCCAGCGATTCCCAGAAAGGCTCGTACCTGCTTCTTGCTGTTGGGACGTGGCCAACTCTGGATGGCCTCGACTTTGTTGAGTTGGGGTTTTATTACTCCCCTCCCAATGGTGTACCCAAGATATTTGGCCTCCTCCTGCCCAATGGTACTCTTCTTGGGGTTAGCCGTAAACCCCGCTTCCCGAACAGAGTCCAGGACTGCTTGCACTTTTGGCAGATGTGAGGCCCAATCTGTGCTATGGACAATTATGTCATCCAGGTAAGCCGCAGCATACTTCCGATGGGGCCTCAGCATCTGGTCCATTTTCCGCTGGAATGTGGCCGGCGCATTCTGTAACCCGAACGGCATTCTTTTGTATTGGAACGCCCCGTCTGGGGTTACAAATGCGGTTTTCTCTTTGGCCGACTTGGCCAGGGGGATTTGCCAATACCCTTTTGTGAGGTCAAGAGTCGTCATGTATCGGGCTGTTCCCAGCCGGTCGATCAACTCATCTATACGTGGCATGGGGTAGGTGTCAAATTTTGTAACTTTGTTCAACTGACGAAAATCGTTACAAAATCGCCAGCTCCCATCCGGTTTAGGCACCAACACAATGGGACTAGACCAATCACTTTGGGACTCCTCTATCACCCCTAAGTTCAGCATTTTCTGTACTTCCTCCCGTATTGCCTCCCGTCGGGCCTCTGGGATCCGATAGGGTTTTAACTTCACCCTTTCACCGGGCGGGGTAATGATGTCATGCTCTACCCCAGATGTTTGTCCCGGCAGCTCAGAGAATACCTCCTTGTTGCGAAGCACAAACTCCTTAACCTCCTGTTGTTGGGGTTGTGACAAGGTGGCTGCTATTCCAACCTCAGGAATCACGCAACCAGTTTGAGCTGGTGACCAAGTGTCTGCGACTAGGGACTCTCTATCCCTCCAGGCTTTCAACAGATTAACGTGATAGATCTGTTCGGGCTTTCGCCTTCCTGGTTGTCTGACCTTGTAATTCACTTCGCTCACTTTTTCCATTAGCTCGTAGGGGCCTTGCCATTTGGCAAGGAATTTACTTTCAACCGTAGGGACAAGTACCAGTATCCTATCCCCCGGGGAAAAGGTACGGGTCTTGGCTCCACGGTTGTACACTCTTTGCTGTGCTAACTGCGCTTGGGCCAAATGTTCCTTCACGATGGGCATTACCTGTGCAATTCGGTCTTGCATCAGGGCGACATGCTCAATCACACTCCTGTGGGGAGAACTCTCACTTTCCCAAGTTTCCTTGGCAATATCCAACAGCCCTCTTGGGTGTCTCCCATACAGTAACTCAAAGGGGGAGAATCCCGTAGAGGATTGGGGCACCTCCCTAATAGCAAACATCAGATAAGGAAGTAGACAGTCCCAATCCTTTCCATCTCTATCCACCACTTTCTTCAACATTTGTTTTAGGGTTTTGTTGAACCTTTCAACCAGCCCATCGGTTTGGGGGTGATACACAGATGTACGTAATTGCGTCACTTTGAACAATTTACACAGCTCCTTCATAACCCGGGACATAAAGGGTGTACCTTGGTCCGTAAGCAGTTCTTTACAAATACCCACCCGGCTAAACACAAGAGATAGCTCTTTGGCTATGGTTTTGGCCGAGGTATTTCGGAGAGGGATCGCTTCTGGATAACGGGTGGCATAGTCCATTATAACTAATATGTACTGGTGCCCCCTAGCGGACTTGATTATAGGACCTACCAAATCCATGGCGATCCTCTCAAACGGGACCTCAATGATGGGTAGAGGGACCAGCGGGCTACGGAAATGTGGCATCGGGGCCGACCTCTGACACACAGGGCAGGAGGAACAATAATTTTCTATGTCCTTCATCACCCCCGGCCAATAGAATCTCTGTAATACCCTCTCTCGGGTTTTCTCTGTCCCCAGATGACCTCCAAGAATGTGCCCATGGGCCAACTCCAACACCAACTTCCTGTAAGGTTTGGGCACCACAAGCTGCTCAACGGTTTCTTCTGCCCTTTTTGCCACCCGATACAGTAGGTCCTTCTCTACGCTGAAGTATGGGTAAGTGCAGGTATTATCTGGGTTCACTAACTCGCCATCTATTTCCACTACGTTTTCCCGTGCCTTTATTAGGGCGGGGTCTTTTAACTGTTCTGTGGCAAAATTTTCCCTGTGAACCTCCAGATCAGAAAACTCCACAGACGGTAGGTTTTCGTCTGAGGAGGTGGGCTCCTCTCCAGTTTCTTGAGTCTCCCCTGCCAATACTGATAAGGGAAATTCCGGAGAGTCCTCACCACTCTCAGGGGAGTTCTGGCTATCACATTCCTGGTACATAGGGGCACCAGTGGGGGGCTCAGGATCATCCCACAGTTCCCAGAACTTCGGAAAATCCCTTCCCACAATGGCGTCATGCGGTAACTGAGATACTAAGCCCACTGGATGAGAGAGGGTACCTTTGGGGGTCTCGAAACACACTGTAGTCACTGGATACTCTCGGGTGTCCCCATGCACACAAATAACAGCTACCTTGCTATTCCCAGAGACCTCTGTTTTAACTAACTCAGCCTTTATCAGGGTCACAAGGCTACCTGAATCCAGCAATACCACAACATTTCTACCATTAACACACATTTTGCATAAATGTTTCTCAGTTCCTCGAATGGCAGTGCATGCGACTGTCGCACACAGCGACTGACGTCTGCCCGTCAGAAAGTCACACTGCATGGGTTCCTCCACAACCGGGCAATTGGCTGCAATATGTCCCGCTTGCCGGCAGCGGTAGCAAACGATCCTTCTTGCGGCCTCTTGAGCCGCTGATTTCCCAGGCTGTTCTCGCCAAACTTGGGGTAGAGCTCCCACCCTCTCACTCTCTCCACCCTCACCCCTTGGAATCCTCTTATCCGCCCCTGGGGATGGTCTGGTCTTAGGGTGGAAAGTCCGAGTGTCTCTGGAAGAGGCCGTCAGGTTCTCTGTAGCCAAGTATTTCTCCACACGATCCACAAGACCATCGGCCGTCTCTGGGTCTCCATGGCTTACCCACTTTTGGATGGCAGTAGGAAGAGCTCTCAAAAACCGATCCATTACAACACGTTCCACAATCTTTGGTGCGGACAAAGTCTCTGGCTGTAGCCACTTTCTGCTCAGGTGAATGAGATCATACATTTGAGACCTGGGGGGGTTTTACAAGCTGGAAAGTCCAGTTATGCACACGCTGAGCCCGGACAGCCTGGGTGACACCCAGCCTTGCCAATATTTCAGCTTTTAGCATCACATAGTCTTTTGCTTGGTTAGGCTCTAGGTCATAGTAAGCTTTCTGCGATTCACCAGTTAACAGAGGAGCCACCAGTCCAGCCCACTGCTCCTCAGGCCACTTTTCTCTTTCAGCGGTCCTTTCAAATGTGGTCAAAAATACCTCTGGATCATCCTCTCCAGTCATTTTTGTCAATAAACGACTCACCCCAAAGGACGCGGTATTAGTGGGACGGCTTTCCTCACTGGTCTGCGGACGTTGCTGCATTGCTGCTTCCATCTGTTGTTGTAGTCTCTGCTCTTGCTTCTGCAACAGGTCTATGAAGCGGGCCTCAGATTGCTACTGGGCTTGTTGCTGAGCCTCCAGACTCTGTTGCAAAGTTGCGTTTGTCTGCTGCTGGGCTGCAAGGCTCTGTTGATGAGCTTGCTGCTGGGCTGCGAAGTTCTGTTGTTGAGCTGCAAGGCTCTTTTGCAAACCTGCATTTGTCTGCTGTTGATTGGCATTTGCTAGAGCCAGCTGCTTCAGTATCTCCTCCATGCTGGCTTAAAAAAAAACTGCCACTGGTTCTCCACCAACTGTGAGGGGGTTAGCTCGGCAGCGGGTGTGTGTGACCCCCGAGATGGGCTCCCCACACAAAAACAGGCCCAGCAAACGGAGGTTGTGGTTTTCAAAATCAAAAAGGTGCGGTTTATTTTCTATTTACAGTGACAAAACACAGCAAAGCAAAAGAAACATAAACAAAATAAATCCTGGTCAACTTTACCTCTGACTAAACATACAGGTTTCCTAACTAACAACTGGGATCAGCCTAGTGCTGTCCTAGTCCCTAAGTCCCTGGTTTTAAATGTCCAAGCAAATAGCCACACAGGCTTTGTCTCACCGCACAGGGGTTCACTCTCCCTAGACAGTCCACACAGGTCTGGGTCCAGGCATGAGCTAACATCTAATGAAGCTGGGAGTTCTTATAGAGGCCTAAATGAGCTGACAAGCTTCAGCTGGTCTCATCAACTCCCTGTCTGCACGACGCCCAGCACTCTCCCTAGAGGTATGAGTCATCCATGAGCCTACTAGCCTCAGCTGGGCTTATACAACTCTCCATCTAGTTGTATAAGTCGGCGTAAAGCCTGAATCTGGGCGAAATATATCTACCCCCCTGGATGCAACCAGGTGACTTTACCTTCCTGCTGTCACAGATTATAAAGTCATTTTTAGTATCTATTATGTTTTGTAGAATGCATATTCTTTCTACAAATACGCTCAACAATGCTCAAAATGACATTTTCCAGCAGTCCTTTATTAAAGTGGAACTTCAATCCTCCTCCCTAAATGGCTCTGGCCCCAAGCACCGCCAATATGGTGCGTGTGCAGATGGGCCCACAGGTTATGCCCAGGCTCCAGCTTTGCTAGCATTATTCTTTGTATGTGTGTGGCAAAACATGCGCAGATCCCGGAAACTCCGGTGCATGCGTAGATGTGCTGGGGCGGGCAGTGAGAAAGTCTTGCCTTAGCGAGAAGAGTGAAAGTGCTGCCTTGCAGTACAAATAAAGTCCTTTAAGCAATAAATAAAAAAAAAGATGTCCATTAGTAAGGGGGAGGAGGCAAAGGAGGAAAACTTCACAGATGGGGGGGAGGTCTGCTTTAACAGGGATAGCCCTGCAGAGCCATTCCTAATTTATCTGTGCATAGGATATACAGTGGGGAAAAATAATTATTTGATTCCCTGCAGATTTTGTAAGTTTGCCCACTTAAGCCGGCCATACACTTTTCGAATTTCGAAAGAATTTTCTTTCGAAAATCGTATCAAAGAATTTTCGTACGAATTTCGCACCGTTAGTGGGCTGCAGCAACAGCCAATTTTCGTGCGGCAATCAAATTTGAGGAATCCCACATGTTGGAAATTTTTTGAAAAACAAACGTTTTTCTGATCAATGATGGGAGAATCGTGCAAGAAATGTAATAGAAAAAAAAAATTTGCATGTGCAAGAAAAGAATATTCCCGGAGAGAAAATAATATTCCCGGAGAGAAAATAATATTCCCGGAGAGAAAATAATATTCCCGGCAACATGAAGGTTTGGTCGGCCAAATTTCGAAAATCAATGGTGGCATCATCGGATCACAAAAAAAAAAAAACTTTCTGATTTTGAAAAGAAAATTCATTTGAAATTCGACCATGTATGGCTTTACAAAGAAATTAAGGGTTTATCATTTTTATCATAGGTGTATTTTAAATGATAGAGTCCGAATATCAACCAAAAATACAGCAAAAAAAACGCATAATACAAATGTTATATATTGAATTGCAGTTCAGTGAGTAAAATAAGTATTTGTTCCCCAAGCTAAACATGACTTAGTACTTGGTGGAGAAACCCTTGTTGGCAAGCACAGAGGTAAGACGTTTCTTGTAGTTGGTTACCACCAGGTTTGCACACATCTCAGGAGGGATTTTGGTTTTTGGTTCACTCTTCCTATCAGTGCCACTCATCAATGCCCATCAGTGCCGCCTATCGGTGCCGACCAGTGCCGCCTATCAGTGCCAATCAGTGCCACCTATCAGTGCTACCTATTAGTGCCCACCAGTGCCGCCTATCAGTGCCCATCAGTGCTGCCTATTAGTGCTCATCAGTGCCACATATCTGTGCCACCTATCAGTGCCCATAAGTGCGGTATATTAGTGCCCCCTCATCAGTGCCACCTAATCAGTGCCCATAAGTGCTGCCTCATCAGTGCCCATAAGTGCCACCTCATCAATGCCCACAAGTTCAGCCTACCAGTGCCTATCAGTGCCGCCTCATCAGCGAAGGAGAAAAAATACTTATTTACAAGATTTACTGACGGAAACTAAGTAAAAAAAGTTTTTTTCACAATTTTTGGTCTTTTTTATTTTTTTTATAAAAAATAAAATACCCAGCAGTGATTAAATACCACCAAAAAAAAGCTCTATTTGTGTGAAGAAAATTAAAAAAAATTTATTTGGGTACAGTGTAGCATGACAGCGCAATTGTCATTGAAAGTGTGACAGTGCTGAAAGCTGAAAAATGGCCTGGGCAGGAAAGGGGTGTAAGTGCCCTGTAGGCAAGCGGTTAATATGCTTCTTCTTGAGCCACTCCTTTGTTATCTTGATGGTATGTTTTGGGTCATTGTCATGCTGGAAGACCCATTCACAACCCATCTTCGGCGTTCTGGCTGAGGGAAGAAGGTTCTCATCCAAGATTTTACAATACATGGCACCGATCATTGGTCCCTCAATGCGGCAAAGTCAGCCTGTACCTTTAGCAGAGAAACCGCCCCCAAAACATCATGTTTCCACCTCCGTGCTTGACTGTAGGGATTGTGTTCTTAGGGTCATAGTCTCCATTTTTCTTCCTCCAAACACGGCGAGTCAAGTTAATGCTCAACCCCCCCACCTGTGCCTTAGTCCTGGAACACCTTCATACTGCAGGTTTTTGGGATTTAAAGGGCCAGGGGTTTGTGTTTGAACTGGGCTCTAAGCTGATTGGCAAAGAAACCCTTGTTGGCGAGCACAGAGGTAGGACGTTTCTTGTAGTTGGTTAGCAGGTTTGTACACATTTCAGGAGGGATTTTGGTTTTTGGTTCACTCTTCTTTACAGATCTTTTCCAACTCATTTAGGTTTCTTGGCTGCCGCTCGCCAACTCTAAGTTTCAGCTCCCTCCATAAATTTTCTATAGGATTAAGGTCTAGAGACTGGCTAATTCACTCCATAACCTCAACCAGTTCCCGCCCGCCCCACCGTCAAATGACGGTGTCCCAGAACGGCCGCTCTCGCCCGGCCGCGCCATGTTGGTAGGACACAGCGCGACCCCGATCCAATCACAGCCGATCACATGTAAACACGGAGATGCGGGTAATCAGCGCTCCTCTCCTCACACTGACACAGTGTGTTGCGAGGAGAGTCGATCAGCGGCATCTCCTCGCAGGGGACAACAAAACATGTAATCAGGGCACTGATCATCCGCCCCAAAGATGCTGCTTGCAGGACTTTTTCTAATGTCCCGCAAGTGCACTGTCCCAGTGTGAAAATACACACTGAAATGAATGGGAGGCGGTTTTCAGGTGCTATTTAGAGGCTATTTCTAAAACGCCAGAAAACCGCCTCAGTATGAAAGGGGTCTAAGGTGTAAAAGAGAGAGAGCAGTGCTGCTGCTGTAGGGCACAGCATTGGATCAAGGCAGGTAAGTATTTAGGGGGGCTGGGGGGGGGGGAAGGAGATCATGGAAGGTGTTTTACCTTAATGCAAAAAATGCATTAAGGTAAAAATCCTTATGCCTTTACAACTATTTTTATTTCATCTTTACATGCTTTTTTTTTTGGAGGTTTATTATTTACACAATTGGTCTGACATGCCTTCTATGTGACAGTATAAGAGACTGTTTATATTAACTCACATTATGTGTGTTGGGGCATTGACATGTGTTGAGTTAAATGTTGCTCACCCATCTAAATTTACCACAATGCAATAGTGCACAGTAATGCATTTAAACGTTATGTTGGAGTACCATTGCAAAGCAAGAGTGTGAATCCAGTCTGAAGGAGCAGTCAGATGCTCTTTATACAGACACCAGGATTGGTGTCATAATTGGTGTAATAAAGATTGGTGTCTCTCTAAAACTGGAGAGTGTAAAATCTGGTGCAGCTGTGCATGGTAGCCAATCAGCTTCTAACCTCAGCTTGTTCAATTAAGCTTTGACAAAAAACCTGGAAGCTGATTGGTTTCTATGCAGAGCTGCACCAGATTTTGCTCTCTCCGGTTTTTGTAAATCAACCCAGGGATCTTTTTGACCCCCCGATATTTCAGCCTGGGACATAGTCTGGTGGGAATTTGACGCCTCTGAACCTGAGAAGCTATGCACCTTCAGATTAAACAGAGGAGATCTGTGAACTACAGTTCACCAATCTCCTCTACTCTCAGTCTAAAAGCAGCACAAAGTGCCTCTGGGTTCACAGTGGAATCAGCTCAGCACTAGGGTAAGAAAGTGGGAAGAAACCTGTTGATCTCTTGCTAAGACTAGGCCCTAGACACACCCTAGGTTGCCTAGTGGGTAATCCAGCCCAACTAAGTGATGTAGACAGTAGATAATTCAACTCTACTTTTGTGGGGGGGGGGGGGGATATCCTTTCCAGGTAAGTCATATACAACAATTTTAGAAAACGTAATCACAGATAAAAAGTCAGGCTTTTCCACTAACTTCCTCAGACTGAAAGAATAGGCAGTGCTTAATGGGGTGGGGGCTGCTGTAATTGAAAAACGTATTCCAGTGTAAGACCACTTTCACACTGAGGCGCTTTTCAGGCGCTTTCACGCTAAAAACAGGACCTAAAAAGCTCACGAAAACTTGTTTCCATTAAAATCAATGAATGCTTTCACACTGGGGCAGTGTGCTGGCAGGGCTGTGAAAAACTTCCCTCTCCATTGAAATGAATGGAAAGCTCTTTAAAAGCACCTGAAAAGTGCTTCAAAAGCGCTTAGTGTTTTTACTGGCAGTTTAGAAGCGCCTCATTGTGAAAGTGGTCTTATAATAAAAGAAAATCTACTGGAAAAAGCAGTGAACCAATTACATGGGAAGGAAGTGAAAGTTGTTCTGACCACAGACAAGTGCATTGGGGCAGGATTTATATTTTTTGTCAGTTAGACCACTTTCACACTGAGGCGCTTTTCAGGCGCTTTCACACTAAAAAAAAGCGTCTGAAGAGCTTACGAAAACTTATTTCCATTAAAATCAATGAATTCTTTCACACTGGGGCAGTGCGCTGAAAAAAACGCCCCTCTCCATTGAAATTAATTGAAAGCGCTTCAAAAGCGCCTGAAAAGCTCTCAGTGTTTTACTGGCAGTTTTTCAAGTGCCTCAGTGTGAAAACGGAAAATTTATTACCAAATACTTACCGTAATTTTCCTTTCCTGATAGACTCCATGGCAGACTACGTGTGGGTTAACCCCGCCTCCTCTCCACAGCTATAGGACCCCATACCCATAAATTTGAGCTCACCTCCACAGACAGGTGTTCCGTAACTAGCCGACTCAAATTTCAACTTTCATATTTTTAATTCATGGGTGGGAACTCCGTCTGCCATGGAGTCTATCAGGAAAGGAAAATTACGGTAAGTATTTGGTAATAAATTTTCCGTTTTCCTGACAGACTCCATGGCAGACTACGTGTGGGAAATAACTAGCCAATCCACACGGGAGGGTATGCTGAACAAAAAATATTTTAATCTTTCCCGTCAACTGACAGGATTTTTCGACCAAAATTAACAGAGGAAAGGGAAGCAGGCTCAATACAATAATGAGACATAAATGTATGAATAGAAGACCACGAAGCTGCCTTCAGGAGCCACGTGTCGAGCTGCTGCCCATGAGGCTGCCATGCCTCTGGTGGAATGAGCCGTCACCGCCTCTGGAGGAGCCAAGCCCTTTGCCCTGTAAGCCTGTTGAATAGATTGGACAATCCAGGCTGCTATTGTTCTGGAAGAAGCCCTCTTCTTTCAGAGTCTCACCTACATCCAAGGGATGAGCATCTGCTGAATCTGGAGAATCGAAAGTAGGAAGGACTATTTCTTGGTTTTCGTGAAAAACTGATGTGACCTTTGGTTTCGACCCAAGCATGGGAATAAGGACCACTCGGTCCGGGAAGAAAGTCAAAAAGGGTTCTTGACAACCCAGGAAGCTTATTTCTGAAACCCTTTTGGCTGAAGTAATGGCCACTAGAAAGGCCAGTTTGATTGATAAGTCCTTAACAGAAAGATCCTTGTTGTTGAGTGCTGAAAGAGCATCAAGGACGAGTGGAAGATCCCATTTGGGGAATCTAGGTTTCCTCTGAGGCCTGATTCTCGATGCCCCCCGAAAGAACTGTTGAACCAGGGGATGAGTTGCCCATGACGTTCCCGAAAAAGCTGATAAGGCTGATACTTGTACCCTGAGGGAACTAATCGATAAAGGCAGGTCTAAGCCTGATTGGAGAAAACTCAAGATGTCTTGAACACTAGGGTTTCTAGATGACTTTCCTGCAGTAGTCGTGAAGCTGACAAATCTGGCCCAGATTCTATTGTAAGTTTTATTTGTGTTGGACTTTCTGGAGCTCATAAGGGTAGAGATTACCCCTGAAGCACACCCAAGAGACTCTAGCCTCTCGCTCTCAAAAACCAGACCATCAGTCTCAGCATTGCTGGACAGGGGTGCAGGGTCGTCCCCTGAGAAAGAAGGTCCGGCCTGAGAGGAAGAGGCAGCGGGTCCCTGAAGCTCATTAGATTCAGGAGAGGAAACCAAGGTCTGCTCAGCCAGTATGGTGCTATTGCTACCACCTCGACTTTCTCCAACTGAAGCCGCTGTAGGAATTTTAGCATGATCGGAAGAGGAGGGAAGGCATATGCCCTGTTGAAGTCCCATTGACTCGTTAATGCATCTATTCCGAAGGCTTGATTGTACCGAGCTCGGGTGTAGTATCTGTCGATCTTGTAATTGCAGGGGGATGCAAACAGATCCACTTCTGGATCGAAATCCAACGATAGGATCCACTTGAAGGTTTGTGGATGCAGAGACCATTCGTTGTTGTCTAGCATGCTGCGTGACAGGAAGTCCGCTTGAATGTTCTGCTCCCCTGGAATGAAGACTGCTGTTAAGTTGAGCAGATTCCTCTGAGCCCAGGTCATAATGGGCTCGACCTCTCGGAGAAGGGCAGAGCTCCGAGTGCCCCCTTGTCTCTTCACATATGCCACAGCGGTGGTATTGTCCATTTTGAGTAGGACCGACTTCCCTTTCAGAAGGTGGGAGAAGGCTTGAAGGGCGCACCATGCCACGCGCAGTTCCAGAATGTTCGAGCCTGGAGAGTGGAGACGGGCATCCCATTTGCCCTGAGCCAGTTCTGCCCCACAATGTGCCCCCCAGCCCGCATTGCTGGCATCGGATGTAACAGTCACCCAATGGATGGGGGCAAGGGAGTGGCAAGTTGACAAGTTCTTGGTTTGAAGCCACCAGAGGAGACTGTTGCTCATTGACTGTGTTATCCGGATCCGCTGATTGAGATCGTCTGTCTTCCATTGCTGGAGGAATCCGGATTGAAAAAGACGAAGCCTCCACATCGCCCACTTGACCATGGAGGATGTGGCCACCATCGTGCCGATTATCTTCAGGCACTGTGAGGCCCTTAGGTGAGAGAAGTCTAGAGCTAAGGAGAATCTTTCCCGAATGATCTGTATTTTTTCCTCTGGAAGAGAGATGGTGTTCTCTATGGTGTTGAACTGGGCTCCTAGATAGACCAAGCGCTGGGTCGGATCCAGCTGACTTTTTTCCAGGTTTAGGAGCCATCCGAACTCCAACAGTGTAGAGATCACCTGATCTTTGTGGACTAGTAGCTGCTGCTTGTCTTGGGACAGTACTAGTAGATCGTCCAGATAATGATACAGGCGCACACCCTGTACTCTGAGAAGGGACACAACTGCTAACAGCACCTTGGAAAAGACTCTTGGAGAAGTCGTTAGCCCGAATGGAAGACAAATAAATTGTAAGTGCTCTTGTTCGACCTGGAACCGCAGATATTTGTGAAAGTTTTCTGCCACCGGAACATGAAAGTACGCGTCTTTTAGATCTATTGAGATCAACCAGTCGCCTGGTTGAACTATTTTTTGGATGGTTGAGAGTGACTCCATTTTGAACTTCTCGTGCTTTATGTACTTGTTCAGGAAAGTGAGATCTATGACTGGACGCCAAGAGCCATTCTTCTTTTGTACTAGGAAGAGGGGGGAGTATACCTCCTGGAATTCCTCGTCCTTTGGGACGGGCACCACTGCTCCTTGATCTTTCAGGACATTTACATATGAGAGAAGAACTTGTTGTTTCTCCTCTGACCGAGGAAGTGAGGTTTGCATTGGTCTGCATGGAGGGATCTTGGTGAAGGACCATGTGTGACCTGTTGAGACCGTCTTGATGGTCCAATAGTCCGAGATCGAGGCCACCCAGACGTGCCGGAAGAGACGTAGGCGAGCCCCTACCCGACCCGCCTGGGCGGGCCCAATCTCAAAAAGACTTGGTTGGTTCACGCCCACCGGGCGTCTGTTTCTTGCCGGACTTTTGAAAAGAAGATTGGCCTCTGTTCCAATTCCAGCTTCTCCTGAAATCCCGTCCGGGTTTATAGGAGCGTGCCTCTCGAGTGCTCTGTACTGCGTCTCTGTTGAGGTTTTTTCTGATTAAACTGGCGCCTGTCCTGGGGAAGAAAACCCGACCTTCCACCTGTAGCTTTTGAAATGGCGTTGTCAAGTTTGTTCCCAAACAATGAAGTCCCTTCAAAGGGAATTTTGCACCACGCCTGCTTGGAGGCTGGATCAGCAAGCCAGGGGCGTAACCACAGTGCTCGTTTGGCCGTGACCGAGGACAACATCGATCTGGCCAGTAAACGGATGAGGTCAATTGAAGCTTCCCCCAAAAAGGCGACTGCCATCTTAAGTTCTTGCACTGCTGAACTTTGAGCCAGTTCTTCCGAGACACCTTTCAGAACGGAGTCTACATTTTCCACCCATGCCTCCATTGCTTTGGAGGTCACTGCAAGGGCTAAAGCTGGTTTGCATGCCGTTCCGGCCAGGCTATATATTTTTTTGAGGTCCTGGTCGATCTTCCGATCCAGACCATCTTTAAATGATACAGTGTCATCTAGCGGGAGGGTGACATGCTTCGCTAGGCGCATTACTGCTGCATCTACGAGGGGAGCATTCTCCAGATGCTTGACATCCTCCGATTTAAAGGGATACAGTTTAGAGGTTTTGCTTAGCATAGAAACCTTCTTATCTCCCTTGCTCCATTCTTCCTCAAACACTCCTTTCAGCTCAGAGGGAAGTGGGAAATTGGAGCGTTCTTTCCCCAGTTGTTTAAACAATTTCCTTTGTTTTTCTGGGGGGGCAGTGGTATCCTCCAACTTCAAAGTTTCCTTCACTGCCTTGATCAGTGGAGAGACTAAGGCGTAGTCGAATCCCACCGTAGAATCATCTCCCTCCATCTCGTCTTGCGAGGAATAATGGGAGGAATCATGGGGTTGGAATTGGCCGGGATCCTCCTGGGCCTCGTCAGCCAAGGAGCCAGACAAGGTGGTGGACTGGCTCCTTGTGTGGGGGGCAACTATTTCTTTCATAGATTGCTGTACCACACGTTTCACAAGAGACTCAAGGTTTTGATTTTCCGTCTCTTTCTCACCAACCGCTCGGGCATAACATGGGTCGCATAGCGATTTGCCCTCCGGGATTCTGGTCTTGCATCCCCAACAGGCTCTGTGGTCAGAGCGATCATCGCGGTGGTGGTGGCGGTGACTAGAGGAGGAATGGGAACATCTCCTATGTCTAGAGGGGGTATGTGAACGTCCCCTATGATGATGGGTCCTAGACGTAGTGTCGCGTCTAGACCTAGATGATGAGTGATGATGCGGCCTGGCAAGGTCCCTTTCTTGTGACCGATGAACTGAAGTTGCTGGGCTGTAAGAGATAATACAGACAGAGGGAGGGGGGGAAGGTGGGCAGGATGTAACCGTTAGCAACCACCAGATAGGCACAAAAGACACCAACCCCCTACCCACTCCGCACATACCTTGTGCGGGAGGGCTGGCCACATGGCGGTGAGGATGAGTCCATGACGAGGGAGACAGGAATCCGTACTACACTGCCTAGACTAAGGATAAGCAAATCAATGCAAAGAAGCATGAGAAAAGAAAAAAGTTTTTTTTTTTTTTTTTTTTTTAAAACTGTCCCTTTAAGAGACACTAAGCATAACAAGCATACATTGCAAAATGAAGTGCTTACCCCGTCCTAGCAGTAATGAGGCTCCGGGAGGCTGTCGCTCTATGCCCACAGGTTATCCCACCTGTATAGGGCTCTTCAGCGGTTTAAATAAACCGCCGAAATGACGTCACGGCCGGTCCCGCTGCGCGCATGCGCCGAAGAAACCAGACCCACTGCGCCTGCGCGGCCCCTGACCCCTCCGCCGCATTGCGCATGCGCGGAAACCAAGCCTTGGTTTCACCGCAGTTCGCGCATGCGCAGAAGAGCGGCGGACCGGGAACCAGGAAGTAATGGCGTCCTGGGACGCAAAAAGCGTTCCACATGCCGCAAAACAGGAGGAAAAGACAGGGAAAACAGGACAACAAACATAAACTTGTCTGCCATGAAGAAGATATGAAAAACAAAATCTTCAGACCTTGCCAGTCGAGGAATCCTGAGATATCCGATCCGGTACTCTGGGGCCACATCCCTTCCACCATAGGGGTATTTTCCAGCCCTGAAACCACTTGCCCGCTCATAGCTGGGCCCTGGGTGCACCGCAAGCAGTACCGATCCATCCGAGCAATCCACATCCTGGACATCGCACAGAATTGCATGATGAAGGTCCATGTGAGGAGGATAAAAAAGGAACACCTGTCTGTGGAGGTGAGCTCAAATTTATGGGTATGGGGTCCTATAGCTGTGGAGAGGAGGCGGGGTTAACCCACACGTAGTCTGCCATGGAGTCTGTCAGGAAAGAGGCCTTACTGAAAATTGGAGCTGTACATTTTGATAGACCAAAAAGTAACTTGCACTGCAATGATTTTCCCTTGTATAGTTTTTTTTTTTATAATAGTGGAGTCTTCCCTTAAATGCACAATCTTTAGGAACCTTAAAGTGGAGCTCCACCCTAAATAGCAACTTTTGCTATTTGGAACCCTCCCCCCCTCCGGTGTCACAATTGACACCTTTCAGGGGGGAGGGGGGTGAAGATACCTGTCTAAGACAGGTATTTTCACCCACATCCGGGAGTCCTGTCTCCGGGAATCTGCGGGAGTTACGTCACTTCCCGCAGACTTCCCTTGGTGTTCTGGGAGACACTCGGCTCCCAGAACACAGGAGCACCAATCAGAACGGCGCAGTGCGACTCGCGCATGCGCCGTAGGGAACCGGGCATGAAGCTGCAGGGCTTCACTTCCTGGTTCCCTCAGCGAGGATGGCGGAGGGAGCAGCAGAGGGACGAGCGGTCGCTCGTCCTCTGCTGCGGACGTCGCTGGACTCCAGGACAGGTAAGTGTCCAAATATTAAAAGCCAGCAGCTGCTGTAGCTGTAGCTGCTGGCTTTTAATTTTTTTTTTCCGGTGGAGCAACCCCTTTAAAAATACAAATCAGTACCTTATTTTCAAATTGATATGTCTGCAGCATAATCCAGATATGTAAGCATTTGATATCGAGACATTCTTTAGTGTTGTTTGTTAATTACTTCTTTCTAAATGTATTTTCATTTTACTGACTTTATTTTACATAAATGTGTTATACATGCAGCACTGCTTCGCTGAATGAATACTTGACTCAGCAGGTAAAATGCCTTTCATTATAGAGATCTTTGATCTTTTTAGTACATGCATCTCCAGTAGTTACATAAAGCAGTGCACACCTGGAACCAAACATTTACTAAATTTGGTAAATGCCTTATTTATGTACAGGGTAATTGAGTAATTGAGCACAGAAGATGTGTTTACTATATAAATCAAGATCTCTGTAATGACAAGCACACAGTGAACACGGCTAATTGAACTGCATGCAAGACATGGTATCATTCATGGGAGAAAAAAAACGTAAAGGTACATTCCATTCTGAATTGAAAATTTAGCCTTATGCCGCGTACACACGACCGCTTTTCTCGACGAGAAAAACTGCATTTTTTTTTTCGCCGAGAAAAACGATCGTCTGTGGGCTTTATGTCGTTTTTCTCGTTGAGAAAAACGACATAAAAAACGACGAGAAAAATTAGAACATGTTCTAAATTTTCTCATCGTTTTTTCCAGCATTTTTTTCCCATAGGGAGACACTGCCGCGGAGCCCACAGACGGTTGTTTTTCTCGTCAAGAGAAAAAATGACGGGAAAAACGACCGTGTGTAGGGAACCAAGCGGTTCCCTCGTTTTTCCTGTCATTATTCACGGCGGTTTTTTAACCGCCGTGAATAATGATCGTGTGTACGCGGCATAAGGCCTCATGCCCACTGACGTTTTTACAGCTGCGTTTTTTTCAGCTTAAAAACGCCTGTCCATGTTATTGTAAATATTTATTTTATTTTTATTTAAAAAAAAAAAAAACGTCGGAGCTAAAAACGCGACCGCGCGTTAGTGCGCGTTTTTGCGCGTTAGTGCACGTTTTTTGACGCTCGCGTTTTTTTCTGCCTAATTCTGACGCTGAGGAACACGCTGGTCCTGGTTTTTTTTTACAGCTTAAAAACGTCTATGCTATTTGCAGCTCAAAAACGTCTAGGTGGGCATGAAGCTATAGACTAACATGGACAGGCGTTTTTAAGCTGTAAAAAACGCTCAAAAACGCGGCTGTAAAAACGTTCGTGGGCATGAGGCCTAAAATGTATGCAGGGAACACAGCTCATCTGCTCAGGGATTCCGTTTTATTAATTCAGGCATTGCTATAGTGACACCCTACTCCCCCTACATTTGAGGGTGACAGTTTGTGGACTGCAGTCTTCAAGTCATTCCACAGATTTTCAACGGGGTTTAAGTCTGGGCTCTGACTGGGCCATGCAAGGACATTCACATTTTTCTCCTTCAACCACTGTGTGCTTTGGGTCATTGTCATGTTGGAAGGTAAACCTTCTTTCCATTGACCACTTTCTGGCAGAGGGCAGCGGATTTTCCTCAAGAATTTGACGGTATTTTGCCCCATCCATTTTTCCTTCTATCCTGACAAGTGCTCCAGTCTCAGCTGCAGAGAAACTCCCCTATAACAGGATATTACCACCTCCATGCTTTACTGTAGGAATGGTGTTATTTGGATGGTGAGTCCAAATCATTCAATTTTAGTCTCCTCTGACCAGAACACCTTTTTCCATGTGGTCTCAGAATCTTCAGGGTGCATTTAAGGTGGTCGAATGAGACTAAAATTGAAATATTTGGCCTAAAAAAAATGAACACCTTTTTTAGAAAAAATCAAATTTGCAACCTGAATATGAGCTGTTGGAGAGCAGTAACGAAAATATGTTACTTTGTTCAAAGATTAGTTGAAACGCATCACATGTTACCAGACTAAAAAGAAAAGCAAATCATTTTAATACATCCCTAGTACAGAAACATTGAAAAAAATATATGTGGACACTTAAAAAGAGAAGTCCAGCCTGAGCTTATTTGGCTGGGCTTCTCCTATGGGTCACAGGAGTGCAATTCGCTTTGCACTTCTGTGACCCGTTTTCAGCAGAGAGCGGTCTGAAGTCAGTTTTCTGCTGATGTCACTGGAATCAGTCCAGGCACCGCGTCAACCCGACAATAAAGCCTGGACTGATGCCTGTCTCAGCCTCTCAGCGAGCCGCTGAGAGACTGAGATGGCCGCTCCCCACCCCTCCACAGCTCAGCGCTCCAGTGAGCATGGAGGAGCAGAGAGGAGAGATGCTGATTGACAGTGAGCAGCACTCCGCTCTGTGATCTGAGAGAACCGAGCCATCGGCGGTGTTCGATCTGGCTCGGTTCTCAGTGTAGAGACGCCGGGGGACAGATGCAGCATCAGAGCGATGCTGCATTCACCTAGGTAAGTATAAAAGGGGGAAAAAAAACCCCAAACCCATACTCACACAGGCTCTGTTTATCTTTTTTACTTTTATGCATTTGTACGCATTGTTTATGATAGGTTTGTGGCAACTTCCCAAAATGTGTATTTTTTATTTATTTATAAAGAACAGTTCATTTTTTACCTATCTGCTAAGTACAGTGCCTTGAAAAAGTATTCATACCCCTTGAAAATGTCCAAATTTTTTCACGTTACAACCAAAAACGGAAAATGTATTTTATTGAGATTTTATGTGATAGACCAAAACAAAGTGACACATAATTGTGAAGTAGAAGGAAAATGCTAAATGTTTTACAAAATTATTTACAAATAAATATGTGAAAAGTGTGGCGTGCATTTGTATTCACCCCCCTGAGTCAATACTTTGTAGAACCACCTTTCACTACAATTACAGCTGCAAGTCTTTTTAGGGATGTCTCTACCAGCTTTGCATAACTAAAGAGTGAATTGTTTGCCCATTCTTCTTTGTACAATAGCTCAAGCTCTGTCAGATTGGATGGAGAGCATCTGTAAACTGCAATTTTCAAGTCTTGCCACAGATTCTCAATTGGATTTAGGTCTGGACTTTGACTGGGCCATTCTAACACATGAACATGGTTTGATCTAAACCATTTCATTGTAGCTCTGGCTGTATGTTTAGGGTTGTTGTCCTGCTGGAAGGTGAACCTCTGCCCCAGTCTAAAGTCTTTCGCAGACACTAACAGGTTTTCTTCTAATGCCGCGTACACATGATCGGAAATTCCGACAAGAAAACCGTGGATTTTTTTCCGACGGAATGTTGGCTCAAACTTGTGTTGCATACACACGGTCACACAAAATTCCGACCATCAAGGACGCGGTGACGTACAACACTACAACGAGACGAGAAAAATTAAATTCAAAGATTCCGAGCATACGTCAAATTGATTCAGAGAATGCGTGTTTTTTTGCGCGTCGGAATTGCATACAGACGATCGGAATTTCCGACAAGAACTTTTCTTGTCGGAAAAATTGAGAACCAGCTCTCAAATTTTTGCTGTCGGAAATTCCGACAGAAAAAGTCAGATGGAGCCTACATTCAGTCGGAATTTCCGACCAAAAGCTCACATCGGACTTTTCTTGTCGGAATTTCCGATCGTGTGTATGCGGCATAAGATTGCCCTGTATTTGGCTCCGTCCATCTTCCCATCAACTCTGACCAGCTTCCCTGTCCCTACTGAAGAAAAGCATCTCCACAACATGATGCTGCCACCACCATGTTTCACGGTGGAGATGGTGTATTCAGGGTGATGTGCAGTGTTAGTTTTCCACCACACATTTTGCTTTTAGGCCATCTGACCAGAGCACCTTCTTCAACATGTTTGCTGTGTCCCCCACATGGCTTCTCGCACACTGCACTTCTTATGGCTTTCTTTCCACAATGTCTTTCTTCTTGCCACTCCTCTATAAAGGCCAGATTTGTGGAGTGCACGAATAATAGATGTCCTGTGGACAGATTCTCCCACCTGAGCTGTGGATCTCTGCAGCTGCTCCAGAGTTACCATGGGCCTCTTGGCTGCTTCTCTGATGAATGCTCTCCTTTCCCCGCCTGTCAGTTTGGGTGGACGGCCATGTCTTGGTAGGTTTGCAGTTGTGCCATACTCTTTCCATTTTCGGTTGATGGATTGAACAGTGCTCCTTGAGATGTTCAAAGATTGGGATTTTTTTTTATAACCTAACCCTGCTTTAAACTTCTCAACATTTTTATCCCTGACCTGTCTGGTGTGTTCCTTGGCCTTCATGATGCTGTTTGTTCACTAAGGTTTTCTAAAAACCTCTGAGGGCTTCACAGAACAGCTGTATTTATACTGAGATTAAATTACACACAGGTGGACTCTATTTATGAATTAGGTGCCTTCTGAAGGCAATTGGTTCTATTAGATTTTAGTTAGGGGTATCAGAGTAAAGGGGGCTGAATACAAATGCACTCCACACTTTTCAGATATTTATTTTTAAAAATTTGGAAAACCATTTATCATTTTCCTTCCACTTCACAATTATGTGCCACTTTGTGTTGGTCTATCACATAAAATCCCAATAAAATACATTTACGTTTTCGGTTGTAACATGACAAAATGTGGAAAATTTCAAGGGGCATGAATACTTTTTCAAGGCACTGTAATTAATTGGTAAATTGAATATTTTTAATCGAGCACAGACTTTGCTCTGATTTCAGCCTGTGACGAGTATAGTAAATGCTACAATAAAATGGGTCTTACTGTTGTTGGCTTTTGGAAGTATTTTACAGAAGAGATTAAGCAAATGTGACCCTGAGTACCTGCGTGTTGAGCACGTATGCAAAGTGTTTTAATCGTCTTTCTGTGAGCCTGGTGGGTAATAGGAACCATCTTGTCTGCTCTATAGTTGACAGCTGTTTGTGGCAGTGTCTATAAGCTTCTTTTATTCAACAATGTGGTGACAAGGGTGGGGACTCCATGGGAAATAGGCCTCGATCCAACATCTGGTCATATGTTTGTTGCTCATTTCTTGTGCTTAATTTCCAGCTTGGGCTAAAGTATCTGCCCTAATCTTGCCAATCGATGGTGTGTATAATCCTACATGGCAGAGAGCCTCACTGATGACTGTCAAGTATAAACTGGCATCAGTCAGGACCAGTGCCAGGTAGGGGCTGGTTTTCACTGGGCCTTGTGTTGTGATGATAAAGAACTGCCCAGATAAAAGGAAGGAAAGATTCCCTGCAGTACAGCATACAAAGGATTTCATCCACATAATCTCTAGTGACTGTACAAAAATGCTTGCACAGGGATTCACTTGATTTTCTCTATTTTGTCAAGCAGCAGGAAGTCAGATATCTTGATGATTTCCTGTGCTATGTACATTCAGACTCTTTTCTATTATTAAAGCTGAAGTCTGGGAATTTTTTTTTACCCTTGCAGAAGGTCCCTCTTGCCACTGCAAGGGTTAATGTTTTGTTTTGCCCAGGGAATGACGAAAAAAGGCGATATACTTACCTTATTCCTCACTCCAGCAGGCTTCTTCCTCTTTGTGCAACTGGTCTTCCTGCCCTGGCAGCTACAGCCCTCTGACATCATTCCATACAATGCAGTACCAGCAGTTCTGCATTGTACAGAAGATTGCCAAGGGTCGCACACAAAGAGCCGGGCAGTAGAGGGAAATACAGAAGGAAAAAGGTAAGTATTTCACCTTATTGATTATCCCCTAGGCAGAACCCTTGCAGTAAGGAGGGGAACCCACTGCAAGGATAAATCATTTGTATGATTAAAGCTATTATTAAACACTAGTACAGTGTGAAACGCGTCAGCTTGACCAGTGTGCTGTGACCTGCAGTGTGGCTTTTTGGATTTTGGATTTGACAAATAAAGGCATTTTTATTCGGAGTGTTGCAGTCCAGATGAATTTGTTCTTTTGCTTTGCCTGAGTGTGCATTGCCTGCACCCGTGGTTTTTGGGAAGAAGTGATCACTTGGAAGACATTCACACCTGAGCGGCTTTCTTTCTCTATAAATCATTTGTACTTAGAGTCTCTTGCGGATAATCAAGGAAACGTAATGGAGGAACGCGGGAAAGTGACCTGGAGTGTGCCGTGGTCAGGTGGTCAGTCTGCCTAAAAGGGGGCATACCCAAGAAGTAATTGGAAATAAAGAAGTAAAAATAAAGGGAATGGGTGGGTGGGATAACGGGAACAGAAGCACTAACAGAAAGAGTAGGAATAGGGACCGATATTTAAAGGCCACACCTCCTCCTACAAATTCAGGGTGGCCTGCGGCCAGCCTTCTCATTTATCGCCCAGCCAATGGCTCCCGTTGCTATCAATTTTCCCTGTGAGGATGGAGAGAGCTGCTGCTCTCAGGCACAGAGCTGGATCGAGATTGGGCTCTGATAAGTATAAGGGAGGCTGGGGGGATCTTGAACACACAGAAGGTTTTTTACCTTAATGCAGAGAATGCATAAGGATAAAAAAACGTAAGGCTTTATAACCACTTTAAAGCAGAGCTCCATCCAAAAGGGGATGTTCCGCTTTAAGGCCTCCTCCCTCACTCCTGTTTGTGAAATGGAGCCTTTGGGGAGAAGGGGGAAGCAGGTTAACCCATTTTGATAGGTACCCACGCCTAGGCAATCAGAAGCGGAAGTTCTCCTTCCCCCCACTCCCTCCCGCAGTCTTCTGGGACACATGACAAGTCCCAGAAGACTGCGGGACCCTACAGAGTGTGCAGCGCCGCTCCCGCATGCACAGTAGCCATCCAGCTGTGAAGCTGCAAGGTTATGATTAAGCATTTTTTTGTGAAATTTGTCAATTATGCTGCTGTCTTCCTGTATAGTGATGTTTTGATGCTTTATATGGATTTTATGAAATAAAGCTTTGTCCTCTGAAGTCTTGAGTCACCTCTCTTCACATGTTTGTCACAGCCGGGTGCCCATAGTAAAGATGCTGACGAGAGAGGATACAGGGAGAAAATAAACTCAGTCTGTATATGCAGCATTGTTTGTTATACTCACTGTGGAACTTAAGGGGTTAATCCTCTGCATTGTGTAAAAAGGCTGTTTTATCCTGTATGCACAGATCCTCCCCCTTCTGCACTGTCTATCTGGGTAAGGACACCTAACACAGGCAGAGTAGACGACCTGCACATGCTCAGTTGTGTCTTTTATGCTAGAGAGAACATTTACTTGTTCTCAGAGCTAGCCAGGTCACATCATATTGACATCACACATGTGGGCGTGTATACAAGCTGTAGTGGAAATCTCCTCCGACCTGAACTCTCAGCACTGGAGAAACTGTGCAGTTTATTATGTAACTGTTTTATACAGATCATCTAAAAAGGTATATAGTGGCAATATTTGAATGTAAAAATACGTTTTATAAGCTGTGGGCACTGTGGAGGGGGTTTGATTAACTATTTTCCTATTACTGGTTTAGTAACACTTTAAGAGACTGGGGCTCCTCTTTAAAGCGGAGCTCCACCCTAAAGTGGAACTTCCGCTCATCGGAACCCTCCCCCCCCTCCGGTGTCATATTTGGCACCTTTCAGGGGGAGGGGGGAGGGGGGTGCAGATACCTGTCTAAGACCGGTATTTGCACCCACTTCCGGGAGTCCTCTCTGCGGGTATTCTGCGGGTAGTACGTCACTTACCGCCGGAATACCTGTTGTGTTTTGGGAGACACTTGGCTCCCAGAACACAACAGGGACCAGTGAGAACGGTGCAGCGCGACTCGCGCATGCGCCGTAGGGAACCGGGCAGTGAAGCCGTAAGGCTTCACTTCCTGGTTCCCTCACTGAGGATGGCGGTGGGGGCAGCAGAGTGACAAGCGATTGCTCGTCTTCTGCTGCCAACGTTGCTGGACTCCAGGACAGGTAAGTGTCCTAATATTAAAAGTCAGCAGCTGCAGTATTTGTAGCTGCTGGCTTTTAATATTTATTTTTCGGCGGAGCTCCGCTTTGAGTGGTTTGCCTCGATCCTCTAACTGACACTTTTGCTGGACAGCTTAGTTGAGACAAAAAACAGACTTTCTGGCTGGGTTACCAGCTTAAAATAAAAAGAAAAAGAAAACAAATGCAGTCACAATTTGTAAGCTGCAATACACTTTTTTTTTTTGGATTAGATGCCCCCCTTCTCTACTAAATTTGGAACCTTGTATTTTTTTGGGGGGAGTGGGTACCTAGTTTTGGTAGCTACCCGCTCTCACTTCCGCACTTTGTCTGCAGCCTTCTGGGACACATCGCAGGTCCCAGAAGGCTGCGAGACCAATCAGAAAGTGCAGGGTGGGTCGCGCACACGCAATGGGAAGCTAGCTGTAAACCTTCAAGGAATCACAGCCGGATTCCCACAGCAAGCATGCCAGTGCCAAAGTCTGGCGAAGAAACGGCCCCCGGGTAAGGACAGCGCTGGCTCCCTGGACAGGTAAGTGTCCTCTTATTAAAAATCAGCAGCTATTTTTTTTTTTTTACTTTACACTTTTTTTTCTCATGGGGAAGATCCTCTTTAAGTACTGAAGCTAGAGACAACCAGGCAACTGACGCTTTCAGTAAATTGTCAGCAGTGGAGCCTACATATTTTTTAGTACAGATTAGTATTAAAACCCTTGTTGCTGTGTTGAGTTTGTAATAATCTCTATTCAGCCTTTTTGATCCTCTTATCACACTGCTGGCTGAAAACTGTAGATCTATGCAGTGATGATTGGTTGCCAAAAAACATGTGATCTAGGCTGCCTAGACTAGGAGCTCAGGAACAGAATTTTATTTATTTATAGCAAACAAGAGGCATCTAAAAAATAAAACCCGCATTTATTTTGATAATGCTGGAATGTGCCTCACGGTAAATGTAATTTTAATGGTAGGTCCATTTTTCAATTTGCAAAGTCCCAGATATAAACAGTGCCATAATTCTTACTGAACTATAACAATCAATCATTGTCAAACATGTTGTCAACATAGTTAGTTGCTATGGTTATAATACAAATGTCACACCTAAATGACCCCTACTGTGTATTTTTTTATTAGTGCTGGCTTTGAAACGCATATTTCAGTTACGTAGTTCCCTTGAAGATGCGTATTAGCTTTTCAAATCCGAATGGTTCCTGCTTGTTAGTTGCATGTTTATAATTAAAATTATATACAGGATATGTAAAGCGCTGCGTAAATTGATGGCACTATACAAGTACTTGTAATAAAATGTTACTCTGCAACTGAATTCTTCATACATTTTGCCATAGAAGCGTGACTGCATTTTACTATCCCCCAACCCCCCTTAAAGAAGTTGTAAAGGCAGAAGGTTTTTTATCCTAATGCATTCTATGCATTAGGATAAAAAAAACTCTGTGTGTAGCAGCCTTCCCAGCACCCCCTAATTACTTACCTGAGCCCCATCTCTCTCCAGCGATGTCCACAAATGTCCAATGCCACGTACACACGATCAGAAAATCCGACAAGAAAACCGTGGATTTTTTTCCGACAGAATGTTGGCTCAAACTTGTGCTGCATACACACGGTCACACAAAATTGCCACCGTCAAGAACGCGGTGACGTACAAGACGTACGACGAGCCGAGATCAATGAAGTTCAATAGGCACTTTGGCTCTTCCCATTGAGAATGTCTGTTTGATGACGAAACGCGTATGGGAGGACGCGCAGTGACGTCCCCACGCTGAATTGAGGAGGTAAGGGCTCCTGTTATGCCGGCCGGCACATCTATATTTGCTGTTTTTTATCGTTCAAATTGTAAGTATAACTTACTATTTTTAAATAAATCTATCCATACGGAGTCACACTATGGTCCACGTCCTTCTTTCTTTTATACCTGTGTTTGTGGATATATTTGCACGAGTGTGGAGAAACCCGGGTCTGTGAGCTTCCGTCACATATGAGGAATATCCTTCCCGGAACCAAAGGCCGTGGCTGGGCTATAGCCGACTGCTTTATTACGCTTGCCTTCTGGTAAGCGGCTTTGTTATTCGGTGGTGGATTTCACATATGTTTTTAAGAAGTCACTGTAGTGCCGTCTCTTTTCAACAACAAGAGCTGTGATATACCTACAGACTATTACTCTGCGCCAGACTGAGTGGGCTATTTTTCTGTCAATTAAGGATTTGCTCAAATAATCAAATTCATTGGATTTTATTTTTAATTTCAATATATTTTTTATGGTTGGCGCAGTTTTTTATTTTCCAGTTCGGCTCTTCTGCTTGATTCTGAGCATGCGTGTTTTTTTGCGCGTCGGAATTGCATACAGACTATCGGAATTTCCGAAAGGAAATTTTCTTGTCGGAAAATTTGAGAACCAGCTCTCAAATCTTTGTTGTCGGAAATTCCGACAGAAAAAGTCAGATGAAGCCTACACACGGTCAGAATTTCCGACCAAAAGCTCACATCGAACTTTTCTTGTTGGAGATTCCGACCGTCTGTACGCGGCATTAGCTGTCCGGGACTCTCCTCCCGATTGGCTTCTGACTGCAGGTGTTCTGTCAGATGAGCAAACCTTGTAGCGGTGGATGCATGAACGTCACTTCCGTTACCTAATCTGACTGGTCGCCGATTCTGACTCTATTAAATAGCCAGTCCGCTTCACAGGTTGTGCAAATCGGATGCGGTTAAAAGCGCTTTAGATTCGCATGTATGTGAACCGAGCCTCACTCTATATATTGATTCTGGGTCAGGGAATTTAACATAATTTAAAGCAGATTATCAGTATGACATCTAGGCAACCAGCATTTTTAGAAGGAGAAATTAGCAGCAGCAGCTTTCATATTTCTTTGATGATAGGAGTAAAAAAGGGAGTAAAGTTGGTATTCCCATGGTGCGACCTAGGTGTTGGGGTTCTCAGGTTTCTTTGCAAAGTATCTGACAATAAGCCCACGTTCACACTGGGGCTGCGGGAGCGAAGCCTGCGAGTTCAGCTGAACTCGCATGATTTCACTCCCGCTGGCAGTCCCGATTTCGGCCGCGATTTCAAAGACATCTGAAACAGATGTCAATGTAAATCGCAGCTGAAATCGCAAAAATTAGTACAAAAACGACTTTTTGTAATCGGTGCAGCGCCGCAGATGCGGCGTCGCACCGATTAGGGCGGTGCCATTGGCCGCAATTTGCGGCAAATTTCGCCTATTTGACATGCGATTTGACATGTCAAATCGCACCAGTGTGAACCAGGGTTTAAGAAAGTTTAATTTAATAATCCTAGAAAATCAAAAGCACATATTAACCAAAGCTGGTTTTATGGCAATATGATAGATTTAAAACAGGTTAGAGCATGGGTGCTCAACCTGTGGCCCTCCAGCTGTTGCGAAACTACAAGTCCCATCAAGTCTCTGCCTTTGGGAGTCATGCTTTTACCTCTCAAACCTGCAATACATCATGGGACTTGTAGTTCCGCAACAGCTGGAGGGCCACAGGTTGAGCACCCATGGGTTAGAGGAAAGTCAAGGTAATGGGTGGGTCACTGACTGTTTATACAGAACCAAAGATGTACGCAAAAAAGAACTACCAAGGTCAGTCTGATCAGCCATCTTTTACGGTCTGTGGGCAGTGATCTAAATCGAATTTCTCACCGTATGCTAATAGCGGCACTGATGAGGTCCTGGGACCTGGTTGTAACATTGGTTATCTTTTTTTTTTGTTGTTCCAACAGATTCCTAGATGTGAGGTAACAACAATCTCTTTTACTCATTAACTGACAATGTACACAGAAGCAAGACATTTGTTAATGTTTACACACTTCTCTATTTCCAGTAAATATGACAGCACACACAAAGCAGTTCACATTGCCAAGAAGGACAGTACATGGGCCCAGCCTAGGCCAAGGATGTTTACACAGTGTACAGTATGACATGGGATAAAGGTACCCATACACATGAGATAAAAGTCGACCTGCAAATTTAACAGATCAGAATGACAATTGGTCTTTCTATAAAAAGGAAAAAGATGGCAGGAGCCATAGGAGACCATTTATAAGACACATTTTTAGGATATGTTTGACAGTGCAGGAAAATTTCAGGCTTAAAAGAGAAGTATGGGATTTTTTTTTTACAATCATACTTACCTAGGTGGATGAAGCATCAGTTCGATGCTGTATCTGTCCCCCACCGGCTCTAAGACTGAGAACCGAGCGATCAAACGCCGCTGATCGCTCGGTTCTCAGAGCTCCCTGAGTAGAGAGCTGGTGACTGTCAGTCAGCGCTGTCTGCTCTGATCCCTCCTCGATCACTGCAGCGCTGGGCTGTGGAGGGGGCGGGAGCGGCCGGCTCAGGCTTTCAGCGGCTCGCTGAGAGGCTGAGCCAGGTGTCGGTCCGGGCATGTGGGAGGATCCCGATCATATGGTCATTATCTTTTCCTGTGATGTCAGCCGACAGCGGGCTTCAGGAATACGAGTCACAGGAGTGCAGAATGAACTGCACTCCTGTGATTCACAGGAGAAGTACAGCCAAACGAGCTTAAGCTGTACTTCTCCTTTAGACCCCTTTCACAATGGAGGAGTTTTTCAGGCGTTTTAGCGCTAGAAATAGTGCCTGAAAAACGCCTCTCATGCCACCCCAATGTGAAAGCCCGTGTGCTTTCACACTGGGGCGGTGCGCTTGCAGGACGTTAGAAGAAGTCCCGCAATTAGCCTCTTTTTAGGCAGTGGAGGAGCGGTGTATACACCACTCCTCCACTGTCCTTGCCCATTGAAATGAATGGGCAGCGCTGCCAAAGCGCCTGCAAGCACTTCAGCAGCGGTGCTTTTCGAGCTCTTTTAACCCTTTCTTTGGCTGCTAGTAGGGGTTAAAAGCTCTGCTAAGGGCCGAAAAGCGCCACTAAAACGACGGTAAAGCACCGCTAAAACTAGTGGCGCTTTACCACTAACGCGGCCCGCTATCAGTGTGAAAGGGGTCTGACTCCTGGCAATCAAACTAATGAGCCAGACTCTGACATCCTAAAAATAAGGGAGGGTATGAATACAGTATTTTATTATAAAGGGAGGGTATGAATACAGTATTTTATTATAAAGGGAGGGTATGAATACAGTATTTTATAATAAAGGGAGGGTATGAATACAGTATTTTATTATAAAGGGAGGGTATGAATACAGTATTTTATTATAAAGGGAGGGTATGAATACAGTATTTTATAATAAAGGGAGGGTATGAATACAGTATTTTATTATAAAGGGAGGGTATGAATACAGTATTTTATTATAAAGGGAGGGTATGAATACAGTATTTTATTATAAAGGGAGGGTATGAATACAGTATTTTATTATAAAGGGAGGGTATGAATACAGTATTTTATAATAAAGGGAGGGTATGAATACAGTATTTTATTATAAAGGGAGGGTATGAATACAGTATTTTATTATAAAGGGAGGGTATGAATACAGTATTTTATAATAAAGGGAGGGTATGAATACAGTATTTTATTATAAAGGGAGGGTATGAATACAGTATTTTATAATAAAGGGAGGGTATGAATACAGTATTTTATTATAAAGGGAGGGTATGAATACAGTATTTTATTATAAAGGGAGGGTATGAATACAGTATTTTATTATAAAGGGAGGGTATGAATACAGTATTTTATAATAAAGGGAGGGTATGAATACAGTATTTTATTATAAAGGGAGGGTATGAATACAGTATTTTATAATAAAGGGAGGGTATGAATACAGTATTTTATTATAAAGGGAGGGTATGAATACAGTATTTTATTATAAAGGGAGGGTATGAATACAGTATTTTATAATAAAGGGAGGGTATGAATACAGTATTTTATAATAAAGGGAGGGTATGAATACAGTATTTTATTATAAAGGGAGGGTATGAATACAGTATTTTATAATAAAGGGAGGGTATGAATACAGTATTTTATTATAAAGGGAGGGTATGAATACAGTATTTTATTATAAAGGGAGGGTATGAATACAGTATTTTATAATAAAGGGAGGGTATGAATACAGTATTTTATTATAAAGGGAGGGTATGAATACAGTATTTTATTATAAAGGGAGGGTATGAATACAGTATTTTATTATAAAGGGAGGGTATGAATACAGTATTTTATTATAAAGGGAGGGTATGAATACAGTATTTTATAATAAAGGGAGGGTATGAATACAGTATTTTATTATAAAGGGAGGGTATGAATACAGTATTTTATAATAAAGGGAGGGTATGAATACAGTATTTTATTATAAAGGGAGGGTATGAATACAGTATTTTATTATAAAGGGAGGGTATGAATACAGTATTTTATTATAAAGGGAGGGTATGAATACAGTATTTTATTATAAAGGGAGGGTATGAATACAGTATTTTATTATAAAGGGAGGGTATGAATACAGTATTTTATTATAAAGGGAGGGTATGAATACAGTATTTTATAATAAAGGGAGGGTATGAATACAGTATTTTATTATAAAGGGAGGGTATGAATACAGTATTTTATTATAAAGGGAGGGTATGAATACAGTATTTTATAATAAAGGGAGGGTATGAATACAGTATTTTATAATAAAGGGAGGGTATGAATACAGTATTTTATAATAAAGGGAGGGTATGAATACAGTATTTTATAATAAAGGGAGGGTATGAATACAGTATTTTATAATAAAGGGAGGGTATGAATACAGTATTTTATAATAAAGGGAGGGTATGAATACAGTATTTTATAATAAAGGGAGGGTATGAATACAGTATTTTATTATAAAGGGAGGGTATGAATACAGTATTTTACAAGTAAACATTGTGAGGTTGGTTTACTAAAACTGGAAAATGCCTAATACATAGTTAGTCAGGTTCAAGAAAGATAAAGGTCCATTTAGTTCAACCAACAGAAAAAAAAATTGAAAACCTCCATATACACGATACAATACCCACAGTTGATTCAGAGGAAGAAGGCAAAGAAAATACCCCTACAAAGCAGTACAACTCTTACCTACAAAGGGAGGGAGACAACAGGAAGTGAGAGGAAATCTATCCCTAGGAAGGGGAAGTCACTCCTGTAAGAGTTATCATGGGAAAAAGGTGTCTCCACTGAAGCCTTATCACCAATCCTTGTTTCTTCAACAACCCAAATTTTCCAAATCTGATTGTCACCAGGACAGAAAGTGAGGTAAAATCCTCTGAACAGGGGCACAGACAGCAAAACAAACCTTACAGGGGTGTCCCCCCCCCCCCCCCCATGCTTAAAAAATATTATTTTTGGCTGGAGTTACACTCAAAGTGATATTGAAGTCTTGTTTTTTTTTCTTCTTTAAAAATGACAAACATGTCATACCTGCCTGCCCTGTTGCAGTGGTTTTGCACAGAGCAGCCCAAATCCTTCTCTTTTCGGGTCCCTTTTTGGTGCTCCTGGCCCCTCCCACCTGTCCAGTGCCCATACAGCAAGCAGCTTGCTATAGGGGGCACTCAAGCCAAGCTGCAGCTTTGTGTGTCCATTCAGACACAGAGCAGTGGTTCGGCCCTACCCCCTGACTTTGATTGACAGCAGCGGGAGCCAATAGTGCCTCTGCTGTGTCTCAGCCAGTCTGGACGGCCGAGCGACATTTATGCACATCGCTGGATAGAGGTGGGGCTCAGGTAAGTATTAGGAGGGCTGCTGCACACAAAATGTATTTATTTTTTTATCTTAATGCATTCTATGCATTACGATAAAAAAACGTTCTGCCTTTATAACCACTTTAAAAATGTACCTGTTCTAACTTGCATACAAATTCAACTTAAGAACAAACCTACAGTACCTTGTTTGTAACCCGGGGAATGCCTATATAGACCACTTACACTCACCATCCATGGGTGTCCGCTCCATAGGGCAAGGGGGGGCGTTTGTCCCCCCCCCTGGAATCGTAAAAGAGTGTTGACAAATGACACCATTCAGCCGCGGCCGCCTCCCGCACATCGGTGGGCCAGGGCCGCCGATTGTCACACTGTCATTATGTCTGTCAGTGTGTTGTTGCATTTACTCCGCTCCCGGGGCCTGCCCCTGTTTGCCGGCACCAGCCAATATGATCATCGTGCTGCTCTGCTCCCCCTAAGTTTACAGCCCTGCCCGGCGCCCGTCCTGGCGGCGTGACGTCACTCACGGTGGAAGGGGATTATCATTCTGGCTGGGACTGATGGGAGGAGCGTAGAGAGCTGCCTGCTAGAGGAGAGCCAGCGCCGCCGAGGAGGAACCAACCAGGGCCGGGCCAGGCCAGCAACATCTTCATTAAAATTTCAATCAGACAGCACAGCAGCATCAGTCAGTAGTGTCACTGCAAGTAAGCACTAAACTAAATTAAACTGATGATGGCATACCATACGAAAATATGCAGTTTGAAATTATTAAATGTGATTTTTTTTTAATATGCAGCATGGCGGCGGGGGGAGGGGGGTAAATGTCCTGCACTGCTCATAGTAATGCCGCGTACACACGACCGTTTTTCCTGTCGAGAAAAATTACATTTTTTCCTTTGGACGAGAAAAACTATTGTGTGTGGGCTTTTTGTCGTTTTTCTCGACGGGAAAAACGGCATTAATCACGACGAGAAAAATTAGAACATGCTCTAATTTTTCTCGTCGTGATTCCCGTCGTTTTTTTCCGCGGCAGTTTTCCCATAGGGAAACACTGCCGCGGAGCCCACACACGGTCGTTTTTTTCGACCAAAAAAAAAAGTCATTTAAAACGGCCGTGTGTGGGGGGAACAAGCTGTTCCTCGTTTTTCACGTTGATTTTCTCGACGGTGTTTTCACCGTCGAAAAAATCGATCGTGTGTACACGGCATTACCCTTGTATTAATGTCCTGCACTGTGCAGGACATTAATACATGAGTTACCATGACCAGTGCAGGACATTTACCCCCCTCCCCCCGCCGCCATGCTGCATATTAAAAAAATAACAGACAGTCATCACATTTACAGTTAATAATCTTCAGACTGCATTCCGTATGGCATCATGCCATACGGAATGATGCAGTCTGAAGACTATTAACTGTGATGACTGTCTGTGATTTTTTTAATATGCAGCATGGCGGCGGGGGGGAGGGGGGTAAATGTCCTGCACTGGTCATGGTAACTCATGTATTAATGTCCTGCACAGTGCAGGGTGCTGTGTAATGTAAAGGGGTCCACTGATGCAGGGTGCTGTGTAATGTAAAGGGGTCCAGTGATGCAGGGTGCTGTGTAATGTAAAGGGGTCCACTGATGCAGGGTGCTGTGTAATGTAAAGGGGTCCAGTGATGCAGGGTGCTGTGTAATGTAAAGGGGTCCACTGATGCAGGGTGCTGTGTAATGTAAAGGGGTCTACTGATGCAGGGTGCTGTGTAATGTAAAGGGGTCCAGTGATGCAGGGTGCTGTGTAATGAAAAGGGGTCCACTGATGCAGGGTGCTGTGTAATGTAATGTAAAGGGGTCCACTGATGCAGGGTGCTGTGTAATGAAAAGGGGTCCACTGATGCAGGGTGCTGTGTAATGTAAAGGGGTCCAGTGATGCAGGGTGCTGTATAATGTAAAGGGGGCCAGTGATGCAGGGTGCTGTGTAATGTAAAGGGGTCCAGTGATGCAGGGTGCTGTGTAATGTAAAGGGGTCCAGTGATGCAGGGTGCTGTATAATGTAAAGGGGGCCAGTGATGCAGGGTGCTGTGTAATGTAAAGGGGTCCAGTGATGCAGGGTGCTGTGTAATGTAAAGGGGTCCAGTGATGCAGGGTGCTGTGTAATGTAAAGGGGTCCAGTGATGCAGGGTGTAGTGTAATGTAAAGGGGTCCAGTGATGCAGGGTGCTGTGTAATGTAAAGGGGTCCAGTGATGCAGGGTGTAGTGTAATGTAAAGGGGTCCAGAGATGCAGGGTGTAGTGTAATGTAAAGGGGTCCAGAGGTGCAGGGTGCTGTGTAATGTAAAGGGGTCTACTGATGCAGGGTGCTGTGTAATGTAAAGGGGTCCAGTGATGCAGGGTGCTGTGTAATGAAAAGGGGTCCACTGATGCAGGGTGCTGTGTAATGTAAAGGGGTCCAGTGATGCAGGGTGCTGTGTAATGTAAAGGGGTCCACTGATGCAGGGTGCTGTGTAATGTAAAGGGGTCTACTGATGCAGGGTGCTGTGTAATGTAAAGGGGTCCAGTGATGCAGGGTGCTGTGTAATGTAAAGGGGTCCACTGATGCAGGGTGCTGTGTAATGTAAAGGGGTCCAGTGATGCAGGGTGCTGTGTAATGAAAAGGGGTCCACTGATGCAGGGTGCTGTGTAATGTAAAGGGGTCCACTGATGCAGGGTGCTGTGTAATGTAATGTAAAGGGGTCCACTGATGCAGGGTGCTGTGTAATGAAAAGGGGTCCACTGATGCAGGGTGCTGTGTAATGTAAAGGGGGTCAGTGATGCAGGGTGCTGTGTAATGTAAAGGGGTCCAGTGATGCAGGGTGCTGTGTAATGTAAAGGGGTCCAGTGATGCAGGGTGCTGTATAATGTAAAGGGGGCCAGTGATGCAGGGTGCTGTGTAATGTAAAGGGGTCCAGTGATGCAGGGTGCTGTGTAATGTAAAGGGGTCCAGTGATGCAGGGTGCTGTGTAATGTAAAGGGGTCCAGTGATGCAGGGTGCTGTGTAATGTAAAGGGGTCCAGTGATGCAGGGTGCTGTGTAATGAAAAGGGGTCCACTGATGCAGGGTGCTGTGTAATGTAAAGGGGTCCACTGATGCAGGGTGCTGTGTAATGTAATGTAAAGGGGTCCACTGATGCAGGGTGCTGTGTAATGAAAAGGGGTCCACTGATGCAGGGTGCTGTGTAATTTAAAGGGGTCCAGTGATGCAGGGTTCTGTATAATGTAAAGGGGGTCAGTGATGCAGGGTGCTGTGTAATGTAAAGGGGTCCAGTGATGCAGGGTGCTGTGTAATGTAAAGGGGTCCAGTGATGCAGGGTGCTGTGTAATGTAAAGGGGTCCAGTGATGCAGGGTGTAGTGTAATGTAAAGGGGTCCAGTGATGCAGGGTGCTGTGTAATGTAAAGGGGTCCAGTGATGCAGGGTGTAGTGTAATGTAAAGGGGTCCAGTGATGCAGGGTGCTGTGTAATGTAAAGGGGTCCAGTGATGCAGGGTGTAGTGTAATGTAAAGGGGTCCAGTGATGCAGGGTGCTGTGTAATGTAAAGGGGTCCAGTGATGCAGGGTGTAGTGTAATGTAAAGGGGTCCAGAGATGCAGGGTGTAGTGTAATGTAAAGGGGTCCAGAGGTGCAGGGTGCTGTGTAATGTAAAGGGGTCCAGTGATGCAGGGTGCTGTGTAATGTAAAGGGGTCCACTGATGCAGGGTGCTGTGTAATGTAAAGGGGTCTACTGATGCAGGGTGCTGTGTAATGAAAAGGGGTCCACTGATGCAGGGTGCTGTGTAATGTAAAGGGGTCTACTGATGCAGGGTGCTGTGTAATGTAAAGGGGTCCAGTGATGCAGGGTGCTGTGTAATGAAAAGGGGTCCACTGATGCAGGGTGCTGTGTAATGTAAAGGGGTCCAGTGATGCAGGGTGCTGTGTAATGTAAAGGGGTCCACTGATGCAGGGTGCTGTGTAATGTAATGTAAAGGGGTCCACTGATGCAGGGTGCTGTGTAATGAAAAGGGGTCCACTGATGCAGGGTGCTGTGTAATGTAAAGGGGTCCAGTGATGCAGGGTGCTGTATAATGTAAAGGGGGCCAGTGATGCAGGGTGCTGTGTAATGTAAAGGGGTCCAGTGATGCAGGGTGCTGTGTAATGTAATGTAAAGGGGTCCACTGATGCAGGGTGCTGTGTAATGAAAAGGGGTCCACTGATGCAGGGTGCTGTGTAATGTAAAGGGGTCCACTGATGCAGGGTGCTGTGTAATGTAATGTAAAGGGGTCCACTGATGCAGGGTGCTGTGTAATGAAAAGGGGTCCACTGATGCAGGGTGCTGTGTAATTTAAAGGGGTCCAGTGATGCAGGGTGCTGTATAATGTAAAGGGGGTCAGTGATGCAGGGTGCTGTGTAATGTAAAGGGGTCCAGTGATGCAGGGTGCTGTGTAATGTAAAGGGGTCCAGTGATGCAGGGTGCTGTGTAATGTAAAGGGGTCCAGTGATGCAGGGTGTAGTGTAATGTAAAGGGGTCCAGTGATGCAGGGTGCTGTGTAATGTAAAGGGGTCCAGTGATGCAGGGTGTAGTGTAATGTAAAGGGGTCCAGAGATGCAGGGTGTAGTGTAATGTAAAGGGGTCCAGAGGTGCAGGGTGCTGTGTAATGTAAAGGGGTCTACTGATGCAGGGTGCTGTGTAATGTAAAGGGGTCCACTGATGCAGGGTGCTGTGTAATGTAAAGGGGTCCACTGATGCAGGGTGCTGTGTAATGTAAAGGGGTCCACTGATGCAGGGTGCTGTGTAATGAAAAGGGGTCCACTGATGCAGGGTGCTGTGTAATGTAAAGGGGTCCAGTGTAATGTAAAGGGGTCCAGAGGTGCAGTTGTGGAGAGGGGGTACACAGTAGTGACAAAGAGATATTGAAAGATGCAGGGGGCACAGTGGGGTGTTTTTACATTTTAACGTGGGGGGCGCTTTTAACCCCCGCTAGCGGTCGAAGAAAGGGTTAAATGCAACTGTGTATCGCCGCTGCCAAAGCGCCCCCCCCCCCTGGAAAAATGTCAGCGGACGCCCATGTCTTGGCCACTTTATTGGGTACACCTGTTCAATTGCTTGGTGACAGAAATTGCTAATCAGCCAATCACATGGCAGTAACGCAATGCATTTAGGCACCTAGACATGGTGAAGACGATTTACTGAAGTTTAAACCGACCATCAGAATGGGGATGAAAAGGGATTTAAGTGACTTTGAACATGGTTGTTGGTGCCAGATGGGCTGGTCTGAGTATTTAAAAAACTGCTGATCTACTGGGATTTTCACACACAACCATCTCTAAAGTTTACTGAGAATGGTCTGAAAAAGAGAAAATATCCAGTGAGCGGTAGTTGTATGGATGAAAATGCCTTGTTGATATCAGAGGTCAGAGGAGAATGGACAGACGTTCCAGTCAATAGAAAGGCAACAGTAATGCCGTGTACACACGATCGTTTTTTGGAAAAAAAATGATAGCAAATTACTATCGTCTGTGGGGAACTCCATCGGAGAAAAAACCCACGCATGCTCAGAATCAAGTCGATGCATGCTCAGAAGCATTGAACTTAATTTTTCTCGGCTCTTCGGAGTGTTTTACGTCACGGCGTTTGGGACGGTCGGATTTTTGACTGATGATGTGTAGGCAAGACTGATGAAAGTCAGCTTCATCGGATTTCCGGTGGAAAAATCCATCTGATTTTATTCCATCGGAAATCCGATCGTGTGTACAGGGCATAACTCAAATAACCACTTGTTACAACCAAGGTATGCAGAATGCCATCTCTGAATGCACAACACATTGAACCTTGAAACAGATGGGCTACAGCAGCAGAAGACCACACTGGGTGTCACTCCTGTCAGCTAAGAACAGGAAACTGAGGTTACAATTCGCACAGGCTCACCAAAATTGGACAATAGAAGATTGGAAAAACATTGCCTGGTCTGATGAGTCTCGATTTCAGCTGCGACATTTAGATGGTAGGGTCAGAATTCGGCATAAACAACATGAAAACATGGATCCATCCTGCCGTGTATCAATGGTTCAGGCTGGTGGTGGTAGTGTAATGGTGTGGGGTATATTTTCTTGGCACATTTTGGACCCCTTAGTACCAATTAAGCATTGTTTAAACGCCACAACCTACCTGAGTATTGCTGCTGACCATGACCATCCCTTTATGACTACAGTGTATCCATCCTTCTGATGAATGCTTCCAGCAGGATAATGCACCATGTCACAAATAGTGATGAGCCGAACACCCCCGGGTTCGGTTCGCACCAGAACCCGCGAACGGACCGAACGTTCGTACGAACATTAGAACCCTATTAAATACAATGGATGCGAACGTTCGAATTCTAAAGTGCTAATTATAACGACTATTATGCATGTTATTGTCCTAAAAAGGGTTTGGGAACCCGGGTTCTGCACCAGGGGACATGTATCAATGCAAAAAGAAGTTTTAAAAACGGTCGTTTTTCGGGAGCAGTCATTTTAATGATGCATAAAGTGAAAAAAAAAAGTCAAATATTCCTTTAAATATCGTACCTGGGGGGTGTCTAAAGTATGCCTGTGAAGTGCCACGTGTTTCCCGTGTTTAGAACTGTCCCTGCACAAAATGACACTTCTAAAGGAAAAAAAAGCCATTTAAAACTGCTTGCGGCTTTAATGTAATGTCTGGTCCCGGTAATATGGATGAAATTCTTTAATAAAAATGGCATAGCTACCCCATGACCCCCCCCCCCCTACCCCAGCCCATTACCAGCCCCTTTGGGTCTTGTATGGATATTAAGGGGAACCCCGCACATAAAATAAAAAAGGCCCTATATACTCTGAACAGCCGTATACAGGCGGTGCATACAAGACAGGGACTGTAGGTTTGTTCTTATGTAGAATCTGTTTGTAATTTTGAACAGGTACATTGTTGAAGTGTAGCTCCAGCCCAAAAATCTATTTTTAAACTTTTTGGGAAACATAGGTAAGGGTTATCACCCCTGTAACATTTGTTTTGCTGTCTGTGCCCCTGTTCAGAACATTTCACCTCACTTTCCGTCCCAATGACAACTGTTTTTGAAATGTGGTGTTTTTCTTGAAACAAGGATTGCTGATAAAGCATCAGTACAGATGAGACCCCTTTCTCCCATATTTATTCTTACAGGAGAGAATTTTCCTTTCTAGGGGTAGATTTCCTCTCACTTCCTGTTGTCTTCTTTCGTTTGCAAGTAGGAGTCGTTTGTAAGTTGGATGTTTGAAAGTAGGGACCTGCCGTATATACTCTGCAGAAATAGGCCCCTTAGTTGTTGGTGTTGGCACAACACTGTAAGCACTCACAGTTACTCTTGGTTGGTGCTGGAACGCCCTGCTGTCAACTATTATATCAGGAATTTTAATTACATATAATTGTTGAACAGTGGTAGTAAAAATTGGGGCTTTGATGGTGGTGCTGGTGCCACAACACTGTAAGCCCTGACAGTTACTCTTGGTGGGTGCAGCAATGGGCCCTGCTGTGAATTATTAGATCAAGAATTGTAATTACATGCCCCTTTTGAACAGGGGCTGAAAAATTGGGCCTTTCGTGGTGGTGGTGGTGGTGGTGGCGTTGCCACAAGACTGTAAGCCCTCAGAGTTACTCTTGGTGGGTGCAGCAATGGACCCTGCTGTGAATTATTAGATCAAGAATTGTAATTGCATGCCCCTGTTAAACAGGGGCTGAAAAATTGGGCCTTAGGCACTGGTGGCACAACACTACAACCCCTCACAGATACTGTACTTGGAGCACAGCAATGAGCCCTATGGCAAATTATTGCTAAAAAAATTGTAATTACACGCCCCTGTAAAACAGGGGCTGAAAAATTGGGCCTTAGCCACTGGTGGCGGCACCCATAAACAAAAATGATCTTCCAAGCTATCATCATCAATCGTATCATTGAGGACTCGGAGGAGGAGGATAGCCAGTCAACATAACAGCACAGGCACTCAGCATCAGCATCAGTCTTGAAGGGATGTGACATGTTAAAATCAATTAGTCTGTTATATCAGCATCAGGTGTGTGGTAGCTGGTGGTGATCCAAGACTGGTTCATCTTGATGAAAGTCAGTCGATCAACCGAGTCGGTGGACAGGCGCACCCTGTGATCCGTGACAAATCCTCCAGCAGCACTGAATGTGCGTTCCGAAAGAACGCTGGATGCAGGACAGGCCAGTAGCTCAATTGCATACTGTGCAAGCTCTGGCCAGTGATCCATCCTCAAGACCCAGTAAGCCAGAGGATTTTCGGTGGGGAAGGTGTCCAAGTCTGACCTTGCCCCTAGATATTCCTGCACCATGTTTATCAGACGCTGGCGATGGTTGCTGGAACCGATCATACTTTGGGGCTGCGGACTAAAGAATTGTCTGAACGCATCGGTCAGACGGCCACCTTCCCCACCGCTCCTTCTTTGACTGGCCGAAGCCTCAGCAACTCGTTGTCCAGGACCAGGAGTTTGTAACCTCCCAGTCTCTGGGAACGCGTTGCACAGACCTTTCTGCAAGGCCTCCCGGAGTTGTCTCATCCTCTGCTCCCTCTGCGACGGTAACATAAGGTCCGCAACCTTACCCTTGTACCGTGGATCAAGGAGAGTGGCCAGCCAGTAATGGTCCCTCTCCTTGATCCGAAGAATACGAGGATCCTTCCGCAGACTTTGCAGGATCAGGGAGGCCATGCAGCGTAGGTTTGCTGAGGCATTCGCTCCGGAGTCCTCTGGGTCACTAAGGACGACATGAGCCGCAGCCACCTCCTCCCAGCCACGTACAAGTCCACTGGTTTCTTGGGACTGTAAATCATCCCTAAAAGACTGCTGCTGATGATGCTGAGTGCCAGCCTCCACCTCCATGCTGACACAATCCTCCTCCTCCTCCTCCTCCTCCTCTTCCTGTGCGATGGGTGGGACAGAAGGAACACTGTCTGGGTAAAGGGGGCCTTGAGAGGCAAGGAAGTCCTCCTCTTCCTGCCTCTGTTCTGCCTCAAGTGCCCTGTCCATTATTCCACGCAGCGTGTGCTCCAACAGGTGGACAAGAGGTACAGTGTCACTGATGCATGCACTGTCACTGCTCACCATCCTCGTGGCCTCCTCAAATGGTGCCAGGACAGTGCATGCATCCCTGATCATGCCCCACTGGCGTGGAGAAAAAAAACCAAGCTCCCCTGACCCTGTCCTGGTGCCGTAGTCGCACAGGTACTCATTGATGGCCCTCTGCTGCGTGTGCAGCCGCTGCAGCATGGCCAACGTTGAGTTCCACCTGGTGGGCATGTCACATATAAGGCGGTTCTTGGGCAGGTTCAACTCCTTTTGCAGCTCAGCCAGGCGAGCACTGGCATTATAAGATCTGCGGAAATGCACACAGACTTTCCTGGCCTGCCTCAGGACATCCTGTAAGCCCGGGTACCTGCCCAAGAACCGCTGCACCACCAGGTTAAGGACGTGAGCCACACAGGGCACATGGGTCAGTTGTCCCTGTCGGAGGGCGGAGAGGAGGTTGGTGCCATTGTCGCAAACCACCATTCCTGGCTTAAGCTGGCGTGGCGTCAACCACCTCTCGGCCTGGCCCTGCAGAGCAGACAGGACCTCTGCCCCAGTGTGGCTTCTGTCCCCCAAACACACCAGCGCAAGCACGGCATGGCATCTTTTTGCCTGCGTACTTGCGTAGCCCCGTGAACGGCTACGGAGCACCGCTGGTTCATAGGACAAACCACAGGAAGAGGCCATGGAGGAAGAAGAAGAGGAGGGGGTGGAGGAGAGAGGTGTGTCACAACCAGTAGTAGCATTTTGGAGGCGTGGCGGTGGGACAACCTCCAACACTACTGCACCTTGTCCTGCATCCTTCCCAGCTGCCAAAAGAGTGACCCAATGGGCCGTGAAAGAAAGGTAACGTCCCTGTCCATGCCTGCTGGACCATGAGTCAGCGGTAATATGCACCTTACCGCTGACCGCCCTGTCCAGCGAGGCCAAGACATTGCCTTCCACATGCCGGTAGAGAGCCGGAATAGCCTTCCGTGAGAAAAAGTGGCGTTTGGGAACCTGCCACTGAGGAACCGCACATTGCACAAACTCACGGAAGGGGGCCGAGTCTACCAACTGAAAAGGCAGCAGTTGAAGCGCTAGCAATTTAGCCAAGCTAGCATTCAACCGCTGGGCATGTGGATGGCTGGGAGTGAACTTCTTTCGACGGTCCAGCAGCTGGGGCAGGGAAATTTGCCTGCTAGAATCGGACGTCGGTGTACTGCTAGCAGAGTGGCCGCAAGTACTTGGCTGTGACACACCTAATTCTACACCTTCATTCCTCTCAGTGCATGTTTCAGAGAGGACTGAACGTATAGTGGGGTTGGAGATCCCAGCTGATGCGGTGCAAGGAGAGGTCCGCTTTGTTCTTTGGTGTGGGTCTTTGAGGTAGGCTTGCCAACGAGCTGCATGGCAGGTCAACATATGTCTGGTCAGGCATGTGGTACCCAAGCGGCTGATGTTTTGGCCACGCGATATACGCTTGAGACATATGTTGCAAACAGCAGCTGTGCGATCTGATGCACTAGCCTCAAAAAAGGCCCACACCAAAGAACTTTTTGAATGACGGGCAGAGGCAGCGCCCTGCACAGGCGGAGCTCTGCGGTGTGATTCCGTCGGTGTACTGCCCTTACGCTGGCCACCAAAGGGCATCCTGCCTCGTTGGAGATGTGCCTCCTCCTCATCCTCCTCCTCCTCCTCTCTCCTATTAGGCACCCACGTGGAGTCAGTGACCTCATCATCACCTCCCTCCTCATCACTGGAGCCAATCTGGCAGTATGCTGCAGCTGCTGGAACATGACTGCCAGATTGGTGTCCTTCTTGAGCATCCCCTCTGTCTGCTCTCACGCTACTGCCTTCCTCTAGCTGGGTTTCATCATCAGACCCTTTGAAACGCTGGGCATCCTCCTGGAGCATGTACCCAACACTGTGCTGAAACAGTTCGGGGGACTCCTCAGGAGGAGGACATGGTGGGTCTAGGGAAGGAGTGACTGATGATGAGTCTGACATTGATACCAGGGAAGAGGACGCTTTGGCAGCTGCTTTTCCAGTACCCTGAGCCTGGGTGAGAGAGGATGAGGAGGAGGAGGAGGGCTTGGTCATCCACTCTACCAAGTCTTCGGCATGATGTGGCTCAACATGTCCAGCTGCGGAAAAGAAGGACAAGCGTGTCCCATGGCCATGTGCTGATGACAATGCACCGCGTCCACGACCAGCACTGTTGCCCCCAGACACAGAGCCTGCTTGCCCTCTTTTATTGCCTCCTGACTGTCTGCCTCTCCTTGTTTGCCTTCCAGACATTCTAATAGATGGCCTGCAGGGAGATGGGAAAAAAGCAATAAGGGCTACCTTCAGGTGTCCTTCTCTGTCCCTTGAAACAAGGACTTTGACAGTGAAAGAAACTGACACACTCTCCCTACCTACAGTTTTCTGTCCCTAGAAAAAATGTTTTTTTTAAGCACAATTTAGCACAAGGAGAATTCACTCACTGTCCTTCCAGGTCCCTGGAAACAAGGACTTTGACAGTGAAAGAAACTGACACACTCTCCCTACCTACAGTTTTCTGTCCCTAGAAAAAATGTTTTTTTTAAGCACAATTTAGCACAAGGAGAATTCACTCACTGTCCTTCCAGGTCCCTGGAAACAAGGACTTTGACAGTGAAAGAAACTGACACACTCTCCCTACCTACAGTTTTCTGTCCCTAGAAAAAATGTTTTTTTTAAGCACAATTTAGCACAAGGAGAATTCACTCACTGTCCTTCCAGGTCCCTGGAAACAAGGACTTTGACAGTGAAAGAAACTGACACACTCTCCCTACCTACAGTTTTCTGTCCCTAGAAAAAATGTTTTTTTTAAGCACAATTTAGCACAAGGAGAATTCACTCACTGTCCTTCCAGGTCCCTGGAAACAAGGACTTTGACAGTGAAAGAAACTGACACACTCTCCCTACCTACAGTTTTCTGTCCCTAGAAAAAATGTTTTTTTTAAGCACAATTTAGCACAAGGAGAATTCACTCACTGTCCTTCCAGGTCCCTGGAAACAAGGACTTTGACAGTGAAAGAAACTGACACACTCTCCCTACCTACAGTTTTCTGTCCCTAGAAAAAATGTTTTTTTTAAGCACAATTTAGCACAAGGAGAATTCACTCACTGTCCTTCCAGGTCCCTGGAAACAAGGACTTTGACAGTGAAAGAAACTGACACACTCTCCCTACCTACAGTTTTCTGTCCCTAGAAAAAATGTTTTTTTTAAGCACAATTTAGCACAAGGAGAATTCACTCACTGTCCTTCCAGGTCCCTGGAAACAAGGACTTTGACAGTGAAAGAAACTGACACACTCTCCCTACCTACAGTTTTCTGTCCCTAGAAAAAATGTTTTTTTTAAGCACAATTTAGCACAAGGAGAATTCACTCACTGTCCTTCCAGGTCCCTGGAAACAAGGACTTTGACAGTGAAAGAAACTGACACACTCTCCCTACCTACAGTTTTCTGTCCCTAGAAAAAATGTTTTTTTTAAGCACAATTTAGCACAAGGAGAATTCACTCACTGTCCTTCCAGGTCCCTGGAAACAAGGACTTTGACAGTGAAAGAAACTGACACACTCTCCCTACCTACAGTTTTCTGTCCCTAGAAAAAGTGTTTTTTTTTAAGCACAATTTAGCACAAGGAGAATTCACTCACTGTCCTTCCAGGTCCCTGGAAACAAGGACTTTGACAGTGAAAGAAACTGACACACTCTCCCTACCTACAGTTTTCTGTCCCTAGAAAAAATGTTTTTTTTAAGCACAATTTAGCACAAGGAGAATTCACTCACTGTCCTTCCAGGTCCCTGGAAACAAGGACTTTGACAGTGAAAGAAACTGACACACTCTCCCTACCTACAGTTTTCTGTCCCTAGAAAAAATGTTTTTTTTAAGCACAATTTAGCACAAGGAGAATTCACTCACTGTCCTTCCAGGTCCCTGGAAACAAGGACTTTGACAGTGAAAGAAACTGACACACTCTCCCTACCTACAGTTTTCTGTCCCTAGAAAAAATGTTTTTTTTAAGCACAATTTAGCACAAGGAGAATTCACTCACTGTCCTTCCAGGTCCCTGGAAACAAGGACTTTGACAGTGAAAGAAACTGACACACTCTCCCTACCTACAGTTTTCTGTCCCTAGAAAAAATGTTTTTTTTAAGCACAATTTAGCACAAGGAGAATTCACTCACTGTCCTTCCAGGTCCCTGGAAACAAGGACTTTGACAGTGAAAGAAACTGACACACTCTCCCTACCTACAGTTTTCTGTCCCTAGAAAAAATGTTTTTTTTAAGCACAATTTAGCACAAGGAGAATTCACTCACTGTCCTTCCAGGTCCCTGGAAACAAGGACTTTGACAGTGAAAGAAACTGACACACTCTCCCTACCTACAGTTTTCTGTCCCTAGAAAAAATGTTTTTTTTAAGCACAATTTAGCACAAGGAGAATTCACTCACTGTCCTTCCAGGTCCCTGGAAACAAGGACTTTGACAGTGAAAGAAACTGACACACTCTCCCTACCTACAGTTTTCTGTCCCTAGAAAAAATGTTTTTTTTAAGCACAATTTAGCACAAGGAGAATTCACTCACTGTCCTTCCAGGTCCCTGGAAACAAGGACTTTGACAGTGAAAGAAACTGACACACTCTCCCTACCTACAGTTTTCTGTCCCTAGAAAAAATGTTTTTTTTAAGCACAATTTAGCACAAGGAGAATTCACTCACTGTCCTTCCAGGTCCCTGGAAACAAGGACTTTGACAGTGAAAGAAACTGACACACTCTCCCTACCTACAGTTTTCTGTCCCTAGAAAAAATGTTTTTTTTAAGCACAATATAGCACAAGGAGAATTCACTCAATGTCCTTCCAGGTCCCTGGAAACAAGGACTTTGACAGTGAAAGAAACTGACACACTCTCCCTACCTACAGTTTTCTGTCCCTAGAAAAAATGTTTTTTTTAAGCACAATTTAGCACAAGGAGAATTCACTCACTGTCCTTCCAGGTCCCTGGAAACAAGGACTTTGACAGTGAAAGAAACTGACACACTCTCCCTACCTACAGTTTTCTGTCCCTAGAAAAAATGTTTTTTTTAAGCACAATTTAGCACAAGGAGAATTCACTCACTGTCCTTCCAGGTCCCTGGAAACAAGGACTTTGACAGTGAAAGAAACTGACACACTCTCCCTACCTACAGTTTTCTGTCCCTAGAAAAAATGTTTTTTTTAAGCACAATTTAGCACAAGGAGAATTCACTCACTGTCCTTCCAGGTCCCTGGAAACAAGGACTTTGACAGTGAAAGAAACTGACACACTCTCCCTACCTACAGTTTTCTGTCCCTAGAAAAAATGATTTTTTTAAGCACAATTTAGCACAAGGAGAATTCACTCACTGTCCTTCCAGGTCCCTGGAAACAAGGACTTTGACAGTGAAAGAAACTGACACACTCTCCCTACCTACAGTTTTCTGTCCCTAGAAAAAATGTTTTTTTTAAGCACAATATAGCACAAGCACAAAACACACTGACACTCTCCCTACCTATCCTTCTCTTTCCCTAAACTAAAGGAATCCAGGTTAAGCAAGAAAGAAATAAAAGTCACTGTCCCTGCCTATGCTGCTCTATCCCTGCTCCGGAACACACTACACTAGGCCGCCGTGCTGGCGGCCTTTTATAGTGTGGGGCGTGTACTAAACACCCTCAGCAATAATTGGCCACAGGCATCCTGCCTGTGGCCAATCATTGCTCTCCTCGCTGCCGGCGCTGTGATTGGCCAAGCATGCGGGGTCACAGTGCATGCTTGGCCAATCACAGCGCCTGGATGACACTGCGATGGCGTAGTGCATTGTGGGCCGTTCGCGTCACTCGAATTTGGCGCGAACGGCCCAAATCGTTCGATCTTCGTCGAACGATCGAACAGCCGATGTTCGAGTCGAACGTATGTTCGACTCGAACACGAAGCTCATCCCTAGTCACAAAGCTCAAATCATCTGAAACTGGTTTCTTGAACATGACAATGAGGTCACTGTACTCCAATGGCCTCCACAGTCACCAGATCTCAATCCAATAGAGCAGGGGTCATCAACCCCCGGTCCCCGGCCCACTACTGGGCCGTGGCTCTTCTGCAGCTGGGCCGCGGGTGCGGGCGGCCGTCAAGAGACACGCTGTGCTGAGCTGCCGGCATGAGAGCGCTGGGTGGGTGGAAGAAGCGAGCGGGCAGGCAAGCAGAGATGATATCTCTCTCCGCCCCCTGCATCACAGCTTTTCCGCCCTCAAAGTCAGTGCTCTGTCTCAGTGTCTGAGATGGGGCGGGGAGCAGAGAGATGACATCATCACTGCCCGCCACGCATCACCGCTCTCCTGCGGCTCCTCGCTGTAAGAACTTGTTCAGCGGCGCAGATTGCCTGCCCCCCCCCGGACAGCTAATCAGGCATGGCAGAGAGGTGGAGCCAGAAAGTGACAGCCGAAGGAGACCGGCTGCAGCATGAGAAAGGAGACACCCTGCTATATCCAGAGGGGCGATCCCACAGAGATGTGACGTCATCAGTGACAGGTAAGCTGTGTGTGGGAGTACAGGTGAGGTGTGCTGGAACTTGTAGTTCACCCCCTCAGCTGTCTGCCTGATATACCACAAGGGGCGCTCCACTCACTCTGCATCTGGTGACATGCAACGTGGCAAGTGACAATTCACATCTTGTGGCAGGTAATGTGGCAAGTGACAATCCACATCTTGTGGCAGTAAGCGTGGCAGGTGATGTGGCAAGTGACAATCCACATCTTGTGGCAGTAAGCGTGGCAGGTGATGTGGCAAGTGACAATACACATCTTGTGGCAGTAAGCGTGGCAGGTGATGTGGCAAGTGACATTACACATCTTGTGGCAGTAAGCGTGGCAGGTGATGTGACAATACACATTTTGTGGCAGTAAGCATGGCAGGTGATGTGGCAAGTGACATTACACATCTTGTGGCAGGTGATGTGGCAAGTGACATTACACATCTTGTGGCAGTAAGCGTGGCAGGTGATGTGGCAAGTGACATTACACATCTTGTGGCAGTAAGCGTGGCAGGTGATGTGGCAAGTGACAATACACATCTTGTGGCAGTAAGCGTGGCAGGTGATGTGGCAAGTGACATTACACATCTTGTGGCAGTAAGCGTGGCAGGTGATGTGACAATACACATTTTGTGGCAGTAAGCATGGCAGGTGATGTGGCAAGTGACATTACACATCTTGTGGCAGGTGATGTGGCAAGTGACATTACACATCTTGTGGCAGTAAGCGTGGCAGGTGATGTGGCAAGTGACATTACACATCTTGTGGCAGTAAGCATGGCAGGTGATGTGGCAAGTGACATTACACATCTTGTGGCAGGTGATGTGGCAAGTGACATTACACATCTTGTGGCAGTAAGCGTGGCAGGTGATGTGGCAAGTGACATTACACATCTTGTGGCAGTAAGCGTGGCAGGTGATGTGGCAAGTGACAATACACATCTTGTGGCAGTAAGCGTGGCAGGTGATGTGGCAAGTGACATTACACATCTTGTGGCAGTAAGCGTGGCAGGTGATGTGGCAAGTGACATTACACATCTTGTGGCAGTAAGCGTGGCAGGTGATGTGACAATACACATTTTGTGGCAGTAAGCATGGCAGGTGATGTGGCAAGTGACATTACACATCTTGTGGCAGGTGATGTGGCAAGTGACAATACACATCTTGTGGCAGTAAGCGTGGCAGGTGATGTGGCAAGTGACATTACACATCTTGTGGCAGTAAGCGTGGCAGGTGATGTGGCAAGTGACATTACACATCTTGTGGCAGTAAGCGTGGCAGGTGATGTGGCAAGTGACATTACACATCTTGTGGCAGGTGATGTGGCAAGTGACAATACACATCTTGTGGCAGTAAGCGTGGCAGGTGATGTGGCAAGTGACATTACACATCTTGTGGCAGTAAGCGTGGCAGGTGATGTGGCAAGTGACATTACACATCTTGTGGCAGTAAGCGTGGCAGGTGATGTGGCAAGTGACAATACACATCTTGTGGCAGTAAGCGTGGCAGGTGATGTGGCAAGTGACATTACACATCTTGTGGCAGGTGATGTGGCAAGTGACATTCCGCATCTGGTGACAGGCAGCGTGGCAAGTGACTATCCACATCTGGTAGCAGGCGACAGTGGCACGTGACACGCTCGGGGCTCCCACTGATTCTACATTATGATGAGTTGAACTATTTCATTTATTACAACAATGTAATAATAGAAATAATGCACTTCAATCACCCTGACACCATATTAAGCATGGTGCCGTGACGATTGAAGCGCTAACACCAGCCATTGCCCGCGAAAAATCGAGACCCCCCCCCCCCCCGGTCCTTGGCACAATTTTCTTCCACGCAAGCGGTCCCCGGTGCCAAAAAGGTTGGGGACCACTGCAATAGAGCACCTTTGGGATGTGGTGGAATGGGAGATTCCTATAATGGATGTGCAGCCGACAAATCTGCAGCAACTGCGTGATGCTATCATGTCAATATGGCCGAAATCTCAGTGGAATGTTTCCAACACCTTGTTGAATCTATGCCATGAAGAATTCGGCCTGGTTCACACCTATGCGTTTTTTAGTGCGTTTTCAGATTTGCAGAAATACTGCCGTCCATTTAACATGGTTTTCTATGGGCCATGTTCACATCTATGCGTTTTATGGAAAGATCCAGGGACTTTTTTCTGGTTTTTGGTTTCATAGACTTCAATGGATCAAAAACGTGTATGGAATATGCAAACTGCAACCTGCATAGGTGAGAACCAGGCCTTAAGGCAGTTCTGAAGGCAAAAAGGGGTCCAACCCGGTACTAGCAAGGTGGACCTAATAAAGTGGCCAGTGAGTTGAATGTATTCATGGTGATCATATCACTCTTAAAGCGTTTGAGACTTGACAAGTTTGTGGAGCGCTCTTTGTGGACTTTGTGCCCTGGGGGCAGTGGAATCACACTTCTGACTGTCCTCCTAAGTTTGTCAAGTAGATGAAAGCTGAAAATAAATCCTGGATAGGCAGCAGGGGACACCGTTTACCTGCTTAGTACAGTGGAACCTTGGTTTACGAGTAACGAGGTTAAGGAGCGTTTTGAAAGTGTTGTCTTGCAAAACGAGCAGAATTCAACCTAATGGGGTGTGCAGTACCGCATTTGGCCAGAGGTGCGGGGGCGCCGGTGACACTCAGAACGGTTTGGCGCTGTTCGGAAATACTCTGAATCACTCGGAAATACTCCGTTTCCAAGCCTTTCTGAAATCAACCGAGCTGCCTCCGAGTATTTCCGAGGCTCTCTGGCGCCCCCCACCTCTGGCCACATGCCATATTGCATGCCATAGAAGTCAATGCGGAACAAATTATCTTTGTTTCTATTGACTTCTATGGGGAAACTCGCTTTGATATGCGAGTGCTTTGGATTACAAGCATTCTCCGGGAATGGATTATGCTCGTAATTCAAGGTTCCACTGTACTTCAGTTTTTTCATCCAGGCACTGCTACTGTGCCTCTACATGTCATGCTAAATATTCTTAAACACTTCCACTGCAGTTCCCTTGGTTAGTTATAGCCCTTTAACCACTTCCCGCCCGGTCAATAGACAATTGATGTCCGGGAAGTGGTTTCGTTATCCTGACTGGACGTCTATTGACGTCCTGCAGGATAACAGCCGCTGTCCGCCCGGGGGGGGGGCGCATTGCGGCGATCAGTGGAGCGGTGTGTCAGTCTGACACACCGCAACACCGATCTCGTTAAAGAGCCTCCGGTGTCCAATCACGGTTGATCATGATGTAAACAGGAAGAGCCGTTGATCGGCTCTTCCTCACTCGAGTCTGACAGACGCGAGCCGATCGGCGGCTCTCCTGACAGGGGGGGTTCGCGCTGATTGTTTATCAGTGCAGCCCCCCCCCTCGGATGCCCACACTGGACCACCAGGATGCCGCCCAGGACCACCAGGGAAGTGGGCAACATGTGGATGGCCAGGTACATCCCCCATGGCCATCCACATGTTTTAAAACATGCCCAAAATGTGCCAATCAGTGCCCACAAATGGGCACTGACTGGCACCATAATAGCATAAAAAAAGTGATGCCCAGCAATACCACCATCAGTAATAACCAGTGCCACTCATCAGTGTCCCTCAGTGCCACCCATCAGTGCCCACCTATCAGTGACCAGTGCCCATCTGTGCCACCTATCAGTGCCACCCATAAGTACCCATCAGTGCCACCCATAAGTACCCATCAGTGCCACCCATAAGTACCCATCAGTGCCACCTATGAGTGCCCATCAGTGCCGCCTATCAGTGCCCATCATCAGTGCTTATCAGTGCCACCTCATTGGTGCCGTCTTATCAGTGCCCGTCAGTGCAGCCATATCAGTGCCCATCATTGAAGAAGAAAAGGTATTTATTTACAAAAAAATTAACAGAAACCAATAAAAACATATTTTTTTTCAAAATTTTCGGTCTTTTTTTATTCGCTGCGCAAAAAATAAAAAAATCGCAGAGGTGATCAAATACCACCAAAAGAAAGCTCTATTTGTGGGAACAAAATGATAAAAAAATTGTTTGGGTACAGTGTTGCATGACCGCGCAATTGTCATTCAAATTGCGACAGCGCTGAAAGCTGAAAATTGGCTTGGGCAGGAAGGTGTATAAGTGCCTGGTATTGAAGTGGTTAAAAAATAAAACAGTAATGAAGAATTTATTATAGCCACCAATCAGATTTATCCATATCCATGTGATTTGACAGGAGTAGCACATACACAGCACAGGTCCAGGACATACTCTCCCAGTAACTCTGTGAGGTGCTCTTTGAATCTTGCCGGAGGGGATTTACAGAGAACTCAGAGTAATGTAAATCTGTAATGTACAATTGCAGTGTTTCAAAGTAGAATTCGTAGCGCACTGATCCGTTTCACTTGATTTGCATTGGTTTTTAATTTACAGTAGTAACAAGTCTGTTGCCATGTCAGCAGAAAGTCTGGAATTTAACTGTCTCCATTTATTGGCTATTTGAAGTTTGTAAGGATGCAAGCGTTTAACACGATACAATACTAGATGTGAAAACCACATATTTGTACACATAGCCGTGAGAGATAAAATCAATATCTGGTTTGCAGATCCAGGAATGTAAAAAAAGGAAACCTATTATGTTTTAATATATGAAAAAAAGTTTTTATCATTCTCTCTGTAAATTTACATTTTCTTATTCAATCACTGTGTACTGGGAGCATGTGTTACTCATCTATTACCTTCTATATGTTAAAGTGGCTTTAAACATTTAGGGACATGTGTTGCCATCCTTAGGGCTCATTTGCAGGAGTTTTGGTCTCTGAAGAGCGATTGACATTCAGGTCGCTCTTCAGAGAGCATTTGACAGGTGGTAAGGAGGTGCTCCTTCATTTCCTCACAGTCTCCTCTAACCCCTTGAACCCTGCACTAGAGTGGTGCAACCACTTGGACTGCACATGGTTGAGGGGCACTTGCAGAGTGGCCCCCTTCACTTGAATGGGTCATGTTCGGCAGGCGCTATGCTGCTGAATGCAATGGGGGGTGCAATTCCTGCCGCAGCATGTGTACACCCTTAGCCACTGCCTTGGCAGATAAAGATGGTAGAAATTGGGGCGAGGTAAAAGCATGGCTCTTGTGGGAACAAAGAAAGTCTGTATGGCCGCACTCCAAGTAAATTCCTTTATTGAAAGGTTAGTCCATGCAATAACTTTTGGCTATGATTAAGCACTGGTAAAGTGGTGTGAAACGCGTCAGCCGTTGTGCTTTTTATTCCGATTGTAGCATGGACTAACTTTTCAAAAAAGGAATTTACTTGGAGTGCGGCCATCCGGACTTTCTTTGTTTACACATATCCTGTATACTGAGCCGGCACCCTATCTGGCGGGGAGATGAGAGGATGCAATTTCCGTCCTGAGCAGTTCATTACTTAAAAGCATGGCTCAACCACAGGGTTTTATTGCTCCCCAACCCCTAGTGTGAACAAGACATTAAAGTGGTATTAAAGGTGTATTTTCTGATTTATACCTACAGATAAGTCTATAATAAAGCTTACCTGTAGTTACATTATTATTATTATTTAGGTACTTACATAGTGCCGTCAATTTAAGCAGCGCTTTACATTATACATTGTACATTCACATCGGTCCCTACCCTCAAGGAGCTTACAGTGCTTGTATAGGAGATATTTACTTAGCAGCACCAGTGATGTCACTGGCCCATCCTCTCTGCACTCTCAATGGACGGTATGCCATCCATGGAGAGAGTCGTTCCGTGGCCGTGAGTCCCGCGCGCATTTTTTTTTTTCGCGGTTTATTACTGCTTTAAAGTGGAAGAAAAGCCTTACTATATTTATTCCTTAAAGTGGAAGTAAACCCATCAATTTAACAGTTTCAAAAAGCAGTTACATTCCCAGCATGCCGGGAATGCCAACTGTCACATTGGTTGTGCTCTCAACCAAACTTTCAAACCATCCAATGGCTGGTGTCATAACTGATCACATGTGCAGCATCATGGCAGTTGAAAATTAAACAGAGGCCAAGATGGCAGCTTCCTTGTCTGAAAATGATAGGAGGGTTTACTTCCACTTTAAAATGTTCCCTCATCCCTCCCCCTACTTATCCTGTATAATAAAGATCTGTATACTTACATATTTTGAAACTGCTCTGGGCCGTGACCCCCCAACTCTGTATAGGGGAGCGATCGACAACAGCTCTGAAGTCCAAGAGCCGCAACGTCACCCATAGGTCGTCCATAGCCCAGCCTCTCCCCTGCAGCAGCCGCTCACTGACACAGGGGAGTGGGAGCTGTGGAATCACATGACTGGACCGGCGAGGATTAAAAATAGGTAAGTGTACAGTTCTTTTTTTATACAGATTAGGCAGGATAGTTGGGAGGTAACATTTTTTATATGATTTAGGCTTTTCTTCCACTTTAATTTTACTAATTTCTTGGCTTCTGTTCTCAAGTTGGGAAATTGCTGTATGTGATAATAAATGCTTCTATGAGACTCTTTCACACAGGCTTTCCGATCAGGTCTGGCGGTCAGAACCTAATTGGAAGCTCCATGCAGCTCTTTGGACAGACGGATGTAAACAGACTTGCATCCATTTACACCTGGCTACCTCTGAGTCTGTCCAGGTCCATTTTTCCAGGCATAAACATGAGGAATTGGAGGTTAGCTGATGTAAGTAGACACTGGAGTCCGTTTACATCCGGCCACCCATAGAGCTTTCACAGATCTACCTATGTCCGCCTGATGTAAAAAGACTGATCTGTCCCATTCGGCATCGAATCAGCAGACCCAGCTCCATGTTAAAGAGCCCTAACATTTAATATCGCTTATTATCCCCCACCTAGGTTAGGTCTCAATGAACCTATCCTCCCCTGAGCATCTTACTTCAGTCATAGCGATGCACATTTATAACGCATAGCAACATTCTTTACAAATGTTGTTTTTGCCTCCCTTGCTTCAGGCCTCGGAAGCAAGCAAAGTCCTTATTATTTCAAGGCAGGATGGGGAGAAAGTGTTGTCAAAGTCATGTAAGCAGCCTCTTCGCCAGTCAATGCTCTACAGTCTACACCAGTGGTCTCCAAACTGTGGCCCGGGGGCTTGATGTGGCCCTTTGCTTGCGTTTATCTGGCCCTTGGGGCACTATTCCTCCTACTAACACCATTAATGGGGGCATAACTCTTGCCACCACTGACACCAATAACTATACCTCCCATTGATACCAATGATTGACACCCTTCTACCCACTGATACCAATGATGGGGTACTATTCTTTCTACTGACACCAGTGATGGGGCACTATTCCTCCTACTGACACCAATGATGGGGCACAATTCCTCCCACTGACACCAACAATGGGGCATTATTCCTCCTACTAACACCAATGATGGAGCACTATTCCTCCCACTGACACCAACAATGGGGCATTATTCCTCCTACTAAAACAAATGATGGAGCACTATTCCTGCCATGGACACCAATGATGGTGCATGATACCTCCCACTGACACCAACAATGGGGCATTATTCCTCCTACTGACACCAATGACTGAGCACTATTCCTGCCATAGACACCAATGATGGGGCACGATTCCTCCCAGTGACACCAACAATGGGGCACGATTCCTCCCACTGACACCAATAAGGGGGATTATTCCCGCCACGAAAGATTTGGCAATGTTTACTCCCACTGACACCAGGACATTTTCTACTCCCACTGGCCCTAAAGTCTGAAGAACAGTAAATTGGTCCTTTGTTTAGAAAGTTTGGAGACCCCCGCTCTACACCATTTTATTAACGACTTGTAAAACGCAGGTGCATTGTGGAGTAAACACTGCGGTGCTGATTTTAAACAGGCCTGTACGTTTTCAGAGCTTATTGTTTTGTTGTCAGTAGAGGCCTAGCTCCTTAAAATTATCTACTGGCTTCTGGAATGAATCTGTTAGCTGACACTAGAAGCTAGTGTAGCGGGTATTTAAATTTAAGGGAAGCATCTGGATGGTAGTGTAACCCAGATGCGCTGATTATTGCTTATGGAGGACTCTGGTGGTGTGAGGTTCCCTGGGGTCCGAGGGTGGCGCTGTTGCCCTGGGCCGGGGGTTGAACCCTCACTGCAAGACTGTACTCTTTTTGTCCCTTTCCGTCGGTTGTACAGTGGGGCGGGGAACCTGCTGTGACGCTGGGGAGAGGAGATAAAGGGGGCGGACGTCCTGGGTTCAGGGTTCAGAGTCGGAAGACACCGCCGTGCCCAGGCACCTTCGGCCTGGGTGCGGGCATTCCGGGCACAGGGGGTCTTGACCTGGCCGGAGCAGGAGATGGAGTCCATCCCAGGCACCTTTAGCCCTGGGGTGAGGTACTATTGAGGAGGCCTGGGACCCAGTACCTTCGACTGGGTTCCGTAAGGGTGGAGGAGTCTGAGGGGCCGTAAGGTGTTGGGCACCTGAATCTGAGACGAGGAGGCCGGGGAGTGTAACCCTTCCGAACAGCCCGGTGCAGCATTTGCCGGTGACGGAGGGGCCTCCGGTAACTCTCTCGGAAGGATGTCTTCCCTCTGACTGGGGCCACAGCTTAAAGAAGGTAACTCCTGTTTCATGTTCGTCAGAGTTGCTGGTAGAGACTCAGAGAAAGAAAGAAGTACATTCACAGCCACTGAGCGCCATAACCGTTGGTGATATCTCAATGGTTTAGTTTGATTAAGGGATTGTGCCTTGACCTACTCCCCATCTGTACTGAACTGTTCGTTGGTCACAACCTGTCTGTGCTAAGTGACGATTTATTGCTGCTAAAGAATAAATAAGAGTTGGACCTTTTCAGTGGTGTGGAACTCTGGTTACTGGGAGCAAAGGGGGGTCAGTTAGAGGAAAGACTTGACCCTGGGTTATACACACGACCCGATGGTAAAATATGTTCGGGCCTTCACCTCTATCCAGAAGAGGACATGGGCCGTGGTGGATCTCATCCTTCCCCCCAGGTTTCCCCTAGACAAGACTGCAAGCCGAGAATAAGAAGGGGTGAGAGGGGTGAGCCCGCTACACTAGTCAACAATTTTACCAATTTTTCCCACTGATGATATACATACAAATGCAGCCACATATAACTCACACTCATATGCAGATATTAGTCGGCATCTGAATACATTTTGTCCAACATACAAAACCATTATCAGCAGGCTAGAAAAGAATAGAACAAACATTGGCGTTTATGCGTTATCTCAGGGCTTGAAGTACTTGTTCTGTAGAATCTGCTGCAGTAGGCAGTGAGAACTGTGTGTTGTTTCGGGCCTAGTCAGGTTTTTCCACTACAAGAACAGCCAGCAATTGCAATATACACTGACAGCCAACCAGAAGGAACACAAGATGTAAAATTGCCTTCAAGGTCGTTGTGCAGCTAGGTGGGTGGTCACAAAGTCTTCCTGCTCAATAATGGGCGTTATTCTGCCTCAATCACCTAAGAATGCTCAGAAATCACGTTAACCTCTGCACTGACAAATAGCTTGCAAAAATGTAGACGTATGCAGCTGCATACAGACAATGGCATTAGCTACAGAACAGGCTTTGCCTACCTTGTACAGGCAACATTCTTTGGTCATTTCAGGGTTATAGATGTTTCAATTTAAAAGAGTATGAAAACATATAGAAATGTAGATTCAAATCTTTTTTTACCGCTGCAGGTTTCATTCAGTCCATTTCATTCCTTTCCTTTTCATGTTAGGTTTAAAATAAATTAGTTAGGTTTAAAATAAATCAAGATTGAAGTTCTCTGGGTTTATACTCTCCTCTACGGCAGTCCATGTCTCTTTCTTTTCTCGATTGCTACACTGCAAGTTGCAACCCTTGTAATGCCACGTACAAGTCCGATGTGAGCTTTTGGTCAGAAATTCCGACCGTGTGTCCATCGGACTTTTGCTGTCGGAATTTCCTGCCAACAAAAGATTGAGAGCTGGTTCTCAAATTTTCAGACGGAAAAAATTCCAATCGGAAATTCCGATTGTCTGTAGCAATTCTGACGCGCAAAATTCCGACGCATGCTCGGAAACAATTCAACGCATGCTCGGAAGCATTGAACTTCATTTTCTCGGCTCGTCGTAGTGTTGTACGTCACCGCGTTCTTGACGGACGAAAGTTCAGAGAACTTTTGTGTGACCGTGTGTATGCAAGCCAAGCTTGAGCGGAATTCCGTCAGAAAAACCATCCAAGGTTTTTCCGACGGAAAATCAGATTGTGTGTATGCGGCATTAGCTTCTTCATCATTCCATGCTTCTAGGAGTATCAGATGCCTGTGTCCTACACCTGGGCACAATGGTTCCATCCTGAATCACTGCTGAGTCCTTTAGTGACATAGGAGTTGGAAGATGGAACCTCAGTGTGTGGCAGGGCCGCAGGGGACACAAGCATCTGATATTTCCAAGGTATATATGGAGACTGCAGCTCTGAAATGGAGGCAAGGTAGTTGACACAGGCGGGAGAAGGGAGTTACCGCTCCAGGTGATTAAGCTCTGCTAATCAATAGTTTCTCAGGAAGCCGTGGGTGCTGGCAATGCACAAGATAGGCAAAAAACAGGTAATAGATGAAAATGGACAGCCGCACTCCAAAAAAAACCTTTCGGTTGACTTTATTGTAAAAAAACAAGTGGATGCACTACAAGTCACAGCAAAGCAGGGAGGACAGCTGACGCATTTCGCACTATAGTTTAGTGCTTACTCATATGTAGCGGGTGTTTGAATTTAGTGGAGGCATCTGGGTGGTAGTGTAACCCAGATGCACAAATTGCTAGGGGATCCGAGACCTTTTTCTGGTTCTTGGAGGACTCTGGTGGTGTGAGGTTCCTTGCGGTCCACGGGTGGCGCTGTTGCCCTGGGCCGGAGCTGAACTCACACCGCAAGACTGTACCTTTTTGTCCTCCCCTGGAGCTGGTACAGCGGGGCGGGGAACCCGCTGTGGCGCAAAGGGAGAGGGGATAAAAGGGGCGGACGCCCTTACCATGGGGTTCAGGGTTCAGAGTCTGGAGGACGTGGCCGCACCCAGGCACCTTCAGCTTGGGTGCTGGCGTTCCAGTGCTCCAGGCCTAGGCGCCCTTGGCCTGGCCTGAGCGGAGATGGAGTCCATCTCAGGCACCTTTAGCCTGGGGTGAGGTACTATGGCGGATGCCTGGGGCTCAGTACCTTCGACTGAGTTCCGCGAGGGTGGAGGAATCCGAGGGGGACCTAACTTCTTCTGGGTGCCCGTGTCTGAGTTTGTGAGATCTGGTGTTCGGAACTTCTCTGAAGAGTCCGGCGCAGCATCGCTGGTAGGGATGAGCTTCGTGTTCGAGTCGAACATACGTTCGACTCGAACATTGGCTGTTCGATCGTTCGACGAAGATCGAACGATTTGGGCCGTTCGCGCCAAATTCGAGTGACGCGAACGGCCCACAATGCACTACGCCATCGCAGTGTCATCCAGGCGCTGTGATTGGCCAAGCATGCACTGTGACCCCGCATGCTTGGCCAATCACAGCGCCGGCAGCGAGGAGAGCAATGATTGGCCACAGGCAGGATGCCTGTGGCCAATTATTGCTGAGGGTGTTTAGTACACGCCCCACACTATAAAAGGCCGCCAGCACGGCGGCCTAGTGTAGTGTGTTCCGGAGCAGGGATAGAGTAGCATAGGCAGGGACAGTGACTGTTATTTCTTTCTTGCTTAACCTGGATTCCTTTAGTTTAGGGAAAGAGAAGGATAGGTAGGGAGAGTGTCAGTGTGTTTTGTGCTTCTGCTATAGTGTGCTTAAAAAAAACATTTATTCTAGGGACAGAAAACTCTAGGTAGGGACAGTGTCAGTTTCTTTCACTCTGCAAGTCCTTGTTTCCAGGGACCTGTAAGGACAGTGAGTTAATTGTCCTTGTGCTATATTGTGCTTAAAAAAAACATTTATTCTAGGGACAGAAAACTCTAGGTAGGGACAGTGTCAGTTTCTTTCACTCTGCAAGTCCTTGTTTCCAGGGACCTGTAAGGACAGTGAGTTAATTGTCCTTGTGCTATATTGTGATTAAAAAAAACATTTATTCTAGGGACAGAAAACTCTAGGTAGGGACAGTGTCAGTTTCTTTCACTCTGCAAGTCCTTGTTTCCAGGGACCTGTAAGGACAGTGAGTTAATTTTCCTTGTGCTATATTGTGATTAAAAAAAACATTTTTTCTAGGGACAGAAAACTGTAGGTAGGGAGAGTGTTTTTTTTCTTTCACTCTGCAAGTCCTTGTTTCCAGGGACCTGTAAGGACAGTGAGTTAATTGTCCTTGTGCTATATTGTGCTTAAAAAAAACATTTATTCTAGGGACAGAAAACTCTAGGTAGGGACAGTGTCAGTTTCTTTCACTCTGCAAGTCCTTGTTTCCAGGGACCTGTAAGGACAGTGAGTTAATTGTCCTTGTGCTATATTGTGATTAAAAAAAACATTTATTCTAGGGACAGAAAACTCTAGGTAGGGACAGTGTCAGTTTCTTTCACTCTGCAAGTCCTTGTTTCCAGGGACCTGTAAGGACAGTGAGTTAATTTTCCTTGTGCTATATTGTGATTAAAAAAAACATTTTTTCTAGGGACAGAAAACTGTAGGTAGGGAGAGTGTTTTTTTTCTTTCACTCTGCAAGTCCTTGTTTCCAGGGACCTGTAAGGACAGTGAGTTAATTGTCCTTGTGCTATATTGTGCTTAAAAAAAACATTTATTCTAGGGACAGAAAACTCTAGGTAGGGACAGTGTCAGTTTCTTTCACTCTGCAAGTCCTTGTTTCCAGGGACCTGTAAGGACAGTGAGTTAATTTTCCTTGTGCTATATTGTGATTAAAAAAAACATTTATTCTAGGGACAGAAAACTCTAGGTAGGGACAGTGTCAGTTTCTTTCACTCTGCAAGTCCTTGTTTCCAGGGACCTGTAAGGACAGTGAGTTAATTTTCCTTGTGCTATATTGTGATTAAAAAAAACATTTATTCTAGGGACAGAAAACTCTAGGTAGGGACAGTGTCAGTTTCTTTCACTATGCAAGTCCTTGTTTCCAGGGACCTGTAAGGACAGTGAGTTAATTTTCCTTGTGCTATATTGTGATTAAAAAAAACATTTATTCTAGGGACAGAAAACTCTAGGTAGGGACAGTGTCAGTTTCTTTCACTCTGCAAGTCCTTGTTTCCAGGGACCTGTAAGGACAGTGAGTTAATTTTCCTTGTGCTATATTGTGATTAAAAAAAACATTTTTTCTAGGGACAGAAAACTGTAGGTAGGGAGAGTGTTTTTTTTCTTTCACTCTGCAAGTCCTTGTTTCCAGGGACCTGTAAGGACAGTGAGTTAATTTTCCTTGTGCTATATTGTGATTAAAAAAAACATTTTTTCTAGGGACAGAAAACTCTAGGTAGGGAGAGTGTTTTTTTTCTTTCACTCTGCAAGTCCTTGTTTCCAGGGACCTGTAAGGACAGTGAGTTAATTGTCCTTGTGCTATATTGTGCTTAAAAAAAACATTTTTTCTAGGGACAGAAAACTCTAGGTAGGGAGAGTGTTTTTTTTTTTTTCACTCTGCAAGTCCTTGTTTCCAGGGACCTGTAAGGACAGTGAGTTAATTGTCCTTGTGCTATATTGTGCTTAAAAAAAACATTTATTCTAGGGACAGAAAACTCTAGGTAGGGACAGTGTCAGTTTCTTTCACTCTGCAAGTCCTTGTTTCCAGGGACCTGTAAGGACAGTGAGTTAATTTTCCTTGTGCTATATTGTGCTTAAAAAAAACATTTTTTCTAGGGACAGAAAACTGTAGGTAGGGAGAGTGTTTTTTTTCTTTCACTCTGCAAGTCCTTGTTTCCAGGGACCTGTAAGGACAGTGAGTTAATTTTACTTGTGCTATATTGTGCTTAAAAAAAACATTTTTTCTAGGGACAGAAAACTGTAGGTAGGGAGAGTGTTTTTTTTCTTTCACTCTGCAAGTCCTTGTTTCCAGGGACCTGTAAGGACAGTGAGTTAATTGTCCTTGTGCTATATTGTGCTTAAAAAAAACATTTATTCTAGGGACAGAAAACTCTAGGTAGGGACAGTGTCAGTTTCTTTCACTCTGCAAGTCCTTGTTTCCAGGGACCTGTAAGGACAGTGAGTTAATTTTCCTTGTGCTATATTGTGATTAAAAAAAACATTTTTTCTAGGGACAGAAAACTGTAGGTAGGGAGAGTGTTTTTTTTCTTTCACTCTGCAAGTCCTTGTTTCCAGGGACCTGTAAGGACAGTGAGTTAATTGTCCTTGTGCTATATTGTGCTTAAAAAAAACATTTATTCTAGGGACAGAAAACTCTAGGTAGGGACAGTGTCAGTTTCTTTCACTCTGCAAGTCCTTGTTTCCAGGGACCTGGAGAGACATTGAGTGAATTGTCCTTGTGCTATATTGTGATTAAAAAAAACATTTATTCTAGGGACAGAAAACTCTAGGTAGGGACAGTGTCAGTTTCTTTCACTGTGAAAGTCCTTGTTTCAAGGGACAGAGAAGGACACCTGAAGGTAGCCCTTATTGCTTTTTTCCCATCTCCCTGCAGGCCATCTATTAGAATGTCTGGAAGGCAAACAAGGAGAGGCAGACAGTCAGGAGGCAATAAAAGAGGGCAAGCAGGCTCTGTGTCTGGGGGCAACAGTGCTGGTCGTGGACGCGGTGCATTGTCATCAGCACATGGCCATGGGACACGCTTGTCCTTCTTTTCGGCAGCTGGACATGTTGAGCCACATCATGCCGAAGACTTGGTAGAGTGGATGACCAAGCCCTCCTCCTCCTCCTCATCCTCTCTCACCCAGGCTCAGGGTACTGGAAAAGCAGCTGCCAAAGCGTCGTCTTCCCTGGTATCAATGTCAGACAAATCATCAGTCACTCCTTCCCTAGACCCACCATGTCCTCCTCCTGAGGAGTCCCCCGAACTGTTTCAGCACAGTGTTGGGTACATGCTCCAGGAGGATGCCCAGCGTTTCGAAGGGTCTGATGATGAAACCCAGCTAGAGGAAGGCAGTAGCGTGAGAGCAGACAGAGGGGATGCTCAAGAAGGACACCAATCTGGCAGTCATGTTCCAGCAGCTGCAGCATACTGCCAGATTGGCTCCAGTGATGAGGAGGGAGGGGATGATGAGGTCAATGACTCCACGTGGGTGCCTAATAGGAGAGAGGAGGAGGAGGAGGATGAGGAGGAGGCACATCTCCAACGAGGCAGGATGCCCTTTGGTGGCCAGCGTAAGGGCAGTACACCGACGGAATCACACCGCAGAGCTCCGCCTGTGCAGGGCGCTGCCTCTGCCCGTCATTCAAAAAGTTCTTTGGTGTGGGCCTTTTTTGAGGCTAGTGCATCAGATCGCACAGCTGCTGTTTGCAACATATGTCTCAAGCGTATATCGCGTGGCCAAAACATCAGCCGCTTGGGTACCACATGCCTGACCAGACATATGTTGACCTGCCATGCAGCTCGTTGGCAAGCCTACCTCAAAGACCCACACCAAAGAACCAAGCGGACCTCTCCTTGCACCGCATCAGCTGGGATCTCCAACCCCACTATAACTTCAGTCCTCTCTGAAACATGCACTGAGAGGAATGAAGGTGTAGAATTAGGTGTGTCACAGCCAAGTACTTGCGCCCACTCTGCTAGCAGTACACCGACGTCCGATTCTAGCAGGCAAATTTCCCTGCCCCAGCTGCTGGACCGTCGAAAGAAGTTCACTCCCAGCCATCCACATGCCCAGCGGTTGAATGCTAGCTTGGCTAAATTGCTAGCGCTTCAACTGCTGCCTTTTCAGTTGGTAGACTCGGCCCCCTTCCGTGAGTTTGTGCAATGTGCGGTTCCTCAGTGGCAGGTTCCCAAACGCCACTTTTTCTCACGGAAGGCTATTCCGGCTCTCTACCGGCATGTGGAAGGCAATGTCTTGGCCTCGCTGGACAGGGCGGTCAGCGGTAAGGTGCATATTACCGCTGACTCATGGTCCAGCAGGCATGGACAGGGACGTTACCTTTCTTTCACGGCCCATTGGGTCACTCTTTTGGCAGCTGGGAAGGATTCAGGACAAGGTGCAGTAGTGTTGGAGGTTGTCCCACCGCCACGCCTCCAAAATGCTACTACTGGTTGTGACACACCTCTCTCCTCCACCCCCTCCTCTTCTTCTTCCTCCATGGCCTCTTCCTGTGGTTTGTCCTATGAACCAGCGGTGCTCCGTAGCCGTTCACGGGGCTACGCAAGTACGCAGGCAAAAAGATGCCATGCCGTGCTTGCGCTGGTGTGTTTGGGGGACAGAAGCCACACTGGGGCAGAGGTCCTGTCTGCTCTGCAGGGCCAGGCCGAGAGGTGGTTGACGCCACGCCAGCTTAAGCCAGGAATGGTGGTTTGCGACAATGGCACCAACCTCCTCTCCGCCCTCCGACAGGGACAACTGACCCATGTGCCCTGTGTGGCTCACGTCCTTAACCTGGTGGTGCAGCGCTTCTTGGGCAGGTACCCGGGCTTACAGGATGTCCTGAGGCAGGCCAGGAAAGTCTGTGTGCATTTCCGCAGATCTTATAATGCCAGTGCTCGCCTGGCTGAGCTGCAAAAGGAGTTGAACCTGCCCAAGAACCGCCTTATATGTGACATGCCCACCAGGTGGAACTCAACGTTGGCCATGCTGCAGCGGCTGCACACGCAGCAGAGGGCCATCAATGAGTACCTGTGCGACTACGGCACCAGGACAGGGTCAGGGGAGCTTGGTTTTTTTTCTCCACGCCAGTGGGGCATGATCAGGGATGCATGCACTGTCCTGGCACCATTTGAGGAGGCCACGAGGATGGTGAGCAGTGACAGTGCATGCATCAGTGACACTGTACCTCTTGTCCACCTGTTGGAGCACACGCTGCGTGGAATAATGGACAGGGCACTTGAGGCAGAACAGAGGCAGGAAGAGGAGGACTTCCTTGCCTCTCAAGGCCCCCTTTACCCAGACAGTGTTCCTTCTGTCCCACCCATCGCACAGGAAGAGGAGGAGGAGGAGGAGGAGGAGGAGGAGGAGGAGGAGGATTGTGTCAGCATGGAGGTGGAGGCTGGCACTCAGCATCATCAGCAGCAGTCTTTTAGGGATGATTTACAGTCCCAAGAAACCAGTGGACTTGTACGTGGCTGGGAGGAGGTGGCTGCGGATCATGTCGTCCTTAGTGACCCAGAGGACTCCGGAGCGAATGCCTCAGCAAACCTACGCTGCATGGCCTCCCTGATCCTGCAAAGTCTGCGGAAGGATCCTCGTATTCTTCGGATCAAGGAGAGGGACCATTACTGGCTGGCCACTCTCCTTGATCCACGGTACAAGGGTAAGGTTGCGGACCTTATGTTACCGTCGCAGAGGGAGCAGAGGATGAGACAACTCCGGGAGGCCTTGCAGAAAGGTCTGTGCAACGCGTTCCCAGAGACTGGGAGGTTGCAAACTCCTGGTCCTGGACAACGAGTTGCTGAGGCTTCGGCCAGTCAAAGAAGGAGCGGTGGGGAAGGTGGCCGTCTGACCGATGCGTTCAGACAATTCTTTAGTCCGCAGCCCCAAAGTATGATCGGTTCCAGCAACCATCGCCAGCGTCTGATAAACATGGTGCAGGAATATCTAGGGGCAAGGTCAGACTTGGACACCTTCCCCACCGAAAATCCTCTGGCTTACTGGGTCTTGAGGATGGATCACTGGCCAGAGCTTGCACAGTATGCAATTGAGCTACTGGCCTGTCCTGCATCCAGCGTTCTTTCGGAACGCACATTCAGTGCTGCTGGAGGATTTGTCACGGATCACAGGGTGCGCCTGTCCACCGACTCGGTTGATCGACTGACTTTCATCAAGATGAACCAGTCTTGGATCACCACCAGCTACCACACACCTGATGCTGATATAACAGACTAATTGATTTTAAAATGTCACATCCCTTCAAGACTGATGCTGATGCTGAGTGCCTGTGCTGTTATGTTGACTGGCTATCCTCCTCCTCCGAGTCCTCAATGATACGATTGATGATGATAGCTTGGAAGATCATTTTTGTTTATGGGTGCCGCCACCAGTGCCTAACGCCCAATTTTTCAGCCCCTGTTTAACAGGGGCGTGTAATTACAATTTTTGAAGCAATACTTTGCAACAGGGCTCATTGCTGTGCTCCAAGTACAGTATCTGTGAGGAGTTGCAGTGTTGTGCCACCAGTGCCTAAGGCCCAATTTTTCAGCCCCTGTTTAACAGGGGCGTGTCATTACAATTTTTGAAGCAATACTTTGCAACAGGGCTCATTGCTGTGCTCCAAGTACAGTATCTGTGAAGGGTTGCAGTGTTGTGCCACCAGTGCCTAAGGCCCAATTTTTCAGCCCCTGTTCAACAGGGGCATGTAATTACAATTCTTGATCTAATAATTCACAGCAGGGCCCATTGCTGCACCCACCAAGAGTAACTGTCAGGGCTTACAGTGTTGTGGCACCAGCACCACCATCAAAGGCCCAATTTTTACTACCACTGTTCAACAATTATATGTAATTAAAATTCCTGATATAATAGTTGACAGCAGGGCGTTCCAGCACCAACCAAGAGTAACTGTGAGTGCTTACAGTGTTGTGCCAACACCAACAACTAAGGGGCCTATTTCTGCAGAGTATATACGGCAGGTCCCTACTTTCAAACATCCAACTTACAAACGACTCCTACTTGCAAACGCAAGAAGACAACAGGAAGTGAGAGGAAATCTACCACTAGGAAGGAAAATTCTCTCCTGTAAGAATAAATATGGGAGAAAGGTGTCTCCTCTGTACTGATGCTTTATCAGCAATCCTTGTTTCAAGAAAAACACCACATTTCAAAAACAGTTGTCATTAGGACGGAAAGTGAGGTGAAATGTTCTGAACAGGGGCACAGACAGCAAAACAAATGTTACAGGGGTGATAACCCTTACCTATGTTTTCCAAAAAGTTTAAAAACAGATTTTTGGTCTGGAGCTACACTTCAACAATGTACCTGTTCAAAATTACAAACAGATTCTACATAAGAACAAATCTACAGTCCCTGTCTTGTATGCACCGCCTGTATACGGCTGTTCAGAGTATATAGGGCCTTTTTTATTTTATGTGCGGGGTTCCCCTTAATATCCATACAAGACCCAAAGGGGCTGGTAATGGGCTGGGGTAGGGGGGGGGTCATGGGGTAGCTATGCCATTTTTCTTAAAGATTTTCATCCATATTACCGGGACCAGACATTACATTAAAGCCGCAAGCAGTTTTAAATGGCTTTTTTTTCCTTTAGAAGTGTCATTTTGTGCAGGGACAGTTCTAAACACGGGAAACACGTGGCACTTCACAGGCATACTTTAGACACCCCCCAGGTACGATATTTAAAGGAATATTTGACTTTTTTTTTTTCACTTTATGCATCATTAAAATGACTGCTCCCGGAAAACGACCGTTTTTAAAACTTATTTTTGCATTGATACATGTCCCCTGGTGCAGAACCCGGGTTCCCAAACCCTTTTTAGGACAATAACATGCATAATAGTTTTTATAATTAGCACTTTAGAATTCGAACGTTCGCATCCATTGTATTTAATAGGGTTCTAATGTTCGTTCGAACTTTCGGTCCGTTCGCGGGTTCTGGTGCGAACCGAACCCGGGGGTGTTCGGCTCATCACTAATCGCTGGTGACAGAGAGGCCTCCGGTTTCTCCCTTGCATGGATTTCCTTCCCCTGACAGGGGCCGTGCTAGCGAAGGTAATTCACTTTCTACCTCACATAGTCCGTGGCAGTGACTATTCGCCACTGGTGATATCACAGTGGTTAGCAGGAGAAGGGAAAGGATTGTTCCTCGATCTATCCCCATTATTACTCAGTAGAAGAAACTGTTTGTTGTTTGCCAAGAAGAATAAAACTGAGTTGGACCTATTCACTGTGTGGAACTCTGGTTACTAGGAGCAAAGGTGTCAGGGACGAAGTACTGGACTTGACTCTAGGACACCTACACAAAACCCAATCTTCTGGCCTTCACCTCTTAGCTATGGAGGACATGGGCGTGGTGTATCTCATCTCTCCCCCCAGCACTGAGACCCCTAGACGAAGAAAGACAAGCCGAGTATGAGAAGGGGAGAGAGGGGTGAGGCCGCTACACATAGGTAGATGTATTAAAACTAACACTTCTAATATATACTCAAACCGAAATGCCATGTGATCAAAATTGATCAATGGTAGTTGACACAGGCCTCTCTCTGGAAAAGTGAATTTAAACCCTCCTCTATTTTAAACCTGACAGGGTCACTTTAATCTGGTGGTCCCACTAAAATTCTTGCACAAATTTTTTATTCAAGAGCAGCAAATGTTTTGCATTTTTTATTTGTTTCTCTATATACTTGCAAAGTTGAGAAGTAATTACGGTACTCCTCTCCCAATTGGTAATATATTAAGCAGAGGAAGGAGGTAATGTTGGCCACAACAGCTTGAATTTTGCCTTCAGATTCAATTAAAATTGAAGCTATGGGTGGCCCTGTCAACACCAATCGACTCAACAAACTTTTATCTGGAAATTGAAGGAACCAGGCGGAAAACTTACAGCCGAACAGTGACTGCAGCCAATCAGATGCAATCACTGTTTGGGAATGTCCCCTGCTGGCCGCTGCTCCTGTGGCTGTCAAAATACAACAGCCAGGGGAGTTGCCTCCATTTGCGCTGTTTTTCAATTAAGAGAAATCTTACTGTGTAAGCTAACCTAACACAAAACAGGATTTAGAAAGCTGGCATATTTATTTCACATCCACATGTGGAGTTAACTGGACTATATACAGAAAAATACATAGAGCTCAGATTAAAGGGATATTAAAGGCAAAAATGTTTAAAAAATAAAATAACAAACATGTCATACTTACCTGCTCTGTGCAGTGGTTTTGCACAGAGCAGCCCCAATCCTCCTCTTCTCGGGTCCCCTGCCAGCACTCCTGACCCCTCCCTCCTGTCAAGTGCCCCCAGAGCAAGCAGCTTGCAATGGGGGCACCCAAGCAGGTGCGCATCCAAGCCACTGCTTTGCGCGCCCATTCAGACACAGAGTCGTGGCTTGGCCCCACCCCCTCTCTCTCCTCATTGACTGTCTGGATGTGATTGACCCTTGCTGCTGTCTCGGTCAATGAGGAGGGAGAGTCCCCGGAGAGCCGATGCTCTTGTGCACATCGCTGGATACCGACGGGGCTCAGGTAAGTATTATGGGGGCTGGGAGGTTTTTTCCCTTAATGCATAGTAAAAAACCTTCAGCCTTTAGAACCACTTTGACGCAAGTAGGGCTGCAACTGACGATTATTTTCATAATCGATTAGTTGGCTGATTATTGTTTAGATTAATCGATTAATCGGTTAATAACATTTAAAAAAAAAAAAAAGGAGGAAGGTAATTAAGCTGCGATTCGCTTTTTACATTTTTTGGGGACAATTTGTTGTTGGGCAGATTAAAAAACACAAACATGCTTTTCTGCAGCTTCTCCATTGAAGTATATTGAACCAAAAAACAAAATAGCACCGTTTTGCGTTAAAAAAGTCTTTGCCCTTTCCATATACACAGCAGCTGAAAAAAGCATGGATGTGAACGTGTCCCATAGGAAACCATGTAAATGAACTGTAGTGTGTTTCTGCAAAAAGCACCAAAAAACAGAGGTGTGACCCAGGCCTGAGATGTTTAGTAACATAATGGGGTTAAAAAAACTAAAATTAGTACAAAAAGAGCAAATAATCGCTACTGTAAGGGGTTCATTTTTTACTGTGGGGCAGTGAAATTAATATTTACAGTAGCAATTTGCTCTTTTTGTACTATAAAGGGCTAACTTTAGTTTTTTTTTAACCCCATTATGTTACTGACCGATTAATCAATTATGAAAATGGTAATCGATTAATTTCATAATCGATTAGTTGTTGATTAATCGATTAGTTGTTTCGGCCCTAGATGCAAGGTTAATTGACGTGCTGACTTTAGCATAATCTGTTAGCATTAAAGGATAAGTCCACCCTAACACTAAAATCGCTACATCTACAGACATTCACAATCTAACACTAACCTATTTATCCCTAGAAAGAAGAAATCAGTATACATACCTTTTTTGAAGCTGCTATGGTCTGGTCTCCAGCGGCGGAAGCTCTGCAGAGGACACAGCCGACAGTGGCTGTGAAATGAATGGGAAGTGACATCACTCATAGACTTACTATAGGGCATCCATTGTCGGACGTGTCCTCTGCACCTGCCTTCACAGCGAAGCCGCAGCTGACAGTTCAGCATGGGATCGGGTCGAATTGGCTTAAAAAAAAAGGTATGTACCGTATATACTTGAGTATAAGCCGACCCGAATATAAGCCGAGGCACCACATTTTACCACAAAAAAATGGGAAAACGTATTGAATCGAGTATAAGCCTAGGGTGTCCATCTGCATGCCTCACTGTGCCTCACTGTGTCCATGTGCATGCCTCACTGTGTCCATGCCTCAATGTGTCCATGCCTCACTGTGCCCATGCCTCACTGTGCCCATGCCTCACTGTGCCCATGCCTAGACTGACGTTTAACATGGGAGTCTATGGAAGGGGTGCCCGGCTTTGAAAAATCGGTGCTCCCCGATTGTAGGTTCCGCAGACAAACTTTGCACACTTGTAGAGGAAGAGTGGGGCTACATGTGTGCCAAGTTTGGGGTCCAGGGGACCTACGGCCGGCCGGTACTGGGTACCCAAAGTCCGGGAGATCAGGCGCAAAAAGGTGACTCGAGTATAAGCCTAGGGGGGCATTTTCAGCACAAAAAAATGTGCTGAAAAACTCGGCTTATACTCGAGTATATACGGTATATTGATTTCTTCTTTACATGGTTAGATAGGTTAGTGTTAGATCGTGGATGTCTGTAGATGTAGAGATTTTAGTGTTGGGGTGCACTTATCCTCTTTGAACCGGTTTACTTGGGAATGCTCTTTACTTAGTATGAACACATTCTAATGCCCTGTACACACGATCGGATTTCCGATGGAATAAAATCCGATGGATTTTTCCATTGGAATTCCGATGAAGCTGACTTTCATCAGTCTTGCCTACACACCATCAGACAAAATTCCGACCGTCCAAAACGCGGTGACGTAAAACACTCAGACGAGCCGAGAAAAATGAAGTTCAATGCTTCTGAGCATGCGTCGACTTGATTCTGAGCATGCGTGGGTTTTTCTCTGATGGAGTTCCCCACAGACGATCGGAATTTGCTATCGTTTTTTTCCATCGGTAAAATTTAAAACATGTTCTATTTTTTTCCACCGATGGAAAAAAGACCGATGGGACCCACACACGATCGTTTTTTCCGATGAAAAAAGCCCATCGGTCTTTTTTCATCAGAAAAACCGATCGTGTGTACGCAGCATTAGGACCTTTGTCAATGTGCTTTTATTCACTTTGAACAGGTTTTCATACACGTCTATGGGCATGCAATGCCTGCTTGAGGTAGGTCAGAAGGAGGTCAACTGCAGATCAATTAGACCTTTCAATGAATTCTCAATGTTCTTAGAATTGTCTCAAACTGATGCCATCAACACAAGTTCAAAGCCCCTTGACACAGGCTCCCATGTATTATTTAGAATTGTAGATCATAGAATTGTAATATAGACTTTGAGTTCAATTTGTGGGAGTAGAAAGTTACATTTAAACAATCAAGACTTTGACGTTAGGTACTCCACTCCAAGCTGCTGATCAGGTTCCAATAGAACCTGAAATGCCCATCAGCCAATGCAGGGCCCGTCCTGATGCCAACAGTCGCTGCCTTCACTCTATCTTCATTTGATTTCTCTGTCACGGCTTTGCGTGGCATAGAGACGCTGATTGGCTGCTCAGATATTTCAGTTTTTTATTAATTTTTTCTAATAGGACAGCAGCTTGAAGTGGCACACATTAGATCTGTTATAATATATATATCCAGGGCTTTTTTTCAGCGGGAACGCGGGGGAAACGCAGTTCTGGCACCTTCTGGACTGACTGTAAGTAATGGCAAGTGTTGCTGGGGTGTGCTGCAGGGTATTGATGCTCACTGCTGGCAGATCTATTCTAGCTGGAGGGGATCTATTTTTGCAGGGGGGTCTATTTTTGCTGGTGGGGGACCTATTGTTGTTGGGGGGTCAGTTGTTGCTGAAGGAGATCTACTGTTGGGGGATGAGATCTATTGTTGATGGCTGCCAGAGAGTCTATTAATGCTGGCTGTGCGGAGATCTGTTGATGCTGCCGGGAGTCTATTGTTGCTGGGGGGGGGGAATTTTGTTGTGTGTGTTACATTGTTAGGGGGATCTATTGTTGCTGGCTGAAGGGGATCTATTTTACTTATTTTCTTGATATCATTACCAAATTCCATACAAATTACTTAGCCCCACAAAATGATACTTGGTTCTGTATTGTCTAAAAGGGGCGGTACTGGGAGGTGGGTAGGGGATAGAACCAAGGGACGGTGCTCGGAGGTGGGTAGGGGAGGAGAAAACAAGTGACTCGGAAAAGGGGAGTTCCTGCACCTATTGTCTGAGAAAAAAAGCCCGGTATATATCCATTAGAGCCCTATAAGGAAAATAGCCTTATGTTTTTTGGGGTTTGCTGTTAACTTTACACTGGTAATCCACAATTGGCTTCTGCTTGCAAAGCCTCTGCAAATTTTCAAAACCCTTAAGAACAGCCTCTGTGCATCTTTTAACTTTTCATTGTGCTTTCCCAGATTCCTATAATTGACATCTGAATAATCAGATACTTACATAAGCTCCACCGTGACTAGTTCTCAGACCCAAAGCCTTTGCTCCCCCACACTCCCTTCCTGCTGCTCTGTATCTAAAAGTAAAGGAATGACGCATCCCCCCAAATGCATTACAAGAGAATCTAGGGCGGTGATGAATACACTACGGGTGTCAGCCATGGTGGGATCACTAAGACGGGTATTGAACAACTCTTGATTCTGCGGTAAAGGTCTTACTTAAAGCGCAACTACACTGCATCTGCTCACCATAAACTAAAAACGCTTTTTAATTCATTTTTTATAATCTAAGCAAATCCATCAATGTCTCCATGCTTTATTTTGCTGAGAAATCTCTTTGAAAAACACCCCCCCCCCCCCCTAGCATTTCTGGCTGTGGCCATTTTGAGTAAGGGCAGATGATTCATGTAGCATTTACTTCCTGGCATGGTCGATTTTGATTTAAATCAAGTCAATTTAAATCACGGTCTAAATCATGACTTAAAGCGCTAGTAAAAAGGCTTGATTTAAATCATAACTTTTAAAGAGCAACTGTCATCTCTGTCCCTCAGCGGCTCCTCCTCTGACCCGCTGTTGACTCACCGACAGTCACATTCACTTTAATGGGACGACTGGTGATGCAGTAGTGACACAACAAGGTGAGGGACGTGGCGGCAGCAGGTGAGTGGATGCCCGCTAACAGGCACTGCCATGATGGATCTGAAATGACAGGTACTCTTTGAATGTAAGGACTCATTCTTGCTGGTAGTTAGAATCTTTAATATTTGCAAACAAAATAAAGGTTTCTTATTTAGAATAAAAAGCTGTCAGGTTAGTAAAACAGCGATATCAGAACTGATTCAATCATACAGTTTTTAGTGTACATAGATTTGCAAAACAATAAGATAAAGGAATATTCCTGAACTTTGTTTGATCTCATGGTTACTGTGAAATTGTGTGAATGCATCAATGCAGTGCTTGTTATCTCAACTTGCAGAGCTTGGATTCATGGAATGAATTTACCAAAAATGTAACTATTGCAGAATAAATAGCCTCATGCTACATAACTAAGCTTGCTGAAAAAAAAAAAAACTAAAAACTATTAATGTATTCTAAATAGAAAACTACAGTATCTTTAGATATATTTTTACTCCAAACGCATTTTATTAAAATAATTTGATAAAAAAAAATGATTTAAATAAATAAAAAAAATCAGATTTAAATAAAACAAAAATAAATTTTTAGATTTTTGGATTTCTTTTAAAAAATCATTGATTTTTATCCAGCTCGCTTCCTGGAATTCATCTTCTCCTAGCTCAGGCATGCAGGCAGGCAGTTGTGCTTAGCTGAGAAAACACCTCCTCCTTACCTGAAGACTCCTGGGATGTATGACGTCATTTGCCTAGGCCTAAAAACCAGGAAGTAACTGAAGAGATGTAAATAAAAGTTTAAAACAAGTGATATACTTTCCTATTTACCAATGCTGGGAACATAAGCATACCCCCCAACTTTTTGAGATGGGAATGAGGGACACCTATCAGCAAAAGTATGCAGGCATAGGACACACCCCTGACACGCCCCCTTAAAGGAGAATTGTACAAAAAACAAGATTGGTTTTACCCAAAAGTGCTTTTTCACCACTACTATTCCTTTATATTGGCTTTTGGAATTTACAAATGCAGCAATTTAGAAATCAGATGAAAGGTTTGGCGCTTGAAAACACTTTTGATAGATAAAAAGTGCATTTTATATATATCTATATAGATCAGACCAAAATGAGGGACAAATGAGGAGGAATGAGGGACGGAGGTACATTGTTCTGAATCAGGGACAGTCCCTCGAAATCAGGAACAGTTGGGAGCTATGTATAAGGATTACAAATAGTCAACGTTGATTGAGGGAGTGAAATCCTGCTTTACGATTTTGATCTAGAGCAGCAAGGTGAAGGTTCAGGATGGTTATTCTGTGTAGTTTGTTTCCACGAGGTGTTGGTTTGTAGATGAAAATATGTGGGCATTTGATGGGCTGCATTTATGTGACTTGAAATGATTCTACTGGCAAACAAGTAATCACAAAAAGAAACATGTGAGCTCTTTTACCTGTCAAAGGATTTGCTTGCCCAGTCTAATGATACAGAGAGATTTCCTCTGACTTCCTGTTGTGTTAAGAGGATGGGAAGTGAAAGGAAATCTCCTTAAAGACAAACAACAACATGAGCCTGAATGGGTTTTTCTGCTCTCTTCAAAATGAAAAAACAGAGTTTTGGCTGTAGATGAATGCCTGAGGACTGGTTTACACCAGATGCATTCCAGTGTGTTTTTAAACTGCATCAAAAACGCATGCACAGTTTTTCCATATTTCCAAGTGGCCCTAGTTGACACCAGTGCAGACACTTTCAGTGCAGTCAACAAAAGTAGAACCTGCTGACATTTTTTTTTTGTTTGGAACACGGCAAGATGCATGTAAATGCCACAGAACCAGGGCTGTTTGAAGGAATTTGGGGGCCCCAAGCAAAATGGACATGGAGGCCCCCCAAACCCCCCCCCCCCCCTGCGCACTCACGCAAAGCCTACAGGAACCACAGCATAGCGATACAGTTTAAGCTCACCCACACTTTATATAAATACAAAAGGTTTACAGTGCAAATACTGCTGTTGCATATAATCCAACATACTTAAAACACATACACACTCACATTAACATTAAGATGCTGCTTAGGACTGTTTATGGACCGTGGGATGGACAGGGGGACCGTGGGACCGTGGGATGGACAGGGGGACTCCGCACTGTAATATCCACATCATCTCCCCCACTGTAATGTCCACATCATCTCCCCCACTGTAATGTCCACATCATCTCCCCCACTGTAATGTCCACATCATCTCTCCCACTGTAATGTCCACATCATCTCTCCCACTGTAATGTCCACATCATCTCTCCCACTGTAATGTCCACATCATCTCTCCCACTGTAATGTCCACATCATCTCCCCCACTGTAATGTCCACATCATCTCCCCCACTGTAATGTCCACATCTCCCCCACTGTAATACCCAGATCTCCCCCCTGTAATGTCCACATCTCCCCCTGTAATGTCCACATCTCCGCCTGTACTGTCCACATCTCCGCCACTGTAATACCCAGATCTCCCCCCTGTAATGTCCACATCTCCCCCTGTACTGTCCACATCATTTCTCCCACTGTAATGTCCACATCATCTCCCCCACTTTAATATCCACATCATCTCCCCCACTGTAATGTCCACAGCATCTCTCCCACTGTAATGTCCACATCATCTCCCCCACTTTAATGTCCACATCATCTCTCCCACTGTAATGTCCACATCATCTCCCCCACTGTAATGTCCACATCATCTCCCCCACTGTAATGTCCACATCATCTCTCCCACTGTAATGTCCACATCATCTCCCCAACTGTAATGTCCACATCATCTCCCCCACTGTAATGTCCACATCATCTCCCCCACTGTAATGTCCACATCATCTCTCCCACTGTAATGTCCACATCATCTCCCCCACTGTAATGTCCACATCTCCCCCACTGTAATACCCAGATCTCCCCCCTGTAATGTCCACATCTCCCCCTGTAATGTCCACATCTCCGCCTGTACTGTCCACATCTCCGCCACTGTAATACCCAGATCTCCCCCCTGTAATGTCCACATCTCCCCCTGTACTGTCCACATCATTTCTCCCACTGTAATGTCCACATCATCTCCCCCACTTTAATATCCACATCATCTCCCCCACTGTAATGTCCACAGCATCTCTCCCACTGTAATGTCCACATCATCTCCCCCACTTTAATGTCCACATCATCTCTCCCACTGTAATGTCCACATCATCTCCCCCACTGTAATGTCCACATCATCTCCCCCACTGTAATGTCCACATCATCTCTCCCACTGTAATGTCCACATCATCTCCCCAACTGTAATGTCCACATCATCTCCCCCACTGTAATGTCCACATCATCTCCCCCACTGTAATGTCCACATCATCTCTCCCACTGTAATATCCACATCATCTCCCCCACTGTAATGTCCACATCATCTCCCCCACTGTAATGTCCACATCATCTCTCCCACTGTAATGTCCACATCATCTCTCCCACTGTAATGTCCACATCATCTCCCCCACTGTAATGTCCACATCATCTCTCCCACTGTAATGTCCACATCATCTCCCCCACTGTAATGTCCACATCATCTCCCCCACTGTAATGTCCACATCATCTCCCCCACTGTAATGTCCACATCATCTCCCCCACTGTAATGTCCACATCATCTCCCCCACTGTAATGTCCACATTATCTCCCCCACTGTAATGTCCACATCATCTCTCCCACTGTAATGTCCACATCATCTCCCCCACTGTAATGTCCACATCATCTCCCCCACTGTAATGTCCACATCTCCCCCACTGTAATACCCAGATCTCCCCCCTGTAATGTCCACATCTCCCCCTGTAATGTCCACATCTCCGCCTGTACTGTCCACATCTCCCCCCTGTAATGTCCACTGTTAAAATAATAAAAATATTCAAAATAATTATGGAGTGATAAAGTCTCTAATAGTTCCACAAATAAAATAGTAAATACGTTTTCTTGAAAAGTAGTAAAAAATCTGTCAGTCTTTCTATGGCTCCACAAGCATGTACTTGTACATGATTTCTGTTCTGTCCAGTAATCCAGGCCAGGATTAGGATCCCTGAATATTTGTGCGCTTTTCTCCTGCAAACAACTTCCTGGTCACAGCAGCCTGCTTCTCCATCCCAATCCCCACTATTGGAGAAATGTCCAGTATCAGGGTTTTTTATTTTTTTTATTTAGTAAATAAAAAAATAAAAAAAACCCTGATACTGGACATTTCTCCAATAGTGGGGATTGGGGTGGAGAAGCAGGCTACTGTGACCAGGAAGTTGTTTGCAGCCGCGCACTAATATTCAGGGATCCTGATCCTGGCCTGGCTGGATTACTGGACAGAAGAACAGAAATCATGTACAAGTACATGCTTGTGGAGCCATAGAATGACAGATTATTTACTACTTTTCAAGAAAACGTATTTACTATTTTATTTATCACTCCATTAAAAAGTCATTCACCGACCTACTGTTTCCAGAGGCACTGTCTGGCGGGCAAAATATGATCCGACCGCAATGGGAGTTGTAGCACGCCTGCGCTGCCCTCCTGAGTGACTGTGACTGACACTGACTCCTCCCCCCAGGAGCAGGGAGCATCAGCACGTAGCTGCCGCTGTGGACTACAACTCCCATAAGCAATAGCGGCGGCCTGTCACCGCCGGGTGTACCAGGATGGCCGCCGCTCCGGAGCTAGGCCGAAGCCGCGGCCTTTCCTATGTCCGCGATCCACGGATCGGCTCCGGGCGGAAATCGAGGACAGTGACAGGCAGCAGGCTGGGGCCCCAGGCCAGCTCGGGGCCCCAAGCAATTGCTTGTTTTGCCTGTCCTGTTCCGACGGCCCTGCACAGAACGCACACTATCCTGAATTAAGATAAATAATAAATTGTATAGAGTGTATTTTACACCCAGGCATCTACATAAAATATACCCATCTATCCCTGACTCCTGCTGGAGGTGTGTCTCACCCGCAGCGGATTCTATTCATATTTTTTGGCGCTGTTCCCTGGTCGAGACCTTTTGGACTGGGGTTGCTGAAACTATTCTGGCAGTCACTACAATCCAAATCCCACTGCAGGTGGAAGTATGTCTGTTGGAACTCCTCCAACCCATAGCCGGGCAGTTGGAACACTTTTGGGGATACTACTTTATTACGCCCTGTAAAGCTATTGTCCTACGATGGAAACCCCATCAATTAACTTATGGAAACCTTTTGATTAATTCAGCTTTTCCATTATACAAAACAACATATTTATCTAAAGGCTGTGCCAAGAAATTTCACAAAGTGTGGGACATTTGGGTGGAATCCCCCTACACTAATGTTGACTCTCCAGAAGACTAGTTAACATGTAGTTGGGTACTGTATATACTCTATTCTAAGCCGTGTTTTTCAGCACATTTTTTTGTGCTGAAATTGCCCCCCTCGGCTTATACTCGAGTCACCTTTTTGCGCCTGATCTCCCGGACTTTGGGGACCCGGTACCGTCCGGCCATAGGTCCCCTGGGCCCCAAATGTAGCCCCGCTCTTCCTCTACAAGTGTGCAAAGTTTGTTGTCCGGGGGACCTACGGAGCACCGTTTTTTAAAAGCCGGGCACCCCTTCCATAGACTCCTATGTTAAACGGTAATTTCCCTGGTGACTTTGGGGACCCGGTACCGGTCGGTCGTAGGTCCCCTGGACCCGGAACTTGGCACACATGTAGCCCCATTTCTCCTCTACAAGTTTGCAAAGTTTGTTTTCTAGGGGACCTACAGCCAGGGAGCACCGATTTTTCAAAGCCGGGCACCCCTTCCATAGACTCCCATGTTAAACGTCAGTCTAGTTATGGACACAGTGAGGCATGGGCACAGTGAGGCATGGGCACAGTGAGGCATGGACATGGACACAGTGAGGCATGCACATGGACACAGTGAGGCAAAGTGAGGCACAGTGAGGCATGCAGATGGACACCTTAGGCTTATACTCGAGTCAATATGTTTTCCCAGTTTTTTGTGGTAAAATTAAGTGCCTCGGCTTATATTCGGGTCGGCTTATACTCGAGTATATACGGTACTTACTGTTGACATTGTGGGGGAATTTTACATTTATGTTCGAACTGGGGGGAGTTGCTCCTCGGTCTGGGATCTGGGAGAGGGCATTGTTTATAATTTAATGAGTCAAGCTCTATAGAATGTCTGGGAGGAGGATCGATTAGTAATATTCCTATTATTTCAGCCTTCACTGGCGGTTAGGGCGTACCAACTGTTTTGATAGGATTAGGATGTTTTGGTTTAGTTAGGTTATTTTTAATGTTTTTTATATTGTGTATTTGAGCCTGGGTATGCCCAATAGGCTCGGTTTTATACATGTACCTTGAAAAATTTCAATAAAAACAATAAAGAGAAAAAAAAGATGAAACTGTAAAATGAAAAAAGTAAGGAGAAAAAGCATTGGAACGCATTGAAAAATGCATTAAAAATGCGTAGGCAAAAAAGCAACTGGAATGCAGAAGTTGTGGTGTGAACTAGGCCTTAAAGTGTTACTAAACCCACAACAGTAAAATAAGTCTTTATATGTGGTAAAGCATGCTTGTTATACTCACTGTGGAACCTAAGGGGTTAATCGTCTGCATTGTGTAAAAAGGCTGTTTGATCCTGTCTTCTCTAAACCTCCCCTTCTTGCATTGCTCCCAGAACAGGTCCGGAATTAGACAGAGTTAGTGGAGTCAGTCTGCACATGCTCAATTTGGTGTGTATTGCTAGAGTTTTTTTTTTGGGAGAGTGCATGTGATCAGCACAGGGTCAATCAGTACTGTCCAGACAGAGGGTCTGGGGTCCTGCATACAGCCAGTGCAGTATGAAAACTCCTCCTACAAGCTTTAACCAGACACTGATAGAAGTCACAAGACTGCTATATACTGCTAATGAGAAAACATATTTAGCAGTTTATATCTACTAAAATAATTGTATTGCCATTATCTGTGTACTGTGGGAGACCAGATATAGTGAATGCAGGGTCCTGGGTTTAGTAATACTTTAATGCATGGGTGCACAACCTGTGGCCCTCCAGCTGTTGTGAAACTACAAGTCCCATCATGCCTCTGCCTTTGGGAGTCATGCTTGTACCTGTTGACCTTGCAATGCCTCATGGGACTTGTAGTTGAAGGGCCACTGGTTGGGCACCCATGCTTTAATGCATGTATTTAGGTGTCTCAATTGAACTGTCGTACCCAAGATCAGCATTAAAAGCTTCTGCGTAGTAAGATTGCAGTCATTGTTTACTATGCAGTTGCTTTTAGTGTCCATCTTAGGGGATTTTTCTTATACCTGCAGCCAAGCACTTTGGTGCTGTAGGGGCCTAGGAAGGAGAGGCATGGGGAGTGCTGCGGGCATCCAGGAAAGTTGATTTTCTGAAAGAACTAAAATACCATTATAAATGCTTAGGAGTCTCACAAACTGCAGCGGACAGTGCTTTTGTATGTGCACCTAAGGTAGGGTGACCAGACATCCCCGGTTTCAGGGGACAGTCCCCGGATTGAGGACACTGTCCCCGGACCAAGTCTGTCCCCGGTTTTGTCCCTGGATTGGATTTGAACAGGGGCTGGGGCAATTTCAAAGACAGTCAGTGCAGAATTAATTATTTTTTTTCCATTATCTGTGCCCCTTTCTGATGATCATGTGCTGGTCAGAGCGGAGGGAATATTTCTTCAGTTTCGGGTGCATGCCCATCCAGCTCCACTCGCATGTTCTTCTGCCTTGGCTCAAGTCCCGGCCAGCTGCCTGCTTATCTCCTCGCTTTTCCTGATGGAGTGATCTTCCTCCGCTCCCCACCCAGTAGTAGCCGGGACTCGGAGAGTAAGGCCCCCTTCACATAGCGCCTGCAATGCGCCCTGAAAAAGCCTCTTCTTTGTATCCAGCGTGAAAGCCTGAGGGCTTTCACACTGGAACGGTGCGCCGGCAGGAGGGTAAAAAAACGCCTGCAAGCCGCATCTTTGAGGCACAATAGGAGCGGTAAAAATGCCGCTCCTATAGCACCCCAGCCCATTGAAATCAATGGGGTAGCGCCTCCAAAACGCCGCAAAGCGGAGTTATTGCGGGCGTTTTTAACCCTTTTTCGGCCGCTAGTGGGGGTTGAAATCACCCCACTAGCGCCCGCAAATCGCGGCAAAAACTACGGTATAGTGGCGCTAAAAATAGCGCCGCTATACCGCCAGCACATCCAGCGCTTTAGTGTGAAAGTAGCCTAAGACTTGACAGGCTGTAGGGCGGGCGGTGGTGACGGGCAGAGTGCTGCTGATTGTCACCATTACTAGTAAAAAAAAAAGATGTCCCCGGATTTCATTTAAAAAATCTGGTCACCTTAACCTAAGGCCTTGTGTTGACGGGGTTTGGCCTCGTGTAGATGGCTTCCGTTTGACATCAGATTGAGAAATTGAGATCATTCAGAATTCTCCGACAGGTCTATTTGACCTGCATTTGACCTCCTTCTTACCGAGATCTCACATATTTTGCTTTTCCATAGACATGTATGGGAATGCAGAGCCTGTGTTTAGTTGTTAGGGTGAATGGCAATGACAGGGTTTTTTTTAAAGCTATTTCAGGACACATACCCATAATAACTTGATAAAAAATAACGTTCTTTAGCAAGGAAAAAACATTCCACATAATAATTATGCTGCCAAAATTAATGTGTGCTGTAAATTGCCTCCAGCATTGTTCCTGTTTCATCTTGCCGGAGGCTGCCATTTTGCTAAAGCCCAGGGCCCCTGAACAGCAGGAAATCATAAAGCGGAACTAAACCCATTGATTTAACCATTTAAAAAAACAGTTACAATCCTGGAAGGCCAGGGTTGCTAACTGTCACATTTGCTTGTGTCCTCAACCAAACTGTCAAACCATCAAATGGCTGGAGTCATAAATGATCACATGTGCAGCACCATAGCAGTTGCAGATCAAACAGAAGCAGCTTCCTAGGCTGTAAATTCCGCTTTCTGTCAGCGGACAGCCTTTACAAACTCAGCAGTGCCCAAAAATGGAGAGCAACTGAGCATGTGCAGAGCAGGGTAAGAGTGTATTACTGAATTTAAAAGAGAAAGTAAACCCTGATGGGTTTTACTTCCTCTTTATTTCCCTGCAAAGTAGCCCATTATGTGTCACTTACCTGAAACTGAAGCCTGCTATGTCATCGCTGTCCCCACCAGCAGCGAGCGTCCATCTTCAGCCCTCTTCCTTCTGAACGCGTGGGACCCGGCAGTCACGGCATGACCTCCTTTAGAAACGTCACGATCGCCGTTTCTAAAGTGCTTCTGCGCCGTTACCATACACATCGCCGCACGTCTCTATTGTAAATATCTGGAAGTGGAAGTTTAGGAGATATTTCCAGCACCTACAGGTAAGCCTTAAAGCGGTTGTATACCCAAAACAACATTTAAAAGAAAAAAAAAAACCTGCAAGACAAAGGCATAATGAGCTAGTATGACTAGCATACTAGCTCATTATGAATTACTTACCTTAGATCGAAGCCCCCAAAGTGACCCTCGTTCCTCTTCTCTGCCGCTGCCATGATACCTGGAGTGACTTCCGGGTATTGCCTATCCGGTGCTGTGACTGGCCGGAGTGGCGATGACATCACTTCCGCACATGCGCGCGGACCGGCACGATCCCCGCACATGCGCGCGTTTCTGGCGCTTTCTCATTCAAGGGAAAGTGCGCTCAGTGCGCCTGCGCCGTTGTCTATCGGTGCCCGATTTTCCGCAAATATCTCCTTAACCATGTAGGTTAAGGAGATTTTGCAAGCACTTACAGGTAAGCCTTAATGTAGGCTTACCTGTAGGTGCAAGTTGTATCAGAGGGCATACAACCACTTTAATCTAGTCTTACCTGTAGGTAGAATAAAGCCGTGTACACACGATCGGTTTAACCGATGAAAACCGTCCGATGGATTGTTTTTATCGGACAAACCGATCGTGTATGGGCCCCATCGGTCTTTTTTCCATTGGTTTTAAAAAATAGAACATGTTTTAAATTTTTCCGATGGATAAAAAACTGATCGAAAACTCCGATCGTCTATGGGCAAGTCCATCGGATAAAAAACCCACGCATGCTCAGAATCAAGTCGACGCATGCTCAGAAGCATTGAACTTCATTTTTCTCGGCTCATAGGAGTGTTTTACGTCACCCGCGTTTGGAACGGTCGGTTTTTTGACTGATGGTGTGTAGGCAAGACTGATGGAAGTCAGCTTCATCGGATTTCCGATGGACAAAACCATCGGATTAGAATCCATAGGATATCCGATCGTGTGTACGAGGCTTTAGTTGTACAGGTGTACAACCACTTTAAACAGTATAGGCACCTTTTTTAATGTTTTACATAGCTATACCTGCAAAAGGGGCCAGCCTGGACTTAATGTGTTTTTTACCCCAATACTTCATAATCCTGATATGTGCCTGCTGTACCACGTACTTGTATGAGAAAGTATCTTGCCCTTTGTATTGCTTCTTTTATCCCTGGTGTTACTGCTGGACCCCTTACTTTCCTATTAAAAACTGACCACATGAAGCAGGAGGACACACCGTGGTCAATTCTCTATCTATAGTGGGAACTCCGTGTACTCTCCTCCAATGATCAGACTCGTCCTGACACACTCCCACTGCACAGCCATTCACTGGGAAGCTCAGTGTGCTGCTGTTTCTCCTCCCCCACCTCTTATGCAGCTGAGAATACAGGTAATGTGATCACTTATAAAAAAGGGGAAAAACGTATTTAGAATGTTTTTCTTTTTTCTTTTTTTCTATATCTATACAAAAATATTTTGCCTTTTATTTCTATTTTAAACTGAATGGGTTGTTTTACAAGGTGATCGTTTACAATCACTTTAAGCAGGACTTAATTTTCTGACTAAAGTTTTGCTTTAAATATTCCTTTCTTTAGTAGATTCAAGCTTAGTTAAGACATCTGACAATTTCACTTTATAATGAAATTCTTAAACATCTAGAAAGATTTTCATTTTATATGATGCCAACCAAGTAACAGATGTTGAAATTGTAGCTTCCTGCAGCTTCAGAGATCCCATTCACCTAAGTGGAGTTGATGTTAATGTGGTGATGTTTAGCTGATGAGACAACTGGCAATAGTTCAGAATATGTAGTGTGAAATTAGAGGGGGAACATGCATTATTTTAGGCAACATTTATTTTCCCTTATTTGGACGGCGACAAATACATAAATTGATTGGAGATTCGATCGATCCCTTTTAAAATAGATCTGTGCTCTGAATACCATTTCAGTTCTTTTCTTGTTTGAATAACTGGAATCGAAATGATGCAGCCAAATTTGTTTTATATTAAAGGAAATCTGTAAATTATTTTAGAGAATCGCCAATGGTCAGTTTTAGGTACCATCGTTTTTTTCTGTTCTGAGAACGCACAAGGTTTGATATATTTGGTATCTGTTTACTTGACACAATATCATCTTTTATGTTTGCCAAAAATAAATAAAAAATTGGCCTTATATTATGTATTTTTTTTGTGTATAAATTTAATTTGAGTGCATTTTTGTTACTGAAAATGTACAGTAGAATTAATAAACAGTTGTGCTAACGGCATGTAACATAAGCAAAATTGCAATTACCGTACATACTCGAGTATAAGCCGACCCAAATATAAGCCGAGGCACCTAATTTTACCACAAAAAACTGGGAAAACGTATTGACTCGAGTATAAGCCTAGGGTGTCCATCTGCATGCCTCACTGTGCCTCACTTTGCCTCACTGTGTCCATGTGCATGCCTCACTGTGCCCATGCCTCACTGTGCCCATGCCTCACTGTGTCCATGCCTCACTGTGTCCATGTGCATGCCTCACTGTGTCCATGCCTCACTGTGTCCATGCCTCACTGTGTCCATGTGCATGCCTCACTGTGTCCATGTGCATGCCTCACTGTGTCCCATGCCTCACTGTGCCCATGCCTCACTGTGTCCATGCCTCACTGTGTCCATGCCTCACTGTGTCCATGTGCATGCCTCACTGTGTCCATGCCTCACTGTGTCCATGCCTCACTGTGCCCATGCCTCACTGTGTCCATGCCTCACTGTGTCCATGTGCATGCCTCACTGTGTCCATGCCTCACTGTGTCCATGCCTCACTGTGTCCATGCCTCACTGTGTCCATGCCTCACTGTGCCCATGCCTCACTGTGCCCATGCCTCACTGTGTCCATGCCTCACTGTGTCCATGTGCATGCCTCACTGTGTCCATGCCTCACTGTGTCCATGTGCATGCCTCACTGTGCCCATGCCTCACTGTGCTCATGCCTCACTGTGCCCATGCCTCACTGTGCCCATGCCTCACTGTGCCCATGACTAGACTGACTTTTAACATGGAAGTCTATGGAAGAGGTGGCCGGATTTGAAAAATCGGTGCTCCCCGGCCGTAGGTCCCTCAGACAAAAAACTTTGCAAACTTATATAACAGAAATGGGGCTACATGTGTGCCAAGTTTCGGATCCAGGGGACCTACGACCGGCTGGTACCGGGTCCCCAAAGTCACCGGAGAAATTACCATTTAACATGGGAGTCTATGGAAAGGGTGCCCGGCTTTGAAAAATCGGTGCTCCCTGGCTATAGATCCCTTGGACAACAAACTTATAGAGGAAGAGTGAGGCTACATGTGTGCCAAGTTTGGAGTCCAGGGGACCTACGGCCGGCCGGAACCGGGTCCCCAAAGTCCGGGAGGTCAGGCGCAAAAAGGTGACTCGAGTATAAGCCGAAGGGGCATTTTCAGCACAAAAAAATGTGCTGAAAAACTCGGCTTGTACTCGAGTATATACGGTACCATAATTTTATCCAATAGGATCTCTGCCTTCAGAAAATATGTACTGTTTTAAGGGTTTTAAAGTGTAATTTTTTTTTTAGATTTCGCTATAGTGGAGAGGGATTAGACCCCCTGTCAGTTTTTATTGTTGTCTGTGCCCCCGTTAGGGAGATTTACCCTCTCTATATTTGTCATGTTTATGGTTTCCACCAAGAGTGAAGGTTAAAGAAAATCCTACATTTTGGGTGGTCAATAGAACATTAATAGAGGAGAAATCTTCCAACGGGGACACGAATTTTGGTGATAACCAGGGATTCTCTCACTTCGTGTTTTGGCTGTGGGACAGGAAGTGGAGGAAAATCTCCCCAATGAGACACAGTGGCTGCCCTGCACACCAGCTGATCTGAGATGGCTGCCAGTTCACATGCTATGCGAATCAGATGCCGTTGAAAACACATCTCATTCGCATATATGTGAACCGAGCCTAATGAGCAGTTAAACACTTGTGCAAAATAAAAATAAAAAAGGTTCCGCACTAAGCTAACTTGCGCTTTTAAAAATCTTTTAACAAGTCCCCTGAGTGCAGCCTGCTGTAATAAATACTTACCCTGCTCCCTGCTCTAGTAATCCCCCTATGCAGCCCTACCTGGCACCGCACAGCATTTCTTCAGGAAACCTACCCATTGACTTTTCCTTAGTGCACATGCACTCTGTGGCCCTATTTATTCCTATGAGTGAGACACATTTCAGCCACCCTGCAGAATACTTATTATCAATGTTATTAATAAGAAAGTACATCATATGGCTGGTATTTTTTGAACAGGTGACAACCTGCTGCACAAGTAGTAGCCATATTGGTTGGCAGAATGGTAAGAAGGTTGTAGCCACAGTCTGAGTATACACAGTTAGAGGAAAAAAGTATCTGATCCCCGGCTGATTTTGTACATTTGCCCACTGACAAAGAAATGATCAGTCTAAAATTTTAATGGTAGGTTTCTTTTAACAGTGATAGACAGAATAACAACAAAAATATTCAGAAAAACGCATTTAAAAAAAGTTATAAATTGATTTGCATTTTAATGAGTGAAATAAATATTTGATCCCCTATCAATCAGCAAGAATTCTGGCTCCCAGGTGTGTTCTATACAGGTAACGAGCTGAGATTAGGAACACGCCCTTTAACCACTTAAGGACCGCTCACGGCATATATACGTGGGCAGAATGGCTTGTACAGGCACAATCACGTACCTGTACGTGGCCCTTTAACTGCCTGCCGTGTGGTCATGCGCGTGCCGCTGGCGGCGCGCTCGTGACCCTGCAGTCATCCCCGTGAGTTGGACCGCGGGTCCCGTGGACTCTATCGCCGCGGGGATCCACGCGATCGTCAACATCTCCCCGCTCGCCTACTGACACTGTCACCGATCTCCGCTCTGTGTAATCAGAGCGGAGATCGGTGACGTGTCACTCGTAGCCACGCCCCCCCTCAGTTAGAATCACGCCCTTAGGCACACTTAACCCCTTCAGCGCCTCCTAGTGGTTAACCCCTTCACTGCCAGTGTCATTTTTACCGTAACCAGTGCATTTTTATTGCACTGGTCGCTGTAAAAATGAAAATGGTCCCAAAAATGTGTCAAGTGTCCGCCATAATGTCGCAGTCACGAAAAAAATCGATGATCGCTGCCATTACTAGTAAAAAAAAAAAAAATTTATAAAAATGCCATAAAACTACCCCCTATTTTGTAAACGCTATAACTTTTGCGCAAACCAATCAATAAACGCTGATTGCGATTTTTTTTTACCAAAAATATGTAGAAGAATACGTATCGGCCTAAACTGAGGGAAAAAAATGTTTTTTTATATATTTTTTGGGGATATTTATTATAGCAAAAAGTAAAAAATATGTAATTTTTTTCAAACTTTTCGCTCTATTTTTGGTTATAGCGCAAAAAAAAATGAAAACCGCAGAGGTGATCAAATACCACCAAAAGAAAGCTCTGTTTGTGGGAATAAAAGGACACCAATTTTGTTTGGGAGCCAGGTCGCACGACCGCGCAATTGTCAGTTAAAGCGACGCAGTGCCGAATCGCAAAAAGGGGCCTGGTCTTTATGCTGCGTATTGGTCCGGGGCTTAAGTGGTTAAGGATCTCAGCTTGTTACCTGTATAAAAGACACCTGTTCACAGAAGCAATCAGTAAATCTGATTCCAATCTCTCCACCATGGCCAACACCAAAGAGCTGTCCAAGGATGTCAGGGAGAAGATTGTAGACCTAAACAAGGCTGGAATGGGCTACAAGACCATCGCCAAGCAGCTTGGTGAGAGGGTGACAACAATTATTCGCAAATGGAAGAAACACAAAATAACGGGCAATCTCCCTCAGTCTGGGGCTCCATGCAGGATCTCACCTCGTGGAGTTTCAATGATCATGAGAACGGTGAGGACTCAGCCCGGAACAACACAGGAGAATCTTAGCAATGATCTCAAGGCAGCTGGGACCATAGTCACCAAGAAAACAATTGGTAACACACTACGCCGTGAAGGACTGAAATCCTGCTCAAGAAAGCACATGTACAGGCCCATCTGAAGTTTGCTAATAAACATCTTAATGATTCAGAGGAGAACTGGGTGAAAGTGCTGTGGTCAGATAAGACCAAAATCAAGCTCTTTGGCATCAACTCAACTCGCCGTGTTTGGAGGAGGAGGAATGCTGCCTATGACCCCAAGAACACCATCCCCACCATCAAACATGGAGGTGGAAACATTATGCTTTGGGGGTGTTTTTCTGCTAAGGGGACTGGACAACTTCACTGCATCAAAGCGACGATGGACGGGGTCATGCACCATTAAATCTTGGTTGAGAACCTCCTTTCCTCAGCCAGGGCATTGAAAATGGGTCCTGGATGGATAGTCCAGCATGACAATGACCCAAAACACACGGCCAAGGCAAAAAAGGGGTGGCTCAAGAAGAAGCACATTCAGGTCCTGGAGTGGCCTAGCCAGTCTCCAGACCTTAATCCCATAGAAAATATGTGGAGGGAGCTGAAGGTTTGAGTTACCAAACGTCAGCCTCAAAACCTTAATGACTTGGAGAGGATCTGCAAAGAGGAGTGGGACAAAATCCCTCCTGAGATGTGTGCAAACCTGGTGGCCAACTACAAGAAACGTCTGACCTCAAGGGGATTGTCAACAAGGGTTTTGCCACCAAGTACTAAGCCATGTTTTGCGAAGGGATCAAATAATTATTTCACACATTAAAATGCAAATCAATTTATAACTTTTTTGAAATTAGTTTTTATGGATTTTTTTTTTTGTTATTCTGTCTCTCGCTGTTAAAATAAACCTACCATTAAAGTGGTTGTAAACCCACATAACTTTTTTCTTCTTTCTAGCCCACCTGCAAGACAAAGCTACTATAATGAGCTAGTATGACTAGCATACTAGCTCATTATGTACCACTTACCTTAGATCGGGGCCCCCGAAGCCGTCCGTGTCCCTCTCTCCAGCCGCAGCCATCGCTGCGGCGATAGCCGGAATGTTACTTCCGGGTATCGCCGCTCCAGCCAATCACAGCGCCGCTCTGGTGCTGTGATTGGCCGGAGCGGCGAAGACGTCACTCCGCGCATGCGCGCGGGAGCCGTCAAATTCAGCTAAGCCCAAGCATTGCTGGGACTTAGCCGAATTTGTGAATCAGATTAACCCTATGAATGCGCCGTTGTCTATGGCGCGCATGCGCCGTAGACACAGAGCAATGTCATTTTTAGCAAATATCTCCTAAACCGTGTAGGTTTAGGAGATATTTCTTGCACCTACAGGTACAGTAGGTGCCGCCGATATTGTGTTTCTATCGCGCTCCCATCGCCGAGATTCTCGGCGACAGGAGTGCCGAGATGTCGGCAGCAGGGTGGCGACACGTGCCGTGCTCGCTGCAATGGCGAGGAGACGCGACACTGTATTGAGCGGGGATCCAACGCGGATTCCCGCCAATGCCAGGCACTGCGTTTGGTATGAATCCTGAGCGGGAACTCCACGCCAATTTTTTTTTAAAAAAACGGCGTGGGTTCCCCCTCCAGGGGCATACCAGGCCCTTGGGTCTGGTCTGGATTTGAAGGGGAACCCTACGCCGAAAAAACGGCGTGGGGGTCCCCCTCAAGATCCAAACCAGACCCTTATCCGAGCACGCAACCTGGCAGGCCGCAGGGGAAGAGGGGGGGACGAGAGAGCGGCCCCCCTCCCTCCTGAACCGTACCAGGCCACATGCCCTCAACATGGGGGGTTTGGTGCTCTGGGGCAGGGGGGCGACCTGCGGCCCCCCCACCCCAGAGCACCCTGCCCCCATGTTGATGAGGACAGGGCCTCTTCCCGACAACCCTGGCCGTTGGTTGTCGGGGTCTGCGGGCGGGGGGCTTATCGGAATCCGGAAGCCCCCTTTAATAAGGGGGCCCCCGGATCCCGGCCCCTCCACCCTACGTGAATGAGTATGGGGTACATCGTACCCCTACCCATTCACCTGGTGGAAAATAAATGGTAATAAAAACACAACACAGTTTTTAAAAGTATTTTATTGCACCGCTCCGGAGGTCTTCTTCCGACTTCGGGGGTCTCCGGTGTCGTCGCCGCGTTCTCCGGTTCTTTCTTCTGCCGGGCCTCCGCTAACTTCTTTTTAGCTCTTTTGCTAACGGAGGCCCGGTCTTCTCCGTCGTCTTCTTCTTCTCCCGCTCTCCGGTTCTTCTCCCGCTCTCCGGTTCTTCTCCCGCTCTCCGGTGTCGTCGCCGCGTTCTCCGGTTTTTTCTTCTGCCAGGTTGCGTGCTCGGATAAGGGTCTGGTTTGGATCTTGAGGGGAACCCCCACGCCGTTTTTTCGGCGTAGGGTACCCCTTCAAATCCAGACCAGACCCAAGGGCCTGGTATGCCCCTGAAGGGGGAACCCACGCCGTTTTTTTCTATAAAAATTGGCGTGGAGTTCCCGCTCAGGATTCATACCAAACGCAGTGCCTGGTATTGGCGGGAATCCGCGTCAGATCCCCGCCTATCGGCAATGCGTGTCGCTCATCGTGAAAGGAACATTTTTTCCTTTCCCGATGACGAGACAGCTCGGCGCTGGCTCTCGCGATGGAGCTCATAGGGTGTCAATATCGCCGCTAGAAGCGGCGATATTGACACAATATCGGCGGCACCTACTGTAAGCCTTAATCTAGGCTTACCTGTAGGTGCAAGTTGCAAAAATAGGATTTTTATAACAGCTTACCTGTAAAATCCTTTTCTTGGAGTACATCACGGGACACAGAGCGACATAGTCATTACTAATGGGTTATATAGATACCGTCAGGTGCTGGCACTGGCAACTTCCAAAACCGGAAGTACCCTCCCCTATATAAGCCCCTCCCATCCGGGAGCACCTCAGTTTTGTAGCAAAGCAATAAGTGTCCCCAAAGAGGGGCGGGAGCTCTGTGTCCCGTGATGTACTCCAAGAAAAGGATTTTACAGGTAAGCTGTTATAAAAATCCTATTTTCTTTCTCGTACATCACGGGACACAGAGCGACATAGTCATTACTAATGGGATGTCCTAAAGCAATGCCAAATGAGGGGGGGGGGATACACCATATATAAGCTGAGCGCTATCAGACATGAGGATCTTTTGCGGCCTGCAACACACTGCGCCCAAAGGCGACATCCTCCTGACTTCTAACGTCCACCTGGTAGAACCTAGTAAACGTGTGAACTGAAGACCATGTTGCGGCCTTACAGATTTGAGCCAGGGAGGCCTGGTGATGCACTGCCCATGAAGGAAGTCCCAACTGCTCTCGTGGAGTGCGCTCTAACTTTGAACGGAGGCGGTCTCCTTCTCAAGCCATAGGCTTGTATTATGACCTGTCAAATCCACTTGGCTAAAGTAGATTTTGACGCTGCCTGACCCTTTCTGGGGCCTTCCGGCAGAATAAACAAAGTATCCGTTCTGCGAATCTGAGCAGTGGCTTTTAGATAAGCTTTAACTGCTCTTACTACATCCAAAGAATGCAATAACTTTTCCTCTACCGAAGTAGGTTTGGGGAAAAAAGAAGGAAGAACCACATCTTGGTTCAAATGAAACCTCGATACCACCTTAGGAAGAAAGGCTGGATGAGGACGTAACACTACTCTGTCCTTATGGATAACCAGATATGGCTCCTTACAGGACATAGCTGCTAATTCCGACACTCTTTTAGCCGAACAAATGGCTACTAGAAAAATCAATTTCCTGGTGAGAAGAACCAAAGAAATATGCTGTAATGGTTCAAATGGTTGTTTCTGTAGAACCGACAGAACCAAGTATAGATCCCATGGACATATGGGAATATTAACCGGAGGACTAATACGCATCACTCCTTGTATAAAGGCTTTGACTAGTGAATGCGAAGCCATGGGCCTTTGAAAAAAATATTGACAAGGCCGAAATCTGACCCTTGATAGTACTCAAGGCAAGCTTCCTATCTACAGCCCATTGTAGGAAGTCCAGAATCCTACCTATTACGTTTTTACGTGGATGCCATTTCTTGGCCTCACACCAGGCGATGTACGCCTTCCAGATTCTATAGTAGATCTGCCTGGATACCGGCTTCCTGGCATTGATCATGGTAGATACCACAGAATTAGAGAGCCCTCTCTTTTTTAGAATGTGGGCTTCAATAGCCAGGCCGTCAAACCTAGGGCTGGTAAGGAAGGGTGGTATATCGGTCCTTGCGAAAGCAGGTCCGGACGACGTGGGAGAGTCCAAGGACTCCCCACTGATATTTTACAATCTCCGCGTACCACGCTCTTCGGGGCCACGCTGGGGCCACCAGAATCACTGGTTTCTTTTCTACCCTGATTCTGCGGAGTAATCGAGGTAACAATTGTGGCGGTGGAAATGCATATATCAGCTTGAACTGATCCCAAGGGAACACTAGGGCATCCGAGCCGCAAGCTAGGGGATCCCTTGTCCGAGAGACAAACCTGTCCACCTTTGCGTTGAATCTGGATGCTAGAAGATCTACATCCGATGTTCCCCACCGCTGACATATTGTCCAGAAAACCTCGGGGTGAAGGGACCCTTCCTCTGGGCATAATTGCTGGCGACTTAGAAAGTCCGCCTTCCAATTCTCCACTCCTGGAATGAATACCGCAGATATGGCTGGGACATATCTTTCTGCCCATTTCAGGATGTAATTTACTTCCCTCTGGGCTGCACGACTCCTGGTGCCCCCCTGATGATTGATATATGCCACTGCTGTGGCATTGTCTGATTGAATTCTGACAGGGGACCCTTGGAGTTTGGATGTCCATGCTACTAGGGCATACCGGGCTCTCGTATCTCTAAGAGATTGATGGGCAGGGCCTTTTCTGCATCCGACCATCTGCCCTGGAGAGACTATTGCTCCAGTACAGCTCCCCAGCCTATAAGGCTGGCATCTGTAGTGACCACCTTCCAAGAAATCGGACTGAAGGATTTCCCTTTTTCCAGATTCTGGGGAACCAACCACCAACGGAGGCTCTTGCGAACGGAAGGGGACAAGGACATTGTAAGTCTAGGGCCTGAACTTTTTTGTTCCAGGCTGACAGTATGGCCCCTTGCAAATTCCTTGAATGGAATTGACCGTAGGGTACTGCTTCGAATGATGCCACCATTTTTCCCAGCAGCCTCATGCACAGGCGTATGGACGGCTGTCTTTTTTGTACCCACTAAGTGGATCAAATCTTTCAAAGACAACACCTTTCCTCGAGGCAAGAATATTTTTCTCTGGCCTGAATCCAACCTTAGCCCCAAGTATTCCAGACTTTTGACTGGTTTTAGGGCTGACTTGTCTCGGTTGATAATCCAACCGTGATATTCCAGATACTTGATTGTCTCGTGAACAACCACTTCTAGTTTTTTCACTGAGTGGTCTATCAGCAACAAGTCATCTAGATATGCCATTATCATTACACCTTGTGTTCTTAGATTGGCCAATAAAGGGCCAGAATTTTTGTAAACACTCGTGGTGCTGTGGCCAAACCGAAGGGTAAGGCTCTGAACTGAAAATGGCGCCCTTCTACTGCAAAGCGTAGAAATTTTTGGTGGACTGGAAAGATGGGAATGTGCAAATAAGCATCTTTGATGTCGATCGCGGCTAACCAATCCTCCCCTTGTAGGGCAGTGGGCACCGATCGGATCGACTCCATCGGAAAGTCCTGATATACAGGAATTTGTATAGCCCTTTTAGAATTAATATGGGCCTCCCGTCCGCGTTTGCTTCGGGACTGTAAAGAGGTTTGAGTAAAACCCGAACCCTCATTCTTCCAGGGGAACCTCCATAATTACTCCTTGGAGCAATAGTTGTTCTAGTGCCACAGGAGGGACGCTCTCTTCCGGGGATCCCTTGGCACGTTTGACCTCAAAAATGGGAAGGAGGAGAGTCTTTTAACTCCAAACTGTATCCCAAACATACTGCGGAGAGCACCTATCTGTCTTGATCGTGTCCCGCCAGGTCTCTTGCGAACAACTGGAGTCCTCCCCCCACCCGACTGAGTGGGGGCAACCCTTCAATGAATTTAACTTTGGGGGAGGTTTTGTACCTCCCCTGACCCAGGGTTTCTCATTACCCTGCTATTGTCCCTGTTTTTTACCCCCGGGAATTGACCGAGGAGGCCGTCGGAACTGTTACACAGCCGATGCCTCAGGGACTGGAGAAGCAGGCCTCTTAAAGAGGGACCTCTAACTCTGTTTTTAACCGGCAAGAGCGTATTTTTACCGCTGGAAATTTTCTGGATATATTTGTCCAGGTTTTCCCTGAATAAGCGTTCACCATGAAATGGGACGCTAACCAGCCATTCTTTACAGGGAGCTTCAGCAGACCAGTTTTTGAGCCATAGAAGCCTACGCATATGTACTATAGACAGCGTAAGGCGGGAGGCGTGATGGACTGAATCCTTTATGGCGTCAACCGCAAAGCCTAAGGCTCTAGGTAGATCAGCTAGGTCAAAGCCTGCTGATCTGTCAAGTCCCTCAAGACCTGTTTCAACTGATCCTTCACTGCTTAGCAGACCCCAATAGCTGCTACTGCTGGTTGTGTCACCAAGCTTGCTGTAGAAAGAAGCAGACTTTCATAAGGACTCCAATCTTTTATCTATTGGGTTCTTGAACATTTGGACATTATCCACTGGACATGTCAGTGATTTATACATACAAGAGATGGCTGCGTCCACTGTAGGGACCTTCCATTTTTTTTTTTTTATGAACTTATCCTCCATGGGATAGACCACCGGAAATCTCTTGGGGGAATAAATATTTTCTCAGGACGTTCCCAATCCTGGTAAATAAGCCCTTTCAGTAAAGGGTGAAGTGGAAAAGAACAGACAGTCTGGGGGCTTCTAGCGACCCCAACGAGGATACAGTAGTGGTTGATGGTTCCGCAAGGTGCATTTTTAAATGCTGGTCGGACCATGTTAGTCAGAGACTGAACCCATAATCTTTCAGCTTGAGATGCTGAGAAAAGGTTCCCCCACTGTTGACTCCTCTATAACAGAATCAACCTTATCCTGATCCCCTTCAGGCAGGTCGATCCCTGTATGGGACTGTTGCTCTGCTAACAGGCACTCTGAAGGAGGAGACGGAGATCGGGCGTGCTTTCCCTGACAGGGAGGCAGCGATCAATGTTGACAATCTCTCTCTAATCCTCCCAGAGCTGAGGAAAAAACCTCCTCTGTTACATACACAGGAGCAGGTGAACTGAGGACAGCCACAGTACCAAGTACCCCTGCGGGGTCTCTACGGTCACTTACCTCTGAACTTCAGGGGAGACTGGTGCAGCAGAAGTATGCCCAAGATCCTCAGAGCCCGATGAGACCCCCTTCACTTCCTGGAAGATTCAGTTCCGGAGCTTCTGGACGGCATATTCCTAAGCCTAAAGCTGAGGTATTCCAGCCGTAATACACCACTTTTACTGAGAATAGTCTAGCACAATTGCTGCTATATCACAGTTGGTGTCTACTAAAGTGCCTTTCTAGGGGATGCCTGCATCAACCGCCTCTGTGTGCCTTTATATTGTTGCTAGCTCTGTCTGTGCACTTCAACAGCCAGCTATAATGTGCTTTAAAACACGCTGGACGCCCGCACATGCGCAGTAGTGCCACGGCGCACACCTGAGCGTCATCCACCCGCTCCGCCCCTTTTTCCAGATCGCCTCTATGAATAGAGGCGCGTGCACGCGCACGCGCGCGGGCACGTGCGCCTTCGGCGCCTTTTTTGAAAACAACAAGGAGCTAGATGGGAGCCAGGGTCCCTTTGCCGCAGGGCCCGGGGATGGATGAGCGCAGCAACAGGGCAGAGGAGACAGCTTCCCAGGAGAGAACATACCAACTGCCTGGATTTGATTCTGGAAGAAAAAAATCCACATTACAAGAAAAAAGAACCATAGCGGCCTCTAGTGTCTAACACAGGTACCGCTGTCTTACACATTTTTTTTTTTTTTTTTTCTTGCCTACTATTAAAATTTTTACATTTTCTCAGTAGTAACAGGCATACACAGAATATTAGCGGGAATACCTTAGGTAACAGGCAGAAAGACAAAATAGGCTTGGGGGTCCCTCAATAGAACCAAGTTCCCGAGGGCCCCCACTTACCTTTTCCTCGCCGCAGGACTCTGTTTGGTCCACAGAAGCCCAAACTTCACCTATCACTGCAGGCATTGTAATCAAACCTTCAGGGACCGGGTTCCCAAGGATTCCACTCCCCTGGACCTGTATAGCACCCTGCACAGAAAACATCTTGGTCGTGGGTATGACCAGAGCTCTGGATCCCAGGGTCCAGCTCTCCTAAGAGAAGCATTACAGGCAAAACCTTGCTCTTCTCTGCAAGGCCCGGGTACCGACCGTTTAGCTATGAAGCTTTTTTGGTGGGATCCGGAACAGCTTACTAAGGCCCAAAAGAACCTGTACGCAAGCTCAGTGAAAAACACATGTTTCTTCTTGGCCAACACCTTAGACACTGGCAAAAAACTGAGGTGCTCCCGGATGGGAGGGGCTTATATAGGGGAGGGTACTTCTGGTTTTGGAAGTTGCCAGTGCCAGCACCTGACGGTATCTATATAACCCATTAGTAATGACTATGTCGCTCTGTGTCCCGTGATGTACGAGAAAGAAAGTGGGTTTACAACCACTTTAAATTTTAGACTGATCATTTCTTTGTCAGTTGGCAAATGTACAAAATCAGCAGGGGATCAAATACTTTTTTCCCTCACTGTAGCTAGTTGAAAGTGCTTCTTTGCTGACACAGTTTGCTCAGCTCTTTTGCAATATCATTACTGTATATTTGGGGTTTTTAGGCAACACTGTACTAAGAGAAATGCACATGCTGCGATTGGCAGCCTCCTTTTGAAAATGCTAGATGTGTGGCTGTGTCTCACCTAAATGCTTTGCATCACTAACCCAGAACAAGCTTACAGCAATTAAAAGTCAGAACAACTGATCTGTATACTTGTCCTGGGTAAGTGTCTTAAAATGTCTAAAGACACTGGATCAGCAGCCAGGCATGTAACATTTTTAAAACAATATTTTACCGTGTTTCTCCAAAAATAAGCCTCTTTTGGCAACAAAAGACACAGTAGGGTTTATTTTCGGGGTAGGTCTTAACATGTAATGTGCTGTCTTCTCTCCCCCTCTCTCTCCCTGCCTGACAGGAATCTCCAGTGTGAACCGAGTTAAAATGCTTGTAAAATCCTATAATCCACTCTATTACAGTAGTATATAATGTACAATGTGTGTGTTTCTGTAATATAGCTGTGCCAAACACCTTCGTTATGGCGCCGCTCTGCACTTCTGTGACCCGCCGGTGCTCTCTTCCCCGCAATTATATTACAGAAACACACACATTGTACATTATATACTACTGTGATAGAGTGGATTATAGGATTTTACAAGCATTTTAAACTAGGGCTTATTTTTGGGGTAGGGCTTATATTGCAGCCCTTCTAGAAAATAACGCTAGGTCTTATTTTTGGAGTAGGTCTTACTTTCGGGGAAACACGGTAGTAAAAGTAGCCCCCAACAACCTAAAAAAACAAACAACCTAACTACTCTTAAAACCGTTCCCTCCCCCTTTTTTTATTCTTTTATTGTGTCAAAGTTTCTTAAACACAATATATTCAAGTCATAGCAAAATGTCTTCCAATCCAGGAAAAATACAATAATGCCTCGTACACACGTCCGGTTTTCCTGTCGGGAAAACTGCCATGAGAGCTTTTGGCCGGGATCCATCGCAGTTTTCCCGACAGGAAAACTGCCGGGAAAAAAAAGAGAACCAGCTCTCTTTTTTCCCGCCGGGATTCCCGGCGGTCTTTTTCCCGGCATTTTTCCTATGTGAAAAACTGCGATGGAGCATACACATGGCCGGGATTCCCGACCAAAGCGCCATCGCAGTTTTCCTGACGGGAAAACCTCTCGTGTGTAGGGGGGGAAACTTACCGAGCAGGTTCTCGGTTTTCCCCTCGGGATTCCCGGCGGACTTTTTACCGCCGGGAAACCCGTACGTGTGTACAAGGCATCAGTCATCACATTTTGGGGATATAGAAATACCATGTAAAAAAAAAAAAAAAAAAGCCAAAAAGTAAGATTAAACACAATTTTTTTTTTACTTTCTTTAAACTAGCAAAAACTTAAAAAGAAATTTCCATTTTGAAAGCTACCGAACGTGAAGCACTAACAACATTGTGCAGCATTTTTCTAGGCCTAACAACTGAGAACCAAGCAATATCTTACATTTTCCCATTTTTCAGTGCGTTCCTTTTTCAAGTGTCTTGTGCCCTCTCCTAATAGTTTAACAGTATTCTGTTGTGTGTTTGTTGCAAAGCACAGACAGCCTGGTTTTCAGCCTGCTCTAGTTTTCAGAATGTCCCCCATTGATCTAGTGACAGGATTCTGAGAACTGTGAAGCTATAGATGAACTTATTTAGGTCAAATTACAGATACATCTATACTTTGTCTACTGGGATTCAATAATGCGTTTGCTACAAAAAAAAAAAAAAAAAAAACCTTGAACTGCTCTTGTATTTCTCTTATCGTCCATGGACTGACACAGCTGGATACTGTAAACGTGTGGGTATATGTCCCTGCTCGCAGGAGAAGATCTAGGCAGAATGTTAGATGTTAAAACATTCTAGAACAAACCAGAGCTGAACAGCCCCGCCCAGGGGGGCGGTCCCTCCGGTCATTACCCTCCCACCTGCAGCTAGCAGCCTCAGTTTTTTTCTGCCTAGCAGAAGAAGACGTGGCTCTCTCAGGAGCCAGTCTCCTGGAAGATTTGACTTTTACATTTTATTCTTTGGGAATTTTATTATTTTATTTTTGAGACCTTCAATCAACTGTCGGCTGGGCAACAGGTTGGGTACAATAGTATCCTCGTAGTCTTCCCTGTCCGACCATCGAGCGTGCTGATCCTCGCCTTGTGTGCGTGAGACTCAATTCACGACATACCCCATGACTCCAGGGGTGGCCGGGTTGCTTTCATGCTCCCGCGGTCCTCTCAAGATTGAACAGTACTTGACTGACTGTATCTCTCGCGTTGGACCGGGCCGACAGCTACGCAGTACAACTCTGTGATAGGTCTGTCTGAAACAAGCCAGTGGGTCCCTGAAAGGGATGGGTAAGTAGTCTCTCCTACTGCAGGTGAGTACATGCTGGCTGTGTTTCTGTGTGTGGGGGTTTCTCCCTGTCTCCCCCCTGTTATGCTGCTCTCTGCACCCTGTACTGGTGCTGTGCTGTGGGGTGCTTGGGGGTCACTCTGGCCTGGCTGGGCGCTCATGTCTGCAGTTTTTTCTGGTGTGTGAGGTGATTATTGCGTGCGCCATTGGCGCGCATTAGAGCTTTGAACTTCGCGCTCGGTGGCCATCTTGGCGTTCAGTGGCGCAGTTATAGCTGCGGCCGGCGGCCATTTTCTTGTGGCCGCCGCGCATTTATTTCTGGCGGCGGCGCGAATCCCCTCACAATCTCCTCACAGACTGAGCTGTCCTTAAGGGTTGGTGGGTCCTCCCGGGTATCCCCTCCTCAGCGTAGCCAGTGGGTGGACTGAATATTCACTGTATAGTGTATAAGGTCTCAGAGGGTGGCGTTATGGAGTCTGATACACCTGCTCTCCACACTTGCCTGGGGCAACTGGCAGTGCTGCACAGTTAAACATGTTCATATGTTTCCTGCACCTGCGGTCCTTATGGACCAGTTGTCAGCAGTCCTGGAATAATTCTTGTCAGAATGGAAGCGGTGTGCGAGCAAAAGGAGCTATAAGCCCCCTCCCCCCCACAAAAATCTTTACTGAAGGGGTGCTCTGAGTCAGATATGGGCCTAGCTACTATGCTCAGGACCCGACCTCTGAATATTTAATGTTTATGAACAGGACATTCCCTTGTGAGGAAGACTCCAGTTCTGTGTCAGTGAATGACAGGGCGCTTGTAAGTGATCTCATTGATGTGAGAAACACTCTCAGGCTGGAATTGCTGTGACAAGCTTTTCTTTTACACAGTTTCCTCACTGTTTTCCTCACACTGCCTCAAGAGCAGCATGGATGAGGGAGGACTTTATTCATTTATGTCTGTAGTCCCTGTGAGCCTTATGTGTGATACCTGAGGTAACATTTCCCGCCATTTCCTGGGGAATGATTTGAGCTCTGACAGACACACGGTCTGAGGATCAGAGGTTACCTGTTACCTGCATGCTGCTTCGGCAGCACAGTCAAGCAGGTTGGAATGATACAGAGAAGATTATGCGCCTCTGCGCCATAATTTAACTCATCCTATACCTCTACACTGCATACATTCACAGTGTATGTATGTGTTATTGGCCTCTGTGTCTGCGTGGCTGTCCCCACGTTCCAATGCTGTGTTTCAGTGCCATACATGATATAAACGTACAAAATATGTTTATGCACGACTCCAGATACATTCACAGTATATGTATGTATTATACTCTCTGGGTTGGCGGGGGCTCCGGTGTCCTCCCGCACTCTCATGGTATGTGCGCTTCAGCTCTCTGCACAGTATAGACATGTTCAATATGTTTATTGCACATATTATACATGTTTACAGTATGGGTATACTGTTTGCGTGGGGTTCCTCTGGGTACTCCGGTTTCCCCCCACGCTCCAATGGAAATGCACAGCATAAACATGTGCAATATGTTGATTCACATGCTATCATTCCTACACGGTATCTGTGTGCTGTCTGCGTGGAGTTCTTCCGAGTATTCCGGTTTCCTCCCACGCGCTGACGGTATGTGCGCCTTTGGCCTTCTGCACAATTAAACATGTTCACGCATGCTATAATACCTACATGGTATGTGTAGGCAGTCTGTGTGGTTTTCCTTCGGGTACTCCGGTTTCCTCCCACACTCCATTGGTATGGGCGCTTCGGCGCTATGCACAGTCTAAATTTGTGCGATTGGATATCCACATACTAACATACCTACCCGGTATGTCTTTGCACTCTGCGTGGGTTTCCGCCCACGCTACATGACATGCATGCCTTTGGTGCAATACACAATGTAAACATACACATTATGTTTATACACTACACTAAATACATTCACAGTAGTTGTAGGTAGGGTTGTCCCGATACCACTTTTTTAAGACCGAGTACAAGTACCGATACTTTTTTTCAAGTACTCGCCGATACCGAATACCGATACTTTTTTTTAATCTCATGTGTCAGTATTTTTTTTTTTTTTTTTACTATTTTTTTTATTTATTTATTTTTTACAATGCTTTATTTTTTTAAGGGGGGGGGGGGGTGGACAGTGTCAGTGTGTGTGTTTTCTTTTCTTTTCTTTTTTTTACAATTCATTTTTATTTTATTCTTTTTTTTTTTATCAGCCCTGTTGTGGGGGGCTTTGGTGAGATATCAGGGGTCTTAACAGACCTCTGACATCTCCCCTTTGAGACAGAGAAAGGGACTAGGGACACATATTCCCCAGTCCCTTTCTCAGCAGCCTCTGCTGCGCTGAAAATGAATGGAGAGAAGACAGCGGCTCCTCTCCATTCATAAACTGAAACATTGTAAACACAGTTTACGATGTTTCAGTTATGTGAATGGACAGAGTCAGTGATGACTCGGTACATTCCGACAAGTAAGGAGCCGGATTTATCGGCTCCTACCTCCGCTCTCCATCCTGAGATACCAAGGGGGTGGAGGAGGAGCACGGAGGGGGCGGCAGCACGGAGGGGGACGGCGGCATGGAGGTGAAGGGGGAACAGGTAGCATTTGAGCAGCAGACAGGCAAGGCAATTGGATCAGATTAATTTTACTTACCCGCCTGAAGACCCGCTCTGCTCTCCGCTCTGGTCTCTGCCACGCTCTCCGTCTTGGTCTCCGCCCCCCGCCCCGCTCTCCGCCCTGGTCTCCGCCCCCGCCACGCTCTCCGCCCTGCTCTCCGTCCCGCGCCGCACACTCTCCGCCCCCCGCCGCACACTCTCCGCCCCGGTCTCTGCCCTGCTCTCCACCCCCCGCTCTGAGAAAAAAAAAAAAGGATCGGACTGGGCATCGGGAGCATTTGCGCGAGTACAAGTACTCGCGCAAATGCTTGGTATCGGTCCCGATACCGATACTAGTATCGGTATCGGGACAACCCTAGTTGTAGGTATTGCATTCTCTGAGTATGCGTGGGGTACTTCAGTACCTCCCACGTGCCAACGGTGTGCGCGCCTTCGGTGCTATGCACACATGAGCTTGTGCAAAATGTTTAGCACACACACTATAATACCTACACGGTATGCGTATGCAGTCTGCGTGGGTTTCCGCCCACGCTACATGACATGCATGCCTTTGGTGCAATACACGGTGTAAACATACACATTATGTCTATACACTACATTAAATACATTTACAGTAGCTGTAGGTATTGCATTCTCTGAGTATGCGTGGGGCACTTTGGTTCCTCCCACGCGCCAACAGTGTGCGCGCCTTCGGTGCTATGCACACATGGGCTTGTGCAAAATGTTTAGCACACATACTATAATACCATACACGGTATGCGCATGCAGTCTGCATGGGTTTCATCCGGATGCTCAGGTTTCTCCCCTGCGTTCCAATGGTGTGCGCATTCTCAGCGCTATGCACAGTATAAACATGTGCAATTTGTTTATTCGCAGGCTAACATACCTACACGGTTGTGTACGCAATCTGCGTGGCTGGTTTACGTCCAGGCCCCGATGATGTGCGCGCCTTCGTCGCTGGCACAGTATATACGTGTTTAATAGGTTTATCCACAAATACTAAACTACATACGCCGTATGTGGTGGTATTATGCTCTTTGTGGCTGGGTGGGTTTCCTCCCACACTCTCCATTTGTGCGTTTGACGCAATACATAGTATAAACTATGTGTTTGCACAATCGGCACCTATCCATGGGTAGCTGCTGGATGGAGCATTGTCACAAGGATCCCTGGTTTCAGGGGTATCACTTTCCACCTGCTTTCAGTGGTGATCAGAAGCGCTGGCTTGGACTGTGTTCGCCAGGTTGGGGTTAGCGTTACGCCCGTTAGTGGCTGCGTCTCTGGCATTTTTTATAGCTCAATGACTGGGCAAAAGCCTCTGCTTCATCCATCAGTCGTCTAGCAGGTGCACTACAACTGCTTTAGCCTTTAGGGTCTCTGTGCCCGGGGTGGGTTTGCGCCACCTGTGGAGGCTGAGGTACTAGTCCTCTGACCGAGTTTCTAGGGAAGTTCCGTCAAGTTGCCTTTATTGGCCAACATTTGAGGCACCCTGTACACTGGGGCCTCCCTTCTCCGATACATTGCGGAGTCTCTTTGGGATTTTCATACATCTCGCTGCAAGACGGTCCTGTCGGCCGTGTGCATTGCAGGCAAAGGGTCCTTGCATCCGGAGGTGTTTCCACCTTCTTTACCGGAGGTGGGGCACCGGAAGTGAACCTTGTGGCCTCTCGACTCACTCGCAAGGTGGCAAGATCGTGGTCAGGTCCAGGGACCCCTGGGCGGACGCGTCAGACGCGTTGGAAGCCCGTGGGGGCAGTATCACCTGATATATGCTTACCCTCCGCTACTGTTGTTGCCTCGCCGGCTTCGCAGAGTAGGGGCTGAGGCCATTCCAGTGCTCCGGAACGGCGACATTGGTACGCCGATCTACTTTGGCTAGTCGCAGACATTCCTGCCGACGGCCTATTGGGGTGGACCTTCTGTCTCATGATCCCATACTTCATCCTGGTTTACAGTCCTTGGCTTTAATGGCATGGCTGTTTAAAGCCAGGTGCTGAAGGACCGAGTTCTCTCGTATTCGGTCATCTCTTCTATGTTGTTGACATGGGAATCTTCCTCCAGAAAGATATCTCACCGTACCTGGAAGGCTTACATCGCTATGTGTGAGGAACTTGAGTGGCATCCTCGGATGTATTCCGTTCCCAGGATTTTGCTGTTCTTACAGCGTGGTGTGACCCAAAAGCTGGCCTTGCATACCTTTTTTGAGGGTCGGATTTCGGCCCGAACTGTCTTTTTCAACGACCACTACCGGGCCATTCCTTGATTAGCACCTTTTGTGCAGGGGGTTCGCCATGTGATCCCCCCTGTCAAGCCTCCTCTCCCTACTTGGGATCTGATTTTGATGCATCTCGGTTCTCCAAGAACATCCCTTTGAGAATATCAGAGAGATTCCTCACTTGACCTTGTCCCGGAAGTTGGCCTTAGTGGCCATTGCTTTGGTTAGACGGGTGTCTGAGTTGGCGGCCTTGTCCTGCAAGTCGCCTTACTTGGTCCTCCATAAGGATATTGGGGTGTTGCGCCCACGACTGTCCTTCTTTCAAAAGATTGGTCTCGGCCTTTCACCTTAAGAAGGACATTGTTCTTCCGTCCTTGTGTCCTCACCCATCGCATCCCTGAGAGTTTGCGCTTCATACATTAAGATGGGTACAAGCCTTACGAGTGTACCTGTCTGCTACTGTTTCCATTCAGAAATCTGTGTCTGGTCCAAAACAGGGCCGAGCGGTGTCGTCTGCCACCGTCTTTAGGTGGATCAGGCAGACCGTCATACAGGCCTATGCCCTTAAGGGGCGGGCGCCTCCCTTTCCGGTTGCGGCGCATTCCACCAAGGCAATTGGTGCTTCCCGGGCCTTCCGACATAAAGCGTCGGTTGCAGAAGTGTGCAAGGCGACGACCTGGTCGTCCGTTCATACCTTTTCAAGATTTTATAAGGTTGATGTGGCTGCATCTTCAGATGCTCCCTTCGGCCGCAAAGCATTGCAGGCCGCTGTTTAATGTCGCAACTCCTCCGTTGAGGAGCTCTGCTTGTTTGGAGTGAAGTTTTGGTTGTTCCTTTGCTACCGCTCCCACCCTTCTGATACTGCTTTGGGACGTCCCACACGTTTACAGTATCCAGCTGTGTCAGTCCATGGACGATAAGAGAAAATAGGATTTTTGTACTCACCGTAAAATCCATTTCTCTGACGTCCATGGACTGACACAGCACCCACCCTTCCTTTTAAGGTTTGTACTGCTTTGTTACGAACTGAGGTCTGCTAGCTGCAGGTGGGAGGGTAATGTCCGGAGGGACCGCCCCCCTGGGCGGGGCTGTTCAGCTCTGGTTTGTTCTAGAATGTTTTAACATCTAACATTCTGCCTAGATCTTCTCCTGCGAGCAGGGACATATACCCACACGTTTACAGTATCCAGCTGTGTCAGTCCATGGACGTCAGAGAAATGGATTTTACGGTGAGTACAAAAATCCTATTTTTTCATCTGCTCTATTTCTTCATTAGAAAATGTCCTATAATCATGAGAAAATGGTAGCATGTTCTGTAGGATAGAAAACCAATTACCCTACTCACAACAATGGAAATTATCTCCTGACTCCAGTGCAGCTTATCCTCGGGCATCATCCATCTTCGTCTGCACTGACATTATTTTTTTATATTAATTCAAGCTGCCCACTTTCTTCTCTCTAGTCCTACAATTTACAACCAAAAGTAAACATGTTATACAAGACACACTAATTTGTGCTTTCTCCTTTCCTCCCCGCTAGTACATACAGCATAGTGTTTACTATGCAGTTGTCCTTTCTTTTTTTTTTGATTTTCACAGTACAAGAAGACATGCATGTGCTCGATAGCCCCGATTCATAATCGTGAACAAAAGAAAGAGAAGAAAATAAATAAAAGAAAATGTAAATAAAATTTGAGTATGGGTAAGGGAAGGGGAGCAAGGGGAGGGAGAAGGGAACGGGAAGGGTGATGGGGGAGGTATATTTACCCGTAAACAATGATATGGCATAACATGTCAAAGCTAAACGATATAGTGAACATTAGTACCTTCAGGAGTGGAAGCAACGTTTGGTGTACCTGAGTGGTTATCTTCAGAGAATAGCATAACAGTAATATCAATAGAAAAGGCTACCTGTCGTGGAGAAAGAGTTGTCCTTTTCTTTTGGGATAGTTAAACACAGAAAGGATATTTAAAAAAAAAAAAAAAAAATCTACCCAGGTATTACTCATATAAGTGAAAGGAGGTGAGAATATGGTATGTTACTATGATATATAGTAGGGCTGTTACTGATTACAATTTTCGTGTTCGATTAATCGATTTTTTTAAATCGATTAATCGACTAATTTCAATTAATTATAACGCACATACAGATCCAACTACTTTTAGCTGATCTCCTTGCAGGCCGATTCCCAGTGCAGCTACCAACCACTGGAAAAATGGATAGCAGGATACAAAAAACACACAAAGGCAGCGCTCGATGGGAATAGCATTAAAACTTTTATAGTCTTCAAGTAGGTAACAAAATAAATATTGCACTGGAGATAAAATCAATGTAGCTACATAAACTGTAAAAATGGTGCGAGTAATACCAAACGGTAGCAAAAGCAGTCATAAAAACATGTAGCTAAGTATGATACTGGTATAAAAATGTGTACAACAATACCACTGCTGAATCCAGATGAGAAGGGGTTAACATCAGTCCGTCGGCATGTAAATGTCCCGTGAAGGGAACTATCACAACTCCCAGTGGATGGCTGTAGAATCCCAGGTTGATAGAGGGAAGTGATAGAGGGAAGTGTAACAGCCCTTGCGTGTGGCAGATAGTAAGGTCCCGCTGGCATGCAGATATGAAGGCACAGCAAAGAAGCCCTTCAGATGGACACGGCAAGCCCAAAGAATTTTGATCGATTAACAGAATTTTGATCAATCAAAACAATTAATCGATTAATCGAGGAATTAATAGTTAATTTCCACAGCCCTAATATATAGATATGATGGCTGAATAGATAGATAGATAGATAGATGATAGATACAACTGACAGTTATCAATCACAGCATACCTTGAATATAAATGTTTTGGGAAACGGTTCCATTGGGTTAAAGCAGAGTTCCATCCAAAAATGGAACTTCCGCTTTTCGGATTCCCCTCCCCCCTCCGGTGTCATATTTGCCACCTTTCAGGCAGGGAGGAGCAGATACCTGTGTAATCCAGGTATTGGCTCCCACTTCCGGGCATCGGTCGCCGCCGTATCCACGGCGACCTACGCCACGTCCGGTGCCTTCCCCTCACACGCTTTCTTCTGGGAGGCACAAAGGACCCAGAAGACAGCAGGGACCAGTGGGATCGCGCAGCGCGACTCGCGCATCCGCTGTAGGGAACCAGGAAATGAAGCCGCAAGGCTTCACTTCCTGGTTCCCTTACTGAAGATGGCGGCGCCTCCACCCGAGAGCCAGATCGGCTTTGGGTTCCGACATCGCAGGCGCCCAGGACAGGTAAGTGTCCATATATTAAAAGTCAACAGCTGTAGTATTTATAGCTGCTGACTTTTAAAATTTCTTTTTGGCGCAACTCTGATTTAAGTTCTCCTTTAACCACTTAACGACCGCCCACCGCCGATTTACGTCGGCAGAATGGCACGGACAGGCAGAATCACGTAGATCTACGTGATCGCCTTTGTGCAGTTGGGGGGTCCATCCGGACCCCCCTTCACTGCAGTGAGCGGCCGTTAAGTGTTCGGGAGCGATCAGGCATGAGGGGGTGGCCGCTCGATTCCGCCCCCCCCTCGCGATCGCTCCCGGCCAATGAAAATGCTTCCTCCGCCATGTGATGTAAACAAGGCTGGAGGAAGTGATGTCATCTCCCTCGCCGCGGTCTTTCCGTTCCCGGCGCCGAGCAGAGAAGAAGCAGGTTAGTGCACCAACAGTCCACTGACACGTAGGTACACATAGGCACACAAATCACCCCCCAGTCACCCCCAGATCACCCCCCAGGTCACCCCAAAGCCCCCAATCACAGTGTCACTGATTGCAGTGATCATTTATTTTACTGATCACTGCATTTAGTGTCATCTGTGATTGTAAAAAGTTGCAGGGCAGTTAGGATTAGGCCCCTTTAGGTCCAGGGTAGCCCCCTAACCCCCCCTAATAAAGGTTTAACCCCTTGATCACCCCCCAGGTAACCCTTTCACCCCCTAACTTCAGCGTCACTAAGCGATTGTTTTTCCGATCGCTGTATTCGTGTCGCTGGTGTTTTAGATAGGCAGTTATTTTTTTTTAGGTTCGCCGCAGGTTTTTATTAGTGTCAGGTACCCCCATATATTATTTTAACCCCCTGATTGCCCCTAGAGTTAACCCTTTCACCAGTGATCGCCGTATAAGCGTCACTGGTGTCACTGGTTAGCCAGTAAGTTATTTAGTTATTTAGGTTACCCGTCAGGTTTTTATATAGTGTCAGGTACCCCCATATTTAACCTAATAAAGGTTTTAACCCCCTGATTGCCCCTAGTTAACCCTTTCACCAGTGATCACCATAAAAAGGTTACGGGTGACGCTGGTTGATTAGTTTGCTTTTTATAGCATCAGGGCACCCGCCGTATATAACCCAATAAAGGTTTAACCCCCCTGATCGCCCGGCGGGTGAGATCAATTAGGTTTTAGCGCCAGAGAGGGTCTGCGTCGCCCCAGGCAGTGTTAGGTTAGTGACAGTAACGCTAACACCCACGCGCAAAGCATACACCCCCCTTAGTGGTATAGTATCTGATCAGATCTGATCAGATCTATACTAGCATCCCCAGCGGTTTAGGGTTCCCAAAAACGCAGTGTTAGCGGGATCAGCCCAGATACCTGCTAGCGCCTGCGTTTAGCCCCTCCGCCCAGCCCAGCCCAGCCCACCCAAGTGCAGTATCGATCGATCACTGTCACTTACCAAACACAACACACATAACTGCAGCGTTCGCAGTGCTTGGTTTTTGGGGCCCTGTACGCGGCTAGGCTCCCAAAAAGTCCCACACATGTGGTATCCCCGTACTCAGGAAAAGCAGCAGAATGTATTTTGGGGTGCAATTCCACATATAACCATGGCATGTGTGAGCAATATATCATTTAGTGACAACTTTTTGTACATTTGTTTTTTCTTTTTGTCATTATTCAATCATTTGGGACAAAAAAAAAAAAATATTCAATGGGGTCAACATGCCTCTCAGCAAATAGCTTGGGGTGTCTACTTTCCAAAATGGGGTCATTTGGGGGGGTTTTGTGCCATCTTGGCATTTTATGGCCTTCAAAACTGTGATAGGTAGTGAGGAGTGAAATCAAAAATGTATGCCCTTAGAAACCTTGAAGGCGGTGCTTGGTTTTTGGGGTCCCGTACGCGGCTAGGCTCCCAAAAAGTCCCACACATGTGGTATCCCCGTACTCAGGAGAAGCAGCAGAATGTATTTTGGGGTGTAATTTCACATATGCCCATGGCATGTGTGAGCAATATATCATTTAGTGACAACTTTGTGCAAAAAAAAAAAAGTTTGTCATATTCCCGCAACTTGTGGCAAAATATAAAATATTCCATGGACTGAACATGCCTCTCAGTAAATAGCTTGGGGTGTCTACTTTCCAAAATGGGGTCATTTGGGGGGGTTTTGTGCTATTTTGGCATTTTATGGCCTTCGAAACTGTGATAGGTAGTGAGGAGTGAAATCAAAAATTTGCGCCCTTAGAAATCCTGAAGGCGGTGCTTGGTTTCCGGGGTCCCGTACGTGGCTAGGCTCCTAAAAAGTCCCACACATGTGGTATCCCCGTACTCAGGAGAAGCAGCAGAATGTATTTTGGGGTGCAATTCCACATATAACCATGGCATGTGTGAGCAATATATCATTTAGTGACAACTTTTTGTAATTTTTTTTTTTTTTTGTCATTATTCAATCACTTGGGACAAAAAAAAAAATATTCAATGGGCTCAACATGCCTCTCAGCAATTTCCTTGGGGTGTCTACTTTCCAAAATGGGGTCATTTGGGGGGGTTTTGTACTGCCCTGCCATTTTAGCACCTCAAGAAATGAGATAGGCAGTCATAAATTTAAAGCTGTGTAAATTTCAGAAAATGTACCCTAGTTTGTAAACGCTATAACTTTTGCGCAAACTAATAAATATACGCTTATTGACATTTTTTTTACTAAAGACATGTGGCTGAATACATTTTGGCCTAAATGTATGACTAAAATTGAGTTTATTCGATTTTTCTTATAACAAAAAGTAGAAAATATCTTTTTTTTTCAAAATTTTCGTTCTTTTTCCATTTATATCGCAAAAAATAAAAATCGCAGAGGCAATCAAATACCATTAAAAGAAAGCTCTATTTGTGGGAAGAAAAGGACGCAAATTTCATTTGGGTACAACATTGCATGTCCGCACAATTTACAGTTAAAGCAGCGCAGTGCCGAATCCCAAAAACAGGCTTGGTCCTAATGGTCCGAAATGGTCCGGGGCTTAAGTGGTTAAAGTGAGTAAAAAGTCTCCAATTAGGCAAACAGACAGGCTTGTTATTCCAGGAAAGGCATGCAATGTCTCTTCTGCAATAAAATAAACCTACCTGCCTACTTGCAGTCTTTTTATGAACAGACACTGAGCTACGAATACACATCTCATTTTACATTCTGACACATCCTATGTGTGGGAATAACTGAACTTTACATTATCATGCACCAGCCAGTCCATAAGGTCGCAGCCCAGTATCTGGAAGAAGTCAGGTAGAAGATGCCTGCCAGGGACCTCAGACCATTGAAAGAGAGGTAAGTATTGTGGACTTTAGTCTTGGGTAGGATTAAGCATGTGTTTCATGGTCAAGAATTCAGGCAGGGGAGGGTTAAGTGTTAGAAGGTGCCGCAGTGTAGGGTATACTTTTTCTTTGCCAAGAGCAAATGGATAAGATAAAAGCTGCCATAAGGTTTTTAGAATTATGTATTGCAGGAATAGGACCACTGAGATACAGCAAGTCATAATTACATTCCAGTCTCACTTCCCCTAGATTGCACAACCACCAGGTTGATTTGGAAGGGGGTAATTGTTTATTGTACATACCTCCCAACTTTTTGAGATGGGAATGAGGGACACCTATCAGCAAAAGTATGCAGGCATAGGACATACCCCTTGCCACGCCCCCTTAAAGGAGAATTGTACAAAAAACAAGATTGGTTAAACCCACAAGTGCTTTTTTACCACTACTATTCCTTTATATTGGCTTTTGGAATCTACAAATGCAGCAATTTAAAAATCAGATGAAAGGTTTAGCGCTGAAAAACACTTTTTGATAGATAAAAAGTGCATTTTATATACATCTATATAGATCAGACCAAAATGAGGGACAAATGAGGAGGAATGAGGGACAGAGGGACAAATCAGGGACAGTCCCTCCAAATCAGGGACAATTGGGAGCCATGATTGTATAATGACTCAACTTTCATAAGCCATAGGACAGCTTCGATATCATCATATGTTTTGATGCTATTTTATAGAAGGCCTACATTTTATAGGGAGGCCTCAGTTAAAACCTGTGACAATGGTGTCTCAAATAAATAAAGAAAAAGCTGCGCCAAAAATGTTAATGAGTAGTCCTCAAAAAGCAAGAGTCAATGATGATATGAAGGCAGTCCAAAAGAGTGACCTATAGGTGCCAATATAGTATCAAAAGGGAGGAATCACATATGCTGTAGAACATCAAAAAACAGTAAGTATAGTAACACCACCGTGCTTGTGCTTGACAACCGGAGTGACCACCACCATATTAAAAATGGCTGCTTACCAAAAGCAAGCAAAAGAGCGCAGTCGGCTATAACCTAGCCGCGGCCTAAGCTTGCATGTAGTGGGTGGATGGAACTCAAACCCAGTCAGGACACCCAGGACACTCCTCCAGTATGAAGTATGGCGTTGCTGTATGATAGCTCTGTTTGCGATAAATATCAAAAAGAGGAGAGGACCGTAGAGTGATAACGTCTAAAAAGCGTTTTAATAAGAAAAAGTAGCGTACTTACATCAAATAAGATTAAAAAAGCGTAGAAAAGTGTGCCGACCGGCTACGCTTTTTTAATCTTATTTAATGTAAGTACGCTACTTTTTCTTATTAAAACGCTTTTTAGACGTTATCACCCTACGGTCCTCTCCTCTTTTTGATATTTATCGCAAACGGAGCTATCATACAGCAACGCCATACTTCATACTGGAGGAGTGTCCTGGGTGTCCTGACTGGGTTTGAGTTCCATCCACCCGCTACATGCAAGCTAAAGGCCGCGGCTAGGTTATAGCCGACTGCGCTCTTTAGCTTGCTTCTGGTAATACGGTGGTGGTCACTCTGGTTGTCAAGCACGGTGGTGTTACTATACTTACTGTTTTTGGATGTTCTACAGCATATGTGATTCCTCCCTTTGATACTATATTGGCACCTATAGGTCACTCTTTTGGACTGCCTTCATGTCATCATTGACTCTTGCTTTTTGAGGACTACTCATTAACATTTTTGGCGCAGCTTTTTCTTTATTTATGCTATTTGTGGTTATCTCACTATTGTTGCTGCCTTGCTCCTTTTAGTTTAAACGGTCTACGTACTGCTCTTAGCACAGTTTTTCCTTTATTTTAATGGTGTCTCAAAGATTGTTCAATTCTAGCATGTATTACTAGGCTGAGGTCAGCATCGGGTCTATTTGTTAATATTTCTAGCTTGGTCAGTTTAAAATAAGAAAGCAGGGCACTGGCAGGATCACCAGGTACAGTATTTCACACAAAAGAAGCAATACAAAGAGAACAGATTACTTTAAAGGGGTTGTAAAGGTTTGTTTTTTATTTTCTAAATAGGTTCCTTTAAGCTAGTGCATTGTTGGTTCACTTACCTTTTCCTTCGATTTCCCTTCTAAATGTTTTTTTTCTTTGTCTGAATTTCTCACTTCCTGTTCCTCCTCAGTAAGCTTGCCCCCATCATCCGAGCCGTTCTGGCTGGGGGTTAGTCAGCGTGCTCGCCCCCTCCCTTGGGACTACATCCCTGCAGGGAGACGTCTGGCTGGGGCTTAGTCAGCGTGCTCGCCCCCTCCCTTGGGACTACATTACTGCGGGGAGACAATGTGAACGTTCACAGCATCTCCCCGCAGGGATGTAGTCCCAAGGGAGGGGGCGAGCAGGCTGACTAACCCCCAGCCAGAATGGCTCGGATGATGGGGTAGGCTTACTAAGGAGGAACAGGAAGTGAGAAATTCAGACAAAGAAAAAAAACATTTAGAAGGGAAATCGAAGGAAAAGGTAAGTGAACCAACAATGCACTAGCCTAAAGGAACCTATTTAGAAAATAAAAAACGAACCTTTACAGCCCCTTTAATACAATCACATGGTACAACAGGCACATATCGGGAATTCGAAATGTTGGTGTAACATATTCTTTAACCACTTCCCGCCCGGTCAATAGACAACTGCAGGATAACAGTCGCCACGCCCGGGGGGGGCGTGCATCGCGGTGATCAGTGGAGCGGTGTGTCAGTCTGACACACCGCAACACCCGGTAAAGAGGCTCTTTACCGAGTAGAGGAGAGCCGAACGGCGGCTCTCCCGACAGGGGGGGTTCGCGCTGATTGTTCATCAGCGCAGCCTCCCCTCGGATGCCCACACTGGACCACCAGGATGCTGCCCAGGACCACCAGGGAAGCGGGCAACATGTGGATGGCCAGGTACATCTCCCATGGTCATCTACATGTTTTAAAACATGCCCAACATGTGCCAATCAGTGCCCACAAATGGGCACTGACTGGCACCATAATAGCATAAAAAAAGTGATGCCCAGCAATACCATCAGTAATAACCAGTGCCACTCATCAGTGCCACCCATCAGTGACCATTCGTGCCCACCTATCAGTGCCCATCTGTGCCACCTATCAGTGACCATCAGTGCCCATCTGTGCCACCTATCAGTGCCACCCATATTTACCCATCAGTGTTACCCATAAGTACCCATCAGTGCCGCCTATGAGTGCCCATCAGTGCCGACTATGAGTGCCCATCAGTGCCACATACCAGTGCCACCTATCAGTGCCCATCAGTGCCGCCTATCAGTGCCCATCATCAGTGCTTATCAGTGCCACCTCATTGGTGCCACCTCATCGGTGCCCATTGGTGCCGTCTTATCAGTGCCCGTCAGTGCAGCCATATCAGTTTCCATCATTGAAGAAGAAAACGTATTTATTTACAAAAAAATTAACAGAAACAAATAAAAACATATTTTTTTCAAAATTTTCGGTCTTTTTTTATTCGTTGCGCAAAAAATAAAAATCACAGAGGTGATCAAATACCACCAAAAGAAAGCTCTATTTGTGGGAACAAAATGATAAAAAAATTGTTTGGGTACAGTGTTGCATGACCGCGCAATTGTCATTCAAATTACGACAGCGCTGAAAGCTGAAAATTGGCTTGGGCAGGAAGGTGCGTAAGTGCCTGCTATTGAAGTGGTTAAGCTGGCCATAGACAGTGAATTTCAGCTGGTTCATTTGAATGGCCATAACTGGAGTTATGGGTGGCTCTGTTGACACCCACCCAACATCACTTAATCTGAAAAATGAGGGGCTAAACCTCTGCTCGGTTATTCTGAAGGCCTAGGCTATCGGCTGTGAGAATACAAAAAAAACTTGTATGGGAAATTCCTCCATCAACACTGTTTAGTGTGGATGGGTGAATAAATAGATTTTTCCCAATCAGCCTGCAGGACTAAACAAGGGATATCTTGCAGAGTATGGCCAGTTTTACAGACTTTGCTTCCCTGAAAGAGAAATATGGCTTGCTCACTGGAAATGCGTGCAACAGCTTGAGGATATACTGGGCCTTGCGTATAGAATTTCTGTTTGTTGAAGCAGCCAGTAGGGTTTTTACATTCATTTTAAGAACTTGCAAACAATAAAAAATGTTTGCTGGGAGCAGCACAGACACTTTCACTTATTATACATGAGAGCTGAACACTAATGGGATTACAGTTGAATGGATTACAGCATGGTGGAAGGTTTCATAGCCATTTTAATGTATCACTCTGAAGATGAAAAAAGCAAATGCCTTGGACCCATCCATTTGAGTACACTTCCATGCAGCAAGTCTTGCGTAAGAGAGACAATATGATCATGTTTTCTGTTGAGTCTTAAAATAATTAATGGTAAAGTGCACAAGTTGTTAATATGAATCTAAAAAAAAAAACAGCTTTCAATAACTAAAGAGCAAAATCAGTGGTAAATGAAGTTGAACTGTGCTGACCTTCAGCCTGTGTTCTTCCCAAATAATCAATGCAGGAAGCAGAGAGATAGCCAAGACTATAATAATCCCATACAAGCATTCCTTCCGCTCTTCTCATAGATAAAAGAAAAACAAACTTTCCCAACAAAAACAGGATTAGTGCCTGGTGAAAGTTCACCTACGAAAAAAACACGACCCTGAGAAAAGTCTTGTCAAGCATTTTTTTTTTTGCATTTGAACATTGTTGCATCAGTGAACAGTTCCGTTACAAGGTTACACTTGACCTGACTTTGGTGATACCACATGCACAGCTGTCTTTGGCGTTTATATATTTCTCCATCCATACTACACATCTTTCCTGCTGGCTATTGTAATCAAAAAGCTGGTGCCCTGGACAGTCTAAATACCCAAATGCCGCGTACACGCGGTCGGAATTTCCGACAACAAATGTTCGATTGAAGCTTTTTGTCGGAAATTCCGACCATGTGTAGGTTCCATTGGACATTTGCTGTGGGAATTTCCGACAACAAAAATTTGAGAGCTGGTTCTCAAATTTTCCAACAACAAAATCCGTTCTCGGAAATTCCGATCGTGTGTGGACAATTCGGACGCACAAAATTCCACGCATGCTCTGAATCAATTACGAGACGGAAGCACTTGGTCTGGTAAAACTAGCGTTCATAATGGAGATAGCACATTCGTCCACGCTCTAACGGACTGAAAAGCACAAGGCTGAAAAGCGCAAATCGTCTCTCACCAAACTTCTACTAACATGACTGGTATTGAACTTCCCTTTAATAGTGCCATCGTACTTCTTGTACGTCACCGCGTTTTTGGCGTTTGGGATTTCCGACAACATTTGTGTGACCGTGTGTATGCAAGACAAGTTCGAGCCAACATCCGTCGGAAAAAAATCCACAGTTTTTTGGTCGGAATTTTCGAAAACAAAACAGTGACTGCATCTGGATGACTATTCAGCCAGCAGATTTTCACCTGGCTTCTTCGATTTTTTCAGTCAAAGTCTGTTGAGCTTGGTGGTGCTGGCAGGACCACCCGTGGCTCAAAATTCGAACTGGCCATATACCATAACTAATATGGTGGTCCCCCTGCTGGGACTTTGTATTCTGACAGCGGCACCCAGTAATCATCCATCTACTCTGTGTAGCACAAATGGAGAAAATTGGTTAAATGCAGGCTGAAAGGAAAAATCTACACTATGTTGTCAAAAGTATTGGGGCACCTGCCTTTACACGCAAACTTTAATGGCATCCCAATCTTATGCCCTGTACACACGATCGGATTTCCGATGGAATTTTCCGTCAGAATTCCGAAGCGACTTCCATCAGTCTTGCATACACACCATCAGACAAAATTCCCACCGTCCAAAACACGGTGACGTAAAACACTTAGACGAGCCGAGAAAAATGAAGTTCAATGCTTCTGAGCATGCGTCGACTTGATTCTGAGCATGCGTGGCTTTTTTCTCCGTTGGAGTTCCACACAGACGATCGGAATTTCCTATCAGTTTTTTTTTCCATCGGAAAAATTTAAAACATGTTCTATTTTTTTACACCGATGGAAAAAAGTCCGATGGGGCCCACACACGATCGGTTTTTCCGATGAAAAAAGTCCATCAGACTTTTTTCATCGGAAAAAACGATCGTGTGTACAGGGCATTAGGCTGGATTCACACCTATGCAGTTTTAGTGCTTTTGGCATTTTGCAGATTTGCACTACAGTCCATTTTACACGGTTACCTATGGAACACATCTGTAGTGCAAATCTGCGAAATGCAAAAAGCATCAAAAATGCATAGGTGTGAATCCAGCCTTAGTCCGTAGGGTTCAATATTGAGTTGGCAAACCCTTTGCAGCTATAAAAGCTTCAACTCTTCTGGGAAGGCTGTCCACGGGTTTAGAAGTGTGTCTATGGGAATGTTTGACCATTCTTCCAGAATTGCATTTGTGAGGTCAGGCACTGATGTTGGATGAGAAGGCCTGGCTCGTAGTCTCTGCACTAACTTCTTCCAAAGGTGTTCTATCAGGTTGAGATCAGGACTCTGTGCAGGCCAGTCAAGTTCTTCCATCTCAAACTCGATCATCCGTGTTTTTATGGTCCTTGCTTTTTTTTTGCACTGGTGCATAGTCATGTTGGAAAAGGAAGGGGCTTTTCCCCACCTGTTTCCACAAAGTTGGGACCATGAAATTGTCCAAAATGTCTTGATATGCTGACGCCTTAGGAGTGCCCTTCACTGGAACTAAGGGGCCAAGCTCAACCCCGGACCCCAACCCAATAGAACACCTTTGGGATGAATTACAGCGGAGACTGCAAGCCAGGGCTTTCTCGTCCACGTCAGTCCCTGAGCTCACCAAAGGGTGGGCCGATTCAATATTAAACCCTACAGATGCCGTTAAAGTTCATGTGTGTGTAAAGGCAGGCGCCACAATACTTTGACAATATAGTGTAAGGCCCCTTTCACACGGAGGTGCGTTCAGGTCCGCCTGTCAGTTTTTTAGGCGGACCTGAAACGGATCCTCCATGCACCCCTATGGAAGCACGGATGTCAGCGGAGACATGTCCGCTGACATCCGCTCCGCTCCGCCAAAGTGTGACGGAGGAAAACCCTATTTTTCCTTCCGTCGGCGGAGCGGATCGGATGACAACGGACTCTACGGTCCGTCGTCATCCGATTCCCCATAGGGGAGAGCGGCGCTCTGACAGGGCGGTCCCTGCACAGTGTGCGGGGACCGCCCAGTCATCCGTCGGCTCAGCGGGGATCAACGGAGCGATCCCCGCTGAGCAAGCGGAGCTTCACGGGGCGGATCTGCACGGATCCGCCCCGTGTGAAAGGACCCTAAGGCCCCATACACGTGTAGCGGCCTCACCCCATCTCTTTTGTCTAGGGGTATGTCACACAACAGGGTGAGATGCGCTGCAGCCCATGTCCTCCCCATAGCTGTGGGTGAGGTGAAGGCCAGTACCAGATATTTCCTCGGGCCTGTGTGCTTTTGTCTAGAACCAAGTCCTGCTGTGCCAACACTTCCCTCTGCTCCCATTAACCAGAGTTCCACACACCGATCACAGTCCAACTCTTGTTTTATTGTACATCTCACAATAAACAGTGCTTCAGTAGCCAACTGGTTGCGACTTGATAACATTTTGATACGGGGGGTGAGCAGGTCGAGGCACTGTCCTGGTTGTCAGCTAAACCACTGCGATCTCGCCAGCGGTTACTATAGCATTAGCTAGGAAGAACTTAGAACTAGAGAGTCTCTACCAGCGACTCAAGAGAACACAGATAGGAGTACCTTCGCTGCGCTGCGGCCCCTGTCAGGGGAAGATGTCCCTCCAAGGGAGTTACCAGAGGCCCATCTGTCACTGGGTTGATGCTGCTCCAGACTCTCCGAATGGGTAACCTCCCCGGCCTCCTCACCTCAGACATGGGCCCCATCCACTTCAGGGACCCTCGGACTTCTCCACCCTCGCAGGACCCAGTCGAAGTCACTGGGCCCCAGGCCTCCTGGTTTAGTACCTCATCCCAGGTGCCTGGGATGGACTCCAACTCCATTCCAGCCAGGCCTAGGGCGCCTGGGCCGGAATCCGGAACCGCCCGCACCCAGGCCTAAGGTGCCTGGGCGCGTGAAGAAGATCCTCCAAAAGACCTCGTGGTTAGGGCGTCTCCCCCTTTTATCTCCTCCCATCGACACCACGGCAGGTTCCCCGCCCTCGCCGTACCATCTCCGGAAAGGGACAAAAAGGGTAGCACTGTGACGGCCAATCTACCTTGAGCCTACGGGTACCCCGCCACCCACAGGCCAAGGAGATTATTACACCGTCCAATCCTCCACGAACACAAATGGTCCATTATTCCCATACTTACACACCTGAGTGTTCTACCTAATTTTAGAGACCCCGCTACACACACTACTATATTTTCTGCAGATTTTTGTCTTCAGATTTACCAAAACCATGTAGTGCAAGGGCCTGCCTGATTACATACAAATATAAACTCTTAAGATCTGACCTCATATTATATGGTTTTGGTAAATCTGAAGACAAAAATCTGCAGAAAATCTAATAGTGTGTATGGGGCCTAAGTGTGTATGGCCAGGCAGGCACTGATAGCTTTTTTTTTTTTATTAATAAAAAAAAAAAGCTAACAGATTCCTCCATCCACACAAACGAGGTGGATGGAGCAATAACCCCCTGCTGGGAAACTGTATTCTGTCAAAAATGCACTGATCATTGGCTGTGACCACGGATCGAGGAACGTTTTTTAATATGTCCCTTTGACAAAAGCTGATCAAGTGATTGACTTCTGCCAATACACTGATTGAAATTTGGCCAGTCCCTGCTTAACCGGTCGAATTTCGAAGTTTTATATACCTCATAATCCAGAGAGAGTTTTCTGTGGAAAAATAATTTGTTCATTATAGTGTCCCTGCCCCGTAGATATAAAATATTAAAGTTAGGCTTTGTTAGTGTGGGGTAAGTGATATTAAACACACACTGGGGGTTATTTACGAAAGGCAAATCCGCTTTGCACTACAAGTCCACTTGAAATTGCACTGAAAGTGCACTTGAAAGTGCAGTTGCTGTAGATCCGAGGGGGACATGCAAGGAAAATAAAAAACAGCATTTTAGCCTGCACATGATTGGATAATAAAATCAGCAGAGCTTTCCCTCATTTCCGATCTACCCCTCAGATTTACAGCGACTGCACTTCCAAGTGCACTTTCAGTGCAATTTCAAGTGCACTTTGCACTTGTAGTTTGCACTTGAAGTGCAAAGTGGATTTGCCTTTCGTAAATAACCCCTATATGTTTAATTTACATTGTCCTTTCTATTTCTGTATGTGGATGATGGCACTGTAATTATTTTAATAAAAAAAAACATCCATGTACCTTTTTCCTAATCAATATACAGCTGTCACTAGACATGTGCACAACATAAAAATTTGTTTAGTTTGGTTTAGTTTCTGTTAGTTTCCGTTGATTTGTAACGATTCGTAATTTCGTAAGACGTGGGTTATCGTATTCGGACTCTTTCGTATTTCCGTAAGGGTTATTTTTCCGTTGATTCGTTTTTCCGTAAGTCTAATTTTCGTTGATTCGAAATTTGTATTTTTCGTTATATTTTATATTCGGTCCCGTTCGTATTTTCGTAAGAACTATATTTTCGTTGATTTTCAATGATTCGTATTTCCGTGGATTGGAAAATTGTACTTTTGTAGATTTAATTACATTCGTACTTTCGTTAGAATACATTTTCCGTTTATTTAAAACAATACTTGTCGTAATTTTGTAATTCGTACTTTCATGAGATTGACCGGCTCATTTATTCGTACTTTCGTATCATTGTTTTCGTAGATTTGCATTTGGGGCATAATTCGTAATATAGAAACTAGATTCTAGACAGAGTATGCGTAGGAAACAAAGAATTTCTCTCTCACAAGTCACAACTTAAAGCAGAGGTCCACCCTGAAAAAATGTTTACATTAAAAATCCCCCAAAAATTAATAAAAAATTTATAGAAAAAAAAAAAAATTATACTCACCCTAAATGCCTGTTGCTATGCGGAAGTTCCCTAATCTGCCTCTAATGTTCCTCTTCTCATCCGCGGTGGGTCTCCTTCCGCTTCCTCTTCTTGTGAATGGGGCGCGCTGCCTTCTGGGAACTGTGTGTATCCCAGGAGGCAAGCCGCCCATTCACAAAGCGACGTGCGAGTGGCGCATGCGCAGTAGGAAACGGGCAGTGAAGCCTTATGGCTTCACTGCCTGTTTCCCTTACTCAGGATGGAGGAGCCGGGACCTGCCAGCAGCGATCGATCGCCGTGGTGGGACCGACATCGCGGGCGAGTAGGACAGGTAAGTGTCCTTATTAAAAATCAGCAGCTACGCTGTTAGTAGCTGCTGACTTTTTTTTTTTTTTTGTGGCTGCACCTCCGCTTTTACTCACAAATCCACCAAAACAGTGCCACCTACCCAACCGCACCCTATCTGGACTCTGGATGGAATTCACTGCAGTCTAACACAGAAAAACACACAAGGGAATAAGAAACAAGCTCATTGGGGGAAGGGACAACCTCTTCAGGGGAAGGGACAAGCTTATTGGCCAACGTCCAGAAATATTTCAGAACTAACGAATTTGTTGTTTTGATTTCCGTTTTCCGAATATTCGTAATTTAGTTGTTGTTTTTTTTCCGTTCATTTTGATTTTCGTTATTTTGAATCTTTGTTCGGTATTTTCGTTGTTTCTATGTTTTCGTTTTTTCACTCTTTCGTATTTCCGCTGTTTCTAATTTAATAATTTCGTATTTTCGTTGTTTTCCATATTCGTTCTTTTCGATAATTCGTTTTTCGTTGGTAATTTTAGTAAACCGTTCGTTCATTCGTATGTTTACGAATTAACGAATATAACGAATTTTGACGAATAACAAATTCGTAACTAAAAGAATTGCACATGTCTAGCTGTCACATGCCCAGCTATTTGCCAGCCTGTCTGCAGGAAAACATAAGCAGGGGGAGCTTCTAGTCCTCTGTTGCTGGTCACATGTTAAAAAAAAATAGCCTTTGGAATGCAGAGTAAAAAGAAATAATATCAATAAACCAAATATATATTTGAAATCAAACCTTTTTTTTTTTGTGGAAATAACATGGTGTAGGTGGATTTCTGCCCCTCACAGGCTGTGTCTTACAATAAAAAAGGGGTAAAGCCTCCATTAATCTACATGTAATATCCCACCCATTGTCTTTAGCTGGTTAGTGGGCATGGAGGGAGTGGGCTGTCATTTACCACTGTGTATAGTTACTTTATAGTCACATGGGCTGCTCAGATGTTATAAGGAGGAAATGCTCAGCATAGAAACTCACTGAAAACTGAGCATGTGCAGAGTTGCCACCACAGCTGCAAAATCCCTAGCTGAATTGGGGACATAAACAGAAAGTGGAGATAGAAAGCAGCAGGATCAACCAGGTTTTTTGCAGAATGCAGAAAACGAATCCCATAGTGAGTATGAACAGCATGTAATACACCATTTACTGATAGTTTTTTTATGATGTGGGTATAGTGACACTTTAATCTACCACTGCTGGCCAAAAAAAAAATCTCAGCTCCCATAATGCAATAAGCGCTTTACTTGCCAATTGATCTATGATGTTACAACATAATGTTTCAACATGTCTCAACATAATGTAGTTGAAAGAATAGGTAGCATAGAAACATAATTTGTGAGGCTGTGCGACTTGGCGTTTGTATCTTAGCTGTTCTCCAATAGCATGAAATCTACATTAAGATATAAAGTTGATCTAAACCCAACCACTAGAATGTCATATAAGCTTTATTGTGGTAAATTCATTTGAAAAGTCAGTTTTAATATTTTTAAATCTGCAGATTTTATAAAAAGAATACCTGATAATCATGCTATGAAGGTCATTGTTCCGGCAACTCCTGGTATGGCGTGACAACTATCTGCCAGTTGTGCTTGTGTGTTGTCACCCTGTCACATGCAACCCTTAAGGAGAATATAAGCAGCTGTGCTGATATGCATTGTCAGTATCAGGAAGCCAGAGCAGAACAATGATGTGCAGATGACGTGGGTGCATGTAGAGAGAAAGTGGCTCAAAGAGGCTAGAGGACATTAGCAACTGTAAGATGTAAAAAAGATGAAAACAGGATTACATGAAAAAATGGCAATTGTGTAAGCAAACTAAATGTCATTTAGTCAGGATTTAAATGTGTACTGAGTAGGTATATTTAATACAGTGGGGAAAATTATTATTTGATCTCCTGCAGATTTTGTAAGTTTGCCCGCTTACAAAGAAATGAAGGGTATATAATTTTTATCATAGGTGTATTTTAAATGATAGAGACAGAATATCAACCAAAAATCCAGAAAAACCACATGATACAAATGTTATATATTGAGTTGCAATTCAGTGAGTAAAAAAAGTATTTGGCCCCTTTCACACTAGCAGACCGTATGTCCGCTTTTTCATCCATCCGTTTACGGATGAAAAAGGGACATACATTGGTCCCTATGAGATCGCGGGTGTCAGCGGATGAACATCCGCTGACACCCGATCTCCTCCTTGTCCGCAATCCCCCGATTTTGCAGAAGGAGGAAAATCCTATTTTTCTATCCATCTGCATAGCGGATCGGATGAACACGGACAGACGGTCCGTGTTCATCCGATTCCCCCATAGGGGAGAGCGGAGATCTGACAGGGCGGTTCCTGCACAGTGTGCGGGGACCACCCTGTCATCCGCCGGCTCAGCGGGGATCAGCGGAGCGATCCCCGCTGAGCAAGCGGAGGTTCACGGGGCAGATCCTCACGGATCCGTCACGTGTGAAAGGGGCCTTAGATCCCAAGAAAAACTTGGTGGAGAAACCCAAGCACAGAAGTAAGAGGTTTCTTGTAGTTGGTTACCAGGTTTGCCCACATCTCAGGAGGGATTTTGGTCCACTCTTCTTTACAGAACTTCTCATCCAACAATGCACGGGCTGCCACTGTGTGTTAGACTTGCAAGGATGTCAAACTGACGGCCCTCCAGCTGTTGCAAGTCCCATCATGTCTCTGCTTTTGGGAGTCATGCTTGTAACTGTCAGCCTTGCAATGCCTCATTGGACATGTAGTTCTGCAACAGCTAGAGGGCCACAGGTTTGACACCTGTGCATCTTCACCGAATCTGGAAGGGTCAGTCCATCCAAATCTAAGTTTTGTTTTTAGTAGGCTGGAGTGTTAACATGCCTGACATTGTCTTGCATCTCTCATGTACTCCATTGATGAAATATCTATGTGTGTGTTCATGGGTCTATACACCTGCAGTGGCCAAAATCAGGGGTTTCCTCTTGGGGTCCATTTATAAAAACACTTCTGTGCGAGTGCTTCTACATTCGTACAGCCATCTTAAATAATTCCCGTAATGTGTTCAATATATGCATTTCCTATGATCTTTAGCTCCCTCCAGTGGCCATAATGCTGTACTACCTGGAAAAATAGATGAGGGGGACGCTCATAAGAAATACACATATTTTACACATTACAGGGACATTTGTTTTTTTATAAATAGACTCCTTCGTGTTTTAATTATTTTATATTATGCAGAATGCAACAGTAGGTGCTGGAACACAAAAAGGAGGGCAGGAACAAAACTCCCAGGTGGAAAAGAACAGAATCAGGAATTATAGCAGGGGGATCTTGCTGCTGACATATAGGAAGCCAGGGCTCCACTTATAACACAAATATCACTTATAGGTAGACAGGTCTTTTTAAATCAAAATTGATTGGTAAAATGGTTTCTGCCCAAGCTGACCCTAGACCTAGAGTGTGTATTGCATGGGTAAAAGATTGCCTGCTTATGTGAACGAGTCAGTGGTGCATGTTCCAGTGTAAGCATGATGTAATCATAAAATGAAACTAGTGTAGCGATACCTCCAACTAAGGAGGCCGCAGAATAGATTTGGGCCCTGAGTGCAGCTCCGCCAACCCCCGGCAATAGGCTCTACCCCCTTCTGGCACAGCTAGTACTGACAATCAATGATATATCCTATGCAATATAATAACTAAGCAAGGACACAGTAATGAATTGTAATAGGTAAAGTGTTTTACTTAGTTTCTCAATATGGATAAAGGGGTAACAGTAATCACAGTTCAAAATAATCACTCCTAAGGGCAGCGTCCTGCCACTCTAACACACTATGTTGTAACACGCGCTACAGATGCGCCATACGAGCGACCATTAACTAAGTGCCCTATGACGCAGCAATCAAACACGCTAGAATCCCCACCAGGCCTGGTTCTAATATTTAACTTAGTCCTTCTTTCTTCACCGGCAGGTCTGTAATGGTGGTGCACTTTAAACAGAGTATAACTTTGTAATCCAAGGGGTTTAGAACTTGGTTAAATAAAGCCGCAGGCTCAGTTCTGACAAGGCTCTTCAATAGGGGTATCAAATAACTTGTAGGCCACGGCAGTCTATAGGCCTATATACAGTAACAGTATCTTAGCTGGGCTTATGCCCTCTCACCCGCCGGACCACGGATCCAGTCCGGGAAACCTCCACCGGCCGTGTCACACACACTCGATCTCTCCAACGATCAGGTTCCCGATCCAACAAGGTTGTAGCGCATCAAGTCAGATGCCACCCACGCTCGCAGAGGGGGGGTGGAAAGCTCTTTGGTACAGAGCAAGGCCTCAGGCTTCAGGCCTTGCACTCCGACACCTCCGCACAGGAGGATCCGTCTGTGAAGTCTCGTGTCCCCAAAGAGGCCGAGCCCGGCCTCGCCTCCTCCTTTTATAACCCCTCCCATGAGTCTCTGCGGTGGAACATGTGAAGAATGGGGTTATGGGTGATGTAGTTTCTTCCCAATATAGGGGAATACCCCGCTACACACTCCCCCCACTTAAACTCTTTGGTCCCCAAAGATAAATTTTAACAACAACTATATATAACACTGGACAATTCTGAAAACGATGTTGGGATAGGGGATTCCCACCATAACTGAGGGGTAGAATTCCCTTGCCCACAGGTCACATTATCATAAGTGGCCTGCCTAACTGTGCCAGAGAGTGAGCTGGGGTTGCCCTCCACCAAATGGACAGTGGAGGGATCCGGAATCTCAGCATTTCTCCTAGCAGTGACTACAGAGTCTTCCGAACTGTTCCCCATCTGAGGGTAGGTCAGCTTCTTAGGAGGTCGAATTACTCTTTGAGCCCTTTGCTCTCCTGGAATCTCCGGCTCTGGCGCCACAGGCTCCTCTTCCTCGTAGCAACTATCATGGGCATCTTCCCAGTAATCTGCTGAAGGACTAAAGGGGATGAACTCTGTAGCCTCTGGGTTCAGTGTTTCATCTGTGGTATCTTGGGTGACTGGAAGATCTATGATAGAAGTTCCTGGAGTTGGGGAAGACCACAGCCAATCAAGTTCTCCCTCTTCATCTCCACTAAGTTGGGAGGCTTCTCCATTCTCAGCTCGGGAGGTCTGTGACCGAGTGTTCGGCCTAGGAGTATCCAAGATAGAGGCCGGTTCAGGGGAGTCTCCCACGGGAGGTATTCTAACTGCCTCCGCAAGTGGGAGCAGGTGGTTTCGATGCCATGTCTTCAGTGGGCCTACCTTTCCCTCTGGCTTCACCTTGTAGACAGGTAGGCCCGGCAACTTCCTGCAGATGACATAGGGTTCAGATCTCCATCTGTCTGCAAGTTTGTGCTTTCCGGGGACTCCCAGATTGCGCAACAGTACTCGATCCCCGGGCTGTAGGTCTTGTACCCGGACCTTCAAGTCGAAATTTCTTTTATTCCGAGCTCCCCTTTGATCTGAGGCCGCTTGAGCTTGTTCATAGGCTACTTTCAGGCTGTGTCTGAGCCTGTCCACATATCCTTTGTGGGATGTGGCTGAGGAATGGTCCAGTGAGGTGCCAAAAGCCAGGTCCACCGGTAGTCTCGCTTCTCTCCCAAACATGAGTCGATATGGGGAGTAGCCTGTAGCATTACTGATGGTGCAGTTGTAAGCATGTACTATGGCTGCTATGTGTTTGCTCCAATGTTGCTTTTTCTCGCTTTCCAGAGTCCCCAACATGTTGAGCAAGGTCCGGTTGAACCTTTCCGGCTGAGCATCTCCCTGAGGATGGTAAGGTGTAGTTCGAGTCTTCTTAATGCCCAAAGAATCCAAGAGCTTCCGGATCAGCTTACTCTCGAAGTCCCTCCCTTGGTCTGAATGGAGTCTCTGTGGCAGCCCATAATGGACAAAGTACTTCTCCATAAGTACCTTGGCCACGGTGGAGGCCTTCTGGTCTTTGGTGGGGAAAGCCTGGGCATACCGGGTGAAATGGTCGGTTATCACCAGAACATTTCCTAGTCCACTCAGGTCGGGTTCGAGGCAGAGAAAGTCAATGCACACCAGGTCCATGGGCCCTTGGCTCTGTAGATGGCCCATTGGGGCAGCTTGATGGGGCAAAGTCTTCCTCTGGATGCATCGCGCACATGAGTGGCAGTACTCCTCTACCTCTGCCCTCATGCAGGGCCAATAGAACCGACTTCTGACAAGTTGAAAGGTCCTTTCAGCCCCTAGGTGGCCATGATTGTCATGCAGGGCAATCAGAACAGTCTCCCGATGTTTCTCTGGGAGGAACAGCTGCCACTTATCTTCTGAGTCATCAGAGGGGCCCCTTCGGTAGACCACTCCCTGATGTAACTGCAACCTATCCCACTCCTTCCTCAGCAGGCGAGCTTCTTTTGAAGGTTGACGCATGAGTCTGTTTGGATCCTGATTTTTCAAGGCCTCCAGGACCAATCTCCCCATGGGGTCTTCCAATTGGTCACACCTCAATTCCTTCTTGGACAGTCTTGGTAGGTTGTCCTCTTCCAATTGAGCTACTTCACAGTAGTGTTTGGGGACTCCCACCGTGGTAACTCCTATTTCCTCTGCTCTGGAGCCTCCTCGGGCTTGGAATTCAGCTCCTTGACAAAGGGCCCGCACCCCGTCCGGTGCCACTTGGGTCCAATCTTCTATTTCAATGGTGGGGGAATGAGATCTCCTGGACAGAGCGTCTGCGTCTCGATTCCCCACTCCTGGTCTATACTTAAGGCTGAAGTTTAATCCAGACAGTGCGGCCAGCCACCTGTGTCCAGTGGCGTCCAGCTTGGCCGTGGTGAACAGGTAGGTAAGGGGGTTGTTGTCGGTCTTCACAGTGAACTCCGCTCCATACAGGTAGTCTTTGAGCTTGTCTACTACCGCCCACTTGAGGGCCAGGAACTCCAGCTTGTGAGTGGGGTAGCTCTTCTCAGAGGGGGTCAGGCTCCTACTCACATAGGCAACAGGCCGCAATTGTCCCTCATGTTCTTGGTAAAGTACTCCTCCCAGACCGTCATGACTAGCATCCACGTGCAGTTCATAGGGTTTGGTTGGGTCTGCGTAGGCCAAGACCGGTGCAGTGGTCAGGCTCCTCTTCAATTCCTGGAAAGCCTCTTCACACTTCTGATTCCACTGATCTCTGATGGACTCTCCTGGCCTCCTGGGCCCCGAGCCATCCTCTTCTCCTTCAGTCTTGAGCAACTCATTCAATGGTCTAGCAATTCGGGCAAATCCCTCCACAAACCTCCTGTAGTAGGAGCAGAAGCCCAAGAAGGATCTGAGTTCTGTTACTGTGGTGGGCCGTGGCCAGGAGGTAACTGCCTCCAATTTCTCAGGGTCTGTGGCCACCCCTTCTTCAGACACTATGTGCCCCAGATAGTTCACAGAAGACTGGTAGAACCGACACTTCTCAGGCGAAAGCTTAAGTCCTTCCTCACTGAGTCTTCTCAACACTTTTTCCAGCCTCTCTTCATGTTCCTCCAAGGTTCTCCCAAAGACAATGACATCGTCCAGGTATACAAGGACTTCGATCAAGTTCATGTCCCCTACTGTCTTCTCCATGAGGCGTTGGAAAGTAGCTGGGGCTCCAGACAGACCTTGGGGCATCCGGTCGAATTCAAAGAACCCCACTGGGGTTATGAAAGCTGTCTTCTCCTTGTCTGCTGGGTGCATCGGAATCTGATAGTACCCACTCTTGAGATCCATAACGCTGAACCATTTGGCTCCAGACAAGCTCTGTAGGGCATCCTCTATCCTCGGAGTGGTGTATTGGTCAGGTATGGTTCTCCTGTTGAGAGTCCTGTAGTCGATACAGAGCCTCAATGATCCATTCTTCTTTCGGACCACCACTATGGGAGAGGCATAGGGGCTTCTGGACTCCCGTATCACACCGGTCCTCTTGAGTTCTGCAAGTTGTTCCCTCAGATCCTCCAGATCTGCTAGCGGGACCCGCCTGACCCTCTCTCGGAAGGGCTTATCTTCCTGGAGGCGGATCCGATGGGTGGCACTCCTTGCACACCCCACATCAAACTCATCCTTAGAGAAGATCTTCTCCCATCTATTCAACTGGGCCTTGGCTCTCTCTTTCCAAGCCCTGGACAGATTCGGGTTTTCCATGGACAGCTTCTCCCAAACATCCCCATCTCCACCTGTCCTCTTCACTTCTGACAGGGTAACAGGGGCCGCCGGGCTCACCTGGCCTAGCAACATTCTGGCTGGGATTTCCATGGGGTCTTTGGTAGTATTCCTAACACTCACTGGAACTCTATACTGGGCCTTCTTCAGGACCTTCAGCGGAATCACTTCCGGTATCACCTCCAGGCCTGAGGACTCACCCCTTGGGTCTGACTCCAGCATGACAAAGGGACCAGGCTGCTCCCAAGTAAGCTTCACAGTGGCCCTGAGACAGGTTACTTCGCCGGGCTGCAACACTACCCCTTCTCTTCCAAGTCTCCACACCTTCCCTATCTCCTCTCCAGGGGTCTCCCGCTCTTGGACCAGCCGTTGGTAGGCTGTCTTCAGCATGGGATGGATCTTGGTAGCTGCTTGTCTTTCTTCTGTCATGAGAGGGGTCAGGAGTCTTCGGACCAGGTCCGTGTTCGTCCCTATTATAAGGGAATTCTTGTTGGCTCCAGGCGGCCTAGGGCACACAACTGCCAGGGTGTCAAACACTTCGGCCTTCCCAGCCACGGATGGGTCAAAGGTCATTTTGATGGGAAGGTAGCCGTCGTAAGGGAAACTCTGGGTTCCAATTCCCCATATTTCCAGCTCTTCTATCTTCTGGATAGGCAGATGACTCAGGTGCCTGTCGTAGAAGTCCCGGTATAGTAGGGTCACTTGTGCCCCGGTATCCAGGAGGCCCCTGGTGTAGACTCCCTCCACTTGAATGGGCACTAAAGGGGATGGGCCTACCAGCTTCTCTGGATATGGTCCGGCAGGAGCCGCCTTCTTCAGACCTTTTCCCTTTGGACTCTCTCTTGTCCTATTCCCTTTGGACTTGAACCTTTCTTGAGCCTGGTATGCACTGACCTCCCTCCTTTTAATGGGTGTAGGAACCCGCTGAGGGGTACTATTATTTTTCTTGGGTGGGCACCCCCTTTGGGGAGTGCTGTGCCTCTCCTGAGGGGTCTCCCCCCTTCCTCCTGGAGTATAGCTTTGTTGAGGGGTATTGCGTTTCCCCTTTGGTGTTCTATCTCTCTTTTTGTTTTTCTTCGCATTCAGCTTGGAGTTTACTGAAGATGATGGGCACCCGGTTGACTCCTTCACCGGGGCCCTCTGGAGTTTCCCGCCGGCTTGCGGTTGTCTGGTCTCTTCTTCTTCGGACTAGAACATTTGGCTGCAATGTGGCCAACTCCCCCACAGTTGAAGCAGACTATATCTCCCCATTCTTGTAAAGGTTCGGGTGCTGAGGCAATCGGGAACAATTCCTTCCTTGGACTTTCCTTCTTCTTGGGACACTCTGTGTCTTTTGCTATCAGAGAGGTCAATATCTCTAACACCTTGGACATCTGAGTTTTTAGGGTGTCTATCTCCTTCTCTCTTTCAGGGGTCATTACTGGATTGACCAGCACCTGTGCAGGTACAACACTTGTCTTATCCTTCTGCTGGTCCTGTTGCAGCGCCTCCTCATCTCTGATGATTTTTATTAAATCAGCATAAGTCAGCAACATTCCTCCTCCCAAGGTTTTCAGGTGCAGCCAGACTGGATCGGAGCGTAGCGCTCCCTTTAAGACTTGCTTCATTCTTGCCCCATCGGCATCTTGGGGCTTCATCCCTTTCTTTAACACAATCTTGCACAGCAGCCTGTTTAGCCTTCTGACATACTCGGAAAGTTTCTCCTCCGGTTTTTGGAAAGTGTGTTCAAACTGGTAGACCATCTCTGTCACCTTGTCTAATTGACCAAACTCTTCCTGCAGCATAGCTAGACAGTCCTGCGCCGTGCACCCTGCATTCCCAAACCGGAAACTTTTCACTGCTTCTGCTGCTGCACCTTTAAGGCTTTCTAACACTCGCTGCCTCTTCTGTGCTTCAGGCACCTTCCATGCCTCCACCGCCTGTAATGCCTGCTCCACCCAGGTATCAAAATCTTCTTCCCCTGCCGGGACAGGGAGCTTCCCTGAGAATATTTTTAGTCTCCGGTAGCTAGTTTCCACATGCACCGTACTTGTCTTCTGACATTTGGCTAGCAAATCCCCTATTGCATTTATCAGTTCTGGTGATATAGCAGTGGCCGGTGCAGGTGCCACCGGGGGTGTCGCCCTGTCTTCTCTTTCAGGTGGAGTTTGGGCCGCAGCCTGTGGCGATCCCGTAGGGGATGGTTCCCTTTCTACAGTTATTGCGTGCACCAGCCTAAATGTTCTGTTGTCTGGCGTCCGCAGACACTTGTGCTTACAGGCCTCTGGCATCCCGTCCCAATATTCCACTAATGTGTATTGATATGAGATGTCTGGGTCTGTCTTCATGTCTATCACCCACGGTGTGTGATCTGGGGACACTGAACTCATTAGTTCCTCTACCGTCTCACTTGACCATTTCTCCCCAGGGAGGCTAATAGCTATCGACTGTTTTGGCTCTGTATTAGCGGCTTTGCACCACTCTTCTACCGCTCTTGGATCCATGGGGTCCATGCCGGCACTTCTGGCGTTCGCTTGCTGCATCAGGATCCCGGACGAGAACCCCCACGTGTAGCGATACCTCCAACTAAGGAGGCCGCAGAATAGATTTGGGCCCTGAGTGCAGCTCCGCCAACCCCCGGCAATAGGCTCTACCCCCTTCTGGCACAGCTAGTACTGACAATCAATGATATATCCTATGCAATATAATAACTAAGCAAGGACACAGTAATGAATTGTAATAGGTAAAGTGTTTTACTTAGTTTCTCAATATGGATAAAGGGGTAACAGTAATCACAGTTCAAAATAATCACTCCTAAGGGCAGCGTCCTGCCACTCTAACACACTATGTAGTAACACGCGCTACAGATGCGCCATACGAGCGACCATTAACTAAGTGCCCTATGACGCAGTAATCAAACACGCTAGAATCCCCACCAGACCTGGTTCTAATATTTAACTTAGTCCTTCTTTCTTCACCGGCAGGTCTGTAATGGTGGTGCACTTTAAACAGAGTATAACTTTGTAATCCAAGGGGTTTAGAACTTGGTTAAATAAAGCCGCAGGCTCAGTTCTGACAAGGCTCTTCAATAGGGGTATCAAATAACTTGTAGGCCACGGCAGTCTATAGGCCTATATACAGTAACAGTATCTTAGCTGGGCTTATGCCCTCTCACCCGCCGGACCACGGATCCAGTCCGGGAAACCTCCACTGGCCGTGTCACACACACTCGATCTCTCCAACGATCAGGTCCCCGATCCAACAAGGTTGTAGCGCATCAAGTCAGATGCCACCCACGCTCGCAGAGGGGGGGTGGAAAGCTCTTTGGTACAGAGCAAGGCCTCAGGCTTCAGGCCTTGCACTCCGACACCTCCGCACAGGAGGATCCGTCTGTGAAGTCTCGTGTCCCCAAAGAGGCCGAGCCCGGCCTCGCCTCCTCCTTTTATAACCCCTCCCATGAGTCTCTGCGGTGGAACATGTGAAGAATGGGGTTATGGGTGATGTAGTTTCTTCCCGATATAGGGGAATACCCCGCTACACTAGTAATAACAAAAATAAACTTTAGGCTGGGTTCAGATATGAGCACACAGCGGCTCACAGCAGGAGTCCGGTGCGTCCTTGTTCACCATTTCAGGTCCGATTTCAGCTCAAATTTTGGGCTGAATTCGGACCTGAAACGGACCAGAAGACGCACAGGACTCCTGTACAAATGCGCACTGGAGCCGCTGTGGAGATATGTGAACCAGCTCCATAGAGAGCCGGTCACAATCCTCCTGCTGTGCGAATCGCATGGGTTGAAAACCTGCATCCAATTCGAACTGGTGTGAACCCAGCCTAAAAGTTGGAATCCAAATTCCAGTTGAGCTAATGGTGTGCATTGGCTAATAGCAATGTGAGAACTGTTTCATTTGGACAAGCTGTGCTAATCGTGTGAAATGTGTGCAGTCTTGTAGACCTTTGATATTCACTTTGTGGTCAAAGATGAAAGGATAGAATTTTAAGTACACCTGACTTTGTAACCACCGTTCCCAATTACACAGCTAATGAGTTAACAAAAACTTGTTTGCTGTTCTTCTGTACGTTCAAAGTCCTCACGCAGCGTGAATGGGCTGTATTAAAAAACAGTGGGTGAGATGTGCTGGAAAACCTCAATCTTCACAATGTATCTGTGTAAAGTCAAATACAGCACTAACAATCTCAGCCTTACATATAACCTAACCTGTGTCCTTAAAGTAGAATTATGGCCTCCCATTAATAAAAACATTAAAAAATATATACATAAAAAAAAAATATATATATATATATACAGTATTTATATATATATATATATATATATATATATATACATACTGTGACAGCAGGAAGGTAAAGTCACCTGGTTGCATCCAGGGGGGTAGATATATTTCGCCCAGATTCAGGCTTTACGCCGACTTATACAACTAGGTGGAGAGTTGTATAAGCCCAGCTAAGGCTAGTGGGCTCATGGATGACTCATACCTCTAGGGAGAGTGTGGGGCGTCGTGCAGACAGGGAGTTGATGAGACCAGCTGAAGCTTGTCAGCTCATTTAGGCCTCTATAAGAACTCCCAGCTTCATTAGATGTTAGCTCATGCCTGGACCCAGACCTGTGTGGACTGTCTAGGGAGAGTGAACCCCTGTGCGGTGAGACAAAGCCTGTGTGGCTATTTGCTTGGACATTTAAAACCAGGGACTTAGGGACTAGGACAGCACTAGGCTGATCCCAGTTGTTAGTTAGGAAACCTGTATGTTTAGTCAGAGGTCAAGTTGACCAGGATTTATTTTGTTTATGTTTCTTTTGGCTTTGCTGTGTTTTGTCACTGTAAATAGAAAATAAACCGCACCTTTTTTTTGATTTTGAAAACCACAACCTCCGTTTGCTGGGCCTGTTTTTGGGTGGGGAGCCCATCCCGGGGGTCACACACACCCGCTGCCGAGCTAACCCCCTCACAGTTGGTGGAGAACCAGTGGCAGTTTTTTTTAAGCCAGCATGGAGGAGATACTGAAGCAGCTGGCTCTAGCAAATGCCAATCAACAGCAGACAAATGCAGGTTTGCAAAAGAGCCTTGCAGCTCAACAACAGAACTTCGCAGCCCAGCAGCAAGCTCATCAACAGAGCCTTGCAGCCCAGCAGCAAGCTCACCAACAGAGTCTGGAAGTTCAGCAACAAGCCCAGCAGCAATCTGAGGCCCGCTTCATAGACCTGTTACAGAAGCAAGAGCAGAGACTACAACAAATGGAAGCAGTAATGCAGCAACGTCCGCAGACCAGTGAGGAAAGCCGTCCCACTAATACCGCGTCCTTTGGGGTGAGTCGTTTATTGACAAAAATGACTGGAGAGGATGATCCAGAGGTATTTTTGACCACATTTGAAAGGACTGCTGAAAGAGAAAAGTGGCCTGAGGAGCAGTGGGCTGGACTGGTGGCTCCTCTGTTAACTGGTGAATCGCAGAAGGCTTACTATGACCTAGAGCCTGACCAAGCAAAAGACTATGTGATGCTAAAAGCTGAGATATTGGCAAGGCTGGGTGTCACCCAGGCTGTCCGGGCTCAGCGTGCGCATAACTGGACTTTCCAGCTTGGAAAACCCCCCAGGTCTCAAATGTATGATCTCATTCACCTGAGCAGAAAGTGGCTACAGCCAGAGACTTTGTCCGCACCAAAGATTGTGGAACGTGTTGTAATGGATCGGTTTTTGAGAGCTCTTCCTACTGCCATCCAAAAGTGGGTAAGCCATGGAGACCCAGAGACGGCCGATGGTCTTGTGGATCGTGTGGAGAAATACTTGGCTACAGAGAACCTGACGGCCTCTTCCAGAGACACTCGGACTTTCCACCCTAAGACCAGACCATCCCCAGGGGTGGATAAGAGGATTCCAAGGGGTAAGGGTGGAGAGAGTGAGAGGGTGGGAGCTCTACCCCAAGTTTGGCGAGAACAGCCTGGGAAATCAGCGGCTCAAGAGGCGGCAAGAAGGATCGTTTGCTACCGCTGCCGGCAAGCGGGACATATTGCAGCCAATTGCCCGGTTGTGGAGGAACCCATGCAGTGTGACTTTCTGATGGGCAGACGTCAGTCGCTGTGTGCGACAGTCGCATGCACTGCCATTCGAGGAACTGAGAAACATTTATGCAAAATGTGTGTTAATGGTAGAAATGTTGTGGTATTGCTGGATTCAGGTAGCCTTGTGACCCTGATAAAGGCTGAGTTAGTTAAAACAGAGGTCTCTGGGAATAGCAAGGTAGCTGTTATTTGTGTGCATGGGGACACCCGAGAGTATCCAGTGACTACAGTGTGTTTCGAGACCCCCAAAGGTACCCTCTCTCATCCAGTGGGCTTAGTATCTCAGTTACCGTATGACGCCATTGTGGGAAGGGATTTTCCGAAGTTCTGGGAACTGTGGGATGATCCTGAGCCCCCCACTGGTGCCCCTATGTACCAGGAATGTGATAGCCAGAACTCCCCTGAGAGTGGTGAGGACTCTCCGGAATTTCCCTTATCAGTATTGGCAGGGGAGACTCAAGAAACTGGAGAGGAGCCCACCTCCTCAGACGAAAACCTACCGTCTGTGGAGTTTTCTGATCTTGAGGTTCACAGGGAAAACTTTGCCACAGAACAGTTGAAAGACCCCGCCCTAATAAAGGCACGGGAAAACGTAGTGAAAATAGATGGCGAGTTAGTGAACCCAGATAATACCTGCACTTACCCATACTTCAGCGTAGAGAAGGACCTACTGTATCGGGTGGCAAAAAGGGCAGAAGAAACCGTTGAGCAGCTTGTGGTGCCCAAACCTTACAGGAAGTTGGTGTTGGAGTTGGCCCATGGGCACATTCTTGGAGGTCATCTGGGGACAGAGAAAACCCGAGAGAGGGTATTACAGAGATTCTATTGGCCGGGGGTGATGAAGGACATAGAAAATTATTGTTCCTCCTGCCCTGTGTGTCAGAGGTCGGCCCCGATGCCACATTTCCGTAGCCCGCTGGTCCCTCTACCCATCATTGAGGTCCCGTTTGAGAGGATCGCCATGGATTTGGTAGGTCCTATAATCAAGTCCGCTAGGGGGCACCAGTACATATTAGTTATAATGGACTATGCCACCCGTTATCCAGAAGCGATCCCTCTCCGAAATACCTCGGCCAAAACCATAGCCAAAGAGCTATCTCTTGTGTTTAGCCGGGTGGGTATTTGTAAAGAACTGCTTACGGACCAAGGTACACCCTTTATGTCCCGGGTTATGAAGGAGCTGTGTAAATTGTTCAAAGTGACGCAATTACGTACATCTGTGTATCACCCCCAAACCGATGGGCTGGTTGAAAGATTCAACAAAACCCTAAAACAAATGTTGAAGAAAGTGGTGGATAGAGATGGAAAGGATTGGGACTGTCTACTTCCTTATCTGATGTTTGCTATTAGGGAGGTGCCCCAATCCTCTACGGGATTCTCCCCCTTTGAGTTACTGTATGGGAGACACCCAAGAGGGCTGTTGGATATTGCCAAGGAAACTTGGGAAAGTGAGAGTTCTCCCCACAGGAGTGTGATTGAGCATGTCGCCCTGATGCAAGACCGAATTGCACAGGTAATGCCCATCGTGAAGGAACATTTGGCCCAAGCGCAGTTAGCACAGCAGAGAGTGTACAACCGTGGAGCCAAGACCCGTACCTTTTCCCCGGGGGATAGGATACTGGTACTTGTCCCTACGGTTGAAAGTAAATTCCTTGCCAAATGGCAAGGCCCCTACGAGATAATGGAAAAAGTGAGCGAAGTGAATTACAAGGTCAGACAACCAGGAAGGCGAAAGCCCGAACAGATCTATCACGTTAATCTGTTGAAAGCCTGGAGGGATAGAGAGTCCCTAGTCGCAGACACTTGGTCACCAGCTCAAACTGGTTGCGTGATTCCTGAGGTTGGAATAGCAGCCACCTTGTCACAACCCCAACAACAGGAGGTTAAGGAGTTTGTGCTTCGCAACAAGGAGGTATTCTCTGAGCTGCCGGGACAAACATTTGGGGTAGAGCATGACATCATTACCCCGCCCGGTGAAAGGGTGAAGTTAAAACCCTATCGGATCCCAGAGGCCCGACGGGAGGCAATACGGGAGGAAGTACAGAAAATGCTGAACTTAGGGGTGATAGAGGAGTCCCAAAGTGATTGGTCTAGCCCCATTGTGTTGGTGCCTAAACCGGATGGGAGCTGGCGATTTTGTAACGATTTTCGTCAGTTGAACAAAGTTACAAAATTTGACACCTACCCCATGCCACGTATAGATGAGTTGATCGACCGGCTGGGAACAGCCCGATACATGACGACTCTTGACCTCACAAAAGGGTATTGGCAAATCCCCCTGGCCAAATTGGCCAAAGAGAAAACCGCATTTGTAACCCCAGACGGGGCGTTCCAATATAAAAGAATGCCGTTCGGGTTACAGAATGCGCCGGCCACATTCCAGCGGAAAATGGACCAGATGCTGAGGCCCCATCGGAAGTATGCTGCGGCTTACCTGGATGACGTAATTGTCCATAGCACAGATTGGGCCTCACATCTGCCAAAAGTGCAAGCAGTCCTGGACTCTGTTCGGGAAGCGGGGTTTACGGCTAACCCCAAGAAGTGTACCATTGGGCAGGAGGAGGCCAAATATCTTGGGTACACCATTGGGAGGGGAGTAATAAAACCCCAACTCAACAAAGTCGAGGCCATCCAGAGTTGGCCACGTCCCAACAGCAAGAAGCAGGTACGAGCCTTTCTGGGAATCGCTGGGTATTATCGGCGATTCATTCCCCACTTTGCTTCTAAGGCTGTGCCCCTAACCAACCTAACGAAGGGGAAAGGGTCGGTCATGATTAAATGGACCCCCGAGGCTGAGGCAGCATTCCAATTCTTGAAACAAGCCTTATGTAGCCAGCCAGTGTTGTACTCACCCGACTTCTCTAAAGACTTTGTCGTACAAAGTGATGCGTCAGATGTGGGGTTAGGAGCAGTATTGTCCCAGGTCTGGAACGGGGAAGAGCACCCAGTCATTTACCTCAGCAGGAAGTTGAAGTCCCATGAGGTAAATTACGCCACCGTTGAAAAGGAGTGTTTAGCGGTGAAGTGGGCTCTAGATTCCCTTCGGTACTACCTGCTAGGTAGGCACTTTGACATGGTTACGGATCACGCTCCGTTAAAGTGGATGGCTCAAAACAAGGAAACAAATAGAAGAGTGAATAGGTGGTTCCTGGCCCTCCAGGAATTAAACTTCACAGTAAAGCATCGCCCTGGCGTTCAAATGGGGAATGTGGATGCTTTGTCTCGAGTACATGAATGCCTGATTGCTGGTGTTCCAACCCCGAGGTTAAAACAAGAGGGGGGGGTATGTGACAGCAGGAAGGTAAAGTCACCTGGTTGCATCCAGGGGGGTAGATATATTTCGCCCAGATTCAGGCTTTACGCCGACTTATACAACTAGGTGGAGAGTTGTATAAGCCCAGCTAAGGCTAGTGGGCTCATGGATGACTCATACCTCTAGGGAGAGTGTGGGGCGTCGTGCAGACAGGGAGTTGATGAGACCAGCTGAAGCTTGTCAGCTCATTTAGGCCTCTATAAGAACTCCCAGCTTCATTAGATGTTAGCTCATGCCTGGACCCAGACCTGTGTGGACTGTCTAGGGAGAGTGAACCCCTGTGCGGTGAGACAAAGCCTGTGTGGCTATTTGCTTGGACATTTAAAACCAGGGACTTAGGGACTAGGACAGCACTAGGCTGATCCCAGTTGTTAGTTAGGAAACCTGTATGTTTAGTCAGAGGTCAAGTTGACCAGGATTTATTTTGTTTATGTTTCTTTTGGCTTTGCTGTGTTTTGTCACTGTAAATAGAAAATAAACCGCACCTTTTTTTTGATTTTGAAAACCACAACCTCCGTTTGCTGGGCCTGTTTTTGGGTGGGGAGCCCATCCCGGGGGTCACACACACCCGCTGCCGAGCTAACCCCCTCACAATACACACTATATTACCAAAAGTATTGGGACACCTGCCTTTACACGCACATGAACTTTAATGGCATCCCAGTCTTAGTCCGTAGGGTTCAATATGGAGTTGGCCCACCATTTGCAGCTATAACAGCTTCATCTCTTCTGGGCAGGCTGTCCACAAGGTTTAGGAGTGTCTATGGAAATGTTTGACCATTCTTTTAGAAGAGCATTTGTGAGGTCAGGCACTGATGTGGATGAGAGGGCCTGGCCTGCAGTCTCCGCTCTAATTCATCCCAAAGGTGTTGAGGTCAGGACTCGCTTATCCATATCTTTCTGGACCTTGCTTTGTGCACTGGTCCAAATCATTTGGTGGAGGGGAGATTAGGGTGTGGGGTTGTTTTTCAGGGGTTGTTGGGTTTGACCCTTTATTTCCAGTGACGGGAACTCTTAAGGCAGCATGCCAAGACATTTTGGACAATTTCATGCTCCCAACTTTGTGGGAACAGTTTGGGGTGGCCCCTTTCTGTTTCAACATGACTGTATGTTTATATGCTATGTGTGTGTATCTGTATATAAATTGACACAAAATTCTAAATTTTTCTTTTTTTATATATCAATCGTTCTGAAATACCAATACACCATGGCTCTGTTTTCTTTTTAAGTCTCTTACTGTGGTTTTCTGGCTTCTTTTTTGTCCCGTGCATGCTCAATATCCTCCTCTGATCAATGTACATATTTGCCAGCACACCAAGGACCTCCAAATAATGTCCAAAGGTTTTATAAAAAAGGTATCACATTACAGGGGAAAAGTGCAGAGTTTCGGGGACACGCATACCCCTTCAAGAGAAGAGAGACGGAATCCCCAGTGCCGAACATCCACGCAAGTAGTGTTTAAGTTAAAAGAGACAACCTCAGCCTGGGCTCCCGCTAGGCTATGTCGCCAACACGTTTCGCTCCATCCCCGGAGCTTAGTCATGGGCATCACTGGGGATTCCTTCTCTCTTCTCTTCAGCGGTCACAGGAGCTGGGACGGGCTCCATTCCCCCGCCGGTACTCCTGCAGTAGCGGACATTTACATTATTTACATCGCTCCCCGAATCAAAAAAGAGCCTAAGCGGCACGCTAATCTATCGTGGGTCACAGCGCAGGTCCCTTCGCCAGGCATCCTCCACTAATGCACCACTATTGGTGTAGAGCAGGCGTGTCATACTCAATTTCACGAGGGGCCACATTAGCAGAATGGTTGCCCTCAAAGGGCCGTTTGTATTGGGGGGGGTGCTATGTGCAGAGTTTAGGAGTGCGTTATGAATAGAGCACAGAGTTCAGGAGTACACTAGGTAGAGGGTGCAGAGTTCAGGGGTGCTCTTTGTAGAGGGAGCAGAGTTCTACATAGAGGGAGCAGAGTTCAGGGGTGCTCTTTGTAGAGGGCGCAAAGTTCTACGTAGAGGGAGCAGAGTTCAGGAGTGCGTTATGAATAGAGCGCAGAGTTCAGGAGTACACTACGTAGAGGGTGCAGAGTTCAGGGGTGCTCTATGTAGAGGGAGCAGAGTTCTATGTAGAAGGTGCAGAGTTCAGGAGTGCGTTATGAATAGAGAGCAGAGTTCAGGAGTACACCACGTAGAGGGAGCAGAGTGCCATGTAAAGGGAGCAGAGTTCAGGGGTGCTCTACGTGCAGAGTTTAGGGGTGTGCTGTGTACAGAGTGCAGGGTTTAGGGGTGCGCTATGCATAGTGTGCAATCCTAATGGGGTTCCGCCATATTATAGCTGCAAAACTGAGTGCAAGGGCCATATGACAAGGTCTGGAGGGCCAGATTGGGCCCATGGGCCTTGTGTTTGACATATGTGGTGTAGAGCAAGCAGTACCGTTATTTCTGGTCATATACTCTGCTCTGTGCATACTACAAAGTCCATCTCTGGGTGAGCAGGGGAGGGTGGCTACATTCACATACACAGCAGGCATTGGAAAATTAACGTAGCCACCCCAGAACAGGAAGTTTGACAATAGCAGAAAAAAAGCTTATGAGAGAGGAAACAATAGAAGCGAAGTACATTCTACTTATATTTACATATTGCATTTAATTGAAAAATGTGAGCTAAGAGTCACTTTAGCAAGTTGATCAAGTGAGAGGGGTAGTTAGCCCTTCATGAAATTAGGTGTTTTGCCTTTTAATTGTTGTTAGGTATTTGTGTACTTCTGATATGTCTTTTGTTGTATCATTTGAGTGTTATATGCTCTGATTTGTCCGGGGGAGGGGTGCTTGGGTAGGATGTATGAGTCACTCCTCCGATATGATATTGAATGATACATTAATCTGTTTGACAGTGTGCATTGTCTATATTCCTTAATATCCTCCTGCCCCAGTTCTGCTCAGCAGCCCATAAACAGCAGCATTACAGCAATGTCTTCCAATACTGCCTTCAGGGAGCATACTGCTGGAGAGCTCCTGGCACTGCAGCCCCTCCCCCCTCTCTTTATCATAAAGGACCCAGGGATAAAGACATTAGAACCCAGTTACTATCCTTGTAATTGCTACATCTTCATATATAGATTGTTATGAAAGCCGTTCACAAATGCATGGCGTAAATCACATTGCTCACATGCTAGATGCAAGGTGTCTATGCAGGATGGACGTAAAAACAGCAAATTGGTTGAGTGCATCTGGACAAACTGAACTGATGTTAGAGGAAAATTGCATAGGCAAACCCCCGTTATTCAATTCTGCTTTCACCGAGTAATCATTCTAGCTCAAGCATGAACTTAGCATTAAAAAACCAAATAGAGACTGCTCCAAAATAACCCTACTTGGTTTGAGAAAGCAGAGGGTTTAGTAAGGCAGGGTTGTGTTGGCTGGAAAAGGCTGAGCTGTTCCGAAGACCGTGGCAATCTCGGAGCTGCTTTTTAACAGCCGATTAGCAAAATTCCATGCGGGAAAAGCCATGCCAGTCTGCAAAAAGCATGCAAGAGGTGCGTTTTTTTTTGCTGACAATAGAAAAAAAATCCTACAGTTAATGAAATTTATTCATAGACATGTGAATATATTGAAGCTTTACGCAGACAGAACAATAGACCTTAATTAGCAGTTTTTATATAAAAAAAAAAAAAAAAGATAATTGTTTTACCCATAGCAGTTGGCACCTTTTCATTCTCTTGCGGTACTTAGAGAACGAAAGAGAGAGAATCAGGTTCGTTTCTATAGGCAATAATAATAGCTCCTGACACAAGGAGGTCGGAGGACATTATCCAGGTACAGGAAGATGATTGGACTAAACCAAAGGCTTCTTAAAGCAGAACTTTACTCATAACAACTTCTTAAAAAAAAAATGATGTTCTTTAGCAAGGAATATACATTCCACATTAATAATTATACTACCATCATTAGTGTGTGCTGTAAATTGCCTCCAGCATTGCTCCTGCTTCTTCTTGCCATTTTGTTGAAGCTCAGAGCCCCTGAGCAGAAGTAAATCATAAAGCGGAACTAAACCCATCGATTTAACAGTTTTAAAACCGTTACATTCCTGAAATGCCGGGATTACTAACTGTCACATTTGCTTGTTTCCTCAACCAAACTGCCAAACCATCAAATGGCTGATGTTAGAATGGATCACATGTGCAGCACCATGGCAGTTGCAGATTAAACACAAGCAGCTTCCTTGGCTGTAAAGGATAGGATGGTTTAATTCCGCTTTAAGGCTGTCAGTAGTTCGGCCTCTACAAACTCGGCAGTGCCTAAAAATGGAGAGAAACTGAGCATGTGCAGAGCAGGGAAAAACAGTGTATTACTGGATTTGAAACAGTATGGGCACTTATTTTTAGGGCTACACTTCAAAACATGGCTTTGGACAGGCTTTGTTAAAGCTCTCTGAATGCCAGTCAAAGCCCATGTCACTAAATAAAATGGTTAGCTTACAGTGCTGTTTACACCTTGCTTTTGTTTGGTGCTTCGATGAGCCTTTGGTGGGGCTTTGGTGAGGCTTCATGGGGCTTTGGTGGGGCTTAAGTGAGGCTTCAAGCGAGCTTTACCATATTCTATGGAGGCTTTGAAGACGCTTTGAAGCACCACTAAAGCTACATGGGGTATAATTTTTGAAGCAAAGCCAAAGTAATGGCCCGTACACACTATCCGAATATCGTACGACAGATCGTACGACTTTTTTCGCTTAAAAGTCGCAAGTATTGAAGATGTCGCAAGAGATTGAATAGGTTACTAAAGTCACAAAAATCGGAAGTGATGTCATGTGTTGTAATTATTTTTGTATTGTATTTTTGTATGACAACTATACTGACTAAACGAAAATCGTACAATCTGGTATCGTACAAAGAAAATTTTCGCGCTTGTCCGATCGAATAATATCGGATGAATTGTCATGATCGGCTCTTGAAAGTAGTGTACACACGATCCGAAAATCGTACAGTTCTTCCTCGGAACGACAGTTTTCGTCCGATATTCGGATCGTGTGTACGGGCCATGAAGCAAAGCAAGGTGTAAACAGGACTGTAAGCTAACCATTTTAATTAGTGACAGGAGCTTTGATTGGCGTTCAGAGAGCTTTAACAAAGGGGGTCCGAAGCCTTGTTTTGAAGCAAGTGTAAACTAGCTGTTAATGTGTGTTGAAAGCAAGTGTAAATGAGCCCTAATGTTTTACATAGCTATACCTGCTGAAAGGGCCAGCCTCAAGTGATCTAGCAGGACTTAAAGAGGGCAATTTTTTTTTTTAAAAGTCAGCAGCTACAAACACTGTAGCTGCTGACTTTTAATAAGGACACTTACCTGTCCTACTCGCCCACGATGTTGGCCCCCCGAGGCCGATCCCTCAATCCTGGCAGCTCCCGGCGCCGCCATCCTCAGTAAGGGAAACAGGCAGTGAAGCCGTGCAGCTTCACTGCCCGTTTCCTACTGCGCATGCGCGAGCCGCGCGGCGCTTTGTGAATGGGCGGCTGCTCTCTGGGATACATACAGTTCCCAGAAGGCAGCGCGCCCCATTCACCAGAAGACACCGCGAGTAGGACGGAGGATGAAGACCAGCCGCGGACAATGAAGAGGCAGATTAGGGACTTCCGCATAGAAACCGCTATTTCTGGTAAATAAAATTAATTTTTTTGTTTTCAATTTTTTGGGGGGGATTTTTGGTAAAAAAAAAAAAAAATTCAGGGTGGAACTCCACTTTAAATGTCTGTCTAAAGTTCTACTTTACAGCAGAACTAAACCCTCCTATGGTTTTCATCCAAGGAAGCGGTGATCATATCCTCTGTTTGATCTTCATCTGCCATGATACTGCACTGTTTTCTCATGGGTGTCTGTAATAGGAAGTCCCGTCTCCTGGGCTGCCATTGGACGACGGTTCTGTCTATCATTAGAGGCGGAACTTTGTATTAAAGAGGCCGCCGAGTAAACAGGAGATTCTCCTGTATGTAATCTGTTGGTGCTCGTCCCCCCTGTCCCCTCCAAGGCTGCAGATGGGCATCGATCAGGCTGCACTGATGGCAATGGTGAGGCTGCATTCATGGCAATGGCAATGGTGAGACTGCATTCAGGGCAATGGTGAGGCTGCATTGATTGCAATAGTGGTGAGGCTGCATTGATTGCAATGGTGAGGCTGCAGATGGGCACTGATTAGGCTGCATTGATGGACACTGATCCTTATTTTGCTTCACAGTTCTTTATTTAAAATTACATTTTTTTCCTGAAACATCCCTCTATAAGTGAAGGTGCGTTTTATACGCTGATAAATACGGTATATCCAAATAATGCGCCTGAGCTCATCCTTAGTCCTGAGCGGCTCTCTGGGATTTGTTGGGGGGCCACAAAAGATATATATTTATATATATATATATATATATATATAAATATATATCTCCAAATAACACATCCAAGCTCATCTCTTCACCACACACAGCCACAAAGGCAAGAAAATTCTTGCTGGGCAGTGTATTAGTGCTCGGACAAACACACTTAGACCGTATTTTAATGGTTCAAAGAATGTCAGGCAAAATAGTCGGCCCTCACGCATGTTCACTTCATAAAATCTGGCCCTCTTTGCAGCTGCTGACTTTTAATATTAGGACACTTACCTGTCCTGGAGTCCAGCGACGTCCACAGCAGAGGACGAGCAATCGCTCGTCACTCTGCTGCCCCCACCGCCATCCTCGGTGAGGGAACCAGGAAGTGAAGGCTTGCAGCTTCACTGCCCGGTTCCCTACGGCGCATGCGTGGGTCGCGCTGCGCCGTTCTGACTGGCCCCCGTGTGTTCTGGGAGCCGAGTGTCTCCCAGAACACAACGGGTATTCTGCGGGAAGTGACGTACTATCCGCAGATTTCCCGCAGAGAGGACTCCCAGAAGTGGGTGCAAATACCTGTATTAGACAGGTATCTGCACCCCCCTCCCCCCTCCCCCCTGAAAGGTGTCAATTGTGACACCGGAGGGGGGGAGGGTTCCGATGAGCGGAAGTTCCACTTTAGGGTATTTTCAAGGCATGCAGTGAATGACTGTTGCTTGTATTCTCAATAGAACTGTCATGCCATCAAAATGACTGACGTCATAACTGATCACATGTGCAACACCATGGCAACCGCAGATCAAACAGAGGCTAAGATGGCAGCTTCCTTGGCTGTAAAGCATAGGAGGGTTTAGTTCCAATTTAAATCTGTATTTGTCAGTTTTCTTTTGTTATGTAACACAAACCAGAAGAAAAGTCATGCTTTGTCATAAGCTGGTATGTGATGTAGCGTCTGAATGAAATGTAATAGCCTTTACAGGAAATGTTTGGTTCTATTAATTGCTTCCCTTTCAAAGGTTTTCATTAATGATTGAATTACTGAAAACAGCAGACTTGATCAATCACATTTCACAGAAAGCAAAGCAGATAAAGCAAACGGCTAAAAGAGGAGGGCTGCAAACTCTTTTGCTGATGTCACATCCATAAAAGGGTGGCCATGTACAGCTCAATGAACATAATCAATGGGAAATATATAAACATTGCTTGCAACAAGTGAGCCAAGTACAGATAAATCCAGGGGCGTCCATTAAGGGTGCATGGGCGCTGCCCCCTCTATCTACGCCACCCCCCTTACATGGTTAATCAATGGATAGATTCATGCTTAGCATGAATCTATCCACAGCCGCCACAGCCACCCCCTATTCAGGCGTCCAGCCCCTTTCAGGATGCCGGGCCCCTGAATTACAGCGGCGGGGGTAGTTTTTTGAGGCACCTGATTAGAGCCATAGGCTCTAATAGGCTTCAAAATAGGGTGGACTTGGAGTGCAGAGCATTGCGCTCAGAGCCCACCCAGGTGTGTTAGAAAAGCAAATGAATATTCGCTTTTCTAACCTCGCCTCTCCGCCAATCAGGAAGCGCGGGTCTGTTACCCATTTCCCGATTGGCTGAAAGGTCAGGCGATCCTATTGGACGCCCAGGAGGCGGGAAGGAGACGCGCGGCGAAAGCCGCTGTGATCTCAGAAGTGAAGAGGACACAGCAGATGCTGCCAGATGCCCGCCACAGCCTGTCCCCCTGCCCGATGTGTCCGCCGATCCCCGATGTGCCTGCCAATCCCCGCCGCCAATGGGGTAAGTGCCGGAGGACCGTCAGACAGTGAGGGGGGTTTGAGGTGCCACGGGGTAGGGGGTGTGGTTGTTTGCCACCCCCAAAACAAAAAAAAACAGCAACCACTGTAAGTATTAGTGTATGCTTGCAAGATGTGCATGCGGATATGTCTTTGTGTTACCGGACACCAAAATACCTGACACCAATCAATTCCCTTATCTATAGAATATATCTATTGAATTATTTTATATCATATTTTACCACCTAGTTAAAGTGGTTGTAAACCCTCACATATACCCACTGAAATGACATGCCTCAGGTAATACACAGAGATGAAAGAAATCCTCTTTCATAAGTCATACCTGTTTATCTGTAGCCCTCTCTTTTCTACATCTGTTTAAAGTATAGAATTTAAATAGCATTTCAGAGCTTCAGAAGGCAGAGGGAACTGATGTCATACACTGCACAGCATAGAGCTGAATGTAATCTGAGACCTGAGTGGAGGGAAAGGACACGCCCCCCCCACACACACAGTCTCCTAGGGAAACAATCACAGCAGAGGCTGTCAATCACATGCTGTGTTTGAGGATTGCTGATCGTTAAAACTGTGTTTTGTGCTTTATGTCTTTTGTGTGTATGTTTATGTCTATAAATAAAAAAAAAAATCTGAATAAAAAAAAAAGCAGATAGCAGAGGAATGACAGAGCATACAGAGATCACACTAGTTGTTTTGGATAGAGGCAAGTACACACTATAGAAGGATAAGCTTTGGCCATTTTTTATTTTAGAGGTTTACTACCATTTTAGGTCCAAGAGAACATTTTAGGAAGGAAATCTCTTCTCATTCCAAAGAAACAGTTATTCTAGTGAGGCACATTTTTCACCAACTGACATTTTTGATGAGGATTACCAAAAAACCTTGCACGGCAGACATCTGATTGTAGTAATTTAAAAGCATTGACTATGTTTAATAAAAATTCACACAACACCAAAGGTAGAGGACAAGTAGACTGTAGTACTGTCAAGTTGGAAAAATAAATGTGCATTCACACAGTCTTGAATCCCCATGCAATCTGGAGGTATAGTAAGGTGCTGAACATTCAGATCTTCCAGATCTGGCCATGTATGAATGTGGCTGATCGGTTATTGAACCTCAGCATTAGTCTGCATGGTAGGCGTTATTTTATATCTCCCAATACTGGAAGTTGATCTATACCTACTTAGAGCCAGGGGCGACCCGTACATTGTGGGCGCACAGGCGCCGCCCCCCCCCAACACCTATCCATGTGCCCGGTCCCTTTCAGGACGGCGGGCACATGAATTCCTATGGCGGGGGTGTGTTTTTTGAAGCACCTGATTAGAGCCAGAGGCTCTAATAGGCTTCAAGATAGGGTGGGCTCTCTGTGCCCCGATCCGACCCAATTGTGTGACCATAGCGAATACATTTTTGCTATTTTTATACTACAGTTACTTCCAGCCAATCAGGAGGCAGGTCAGTGAGAACTGTTTCCCGATTGGCCAAAGCACCAAGCGGTCCTATTGGATGCCTAGCGCTGTGGAAGAGGAGACGCGCTGGAGCCGGATCCGCCACTGCCCTGAGGACACAGGAGGAGAGGAGGACACATCAGGAGAGGAGAGGAGGACACATCAGGAGAGGAGGACACAACAGGAGAGGAGGACACAACAGGAGAGGAGGACACAACAGGAGAGGAGGACACAACAGGAGAGGAGGACACAACAGGAGAGGAGGACACAACAGGAGAGGAGGACACAACAGGAGAGGAGGACACATCAGGAGAGGAGGACACATCAGAAGAGGAGGACACAACAGGAGAGGAGGACACAACAGGAGAGGAGGACACATCAGGAGAGGAGGACACAACAGGAGAGGAGGACACAACAGGAGAGGAGGACACAACAGGAGAGGAGGACACAACAGGAGAGGAGGACACATCAGGAGAGGAGGACACATCAGAAGAGGAGGACACAACAGGAGAGGAGGACACAACAGGAGAGGAGGACACATCAGGAGAGGAGGACACAACAGGAGAGGAGGACACAACAGGAGAGGAGGACACAACAGGAGAGCAGGAGAGGAGGACACAACAAGGAGAGGAGGACACAACAAGGAGAGGAGGACACAACAAGGAGAGGAGGACACATCAGGAGAGGAGGACACATCAGGAGAGGAGGACACATCAGGAGAGGAGGACACAACAGGAGAGGAGGAAACAACAGGAGAGGAGGACACAGCCCGCCGCATAGTAAGTGCTGAACCCCCCCGGGGGGGTTATGTGTTGGCTAACAATGCCACGAGCCCCGCAGCTGCCCCTGGTGTGGGGGGGGGGTGCATCGGGGGGTCGGGTAGTGCTGGTTGATTGCTGCCCCCCCCAGAAGAAAAGCCCACCAGTCGCCACTGCTTAGAGCCTATGGGGTTGATTTACTAAAGGCAAATCAAGTTGCAGTTGCTCCAGAGCTTGGTAAATCTTCACTTTGGAAAGAATATCCAATCGCATATGAGGGGAATAAAAAACGAAACCCCCAAAAAAAAGCATTTTTGCTTGCACATGATTGGATGATAGAAGTCAGCAGATCTTTTGCTCATTTACTAAGCTCTGGAGCAACAGCACTTTGCACAGTCTATTTGCCATTAGTAAATCAACAATGTTCACAGTGTACTACATGAATTAAAGAGCACATGCGTGTCATTTGACCATTTACAAAGCACTGAACTAAAACAGAGCATAGTTTTTACCATGAATCCTGAGCCAAATCTTGTAACGTTTGGATATGTACAGTTGTACTCATAGCCGCCATATTTCATTATCCATCTATTGTATACCCATCCCTGTATTGTGCTCTTGTTTGTTTACAGCCAGTGTTGTTCCAGCTGGAGTAGGAACATTTTATTGCGCTGCATTACTCTAGGCAACTTCCGTTACAGCTGTTGCAGCACTGTAGATGCTTCCATGCTGGGCTAAAAAACACATTTCATTGTGGAATGAAATTTGTTCTTTCGACAACTATATGAAATATTGGACTTCTAGAGGATTGCATATCAAAATCGAAAGAACCGACAATCTAAACCAGAATGATTTAACCACTTCAATACTGGACACGTCCACCCCCTTCCTGCCCAGGCCAATTTTCAGCATTCAGAGCTGTTGCACTTTATATGACAATTGTGCGGTCATGCTACACTGTACCATATGAAATTTTTGGGGGGAAAAAAGATTTTACTGAATATTTCACAATAACAGAAACTTGAAATACAGAGTTACATAGATACAGCTTAGAGGCATTAGAGCCGGTTCACACAGGGGCGGCACGACTTTGGGGGCGACTCGGCAAGGCGATCTCAAGGTGACTTGAGAGGCAACTTGCAAAATGACTTCTGTATTGAAGTCAATGCAAGTCACCTCCAAAGTCGTACAAGAACCTTTTTCTAAGTCGGAGCGACTTGAGTCGCTCCTATTAGAACGGTTCTATTGAATAGAGCGGAGAGCGACTTGTCAGGCGGCTGAGTCGCCTGACCAGTCGCCCCTGTGTGAACCGGCTCTAAAGATTGTATGACAAATATTTTTTTTCACACAAATAGAGCTTTCTTTTGCTGGTATTTAATCCCCACTGGGTTTTTCTTTTTTTTTTTGCCAAATAAATATAGCCAGTTAAATATAGCCAGTACTTTAATATGCCTATGGGATGTTTTTATAGCTCAAGGATCTGTCCTGGTACCAATCCTGTTGAATTTATTCATAAACGATCTAGAAGAATAAACAGCTCAATATCAGTATTTGCAGAAGATACTAAGCTAAGCAGGGCAATCATTTCTACGCAGGATGTGGAAACCTTACAAGAGGACCTAAACAAATGAATGGGGTGGCAAAATTAGGTTTAATGTAGAAAAATATAAAATAATGCATGTGGGTGCCAAAAATATGAATGCACGTTACTCACTAGGGGGAGAACCTCTGGGGGAATCTAGGATGGAAAAGGACCTGGGGGTCCTAGTATATGAGTGGCTGCAAGCAAAGCCAACCGAATTTTGGCATGCATTAAAAAGGGGATTAACTCCAGAGATAAAACGATAATTCTCCCACTCTACAAGACTCTGGTCCGGTCGCATCTTGAGTATGCCGTCTAGTTCTGGGCACCAGTCCTCAGGAAGGATGTGCTGGAACTGGAGAGAGTCCAGAGAAGGGCAACAAAGCTAATAAAGGGAATGGAGGACCTCAGCTATGGGGAAAGACTAGAGGCATTGAACTTATTCTCTCTGGAGAGGAGATGCTTAAAAGGGGATATGATATTGATGTATAAATACCGTACTGGTGACCCTAGCATAGGAAAAACAACTTTTCAGCGAAAGGGAATTTTAAAAGACACGTGGCCATTCACTAAAATTAGAAGAATTTAACCTTAAACTGCGTAGAGGGTTCTTTATTGTCAGAGCGGTAAGGATGTGGAAGTCTCTTCCACAAGCTGTGGTATCAGCAGGGCGCATCAATATTTTCAAAAAACTATTAGATGGGCACCTTAATAACCACAACATACAATGTACTATTAACATAAACACACACAGGTCGAACTAGATGGACTTCAACCTCACCAACTATGTAACTATGAAAAAGCTAGTAATGGGACAAAATAAACTCTGTACATAACTTCTGGGAATATGAGAATCCACCAATATTCTGTTGTGATATATCATAACAGACTAGTTCATGGCAAACTTTAAAGTGATATTAAAGGCTTTTTTTAATTTTAAAAAATAACAAACATGTTAAATCTATCTGCTCTGTGCAGTGGTTTTGCACAGAGCAGACCCGATCCTCCTCTTCTCGGGTTCCTTGTCGGCGCTCTTGGCCCCTCTGCCTCCTGCCGAGTGCTCAAAGAGCAAGCAGCTTGCAATGGGGATACCCAAGCTCACAAGCCACTCAACCCCACCTCCTCTCTCTCCTCATTGGCCCACTGGCTGTAATTGACAGCAGCAGGAGGCAATGGCTACTGCTGCTGTCTCCGCCAATGATGAGGGAGAGTCCCCGTAGAGCCAAGGCTCTCATGCACATCTCTGGATCGCGATGGGGCTCAGGTAAGTATTAGGGGGGCTGCTGCAGAAAGAAGGTTTTTTACCTTCATGTATAGATGCATGAAGGTAAAAAATGCATGAAGGTTAAAAAACCTTGAGACTTTAGAACCACTTTAACCATTACTGGGAAAGAAAGTATGGGAGTTTTATCTGTTTAAGAGTGCTGACCAATTGAAATTTATGTTTTAATGGTCTGACCTTTAGTAAATTGTTCTGATTTTCTGAACTTTCCAAATCATCATACATTTTCCTTAAGAAAACCAGGTGATAGTGGCGTCACACTGGAAATGACACTGGGATTGCAGTGCAGATTATTGTGAGCAGAAGCTTATTGGACTTCTAGTCTGGCCTTTAGCTCTACCCCAAAGAAATAATATTCTCTATGGTCACATTATATTATTTCTGAGTGCAAATGGAACAATTAGTGGTTCAGTCAATTAGTGGAGTTCAGTTGTACACTGATAATTGTTTTGACGGTTGACAGTATTAGGTAATTTATATGAAATAAAAATGCATGAGAAGCCAGAATGAGATTTAAAAAGTTATTAATGGTGACCACTTTTGCGTGGTCCCAATATTATAGAAAGCCACCACAGGGAGTCATTTGAGAGCAAATTAATAATTAATATGAATCCATGAGACAAAACAGTTTCTGGAATTTACTCAATTAAAGCAGTTTCCTTTTTTGTATTTAAAAATGAAAAGCAATATGCCTGTGGAGCTAACATTTGGACTAAATGTGATAATGTTGACCATGACAACTATCTACATCTATCAAGAACATACAGGATATGACGGAGTCAATCAACACTAAGTGCAATTAAACTTGCTTAGGGTGAACATCTATACTCAATACCAGAGGCGTCGCTAGGGGGTGGCTATTGGGGCTATAGCCCCGAATCTCTTACGCCAGGGGTCCCTGCCTAACCAGCGGGCTGTGGCCTCTCTGCAGCCTGGCCGTGCATGTGTGGCAGGTGGGCTGCATGAGAGAGCCAGGCAGGCCGATGAAGGAAGACTTGATGTAACCATTGGTCTTTTTCTGCTACTCTATGTATCTGGATTGTTCTTTTACTTTCACTTTTGTGCCATAAAAGTGACAGCTGGAATCTGAGATATGGAAAGAGTCAGGTGATGTTTTACATAGTATCACTTTTAATGAGTCATGTTCTTTCTAGTCAACCTCTTCAATAATCAATAATTGCAAATGTAAAGTTTGGAGAGTGTTGTGATATTCAGAGGAATGCCTGGAGGGCAATAAGCATTTTCAGCAGCGGTGGCCCATCCATAAGGGGCGCCGCCCCCCTAATCTCTATGCGCCCAGCTCCTAATTTTCATGCAGGGCGCCGGACGCATAGGGTTTTACGTTTTTTATTTTATTTTGCGAAGCACATGATTAGAGACAAAGGCTCGAATTGGCTTCAAAAAGGGTGGGCTCGGGGCGCAGAGCACTGCGCTCTGAGCCCACCCACTTGTGACAATAGCAAATCAACATTCGCGATTGTCTTCCTGCTTCTCCTCCCGGCCAATCAGGACAGGAAAACAAGTTCTGAGACCGGATTGGCCGGGAGGAGAAGCGACCGGACTGGCTGAGAGGAGAAGCCAGGAAAGCTGCCAAAACCTGGATGGGGTAAGTGCAGGGGCTGGTGGGGTTGCCAGTGGGGCTGGCGGGGGAATTGTTTATCCCCCCCCCAAAATGGAGCACCAGCTGCCACTGATTTTCAGTATTGTAGCCCCTCATATTAATCAACATTTTGCAACTTGTTGAGAAATTTAATCAATCCTCTTCTGTCATTGAAAGGAAGGTAGAATATAGTCACTACCCATGTGCTACTTCTTGTCATCAGGCAGGTTATAGGATAACAGGTGACAAGTTCTGTCACAATCAAAGACAGGAAAAACGTCTCAGGGTACATCATACCCAGAGAGAAGTGTAACCAGCCTAAAATATGAAACATGCTGCTAAATGAAGCAAAAATAATGCTTGTTTTACCACTTTAACCCCTTGGAGCCAGCGCCTGGCCACCCTGAAGGGGTTTTACATGCCGAGAGGCGGGGCAGGGCTTAAGGTCATGTAACCGCCGAGATTGGCTGTCACAGTGGTCACATGATCGGAAAGCTCCAGATCGCAAGCAGCGTTTTTTTTCGTTAGCCGCGGGTAACTCTGCCGGGAGCATGTAGGGGGTGTACTCTTGGCACAGCACTGTTTTTTACTAATGTACGCAAATATGTGGATGCTCTGCACCAAGGCCTGGCCACCAAGAGGACGCATATTTGGGTGCAGCCCACACCAAGGAGTTAAATGCCACCCTCTGTATTTCTCCTCATTCCTTATAAATATTTCTCAAGCTATCTTGTTCTTTATGGATGGATAGTTTAGTCCCCTTTCACACAGGCGGCATCCATTTAGTCACGTTTTTTTCAAAGGAAAAACAGATTCAGATTACATCAGTTTTTAGTTCAGTTTACATCCGTTTTTACATCTGCCCGCTGACAGATGTCCTTAACAACCATGACTCAACCCAGCTGTCAGTGTTTTTTTTTTTTGCTCTTTTGTTTACATTCCGCTGTTAGCAGGGAATCCCACAATGACAGCAGGGATGGTGCTGGTGGGTGCGGCTTTTAATGACACATCCCTGCTGCTGACATCAGGGATGAGTCACTGGTTGCTAGGAAGCCGGTGGGTGCTGGCCCCTAACAACCAATGCACAAACAGACCGTTATCGGTTTAGGTCTGCTTACATTTTTTAAACCTAATAAAAATAGAGAGACTTGTTCTGTTTAAAAAAACAGACCTGAGCCGGAAGTGGATGTAAACTGATGTAAACAGTTGATTATCCGTTTTCCCATAGGAATACATATGAACGGACGGAGAAAATACGGACAGATGGAACACCCGTGTGAAAGGGGCCTTCGGTCCTGTTGAATTCTAGCTGATCGATCAGCTTGCTATAATCTCTGTACCACTAGTGCAATCATCTCGGAATACATTAGTCTTTCCCTTTTCAAAAATCTCCCTTCCATATGAGTCAAAGTAACTACTTCCCTCTCAGAGTTGTTTGTTTACACATAGTACCCCTGTTTTTTTCCAGTTAAGAAAGTTTTAATATTTCTGATGGGTGCCTCCAATTGGCGGACTCGGCTTGCTCAGCGGGGGATCGATCCGCTAATCCCCGCTAAGCAGGCGGATGACAGGTCAGTCTCCACTCACTGTGCAGAGTGGAGATGGACACAGTCCAGCTCTCCTCTATGGGGAGGCGGCCCGTTTTCATTCGATCCCATCCAATCAGCCAGATGGAAAATAGGACCACCATACGTCTGGATTTGGTGGACAGGATCGGATCAGATAGCAACGGGTGTCAGCGGACATGTCACCGCTGACATCTGCCATAGGGGTGAACGGAGGGTCCGATCAGGTCCGCCTGAAAAACTGACAGGAAAGCCTGTGTGAAAGGGCCCTTTAAAAGGCACACCTTGTACAATGATATAAACAATCTACGACAATAAAGATCTACTCCAGTGATGGGCAACCTAAGGCACAGGTGCCAGGGTGGGCACACAATGTAATTTTCAGTAGCACCCGTAAGATTGTCACATGATATGTGCACAGGCTTGAACTGGTGCCTTTTTGCCCACCTCCTCCATTTAGAATCTATGATTGGATGAGTTGGGTAGAAAGGGTGTGCATATCCGGCACTCTTTATTGAGTGCTTGTCATTGGTCTGTTGGCTCTATTAACTCTTGCCGCACTGGAAGATTACAGTGGCAGGGGGTCAGAGGAGGATAATATAAGCTAACGCAGGAGCCAGCAACACAAGGGACACATCCTTTTGACAGTAAGTAATGTCCCTTGTGCTGATTTTTTTTTTTTTTTGTTTGTTGGGACTAAACATAAGCTTTTAATTAGCTAGTCACTTTATATAGAAATCTAATTGTTGCATTATTGGAACGCTTAGAATGAAAGCATTTATATAATGTTATGTACCAGTTATGAAGCCACTCCAATGTGCTGCTTGAGGTTTTTTTTTTACATAACATAGAATTGTTCTAGACTAGAGAGATATTGTGATTCTGGTAGCAAAGAAAAACGTCTTTGTCCTAAAAAAGCAGTATTTATTACATTCATAGAAGAATTATTCAGCTTGTCCACAGTGGTCATGAGTTCATCACTTTTAGATATCATGTGGCTCTGTTCTTACTGGGTATTGTAGACAAAACTCCTTCAAACTGGATATAGCCTGAGAGATATATTTTCACAGTATGTGCATGCATGCGTAACTGTAACGGCTCTTTCAATCTCACTGTGGAGTTCGGTGCCCTCTGAAAAACAATCTGTGTTCAGATTGCTTTCCAGAGGGCATTTGACAGGCAGTGAGAAGGTATTATAACACCTCCTTACCACCTAATTTAACCCTATAATGCTGCACTTCCATGCCGCAATCTGTGATCAGCTAAGGACACAGCAATCACAGATCCTTGCCGATGCACACCGCATCACGAGAAATGCGATCACGGGAGGTCGTCATACACTCCCTCCCAGCAATGTGCGACCACGTTGTAGCCGTCTTTTGGCTATAGCGCGGTCGTGAAGAGGTTAACCTATCAGTGGTCATAAAGTTATGGCTGATCGATGTACATACAATAATTTTGTAAATAAATAATTGTGTTCCACATTGTGTTCTTCTTAGTTTAGGAAAATTACATTCCTAAAAGAAATTAACTAATGACACACATGTTATATTTGTCTGGAGTTCTACCTTAAGATGTTGGGAAGTATCTGAACATGCAACCAAATAGGGAAGATTTTAATAGAGGCATTAGAGACCAATTAGGAGACTTGTCTCAACCTGGCCACAGCCAGTCTAGACCCATCCGCAGCTTTGTCACCACTATATAAACGTAATGCAGATCACAGTCTAGACCAGTGATTCTCAACCAGGGTTCCGTGGAACCCTAGGGTTCCTCCAGAGGTTGCTAGGGGTTCCTTCAGCATTGGGCAATTTCTGCCTCTCAGATAAGTTCACACTGACCCCATTGCTCTTTTTAGCTATCTGTAAGGAGGTAATTCTTCCCAATTGCTCCAAGTGTAAGGACCATTCTTCCAACTGACTGTCACACTAATGTATCATGAGTTGTAGACTTCTCAATTTTAGCAGGGGTTCCCCGAGACCGGAGAACTATTTCAAGGGTTCCTCTGTGTTGAAAAGGTTGAGAAAGGCTGGTCTAGACCCATCCGCAGCCTTGTCCCCCCTATACACACGTAATGCAGATCCCAGTCTAGACCCACCCGCAGCCTTGTCACCCCTATAGACATGTAATGCAGATCCCAGTCTAGACCCATCCGCAGCCTTGTCACCCCTATAGACATGTAATGCAGATCCCAGTCTAGACCTATCCGCAGCCTTGTCACCCCTATAGACATGTAATGCAGATCCCAGTCTAGACCCACCCGCAGCCTTGTCTCCGCTATACACACGTAATGCAGATCACAGTCTAGACCCACCTGCAGCCTTGTCACCCCTATAGACATGTAATGCAGATCCCAGTCTAGACTAGGGTGCCCACGTGTCCCGGATTGCCCGGGATTATCCCGTAATTGACATTTTTGTCCCTGGTCCCGGGCACCCTCAATCCGGGACAATAAAGTGTCCCTGAATTGCCCTCTTGGCCTCCCCCCAAAAATTGCCACCGTATTGCCACTGTCCCTCACTGCCCGCTGTGCTAGTTCTGTCCAAGACCGCTTCATTTCACCCCCAGACGCTGCCTGGCTCACTGCCAAAACAACTGGTTGCTAGGCATGGCCCGACTAGCGTCTAACAACCAGTGACGTCATGACAAGGAGGAGAGTGGAGCCCTAGGATTCCGAGCGAGCCAGAGGAGGATTCCTCCTCGGCGTCCTCGTGCCTAAGCTCCGCCCCCGACCCCGCCCCCCGACTCCGGCTCTTACCTGATGGCTGTTCCTGCACTGGAAGAAAGGTAGGCGAAATGCTCCCTGCACTGCCCTAACTCTGAGTAGCTCATGGTAACTCTGCTCCCTCCCATACACTGCCCCCCTCCAGACTCCAGTCATGCTGTACATTATACTGCTCTCCACTACCACCCCCTCCCAACATACTGCCCTCCACCGCCACCCCTCCTATTATACTGCCCTCCACTGCCACCCCTCCTATTATACTGCCCATCAATAACTCCCCCTATTATACTGCCCTCCACTACCCACCCCTCCCATCATACTGCCCCCTGCCATTATACCGCCCACTACTGCCACCCCTCCTATTATACTGCCCTCCACTAACCCTCGCCCCATCATACTGCCCTCCACTACCACCCCTCCCATCATACTGCCCTCCACTACCACCCCTCCCATCATACTGCCCTCCACTACCACCCCTCCTATCATACTGCCCTCCACTTCCACCCCTCCCATTTACATTATACTGCCCTCCACTAGACACCCTCCCATCATACTTCCCTCCACTAACCCCCCTCCCACATGCCCTCCACTGCCCCCTCCCATTATACTGCCCTCCACTGCCCCTCCTCCCATCATACTGCCCTCCGCTACCACTCCCTCCCATAATACTGCCCCCCTTCCATTATACTGCCCTCCACTGCCACCCCTCCCATTTTACATTATACTGCCCCCCTCTGGGCTCGGAGGGAATGGCCCAGGCCAGAGGTCAGGGGCCCTTCATGGTTTCTTGCACCAGGGCCTTGAAGGTTCTAAATACGCCTCTGCTGCATCCTGTATATAGCTCATCCCAGAACCATGCACCCTGTATATAGCTCATCCCAGAACCCTGCACCCTGTATATAGCTCATCCCAGAACCCTGCACCCTGTATATAGCTCATCCCAGAACCCTGTATATAGCTCATCTCAGAACCGTGGACCCTTTATATAGCTCATCTCAGAACCGTGGATCCTTTATATAGCTCATCCCAGAATCCTGCCCTCTGTACATAGCTCATCCCAGAATCCTGCCCTCTGTACACAGCTCATCCCAGAACCCTACACTCTGTACACAGCTTATCCCAGAACCCTGCACTCTGTACACAGCTGATCCCAGAACCCTGCACTCTGTACACAGCTGATCCCAGAACCCTGCACCCTGTATATAGCTCATCCCAGAACCCTGTATATAGCTCATCTCAGAACCGTGGACCCTTTATATAGCTCATCTCAGAACCGTGGATCCTTTATATAGCTCATCCCAGAATCCTGCCCTCTGTACACAGCTCATCCCAGAACCCTACACTCTGTACACAGCTTATCCCAGAACCCTGCACTCTGTACACAGCTGATCCCAGAACCCTGCACTCTGTACACAGCTCATCCCAGCCCAGGAGGGAGTGGGATAAGACCTCACGCCCTGACCTGAGCAGCAGTGGGTGCAGCATCCCCCGGAGGAACTGCAGTAATTCAGGTACAGATAACATGGGGACATACACCACAGGCTGGACCGGGCTTATGTCAGGGCTGTGGCAGGGAGAGAGCAAGCAGTAGTGGAATAGGGCAGCCATGAGGTGGGTGGTGTGCTCTGCTTTTCCTAACATTCACCTGGCATGGATTAATGGCCATCACTCCTCAGGACTCTCTGCAGGGGGCACTCTGGAGGTACTATCTGTGTGCCTCCAGAGTGCCCCTTACTTCCACTCTGGAGGAGGATGTAAGGGGTCACTACAGAGGATGTAAGGAGGCACTAAGGGGGCACCCCGGAGGATGTAGGGGGGCTCTGACTAAGTTAGTACTGCCAGAGTGCCCGCTTTCATCCTCCCTTACAACCTCCAGGGTGCCCCCTTAGTGCCTCCAGAGTGTCTCTTTACTTCCTCCAGAGTGCCCCCTTACATCCTTCGGAGTGCCCCACCACCAAGGTGGTATAGTAGTGGCTGACAGACTATCAGGAGGTGGTATTGCACTCCTCTTCCTCCTCTCTCCACTAACTACCCCCGCCATACACTCTGCACTCCTCTCCTGTACATATTACCCCCCCGCCATACACGCCGCACTCCTCTCCTGTACATTTTACCCCCACCATGCACTCCTCTCCTGTACATATTACCCCCCGCCATACACGCCGCACTCCTCTCCTGTACTTATTACCCCCACCATACACTCTGCACTCCTCTCCTGTACATATTACCCACCTCCATACACTCCGCACTCCTCTCCTGTACATATTACCCACCTCCATACACTCCGCACTCCTCTCCTTTACATACTACTCACCACCATACACTCTGCATTCCCTATTTAACATTACCACATTCTGCACTATATAAATCATCTCAGACTCTCTTTAACAACACCCCCTTTAAGCCAATATTTAGCGCAATTTAAGACATGTCCACTGTTCACCACAACGCGCTTTGCGCACCATATTGTTGTTCTTCTTGATGCCTAGGACCCACTTTTGATCTTGCACACGGGCCCGCTGATTTCATGATACGCCCCTGCCCCAAAAATCGGCAATAAAAGATGGCAAAAATCATCTTTTGGGGGGGGGGGGTGTCCCTGAATGGCAGTTTGGAAGTGTGGTCACCCTAGTCTAGACCCATCCGCAGCCTTGTCCCCCCTATAGACATGTAATGCAGATCCCAGTCTAGACCCATCCGCAGCCTTGTCCCCCCTATAGACATGTAATGCAGATCCCAGTCTAGACCCATCCGCAGCCTTGTCCCCCCTATACACACGTAATGGAGATCCCAGTCTAGACCCATCCGCAGCCTTGTCACCCCTATACACACGTAATGCAGATCCCAGTCTAGACCCATCCGCAGCCTTGTCACCCCTATACACACGTAATGCAGATCCCAGTCTAGACCCATCCGCAGCCTTGTCACCCCTATAGACATGTAATGCAGATCCCAGTCTAGACCCATCCGCAGCCTTGTCACCCCTATAGACATGTAATGCAGATCCCAGTCTAGACCCACCCGTAGCCTTGTCTCCGCTATACACATGTAATGCAGATCACAGTCTAGACCCACCCGCAGCCTTGTCCCCCCTATAGACATGTAATGCAGATCCCAGTCTAGACCCATCCGCAGCCTTGTCACCCCTATAGACATGTAATGCAGATCCCAGTCTAGACCCATCCGCAGCCTTGTCCCCCCTATACACACGTAATGCAGATCACAGTCTAGACCCACCCGCAGCCTTGTCACCCCTATACACATGTAATTCAGATCACAGTCTAGACCCACCCGCAGCCAAATAGGGAAAATCTGACAGACAGCTGGATTTTCTGGCCACATCTGCTTGTTATTGTCCAGATTTTAATAGAGGCATTAGAGACCAATTAGGAGACTTGTCTCAACCTGGCCACAGCCAGTCTAGACCCACCCGCAGCCTTGTCACCGCTATATAAACGTAATGCAGATCACAGTCTAGACCCACCCGCAGCCTTGTCACCCCTATACACATGTAATTCAGATCACAGTCTAGACCCACCCGCAGCCTTGTCACCCCTATACACATGTAATGCAGATCACAGTCTAGACCTATCTGCAGCCTTGTCCCCCCCTATACACACGTAATGCAGATCATATGGGTGTGACGGCTCTGGATCCAGCCTGCAATATACAAAGGAGTGGCACTGGTGACATTTCTACTATGCCCCAAGCACTCTGTCCTTGGTACAGACCTTCAAAAAGGTCATTGATTTTCTGTCATCCTGTTGAATGCAAAATGATGTCAGCTACCGACAAACTAACATCCTGATGATTGGATGTTATCTTTTATTTCAGATCCATCAAAAGAAGAAAATGTGGTAATATATTTGTATGTGACTTGAGAGTACTCCAAAGCGGCTGTATGTTGCAGAGCAGATAATTTACTTTAGTTAATAATGACATTATGGACGATGCAGCACGCTGTGGAAAAGATAATTTTATCGATTTAATGCATACACTCAAAGGAATCTGATCCTCCTTTTCCTTATATACTTTGATTCACAACATAATATAGCGATAGATTACATTACATATAAATTCCATAAATCCCACCATGGTATACTGTACAATGGCATCATTTGCTGTTATAATAAATGGCTGTTGTAATGTTTGCGATATTAATTTCTTGCAAAGGAAAAGTGGACAAAAATTATATTAATCTTCTGCTGTGATTTTGTATTGATTCAAGCCAATGCAAAATCAATCTGAATTGATTTGTGTGCCGTGTGTCCTAGATACTCGCCAGCGATTTAAACTGAGTCTACTTCTTATTTATTATTTCAACACACTGAAAATCGCAACCAATGTTATTTACTACGTTTCGATTTACATTGGGGCAGCTTCAAAGTCGCCCAACTCTGAAGCCGCCCCGTACAGCGTGACTTGCAAACGACTTCTGTAATAGAAGTCAATGCAAATCGCTCTGACGTCACCTCCAAATCGTAAAGGAACCTTTTTTCGGAGCGACTTGAGTCATTGCACTGAATGGAGCGTGACTTGTAAGGCGGCTAAGTCACCTAACAGGTCACCTCAGCGTGAATCAAGCCTAATAGCAGGAATACATGGTTCGAAAATCGACCGATCACTCGATCGCCGACCAACGAAACCGCGTTCGTTAGTCTAAATCGTTGCCAACATTAAATAAAAAAAGATCTTTAAAAGAGCAACCGATTTCATACGGAGTGTTGACGTCTGACGTACAAGTGGAGTCGTCTACTAGTTCCGCTCATGCGTGATAAGGTTCAAGAGATGTTTTACCAGCAGTTAAGTTGGCAATCAGAGACAGTGCCTGTCTCTGTATGCTGTGTAGCAGGGTGACATTTTTGCTCCACCTGTCACTCATTGTCAAGGACTTTTTGTCAGCTTCACAGACCACAGGCCCCTACCATCCAGTGACAATGAAAGTAGGAACAGCCTGATGGGGAAGCTAAGAAACTAGTTCCCCATCAGGCACACTCTCTCCTTGTGAATGACAAAAAGCAGTGGGGGATTCCATAACCAATACCAGGCTGTCCGTTTGCTATGTACTCCACTCACTGCCTACTGTCAATCACAAGGTAAGCAGGCCTGATGAAGAACGTGTCTTCAACTGCTGTGCTGTCTGTGTGACAGCTGCTGTGGCGGGAAGGGGGCTCAGCTGCATTGAGGATGGATGGTCTATATGGACACTTCGGTCATAGTGTGCCTCCACCCGAAAAATTTCTGTGGAGGAAAAAAATTAAAAATATATATTATAGCGTATACAATTGCGACTCAAGTCTAATGCCTCATACACACGATTGAGATTTCCGTAGAGAAAAGTGCGATGTTAGCTTTTTGTCGCGATTTCTGACCGTGTGTATGCTCCATCGCACTTTTTTTGTCAGAATTTCCGACAAGAAAAGAATGAGAGCAGGTTCTCTATTTTCGTGACAGGAAAAATTCCTATGTTCGTCTGTATGCCATTACGACGCGCAAAAAAACATGCATGCTCAGAATCAAGCAGAAGAGCCGAACTGCCTATTGAACTTCATTGATCTCGGCTCGTCGTATGTGTTGTACGTCACCGCGTTCTTGGCGGTCGTAATTTCAGCCAAGATTTGTGTGACCGTGTGTATGCAAGACAATTTTGAGCCATTTTCCTGCTGAAAAAAAACCGCGGTTTTCATGTCGGAAATCTTGATCGTGTGTATGAGGCGATATTGTAATTGAATTTTATTAAAAATGACCTTTCCTTTTAAATCTGCAGTGCTGTAAACAGTAAATCTGTACGGGGGTGATTTTATAATTATCCATCGGCTACTGCACCTGCAAGGGCTCCAATGAGGAAAATCGCAGGGTCTGCATCCGTTTAGACGTGATTTCCTATTGGGAGTATTTTTACCAAAAATTACGTTTTTGGTGCAGGGGATGCCTGAAATCTGACTTGTATCTTAGCGCAGACTTCTGGGAAAATCAGTAAGCCAATCACACAAGCAGGAAATTACACAAGCAGGAAATTACACAAGCAGGAAATGACATTTTCAGGGGGCGTTCTCTACACAATCTGTGTACAGAGCACCTCCAGGTAGCCATATTGCATTTAACAGAAAATTACAGCGCTGCAGATTTAAAAGGAAAGGTAACTTTTTTTAAAAATTCAATTAAAATATGACTTGAGTCGCAATTGTATACGCTATATATTTTTTTTTCCCACGAAAGTGAAGTTACTTTAAGTAAACAAGTAATAGAATTTTGATCCCAAAGGTGATATATTTATTCTACATACAACAATATCTTATTAGTTATATTATTGACAAAATCTACATTCTGCTTTAGCAATACCGTATACAAGCATTTTCGCCCAACAATTTTATGAACAGTATGAAAAGCTATGTTTTCTGTGTATAAAGAATCGTGCTCTATATTGCATGCCTTGGAAGCCTGTGTCTTTTTATCATCATTTAAAGGAGAACTCCTTTTAGGATCAAAGTTACCAGTAATTCACAATATCAGTTTACATGAATGTGCTGTATTTTGTTATTTTGGGCTACAGCAGCTGCATGTTAAAGGTTGCAGTTTTCAAATGATCTACCTTCAGCTGAGGATCAGTTTTTAATTGTTTATGGGGGAGGGTTCACCGTTGGATAGAAGTACATTGCTTGTCACAGAATGTTGCCTGGAAACCACAGAGACTGGACATTATCTGAAACAAGCTTAATTTCCTGCTGCAGTGCATCCAGAGCAAGCGGCAGACTAGCTTCTAAATCTATACGTTTAAGACGGAGGTGCGGAAACACAGCATGTACATATCCTCTTGTGCCTAAAAAAACGTGTCTTAACTGATCTTGTAGCATCAATAATCCCAATTTTTAACACTACCCAATATTAATCAAAGTTTGTTAGAATTGACGTAGTCTTATGCCGCGTACACACGCTCGTAATTTCCATCGGAATAAACTCTGACGGGTTTTTCCGACGAAATTCCGCTCAAGCTGTCTTGCATACACACGGTCACACTAAAATCCGACCGTCAAGAACGTAGTGACGTAAAACACTACGACGAGCCGAGAAAATGAAGGTCTATGCTTCCGAGCATGCATCGAATTGTTTATGAGAATGCGTGGTTTTTAGTCCGTCAGAATTGCATCCAGACGAATGGAAATTCCGAAAAAAAAATCATCAGAAAAAAAGAGAACATGTACTCTATCTAATTTTGTCGGAATTTCTGACGGAAAAAGTCAGATGGGGCATACACATAGTCGGAATATCCGATGAAAAAATTCCGTCAGAGTTTTTCCATCGGACATTCCGAGCATGTGTACGCGGCATTAGAGTCCTCTAAACATCCTTTCCACAGTATTCTTCCATACTGTAAAAGGCATCTCCAATAAGTGTTTAAAGGTAAGGCCCCTGTCACATAAGAAGTCCGATTGGGTCTGCCTGTCCATTTTTCAGGTGGACCCGATCTGACCCTCCATTCTCCTCTATGGGCAGTCGGATGTGTCCGTTTACATTCGGCGACCTCCGATCTGGCAAAAACATATGGAGGATGGGGATCCGTTCTCCTCCATCTGATTGTGTCCATGTCCACTCTGCATAAGCGGAGCGGACATGGACCAGTCATCTGCCCACTCCACTCTGTGGGGATCAACGGACAGATCCCCCCCGCTCAGCGAACCGGATAAAAACAGATTCAGAAAATATATACTCATATCCTTTAGGGCTTTAAGGTCTTTTCTAGATGGTACAAGACCCCTCTTAGACTACACAAAATTTCTCCCACCATACCCCCCAACTGTTGGAGATGCTCTGACGCAGAAGGATCACTCCTACACATATGGTGGTCTTGTTTTTTAATCCAAACCTTTTGGAAAGATGTCCATCGTCTCACTACTCAAATTACCACGTATCCGATAAACTTTTCCCTGGCCCAACTGCTTCTACACTATCTACACTACTCCTCCATCCCCAAAAAGGATCATCACCGAACCCTATGTTTACACCTCTTGAACGCTGCGAAAATGTGTCTTCCAGCAAAAAGGAAATCGACCAATCCCCTAACCATTGCGGATTGGATCAGACGCATAAATAAAGTTGCAGAAATTGAAAATTTGGTGCATCAAGCCAAAGACACACTCACCAAAAACTTGGTCTTGCTGGCATCACTTCCAAACAACTAATGAATATCCCCAATTATTATCTCAGTGACAACTGATGATACACATTGTTAGGTCGGAGGAGGAGGAAGGGCCCACCCCCTTCCCCTCTCATCTTTACCTCTGCTTTTCCAATTTTTCCACCCCCCTTACCTATTTACTATATTACAGCTCTAAACATCGCCTCTACCAAAAGGCGAATATTTTGCCCAACTCCCCCCTTTTTGCGCATACCAACCTTCCCTGCTAACTATTTCCAATATCCTATTCCTCTCCTTTCAAGGAGTTCTTGTGTTACCCCCCTACATTTCAATTCACATAGCAGAATCTCCCCACCATCTTGCTTGAGCAACTTGACCACTGACTAAGCCTACTAGAACCGCCCTTTTCGGTATGGGTTGCTAGTGGTCTGGTGACCGCAACCCTATGGGAAAATAACACCAGGCTGCAAAACACTATGTAACCAATAAATGACGGTAGATAATATGCTAATGACAGTATCACGTATAGTGAGCTCTCATACGGTTACACTTAGCCCAACATCTTGCATGATATACCCCCGGCCTATACTGGTACCACGGAAGTATTACACACGACATGGATGTGAGTGAGTGAGTGAGAACTTGTATAGCGCTGCAAATGCGAACTAAATCGCCTCAAGGCGCTTTGCATCCAGAGTGGTCCTGATCCTTTTAGAAGAGGTGGGTCTTAAGTTTTTTCCTGAAGGCGCAATGGTTTTCTTCCATGCGGATGATTGTTGGTCCAAAACTACTCTAATTAGTAGGCTCCCTGATGTACACCAATAGGGAAATTACAGCACGCTGTTTAATAACAGTATCTGTACCATCCATGTAACTATTTCATTACTTTTGAGTCTAGTTACCCATACTGTTCAAATGTTTTTTCTACACTACACCCTGTTCATGTATATTGTATACTTACTAGTGTTAATTCTGAGATCTTGTATTATTACATTGAACTGGATTTTATATACCATACAACCCTTTCTCTTCATGTATTCCATCTTTTGTATACAATAAAAATTGAATTGGGAAAAAAAAAAAACGGATTTCGCCCCATGTTAAAGGGGCCTAACACAGGCAGTCTGAGCCAATTTTCCTTCTTACAAACTGATTACTGAGGCCTACAACCTGCTGTGATACTGAGAGTTTGAAGGTGCAAAATACTAGTTTGTGGGAGCAGTGTTGGAACTGTTACTGTTTTAGCATAGAAGGCTTCTGTAGAGCTTGATAGCTAGAGAGAATGTGTACTCTTCTTAAATATACTTCACCTAGTCTCTGTAGGCAATGTTTATTCTACTGAGTAAACTGGTGGTGCTATCTGCCCTTGACCTATGAATATATGAAGTATGCACATTCTTATATGCATAGATAAGAGGTGAACAGCACCATTGGTACAGATAGTAGTCTCCAGTTTAGTTATGGGACATGCAGAGGTTGATTTACTAAAACTGGAGAGTGCGAAATCTGGTGCAGTTCTGCATTGTAGGCAATCAGCTTCTAACTTTAGCTTGTTCAATTGGGCTTTGACCAAAAAAAAAAAGATGGAAACTGATTGGCTACTATGCAGAGTTGCACCAGATTTTGCACTCTCCAGTTTTAGTAAATCGACCCCACAGACTGGTAGAGATGCTTTTGGCCAGAATGTATGCATCTGTTAGCAGGTCTTTACAATTCCCATTTATTCATTGTCCAAGCCCAATGTGCCCTCCAATGAAAGGGCTCCAATGGGAAGGACTGCAACCTGGCAGATTTTTATCACTGTCAGTGACCTCCTTGGTGAGAATCACTAATGGCCCCTACACACAATCTGAAAATCGGACAAAAAATACTGCTTTCGAAGCGATCATACGATAATTGGATCGTTAGTACAGAGCTTTCAAGAGCCGATCACGACAGTTCATCTGATATTATCCGATCGGACAAGCACAAATTTTTCTCGTATGATACCAGATTGTACGATTTTCATTTAATCAGTACAGTTGTCCTCTGAAAATACAATAGAAATACACTACATTTTCGGATCGTGTGTACGGGCCATAAGACTGAAGATCTCATCAATGAGGACACTAACAGCAATAAAACCACTTATTAGCGGAGTAGAAATGCATTAGAACCCCTGTCATGTTTGTACAGCTGTCCACATTCCCACTGGGGACACTACCCCTACATCCTGTAGTTACCAGTACAGGAAGTGAAGGGAAGTCTTCCAGACGGAGACCAACGCAGCCTTAATAACTAACTGGGATTCTAACCATTCGCTACTTTAAACAGGACTATTAAAAAAATAAAAACATTTAAAAAAACCACAGCAGAAGAACATCCCCGTTCCCTGAGAATATTTTTTGTACTTACTGTTTGGTTGTCCTCATAAAGCTTCAAGTCATATCCACTGAGTTCCACACAGAATATTATGGCTGTCACACCTTCAAAGCAATGAATCCACTTCTTCCTTTCAGACCTCTGACCCCCAACGTCGACCATTTTGAAAGTTAGCTCTTTAAAGGTGAACTTGTTCTCCACAATGCCTGTAGTCATATCTCGTGAGCGCAGGATGTCTTCTACAGTAGGGATGTACTCAATGGCTGCTATCCTGTCCAGGTCATTGAGGTAATAAGCAGCATTGTCTTCCAGATGGTACTCATTAGAGCGACTGAAACACTCCTGAACACCCGTGTCTGCCCACAGTCTCTTCATGACTCCTAGGAGCTCAGACGTAATTTCACCCTTACTCTCTGCTGGCCCAGTCAAAGCAAAGAGCTGTACTGCATCATACGCTCGGTCTGGGTTGTGAAACTCGATTTTCAGGGTGGCAAGTGCCCTTATGATGCGAGTGAGTGAGTCAATTGCATTATAAATAATGAGGGGTTTATATTCTTTGCATGCCTCCAGGTTAAAGCCTCCACTGTGGATGATCTTCATCTGTTTTACAATGGTGCTTTTACCAGAGTTGCTGGTCCCGAGTAGCAAAAGTTTGATTTCCCGACGTTGGCGCTGGCTTTCCGAGCGCAGGTGTCTGTCAATCCTGCGCGAGCGCCTTGCAGCCTCTTTCTCCTCCGCACTTTGCCGACATCCCATGGTAGGTGTTTGCCAATGGTGGAGATACTCCCTTTCTTTCTCTTTATCTTTCCTTTCTGCCTCAGAAATATTGTGTCCCCTCAGGTTTTAAACCAGGTAAAAGTACAATCAGCCTGGACAATAAGTGTCAATGCCTAACAAACTAAAAATAAGGAAAAATACAATCTTAAGCAGATGGTCTCCTCAACAAATGTCATGGCACTCCCCTTCCTTTGAGATAAAAGTGGCACATTCCTTCTTTAATGAAAAGATACTTCCCGTCTCCAATGAGTAACCATATTTGTCATATACCATTTTCTTTCCTGCATAATTATTTCACTTCCTTCTGTCCAAAGGTAAGGAGCTGCCTACTCATCTGTTTCTACCTCACTTGCCGTTTTAATTGTTTTTTCTGGTTACCATGGTGATTCTTCGTGCAGCAAGAGATTCTGTGGCCAACCTCTCATTTATTCCACTGGCCTTTTGATGGTTTTTTTTTTTTTTTTTTCTTTTTTCACCCTGTTCCTGACAATGATCTGCACCTGTCAGACACAAAGAAAAGCAAACATGAAATAGTTGTATTTGTACATCCTCCACTTTCAACAAATACAAAGTGCTTTCTATTAACCTCCCTGGCGGTATGATTCTGTCTGGAATTATGTACCAAAAGCTGTACAATTATTTTGCACGGAAATTTGGCGTTTTATATTGTAGGCCTGCGATTCTTAGTAATTACTCACTTTAACCTGACATAACAAGAGTCTAGTAGACATCCCGGGTATGATAAAGTTTGAAACACAAAATCATAAATTATAATATAATAAATAACTAGAAATAATTATAACAAATAGTAATGTAATTATAATAAAAATTATTCAATAATTGTAATCAAATCAAAAACACAGAAATTTGCTCAGTTGCAGAATTGTCGCTGTCATTAGATTTAGTGTTTGATGATGAATTTCCCCACAAATCGCTATCGCTCAATTCTGCAAGTGATTCTAATTTATTATCTCTGTTTTCTAGCCGGTCTAAAACCACTTTTGACATAAAGGGACACTTTTTGGTTGCTATGGACAATCTCCAGTTTCCAGGCAGAAAGAACAGTTTTTATAATATAAAAGTGCATGCAGGACACTGGACAAACCACTAGGGACAAAGGGGATGTGTAATTATTTGATACAGTACGGAGGCCGTACAAAAAGTGAAAAACACAGTATAGATACAGTATACTGTAATCTTACTGATTACAGTATACTGTATGTATACTGTGTTTTTCACTTTTTGAATTTGGCACCGAACTCCGCCCCCGTGCGCCGCAACGTCGCAGGGAACGGAGCTCGGCACCCGTCAGTGTGAATCGAGCGAGACACAGCTCGCACACACTGCGGGGAGACATCGCAGGATCCAGGGAACAAGGTAAGTATCTTCCCCTGGATACTGCGATGCAGCCCGAGTCTGGATCGGGGGTTGCCGCTCTTAGCATTAAAAACTCACCCCGAGCCTGACTCGGGAATACCGCCAAGGGGGTTAACCACTATAATGACATAATTACTAAACCATATCGTTTTATAGAACTGTTGGTAAATGAACATAATATGAAATGGCAGAAAACCTGAAAATAGCCATTCACTATAGGAAAAGGAGGTTGCCCCATTTTTTGTCTCTATCCTCTTCTGACATTGGAATATGCACTAATAAACTGAAAAGCAGCAGACACATTTATGGCTAGAGTTGAAACATCTACATCACCTTGAAAAAGTATTCATACACCTTGAAATTTTCCACATTTTCTCATGTTGCAACCAAAAACGTGAATGTATTTTATTGGGATTTTATGTGATAGACCAACACAAGGTGGCAAATAATTGTGAAGTGGAAGGAAATGATAAATGTTTTTCAACATTTCTTTATAAATAGATATCTGAAAAGTGTGGCGTGCATTTGTATTGAGCCAATACTTTGTAGAACATTGGCTGCAAAAGGTGGAAGAAAAAACACCCCCACAACATGATGCTGCCACCACCATGTTTCACGGTGGGGATGAGGTGTTCAGGGTAATGTGCAGTGTTAGTTTTCCGTCACACATTGCGTTTTGTTTTTAGGCCAAAAAGTATAATTTTGGTCTCATCTGACCAGAGCACCAAATATCTGAAAAGTGTGGTGTGCATTTGTATTCAACCCCCTTTTCTCTTATACCCCTAACTAAAATCTAGTGGAACCAATTGCCTTCAGAAGTCACCTAATTCGTAAATAGAGTCCACCTGTGTGTAATTTAATCACAGTATAAATAGAGCTGTTCTGTGAAGCCCTCAGAGGTTTTTTAGAAAACCTTAATGAACAAACATCATCATGAAGGCCAAGGAACACACCAGACAGGTCAGGGATAACGTTGTGAAGAAGTTTAAAGCAGGGTTAGGTTATAAAAAATCTCCCAAGCTTTGAACATCTCAGGGAGCACTGTTGAAGCCATCATCCGAAAATGGAAAGAGTATGGCACAACTGCAAACCTACCAAGACATGGCCGTCCACCTAAACTGACAGGCCAGGCAAGGAGAGCATTAATCAGAGAAGGAGCCAAGAGGCCTACGGTAACTCTGGAGGAGCTGCAAAAATCCACAACTCAGGTGGGAGAATCTGTCCACAGGACATCTATTATTCGTGCACTCCACAAATCTGGGCTTTGTGGAAGAGTGGCAAGAAGAAAGACTGGTTCTACAAAGTATTAACTCGGGGGGCCGAATACAAATACACCCCACACTTTTCACATGTTTATGTGTAAAAATATTTGAAAACCATTTAAAACCATTGAAAACCATTTCCTTGCACTTCACAATTATGTTCCACTTTAGCCGTGTATACACGATCAGTTTTACTGATGAAAACAGTCCGATGGACTTTTCTCATCGGACAAACCGATCGTGTATGGGCCCCATCGGTCTTTTTTCCATTGATGAGAAAAAATAGAACATGTTTTAAATTTATCCGATGGGCAAAAAACCGATAGCAAATTCCGATCGTCTGTGTGGAACTCCATCAGACAAAAAACCCATGCATGCTCAGAATCAAGTCGACGCATGCTCAGAAGCATTGAAGTTAATTTTTCTCGGCTTGTCGGAGTGTTTTACGTCACAGCGTTTTGGACGGTCGGATTTTTGACTGATGGTGTGTAGACAAGACTGATGGAAGTCAGCTTCATCGGATTTCAGATGGAAAAATCCATCGGATTAGAATCCATAGGAAATCCGATCGTGTGTACAGGGCTTTTGTGTTGGTCTATCACATAAAATCCCAATAAAATACATTTACGTTTTTGGTTGTAACATGACAAAATGTAGAACATTTCAAGGGGTATGAATACTTTTTCAAGGCACTGTACTCCAAAAACACCCTACCTCTATAAGGCCCCTTCCACATGGGCCAGATCTGGTATTTCTTAGCAGGGGATTCTTTCGGTGATCCCCTGCTGAGCTGAGCAGAGCGGCTGAATGACAGAACTGTGCCCGCTCTCCTTCTGCAGAGCAGACACTGACACAGCATGCTGTGTTCTATGGGCAGTACAATGGCACAAGTACAAAATCTGAGGCATGGCAGGGATGGCTTTCAACATTTTTTCCTGTTTGACAACGTCCAAACCTCCCATAGCAGCAGTATAACCCGACTGTTCCATAATTCCTGAGTCCTTCAATAGACAATAAGGAAAGTAATCTAAATCATATATGGAAGACAAGATTGCTAAAACGCTGTTTCATAAACCACTGCCATGCCATTGCCATTTTTTGTTTTTTGAATACTGTTTTTGCTCTTTTTCATCCTTTGTTGTATATCAGTGCTACTGATCTCCTCAAACCTTTTTTAGATGATTCCTGTCTGGAGTTGGCTGCATGTCATTGCTCTCCATTGGCATCTTTGGACTATGCCTATGCAATGTGTGTTAGCACAGCCGCTCCCAGACCTCACGAGAGTTGCATGTGACACAATGGCAATGCTGGGAGACAGTTGTCACCTCATAACAGGAAGCGACTGAACAAGGACATTCATAGCAGAATCATCAGGTATCCTTTTCATTAAAGCTGTCGATTTCAAATTGTAAAAACGTATATGAGATTTTAGTAACTGGGTTCTATTTTAAATGCTACAAAGTGATTTTGATGAGTTGAGAAAAAGGCCTGAAATAATGCAAAATACAGAAAATATAGGATGAAAATTAAATAGTGTATATATTCGAGTATAAGCCGACCTGAATATAAGCCGAGGCACCTAATTTTACTACAGAAAACAGGGAAAACTTATTGACTCGAGTATAAGCCTAGGGTGTCCATCTGCATGCCTCACTGTGCCCATGCCTCACTGTGTCCATGTGCATGCCTCACTGTGCCCATGCCTCACTGTGCCCATACCTAGACTGACATTTAACATGGCCGGCCGTAGTTCCCCCAAACAACAAACTTTGTACACTTGTAGAGAAGAAATGGGGCTATATGTGTGCCAAGTTTCGGGTCCAGGGGACCTACGACCGGCTGGTACTGGGTCCCCAAAGTCACCAGAGAAATTACCATTTAACATGGGAGTCTATGGAAGGGGTGCCTGGCTTTGAAAAATCGGTGCTCCTCGGCCGTAGGTTCCCCGGACAACAAACATTGCACACTTGTAGAGGAAGAGTGGGGCTACATGTGTGCCGAGTTTGGGGTCCAGGGGACCTATGGCCGGCCAGTACCGGGTCCCCAAAGTCCGGGAGATCAGCACAAAAAAATGTGCTGAAAAACTTGGCTTATACTCGAGTATATACTGTATATTGCTAATGAAAATGCCTCTTGGTTTGTAGGATTTATAGATGTAGTAAAAATAATAGCAATAATAATAATAATAATAATAATATTATTTATTGATGGAAAAAACAAAATGTGTATTGTGCAGATGGACTAGGTATAGTCTGAACGCACATACACAAATGTTCTTGGCTTGCGTTGCTTACATTTCTTCCTTGTCATGTGTTATCCTTTCCTTTACCCCCATATCATGTTATGGTTAAAGGAACAATGGATATTTATCTTTTTCAATAGATATTGATCTTCAACAGAAGAGTATTACATAAGCTGAAAGCACCATTGATTACTTAGGGAGACAGACTAAATGCCACACCACCAGGGTCATATCATGTCATGGAATCAATAACCAAGCAATGAAAAAAGCAGTTGCAGAAGTTTGTATGTATCTGCCACAAGAAACATATTCACTGCATAGAAATAAGTGATTTTTACATCTTGTTTATTTTTATCAACTTACCGTATATACTCGAGTATAAGCCGAGTTTTTCAGCACATTTTTTTGTGCTGAAAATGCCCCCCTCGGCTTATACTCGAGTCACCTTTTTGCGCCTGATCTCCAGTGATTTTGGGGAGCCGGTACTGGCCGGCCGTAGGTCTCCTGGACCCCAAACTTGGCACACACGTAGCCCCACTCTTCCTCTACGAGTATGCAAAGTTTGTTGTCCGGGGGACCTATAACGGGGAGCACCAATTTTTCAAATCCGGGCACCCCTTCCATAGACTTCTAGGTTAAACGGTCATTTCTCCAGTAACTTTGGGGACCCGGTACCGGCCGGTCGTAGGTCCCCTGGACCCGAAACGTAGCACACATGTAGCCCCATTTCTCCTCTAAACTACAACGTTTTTTTTCTAGGGGACCTACGGCCGGGGAGCACCGATTTTTCAAACCCGGGCACCCCTTCCATAGACTCCCATGTTAAACGTCAGTCTAGTCATGGGCACAGTGAGGCATGGGCACAGTGAGGCATGGACACAGTGAGGCATGGACACAGTGAGGCATGGGCACAGTGAGGCATGGACACAGTGAGGCATGGACACAGTGAGGCATGGACACAGTGAGGCATGGACACAGTGAGGCATGGACACAGTGAGGCATGGGCACAGTGAGGCATGGGCACAGTGAGGCATGGGCACAGTGAGGCATGGGCACAGTGAGGCATGGGCACAGTGAGGCATGCACTTGGACACAGTGAGGCAAAGTGAGGCACAGTGAGGCATGCAGATGGACACCCTAGGCTTATACTCGAGTCAATACGTTTTCCCAGTTTTTTGTGGTAAAATTAGGTGCCTTGGCTTATATTCGGGTCGGCTTATACTCGAGTATATACAGTAGTTTGCAAAAGACCATTGCAAAGTGAAAGCATCCAGGAACACATCTGTCTAAACAATACTATACAGGGCAAAGGAGAAGTCAACTAAGTCCTTATGTGTTTCAGACATTCAGTGCTTAGCAATGAAAATCATCATAATACTGTATATGAATCAATGTATGCTTATTGAGACAGCTCCAACATTAGAGAAACACTGCGCTGGTAACATTTGGGATGTGGCACCTTATTGTACATGGACTGATTTAACATGATGTATGAATATTAAAAAGCCTGGAGTGAGAGAGCAGTCATCTTGAATTGTCTTGGACAGCTGGTGCTGCATCACAATAACCAGTCAGATTCAAAATACACTGGAAAATGGAATTTTGACAATTCAAATTGGAATGCATTGATATACACCAAAAAAAAATTACAAAAATGTAAAATTCCTCATTCATTCTGACAAACCCTATGATAATTTTCTTCCTAATTGCCTCTGTATATTGACTTTTACTAGGTCATTTAGAAAATGAATCTCTTTGAATTGCTTTTGTATCAAATGGCTTTTGCACAGAAGTGCCAAGTTTTAAAATAAACGTCCGGGCTAGAACTTACTATGCTTAAAAAGGCTCCCACCCACCTTGGCCTCATGCACACTGCTGCTCCTAAGACCCCTTCCACACTGTAGCGCGGCCGCGTAAGCGGTAAAGCGCAGCTAGTTTAACTGTCATTTTAGTGGCACGCTTTTAACCCCCGCTAGCGGCCGAAGAAAGGGTTAAAAGCGCTCGTGTTGCGGCGCTGCCAAAGCGCTTTGCAGGTGCTTCGGCACATGGGCGTCCGCTTCATAGGGCAAGGGAGGGCGTTTGCCCTCCCCTGGAATCCAGTGCCCTGATTCTCGGGGAGGAAAACAGGCAGCGGGCAGGAAGCAAGGCGGCGCAGCGAATTCAATTAGAGCCTCACCCTCTCCCTCGACAGCCCGCAGCTCTCCTCTCCCTGTCACGACGCCGCTGCCGAGTTCTCTGGTAAATGGAGCAGGGGCGCTGCTAGTTGCTTGATAGTTGCATCAGGTTTCTCAAACCTTTGTGTCATGGATATGCATTAATGTCTGTCTGCCATCTTACCTTCCTCCTCATGTGTTCATCTAGAGACCAGACCTCCTTCACCTGGCTTCCTTTATAATCTCCTCCCAGCCTGACTCCACCCCAGGCCCTATCACTGAACACTATATTAACCTGTGCACTGCAAGCCTGCTTTGCTGATAAACGTGTTTGTTAGGCATTGTGTGTTTGGGTTCCTGCCTGCCGTGTGCTACGTCTGTCTCTCTGTTACGTTATTGGCTTGTCCCCGACCATCCCTGTCTGCTCGTGACCCTTGACCTTCGGCTCGTTCTTCGTTATCCTTGTCTGCTTGTGGCCCCTGACCTTCGGCTTGTTATTCGGTTCTCTCTATCGTGTGCTGCTGCTTCCCCTTATCCTACGGGGCGTGAGCTAGGAAACTCCAGGGGCCGCGACCTGGTCCCAGCCTGCAGCGTAACATCCTCACCACTAGAGGCCCTGGAGAAGACCAGCTGGGTCTTAGACTCCGCGCCCTGGGGAATCTTGGCTCTCGCTTCCGTTGGGATCCCGGTTGTGCTCCTCTGGTCCCGCTTTCCACAACCACCCAGTTTCCTATCCACAGAAGCCAGCCATAGGGTTCACTACCTCGCGGTGCACTCCTGTCCCCCTACGGTGTGCATCTGTCACCTGGCCACAGGTGACCCTGACAGTTTGATCAGCCATGAACCCGGCTGACATCCCGCTTCCCGCGGATGATCCATTGCAGGGCATAGTTCGCAGACTTGAGACCCAGGAATCAAATCAGACCCAGGTGATGCGATTCCTCCAGGATCTGGCTTCTCGATTCGAGCAGCTTCAGGTCTCCTTGGGAACCCCGAATCCGCAACCCCAAGTACAACCAGCGGCTGTACCTATCGCACCAGTCGCAGCCTCACACTCACTAAGATTGCCAGCTCCGTTCCGTTTCTCTGGGGACTCCAAGGCCTGCAGGGGCTTTCTCACCCAATGCACTATTCATTTTGAGCTTCAGCCTCAAAGCTTCCTATCTGACCGGGCTAAGGTAGCCTATATCATTTCCCTCCTCTCCGGTGAAGCTTTGGCCTGGGCTGCCCCCCTGTGGGAGAGGAACGATCCGGTGGTTTCCAGTCTGTCCGAATTCTTGAAGCTCTTTCGTAATATCTTCGAAGAGCCGGCTCGGGCTTCTTCAGCGGCTAGTGCTGTCTTACGTCTTCGCCAAGAATCTAGTTCAGTGGGGCAATATGCTCTTCAGTTCCGTATCCACACAGCTGAATTGAGCTGGAATAATGAGGCCCTGGTCGCTACCTTTTTACATGGCCTCTCTGACCGAGTGAAAGACGAATTAGCGGGAAGAGCCATTCCCGTCGGTCTGGACGATGTAATTTCATTATGCAACCAGATCGACATTCGTTTTCAAGAGAGGTCCTTAGAAAAAAGACGCCAGCACTTTCTGGGTCCTAGCCAGTCTGAGCTCCCCTCCCTTCATTCCGTGGAGCATCCTCTACCTGCTGAAGAACCTATGCAGCTGGGCCGGACCAGACTAACCCCCGAAGAACGTGCTAGGCGCAGAACTCTGGGCTTGTGCCTCTATTGTGGGGGCAAGGGTCATTTTCGTGACTCCTGCTCGCTTCGTCCGGGAAACGCTCGGGTCTAATACATTTGGAAGGTGGAGTATTGGACCCAGAAACATCACCTTCTCGCCTGCTCTTGCCGGTGTCCCTTCATGTAGGCACTTCTCCTCAGTCAACCCTTGCATACCTGGATTCCGGGGCTGCCGGCAATTTCATGGATTGGAGAACTGCTTCTTCTATGAAGCTTACCCTTTCACCTCTCACTACCCCATTGGTAGTCTCGGCAATTGATGGCACTGTTCTCCCAGGGGGCCCTATTCGCTTCCAGACGCTACCCATTAGGATGTCGGTAGGGATTCTCCACCAGGAGTGGATATCCTTTCTTATTCTACCCAAGGCCTCTACCCCAGTTGTATTGGGCCTCCCTTGGCTACAGCTCCACTCTCCACATGTGGACTGGGTCTCTGGGCAGATCCTGGCCTGGGGTTCCTCATGTTTCTCGTCGTGTCTTCTCAAGGTGACCCCCAAGGAGAGTCTTCCGGTTGCTGCCACTTCTGTTTCTTCTGATCTTCCCGCCGCATACAGCGATTACCGGGATGTGTTCTGTAAAAAATCAGCTGAGGTGCTTCCTCCCCACAGGTCTTTTGACTGTGCTATTGATCTTGTCCCCGGAGCAACTCTACCCAGGGGTCGTACCTACCCTCTGTCCATCCCAGAGACCCAGGCCATGTCGGAGTATGTAGCAGAGAATCTGGAGAGAGGGTTCATCCGGAAATCCTCATCGCCTGCAGGGGCAGGGTTCTTTTTTGTTGCCAAAAAGGATGGTACCTTAAGACCCTGCATCGATTATCGGGGTTTAAATGCGGTTACTATTAAAAATCGATACCCCTTACCCTTAATATCTGAGCTATTCGATAGGTTGAAGGGTGCCTCCATTTTCACCAAGTTGGATCTCAGAGGCGCGTACAATCTCATTCGAATACGGGAGGGTGACGAATGGAAGACTGCATTTAACACTAGAGACGGGCATTACGAATATCTGGTGATGCCTTTTGGTCTGTGTAATGCTCCAGCCGTGTTTCAAAACTTTGTCAATGAAATCTTCAGAGATCTGCTGTACCAGTTTGTTGTCATCTATCTGGATGACATTCTGATCTTTTCTGAAAATCTGCTCGTCCACAGAAACCATGTCCGCACTGTACTTCAACGTCTTAGAGAGAACAATCTCTATGCCAAGCTGGAGAAATGTTCCTTTGAATGTTCTGAGGTCCTGTTTTTGGGGTGCTTTGTCTCATGTTCGGGGCTTCGTATGGACCCTGGGAAGGTCTTGGCTATCACCAACTGGCCTCTTCCTGCTAGCCTCAAGGCCACACAGCGCTTTCTTGGCTTCACTAATTATTATAGGCAGTTCATAAGGAATTACTCTTCCATTGCCGCGCCTATTATCGCTTTGACCAAGAAGGGTGTGAATGCCAGAGACTGGCCTCCCGAAGCTGTCTCTGCATTTCACAACCTGAAACAGGCCTTTGTTTCTGGCCCCCTCTTGAGGAGACCAAATCCTGGGAATGCATTTTTTATTGAAGTGGACGCTTCCTCAATGGGGGTGGGAGCTGTGCTTCTTCAAATCTTTGAGAAGAGACGCCAACCATGTGCGTTCTTCTCCAAAAAAAATTCTCAGGCAGAGAGGAATTATGCCATCGGTGATCGGGAACTTCTCGCAATTAAATTGGCGTTAGAGGAGTGGCGTCATCTCTTGGAGGGTTCCCCTCACTCCATAACGATCTTTACCGATCACAAGAATTTACAGTATCTACAGAATGCTAAACGTCTGAATCCTAGACAGGCCAGGTGGAGTCTCTTCTTTGCCCGTTTTAATTTCACGATTACCTACAAACCTGGTTCCTGCAACGGTCGGGCTGATGCGCTCTCTAGGTCATTTGACACTTTGGACGAGGAGTCCGCCCCTGAACCTGAGCCGATCATTCCCACCTCATGCATTGTTGCCCACTCTACCACCCTGAAGTCTAAAATTCCGCCTGGTAAGACCTTTGTCCCCACTGAGCTAAGAGCTAAGATCCTTCGTTGGGGACATGATTCCAAGGTGGCAGGGCATTCTGGATTCCTCCGATCCTTCCTACTCATCAGTCGTCACTACTGGTGGCCTAATCTCCGCTCAGACGTCAAAGACTACGTTAAAGCTTGTCATGTCTGTGCTCAGTCCAAATCCTCCACACAAGCTCCTGCTGGTCTCCTCATGCCCTTGCCTATTCCTAAGGAACCCTGGGCCCATATTGCCATGGATTTTATCACCGATCTCCCACTGTCTGAGAATAATACAGTCATTTGGGTGGTAATCGATCGATTCTCCAAGATGGCTCATTTTGTTCCTCTTCCTGGTCTTCCTTCTGCCCCTGCCTTGGTTCCCATTTTCATTCGAGAAATTCTCCGCCTACATGGGGTCCCTTCTCATATTGTTTCCGACAGGGGAGTCCAATTCACGTCTCGTTTTTGGAGAGCCTTTTGCAAATCCCTCAATATTGTCTTGGATTTTTCTTCTTCTTACCATCCCCAATCCAATGGACAGACTGAGAGGGTTAATCAGGAGTTAGAGGTCTTTCTTCGCACCTTTGTGTCTTCTCACCATGACGATTGGTCCTCTCTACTCCCGTGGGCAGAATTCTCCCATAACAATCATGTGAATACCAGTTCGCAGAAGACACCCTTTTTCACAGTTTATGGAAAACACCCTCAACTTCCTCTTCCTATGATCTGTTCTCCAGACATTCCAGCTTTGGCTTCGGTTCAGGAGTCTCTCAATTCCGTTTGGGGTCACGTTCATGATTCCCTCCGGGCAGCTGCTGAAAAATTCAAAGGCTTTGCCGACCGCCGCAGGCGTAAACCGCCTTCTCTTCAGCCAGGGGACAAAGTCTGGCTCTCTACCAGGAACATCAAGCTCCGAGTTCCTTCTCTGAAGTTTGCTCCACGATTCATCGGTCCATACACGGTAACTGCTAAACTGAATCCGGTTTGTTTCAAACTCCAGATTCCTAAGAGCCTTAAAATCACTAACTCCTTTCATGTTGCTCTTCTAAAGCCTTTAGTCCTCAATAAATTCTCTCGTCCTCTTCCTACCGTGGCGCCTGTCTCGGAGGATAATCAGGAGTACGAGATCAGTCAAATTCTGGACTCCCGACTCTGTAAAGGCGTTCTTCAGTACCTCGTTCATTGGAAAGGGTTTGGTCCTGAGGAGAGGTCTTGGATCACTGCATCTGAGGTCTTTGCACCTCGTCTGTTAAAGGAGTTTCATCTGAAGTTTCCCTCTAAACCTGGGCCCAGGCGGGGAAGGGGGAGGCCTCGTAAGAGGGAGGGTACTGTCATGGATATGCATTAATGTCTGTCTGCCATCTTACCTTCCTCCTCATGTGTTCATCTAGAGACCAGACCTCCTTCACCTGGCTTCCTTTATAATCTCCTCCCAGCCTGACTCCACCCCAGGCCCTATCACTGAACACTATATTAACCTGTGCACTGCAAGCCTGCTTTGCTGATCAACGTGTTTGTTAGGCATTGTGTGTTTGGGTTCCTGCCTGCCGTGTGCTACGTCTGTCTCTCTGTTACGTTATTGGCTTGTCCCCGACCATCCCTGTCTGCTCGTGACCCTTGACCTTCGGCTCGTTCTTCGTTATCCTTGTCTGCTTGTGGCCCCTGACCTTCGGCTTGTTATTCGGTTCTCTCTATCGTGTGCTGCTGCTTCCCCTTATCCTACGGGGCGTGAGCTAGGAAACTCCAGGGGCCGCGACCTGGTCCCAGCCTGCAGCGTAACATCCTCACCACTAGAGGCCCTGGAGAAGACCAGCTGGGTCTTAGACTCCGCGCCCTGGGGAATCTTGGCTCTCGCTTCCGTTGGGATCCCGGTTGTGCTCCTCTGGTCCCGCTTTCCACAACCACCCAGTTTCCTATCCACAGAAGCCAGCCATAGGGTTCACTACCTCGCGGTGCACTCCTGTCCCCCTACGGTGTGCATCTGTCACCTGGCCACAGGTGACCCTGACACTTTGCATGCCTGCGCTTTATGTGATAATGACTAAGCCCCTCCCCTTCATGACATTGTCAAAAAGGGACCGAGCATGGATGACCTTAAAATGATGCCCCCCCTGAAAAAAGTTCAGCGGACGCCCATGCTTCGGCAGCGTTGCCCATTCATTTCAATGGGCAGGGCATTTTGGGAGCGGTGTATTTACCGCTCCCAACCCGCCCCAAAGATGCTGCTTGCAGGACTTTTTTTTTCCATCCTGCAAGCGCACCGCCCCAGTGTGAAAGCACTCGGGTGGCATGGCAGGCGTTTTTTTCAGCTGAACTCGCACGGCTTCATTCCCGCAGCCCAGTGTCCAACATTTTTCACCCAAGTTTTTAGTGTTGTTTTATACTTATATACTGCATAAATTCCTAAGCTGTTTAAAGGATTGGCTTGGCGCTTCTCTCTCCTCCTTTTGCTTTCCTTTTGTTCACAGTGATCGGGTTCCCCAGCCCGTGCCTGAAGCAGCCTCGCTCCCTTTACAGCCTCCATTTAGAGACTTTTTTAGAGACAAATTTTTAGGGGTTTATCCCCCAGAACTTTCGATCCACTCACCATTCACATGGTTGCACTTGCATGTATCAGCATGCAGATGCATGCCTTTTCATTTAAATTTTAAACTTTAATCTTTTTCATAAGATGGTTTAGCGCTGAACATTATACCAATATTGTGTATGTGTTTCCTCCTAATATATTTCTCTCTGAGACTGTGTAGAGGAGGGTTGGCCTCAGGTCTAAGATTACACTCATCTCCCTGCTCTATGCTGTGCCGTGTGTGACATCAGATCCTCACCTCCTGCCTCCTTGAGCTAATAAATGCTGCCTTAATTCTGTACTTTGAAAGGCTGTAGAGGGGATAGGGCTGCAAATAAACAGGTGCAACTTATGTAGGAGGATTTGTTTAATCTCTGTGTATTACCTGAGGCTAGTCACTTCAGTGGGTATATGTAAGGGTTTCATTGGTGGCTGGTGGGTTCTTCTTTTGGGGGGGGGCAAACAAACAAACACTTCCCCGGCGGCGCGGCACTGAGACAGCATCCCCCCGCCAGGCAGTGCGGCCCTGACAGCACCACCTCTGGCAGTCTAGCACTTACCCGCTCGTGTGGCGGGGCTGTGGTGTCCTCTCCTGGAGTGCGGGCAGCGACGATGTCCACTCCTCAAGCTTCCTCTGCCGTGTCTCCTCTTCCGCCAAAGTGCTAGGTATCCAATAGGATCACCTGCCGCTTTGGCTAATCGGGAAACAGGTCTCATGACCTGCCTCCTGATTGGCGGGGAGGAACTTTAGTGTGAAAATAGCAAAAATATATTCGCTATCATCACACAACTGGGTGGGCTCGGAGCGCAATGCTCTGCGCTCCAAGCCCACCCTTTTTTGAAGCCTATTAGAGCCTCTGGCTCTAATCAGGTGCTTCAAAAAAACACCCACTCCGCATTGGAATCCATAGCCCGGTGCCCTGATATGTAGATCAGGGGGCCGGACGCATGGATAGGGGAGGCGGCGTCCGTGCGCCCTCTATGAACGGGCCGCCACTGAAGGTTTTACAACCACTTTAGAACAAGCAAGGAAATAACAGTTCCCCTACTGAATTCTCTATAGGAATAAAGGATTGCCCACATTATTATAATTATACTAGAGGGCTGACGGTACAGTTACAATCCCATACAAGAGGAATCAGAGGGCCCTACATGTATGAATGTTGATTGAGCTATTACCCATCAAATATATACAGGTCCTTCTCAAAAATGTGCATATTGTGATAAAGTTCATTATTTTCTGTAATGTACTGATAAACATTAGACTTTCATATATTTTAGATTCATTACACACAACTGAAGTAGTTCAAGGCTTTTCTTGTTTTAATATTGATGATTTTGGCATACAGCTCATGAAAACCCAAAAATCCTCTCTCAAAAAATTAGCATATTTCATCCGACCAATAAAAGAAAAGTGTTTTTAATACAAAAAAAGTCAACCTTCAAATAATTATGTTCAGTTATGCACTCGATACTTGGTCGGGAATCCTTTTGCAGAAATGACTGCTTCAATGCGGCGTGGCATGGAGGCAACCAGCCTGTGGCACTGCTGAGGTGTTATGGAGGCCCAGGATGCTTCGATAGCGGCCTTAAGCTCATCCAGAGTGTTGGGTCTTGCGTCTCTCAACTTTCTCTTCCCAATATCCCACAGATTCTCTATGGGGTTCAGGTCAGGAGAGTTGGCAGGCCAATTGAGCACAGTAATACCATGGTCAGTAAACCATTTACCAGTGGTTTTGGCAGGTGCCAGGTCGTGCTGAAAAATGAAATCTTCATCTCCATAAAGCTTTTCAGCAGATCTCCTGATAGCTAGCTGCATTGACCCTGCCCTTGATAAAACACAGTGGACCAACACCAGCAGCTGACATGGCACCCCAGACCATCACTGACTGTGGGTACTTGACACTGGACTTCAGGCATTTTGGCATTTCCCTCTCCCCAGTCTTCCTCCAGACTCTGGCACCTTGATTTCCGAATGACATGCAAAATTTGCTTTCATCCGAAAAAAGTACTTTGGACCACTGAGCAACAGTCCAGTGCTGCTTCTCTGTAGCCCAGGTCAGGCGCTTCTGCCGCTGTTTCTGGTTCAAAAGTGGCTTGGCCTGGGGAATGCGGCACCTGTAGCCCATTTCCTGCACACGCCTGTTCACGGTGGCTCTGGATGTTTCTACTCCAGACTCAGTCCACTGCTTCCGCAGGTCCTCCAAGGTCTGGAATCGGTCCTTCTCCACAATCTTCTTCAGGGTCCGGTCACCTCTTCTCGTTGTGCAGCGTTTTCTGCCACACTTTTTCCTTCCCACAGACTTCCCACTGAGGTGCCTTGATACAGCACTCTGGGAACAGCCTATTCGTTCAGAAATTTCTTTCTGTGTCTTACCCTCTTGCTTGAGGGTGTCAATGATGGCCTTCTGGACAGCAGTCAGGTCGGCAGTCTTACCCATGATTGCGGTTTTGAGTAATGAACCAGGCTGGGAGTTTTTAAAAGCCTCAGGAATCTTTTGCAGGTGTTTAGAGTTAATTAGTTGATTCAGATGATTAGGTTAATAGCTCGTTTAGAGAACCTTTTCATGATATGCTAATTTTTTGAGATAGGAATTTTGGGTTGTCATGAGCTGTATGCCAAAATCATCAATATTAAAACAAGAAAAGGCTTGAACTACTTCAGTTGTGTGTAATGAATCTAAAATATATGAAAGTCTAATGTTTATCAGTACATTACAGAAAATAATGAACTTTATCACAATATGCTAATTTTTTGAGAAGGACCTGTACATTTCCACAAATGGAATCTCCTGTTATCAGTCTACATGTGTTTATGTGTTACAAAGATATGGCTGCCCTAAACAGTTTTGAAGATCTAAAATGTTCACACCCACTGTCATGTCTAGATCTGGATAACTGTCCTCAAAAGTTGTCCAGATCCAATGAAGCAGACCTTCTTTAAACAACTCTATAAGGAATATAAATATTCATGAAGGACAGATTGGAAGTCAGCGCAGGCCTTCACATCTGAAAACACAAAATGCAATTGTGCATTTTATTTTCACTAATGTGTCTTCTACAAAAGTGCGTTCATCACAGAGATCTGCTGACAGTCAATGACAGCTGTAAAAGTCAGTGTGGGACTTAGGGCACAAACATCACAAATCTTTACAGCCATCTTAGCAGGCTCTCAATCCTAATGGGAGCACATGAATTGGTCATTGAGCAGTCATGCATCATTAGTTGGCTTTGTGCTTCTGTATAATACAACCCATATGCTTTAGTTGCTCTGTATGTATGACAATTGTGAAATTGATTTGGCCCAATTTTCAGTGTGACCAGCAACTGTACATGCATGTTAAATTCTAAAAGGAAGTGTGTTTTCCACCTCTGATTTTGTGTGTGTGTATATATACAAACACACACACACACACACACACACACACACACACACACATATATATATATATATATATATACTGCTCCAAAAAATTAAAGGAACACTTTTGAATCAGAACTCCTGGGATATTGATCTGGTCAGTTAAGTAGCAGATGGGGAGGAGTGTATACAGAGGGGGTTGTTAGTCAATTTCAATTAACTGCAAAGCAGCTGAAACTAACAACAGGTGCACTAGATGGGCAACAATGAGACGACCTCCAAAACAGGAACGTTTTTTCAGGTGGAGGTGTCTGACATTTTTTTCCCTACTCATCTTTTCTGACTGTTTTTCACTAGTTTTGCATCTGGCTAGGGTCAGTGTCACTACTGGTAGCAAAAGGCGATACTTGGACCCTATAAAGGTTGCACAGGCAGTCCAACTCCTCCAGGATGGCACATCAATACGTGTCATTGCAAGAAGGTTTGCCGTGTCTCCCAGCACAGTCTCAAGAGCATGGAGGAGATTCCAGGCAGTTACTCTAGAAGAGCTGGACAGAGCCGTAGAAGATCCTTAACCCATCAGCAGGACCAGTATCTGCTCCTTTGTGCAAGGAGGAACAGGATGAGCACTGCCAGAGCCCTACAAAATGACCTCCAGCAGGCCACTGGTGTGAATGTCTCTGACCAAACAATCAGAAACAGACTTCATGGGGGTGGCCTGAGGGCCCGACGTCCTCTAGTGTGCTCTGTGCTCACTGCCGGACACTGTGGAGATCGATTGGCATTTTACATTGAACACCAGAATTGGCAGTTCCGCCACTGGTGCCCCATGCTTTTCACAGATGAGAGCATGTTCACCCTGAGCATATGTGACAGACATGAAAGGGTCTGGAGAAGCCGCAGAAAACTTTATGCTGCCTGTAACATCGTTCAGCATGACCGGTTTGGTGGTGGGTCAGTGATGGTCTGGGGAGGCATATCCATGGAGGGACGCACAGACCTCTACAGGCTACACAATGGCACCCTGACTGCCATTAGGTATCGGGATGAAATCCTTGGACCCATTTGTCAGACCCTACGCTGGTGCAGTGGGTCCTGGGTTCCTCCTGGTGCCCGGCCTCATGTGGCGAGAGCATGCAGCCAGTTCCTGGAGGATGAAGAAATTTATACCATTGAATGGCCCCCACGCTCACCTGACCTAAATCCAAAAGAACACCTCTGGGACATTATGTTTCGCTCCATCCGGTGCCGCCAGGTTGCACCTCAGTCTGTTTAGGAGCTCAGTGATGCTCTGGTCCAGATCTGGGAGGAAATACCCCAGGACACCATCTGTCGTCTCATTAGGAGCATGCCCTGATGTTGTCAGGCATGCATACAAACACTTGGGGGCCATACAAACTACTGAGGACCATTTTGAGTTGTTGCAATGAAATTTCAGCAAAATGGACTAGCTTGCTGCTTAATTTTTTCACTTTGATTTTCGGGGTGTCTTTGAATTCAGCCCTCTGTAGTATCCTTTCATTCCTAACACATTACCCAGTCCATATCAGTATAGATATCCAGCATGAGATTTTGCCCCGTTGAGATCTGATGTGTTTTCAAAGTGTCCCTTTCATTTTTTTGAGCAGTGTATATATATTGTATATTGCAAACCAGTGGTGGCTGATGCTCTATCTATTGGGGGGGCAGCAAACAAAGCACCAGATCGGTCAGTCGGTCAAACCACCCTCCCCCACCCAGTCGCTCGGTCAGTCAGTCACTTACACCCCCCCCCTGTTGCTCGCCCATCCGTCCATTCGCCCATCAGCCCCGCACTTACCCCATCCAGGCTGCAGGCAGCTTTTGAGGCTTCCCCCTGCATCTCCTCCTCTGTGTCTTCCCCCTGCTCCCGGGCAAAACGATTGCTTCTCCTCTTAGGCCAATCGGGCCTTAAGACCCGCTTTCTAATGGGCGGGAGAAGAAACAAAAAGACAATAGCAAAAATTAATCCGCTATTGTCACACACCTGGGTGGGCTCTGGGCACAGTGCCCTGTGCCCACCCTTTTTTGAAGCCAATTAGAGCCTCAGGCTCTAATCACGTGCTCCAAATTTTTTTTTACATTTAAATCCATGCTTCCGCCGCCCTGCATGTAGATTAGGGGCTGGGCACATAGATTTGGGGGCAACTCCCCTGCGCCCCTAATGGAGCGGCCGCCACTGTTGCAAACCCATTTATTTGTACATGATAGAGAATGCAGAGTAAGTATTTCTAATGCAGTTTTAAAGATCCTTTCTTTCAGTTTTATGTAGTTTAGGTGTAAGTATTAGATTAAACTGCTGGACTGGGATTTTATGAGGACTATTCTTAGATTTTTTTTTTTATTTGTATGAGCCTCAGCTGGTGCATACCCTGTATAGCACCTGCAGACCTGTAATGTGATAAGCTGCTTCACACTGTCACTTTTACCTTCACACTTTACTTGCTCCCAAAAGTGCTGGCAGACTGATTTTCTCGTTTCAAGGTCATCAGGACTTGTGCTTCTTTTGTTAAAACCTAGAGCCATCTGGGTTTTGAAAGCATGCAGTAAAATCATTATGTAAAAACTAAGAATTCAGCTGCAGCATTTAGTAGCAAATTTCAGAAAAACTGCCATTGGTTGGCAAATGACCATCCTAAAGCTTGTCACTAACACAGTGCTGACCTAGATTTCTTTTTTTCCAAAAGACGGTTATGGTTTTTCCCTTCTTATCATTCATTCCTGTACATGGAAGTTATGATTTTCTGTTAGCACACTTTGAAATGTCTAGGAGACAGTGGGGGAGTATTCATCTGGTCCTGACTGTTTCAGGCGTCAAAGATAATGCAATTGGCCGTGTTCCAGTACAAAATCGAGTTGTGCCAGCTTCCTCAAAAACATGTTCCACTACAACCAGAAGGTTTGCAACATGGCTATGTGCTTGTTAAAAAGGGATGCTGTTTGTCAGGGAAAATGGCAAGCATTCATGCAAGATGCCCCTTTGTGCACTTTTTAGTGTTTTTATTTCTAGGCACATCACAATAAAAAAAAAAAAAAGTTGGGAAAATCATAATTACTCAAAATGTGAAAGTATTTTGAGACTAGCCTTGTAAGGGAATTTTAGATTTTACATAAATTCAGTGAGTGCCTTTCGTTGGGACACATGCATACTAAGGGAGTTGATTTACTAAAGACAAATAGACTTTGCACTCTGGAAAAGCAGTTGCTCCAGAGGTTAGTAAATGAGCAGAAGCTTTGCTGACTTATATCATGCAATCATGTGCAAGCAAAAATGCATTTTTTTTTTCCTTGCACCTTTGCAAAGTGAAGCTTTACCTCATTTACTAATCCCTGGAGCAACTGAACTTGCAGAGTGCAACTTCACTTTGCAAAGTGTACAGTAGTGGCGGCTGGTGGCTTTTTGTTTTGGGGGGCGGCAAACAACCGAACCCCCCCCCCCTCGCAGCAACTCAAACCCCCCCGCTGTCTGCCGGTCAGTCCACCGGCACTTACCCCATCTAGGCGCCTGGCATCCGAGGAGCAGCGGCGGGCATCAGGCATCCAAAGAGCAGCGGGGATCGGGCAAACGAGGAGCGGCGGTTGGGATCGGGCATCCAGGCATTGGCGGGGACCGGGCATCCAGGCATAGGCCAGCGGCTCTTCTCCTCCTCAGCGTCCAATAGGATCGCCTGTCCTTTCAGCCAATCAGGTGACGGGTATCAGACCTGCTTCTCGATAGGCCGGGAGGAGGATCATCGCTGTTGCAACACACCTGAGTGCGCTCCAGTTGCACTCTCTGCGTCCCGAGCCTACCCTATTTTGAAGCCTATTAGAGCCTCTAGCTCTAATCAGGTGCTTAAATAAAAAACCTGCCCGCTGTAATTCCTGCGCCCGGTGCCCTGAAAGGGGCCAGACGCATTAATAGGGGCCGGCCATGGATAAATTCACGCTATGCATAAATCTATCCATTGTATATAGGTGGTGGCTTGGAGATAGGGGGCGGCGCCCCTAATGAACGGGCCACCCCTTTAGTAAAACAACCCCTAAACATAATTTTTTTTGTCTTGCTTACCCCTTCCCCCACAGACTGCGGTGGTCCACTCAATATTGATTTTCAAGCTGCAACTCTGGTGGATGCTCTGAGACTCAGGGGGGGGGGGGGGTTATTTACGAAAGGCAAATCCACTTTGCACTATAAGTGCAAACTACAGATGCAAAGTGCACTTGAAAATGCACTGAAAGTGCACTTGGAAGTGCAGTCGCTGTAAATCTGAGGGTAGGGCTGGGAAAAAAATCGATTTTAATCTTGAATCGAGTTTTGAGTTCAAATCGATTCAGATTTGAAGAAAATCGATTTTTTTTGATTTTTTTTTTTTTTTTTTGAAAAAATAAATAATTTATTTTTTATTTTTTTTACATTTTTTTTTCCTTCAGAGTTTCCATAGCAGGGCTCCAGGGGGCGTATCAGTAATGGCACTGGGCAGTGTTACCCCAATTACATCTACTCGCCGCAGCCGCCACGAGTAGATGTAATGTAACACTAACTAACCACAAGCCGCCGTCTGCCTACCTGATCAGCGTGTCATGCAGACAGATGGCGGCCATTGCATTGTTCAAAAGCCGCGCCTCCCGCGCCTCACAGCAGGCAGTGTTCAGCCTATCACGGACATCCTCTCATCCTCGTCTGTGTTATGAGGATGAGCGGATGTCCATGATAGGCGGAACACTGAATGCAGGGAAATTGAGTGTTCCGCCTATCACAGACGAGGATAGGCCGCCGGTGTAGCAGTAAAATCCGTATCCCATGAAAATCTGCATCAGGTATGGGCACAGTGATTGAAGCATGGGCACAGTGAGGCATTGGGCACAGTGAGGCATGGACACAGTGAGGCACGGGCACAGTGAGACACGGGCACAGTGAGACACGGGCACAGTGAGGCATGGGCACAGTGAGGCATGGGCACAGTTCAATTCAACTAAGAGTAACCTCAAGATTTTTTGTTGTTTTTTTAGCTAAATCCAAATACAGTATTAATAATTTGGATGTTTAACAATCTTTGTTGCACACTGACTTTGCCGTTAGAGAAAGGGTTTGCCTTTGCAATTTTGTTTGTGGATGCACTTTAATATAATAATAAAAAAATAAAAATAAAAAAAAATCGAATCGAATCGTAAATCGAGTTTTTTATAAAAAAATTGCAGATTTTTTTGGGGGGGGAAAATCACCCAGCCCTATCTGAGGGGTAGATCGGAAATGAGGGGAAGCTCTGCTGATTTTATCATCCAATCATGTGCAAGCTAAAATGCTGTTTTTTATTTTCCTTGCATGTCCCCCTCGGATCTGCAGCGACTGTACTTCCAAGTGCACTTTCAGTGCAATTTCAAGTGCAGTTTGCACTTGTAGTGCAAAGTGGATTTGCCTTTAGTAAATAACCCCCAGTGTGTTTTTCTCAAAATTGTCGCTCTATTTTTGTTTATAGTGCAAAAAATAAAAACCGCAGAGGTGATCATCAAATACCACCAAAAGAAAGCTCTATTTGTGGGGGAAAAAAATACATAATTTTTTTTGGATACAACGTCGCACGACCGCGCAATTGTGAGTTAAAACGACGCAGTGCGGTATCGCAAAAAATTACCTGGTCATTAGGGGGGTAAATCCTTCCGGTCCTTAATTGGTTAACCCTGTTTCTTCAGTATACAGTTTTTAAACACTAATGCTGGCCATACACAGTGCAGTCTGTTGGTACAATGTCATTTAGATCAACCAGAAACGTTGTAGTGTATGGACCTAATTTCATATAAATTTAATGAATTGTAAGGCCCCTCTGATCGGGTCCATGTTCAATTCAGCCGGACGCGATCAGGCCCTCCATTCTCCTCTATGGGGAGTCGAATGTATACGAACTTCTGTTCATTTACACGTGACTACCTCCGTGTCTGATCCAATCCTGCAAATTTAAAAGAGAAGGGGATCTGTTCTCCTCCATCTGGCCAGATCGTAGTGCAAACCGACCAACCATGCTGCTTAGCAACAGCGGAGCGGATTCCAATGAGACCAAGTGCTACATGCACCTTGGTCCTCCAAAGGATTAAAGCGTATCTAAACCAAAAAAAAAAAAAAAACATGTAATATATTGCAGTTTACCAATCCTTAGATGTGGTGTCTGAATTCATTTTCTTTTTTTTCCCCCTTTATCTCCACTTAGTGATCCTCTGAGTAAATCTGTTAATTTTCAATTGCCTTTAACAGCCAAGCTGTCCAGCAAGATTATTAGTTATAGGGTTGAGATAAACCATTTAATATTTATAGGGGTGCTTGCAATGATCAGCTTTTATTCGTTTAGCTATAATGTCTATCACAAAAAGAACAAACCTGTTGTCGTAACTGTTACCTATAGTCATGCTTTAATTTGTTAGTCACTTATGTAACGCCCATCTAAATCTACTAAATCCATCTAACACTACCCTCTCCACAGGTTGACAATGCTCCTGTCCAAGGGTGGCTATGTTGCTCTTCTATAGATACCCTATATATAAGTTGTATTTTTATTGATTTTCAAAAGATAATAGAGAACAAACAGTACAATTTTTACAAATATGAGGAAAAAGGGAGCACAAACAATCCTTATTCACCATAAAGTCAGCATAAACCCAAAGGTATTGTACAAGAATGACAAAAAGACATCTGCATACAGGAATATATCATTGTTGGAAATAAAGAGGTGGAAAAATAAATTCCCATATTGCTATTTCACTATTACATGTCTTAAAGGAACTTAAAAAAAATAGGGCTGTGGATCGATTTGAGAACAATCTTAAATAACAGATATTGATTATGTAAGATAAATAACAAAATAGACAAAAGAAAGGTACAAACCAAAGGCCAATCCCAAAAAAAAACTGACTGTAATCAATGGGAGGGTTTAGGCATTATTCTGAAAACATTTTGGGTGGATGCAGGAGACCATAGGGACAGCTGTCCCAGTGTGCCCAATGCCCATACAGTACATTCTCTTAAACAGTTCCATTGAATCCTGGGCAGTGTGGCGTTCCATCCTTTGGACAACAGATCTGAGAAGGGGCCTTATTGGATAACCAGTGGGATGATATAAGTCTATGGGCTGCTGTTAAAATATGAGCAGTAAGCTTCTGAAGCCCTGTACACACGATCGGATTTCCGATGGAATCAAATCCGATGGATTTTTCCATCGGAATTCCAATGAAGCTGACTTCCATCAGTCTTGCCTACACACCATCAAACAAAATTCCAAGCATCCCAAACGCTGTGATGTACAACACGTACGACGGCACTATAAATGGGAAGTTCAAATCCAATGGTGCCACCCTTTGGGCTGCTTTTGCTGATTTCGTGTTACTGCGTGTTATGTAAAAGTTTGGTGAGAGCCGATTCGCGCTTTTCAGTCCGTTACAGCATGACGAATGTGCTATCTCCATTACGAACGCTAGTTTTACCAGAATGAGCGCTCCTGTCTCCTAATTCAGTCTGAGCATGCGTGGGTTTTTTCTTCGATGGAGTTCCACACAGACGATTGGAATTTCCTATCGTTTTTTTTCCATCAGAAAAATTTAAAACATGTTCTATTTTTTTTCACCAATGGAAATAAGTCCGATGGGGCCCACACACGATCGGTTTGTCCGATGAAAACAGTCCATCGGACTTACATCGGACAAACCGATCGTGTGTACAGGGCTTGAGTGTGTACAGGGCTTGAGTGTAGTTTGTAGTTTGTGCAGCGCTGTACAGCCCAGTGTGTACAGGGCTTGAGTGTTTTTTGAATATGCCAGTAAATAGGAGGCCTAAGAGAAAGCGGATGGGATCTGCCGTAAGGGAGACATCTAGGGTCTGTCGTAAGAGTTAAGAAACTGAGGTCCAGAAGGATTTAATCTGGGAGCATAGCCAAAAGATATGAAACAATGTACCTTTATTTTGTTGCCATCTCCCGCAGTTCTCCAACCACTCTGAATTACATAAAAAAACAAACAGGGATTTTATACCAAAACAATAATATCTTATACATGTTCTGCTTATATACCACACATTTGGAGGATTTGGCAGCTGATTCCCATATTTTATCGCAGATTTTTAAGGTTATAGGGCAGAAACAAAGGGCGGAATGTGGCCAGTGGAAGTATAAAATGTGCTGGCATTAGTGGAAGTAAACAATGCTCCTTTTTTGATGTCAGAGGAATTGAGCCCTATCCTTGGTATCATTGGGTGGGAAGAATCATAGTGTCACTGGGTGAAACTGTGCTCCATTGTTGGTGTCATTGGGAGGAACTACGCCCCATCATTGGTGTCATTGGGAGGAATTGTGCCCCTTCGTTGTGTCAGTGGGGGGAAATATGCCATATTGTTAGATGTAGAGGATAAAATATTGCCCCAAGTGCCGGATAAAAGCAAGCATATGGCCATATCCAGCACCCGGGCCACAGTTTGGAGTCCACTGTTATAGGGTCTTGAAGAACCCGTTCCCATTTCCTCATGTAAGGATGGAAGTCCTCAGTCAGCGGAAGACCTTCATGAAGAGGCCCCTTTAAGAGGTTTTAGATGCCGGGAGGCAGGGCAGGGTTTATGGTCATGGCCGCCGTGATTGGCTGCCATGACGATCACATGATCGGAAAGCTCCCGAATGCAAGAAGCGAATAGGAGCTTTCCGTTAGCCGCTGGTAACTGTGCTGGGAGTGTGCAGGGCACCTCAGGACCTAGGGGTTAAATGTTTTTGGAAGGAACACTGGAGACATTCTTCCATAGATACATAGGGGTTGATTTACTAAAGGCAAATCCACTTTGCACTACAAGTGCACTGCTAGTGCACTTGGAAGTGCACTTGGAAGTAAAGGCCCTTTAGATCTGAGGGGAAGATCTGAAATGAGGGTAAGCTCTGCCGTTTTTATCATCCAATCATGTACAAGCAAAAATATTGTTTTTTATTTTCCTTACATGTCCCCCTCAGCTCTACAGTGACTGCACTTCCAAGTGCACTTGCAGTGCACTTGTAGTGCAAAGTGGATTTGCCTTTAGTAAATAAACCCCATAGTGTTACTGGCTGGATTACCAGGTGAAAATAAAAGGAAAAAAAAGCCTAAAAAAAAATAAAAAATGCAGTCAACGCATTTAAAAATTGCTAAGCTGCAATATTAGTATTATTATTATACAGAATTTATATAACGCCAACAGTTTGCAAAGCACTTTACAAAATGAGGACGGACAGTACAGTTACAATACAATTCAATGCAGGAGGAATCAGCGGGCCCTCCTCGTTATAGCAATATATATCATTTTTGTTTTTTGGATTTTGATACACTTTTTAAATACAAAAAATAAAAAATCTAATGAGACTTCTTTAATAAACAAGTCAGAGACCCTTCAATTTTTACAGGCTATAAGTCTAATAAAAATGTACCGCATGAATGCAAAATAATTTTTTTTCAAATATGCATAACGATCCATTTATGTTATGTGAGCACTATGTCAAGTTTAACCCAGTTGCTGCTAGATGGAAATACATTTTCAGTGCCTGATGACAGATAAATAGGGAAGTGTATAAACAATGGCAAAGAACAAGGACAGTGTTTCTCCTAGCTGCTGCTAAAACAGTGAGTATAAGAGCAGACACTTTCCAGGATATACTTACTATACATGCTTGCAAGTAAGGGCATGTAAGTAACAGAAACATGTAAAAGCAGACCTTGTGTGCACTTTCACTGTTGGCGTGTTAGATTCTATCTCCCCACGGAGGAATCTTCCCCCAGAGCTTTGAATCTGGGCTCTCTTCACAAGCAGCACTGGCAACGCTGTTATAGCGCGCAAATGGGAATTTCGCCCGGGAAGCTGAATCTTTATATATTTTTTTTTTTTTTTGATTTACATTACCATGTTTGGAAGTAAGGGGTAACGCACAGACACAAACTGCCCAGAAAATTCGAAGTGCCTATAAAACGGCACATCTGAGTCATTTGAAAAATGAATGTTTTGCAACTTTTCTGCAGACATGCTGATATCTTTGTAAAGATATTTATCAGAATCAGCTGACAAGGCAGACGGATTTATGCAGCTGTAGGGCAGACTGACTTCTAGTTATTAGGATGTAGTCTCTTTTATGTTCATGGCTACCTGGCAGGCAGCGTGCTTTCTTTTATTCTGCTCATTGTAGGGAAGCTTTAGAAAAAGATGATATTCTCCGATTCTATTAATCTGGTGGTCGAAAAAGAATTCAGCATAGTCGCCCTTCATGCATGCAAATGTCATTCAAGCTCGTTGACCTAAATCTCATTTTTCATTTTACACTCGGACAACACATGAAAGACCACATCCCTACTTTCTTTGTGTGCATAGTTCAAATGCGGATGGAACATTAGTGTATACATACGCTGAATTTTTGATTTTTTTATGTTAAAGGGTATTTAAACCCAAAAACAAAAATGAAATATGTCACACCGTACCAGTCCTTAGATGTTGTGATTGCATTCATTTCCCTTTTTCCTCCCTGTTTTTCTTTATTTTCTCCTTGTGATCCTGCCAGTAACACATTTCTTGTTCTAGAGCAGTGGTCTCCTAACTGCCCAACGGCCGGATGTGGCCCTTTGCTTGCCTTTATCAGGCGCTTGGGACACTATTCCTCCCACTGATACAAGGCACTATTCTTTCTACATCAACAACGGGGCATAATTCCTGTCACTAATATTAACAATGGGGCACTATTCCTATCACTCACCCCAACAATGGGGCACTATTCTTCCACTGACACCAATGATGGGACACTATTCCTCCTACTGACACCAACTGCAGGGGCCTATTCTTCCTACTGTCACCAATGATGGGGCATTATTCCTTACCCTGGTACCAACAATGCAGCACTATTCGTCCCACTGACACCATTGATGGGGCACTATTCCTACCACTGACACCATTGATGGAGCAGTATTTCTTGCCCTGAATACCAACAATGTAGCACTATTCCTATTACTAACACCAATGATAGGGCACTATTCATCCCACTAACACCATTGATGGGGCACTATTTCTTGCCCTGATACCAACAATGCAGCACTATTCCTCCCACTGACACTAATGATGGGGCACGATTCCTCCCCCTGATATTAACATTGTGGCACTATTCCTCCAAATGACAACAGTGATGGGGCACTGTTTCTTCAGTATCTTCGACAGTAGGGTAATATTTCTCCCAGTAATACCAATGATGGGGCATTCCTTACTCCCATTGATGCAAGGGCATTTTCTACTCACACTGGCCACATTCCAGCCCCCTCAAAGTCTGAATGACAGTAAACTGGCCCTTTGTTAAGTAAGTTAGGAGACCCCTGTTCTAGAGTGATAACACTTAAGCCCTGTACACACAATCAGTTTTACCGATGAAAACAGTCCGATGGACTTTTTTCATCGGACAAACCGATCTTGTATGGGACCCATCGGTGTCAAAAAATAGAACATGTTTTAAATTTTTCCGATGGATAAAAAACCGATAGCAAATTCCGATCGTCTATGGGCAAGTCCATCGGATAAAAAACCCACGCATGCTCAGAATCAAGTCGACGCATGCTCAGAAGCATTGAACTTCATTTTTCTCGGCTCATCAGAGTGATTTACGTCACCGCGTTTGGAACGGTCGGTTTTTTGACTGATGGTGTGTAGGCAAGACTGATGGAAGATTATAATCCATAGGATATCCGATCGTGTGTACGAGGCTTTAGACTCCATTCACACAGGGGCAACACGACTTCCAGCACGACTTTGGGAGGCAACTTGGACACGACTTGAGTATGAATCACAGCGCGACATGAAGCTACTTACAAGGCAACTTCAAGTCGCCTCCAGGACAGGAGACATTCCAGTGGCCAATCAAACAAGAATCAGCTCTGTGGGAGGGAGGGGTTTGCCTGAAAAATGTATGTCCTCTTCCTGGAAAGTTGCTTCTGTTAAGACAGAAGATCCGACTTCTTAGGCAACTTCCATTGAAATCAATGGGTACAGGTCGCCTAGAAGTCGGATTGAAGTAGTACAGGAACCTTTTTTGAAGTCGGAGCGACTGCAGTAGTGTGCATTAAGACGGCTCCATTCACTTACATTGATTTTCTCATGCAGCGTGACTTGAGGCGACTTGAAGTCGGATCCAAAGTTGCCCCTGTGTGAATGGGCTCTTACTCACTCTACTGTATCTATATAAAAGCAGTGTTGTGTCGCCAGGCTGCCTTCTCCTGATTTTGGTTTCAAAGTACCTCTCCTACTTATTGCCATAAAATAGGGGGACGGTGTATTGTAGGTAGGTCTGCTGACACTGCTTGCAATTTTATTGCAGCACAGCAACAGAACACACAGAGTCAGAAGCTCATAAGATTTCTGGCAGGATCAAATGGTAGTTTTCTTGCAGTTATCAGGTAGATATAACAAAACACTTTCGGTCCTATATTTAAAGCAGAACTTCGCCTGAAAGGGGAAATTCAGTTCATCCTCCTCTTTCCCCTCTCCTCTCTTATTATTGTGAACTTTTTTTATTCAGCGAGAGGGTACCTGTTTCTAATAGGTACCTGCTCCGCTACTCACCATTCCTTAAGCAATGTTTCATTGGATCATTACCTACGTAAGGAATACATGGGGTCAGGAAACCTCTCCTTTATTGAGTACAATTCAGCCTTATATTAAAAAGGAACCATTGTGCCTTACTGTGCTGTTTGGGCTAAATTATCCCCCCCCCCCTGAATTCTATTCACATATTTCTCTTTTATTTGTACACTAAAATTGGTCCTTTTTGTTTACTGTACCGTATGTTTTCCTGGAGCAAGAAATTAAAAACTTATAAATCTAAAAAAAATGTTCCTAGATACAGCATTCCAGCTATTTTTTTTTCAATCCAAGGTTGGAAAATTAAATTAAATAAATCTATTTACTATAAACAACACATCAATGTTTGCTCCACTTTTTATTCACAAAGACCCAATGTTATTAATATACTAACGTGAAAGAAGTTGGTTTGAAATCTTTGCAAATTTATAAAAAAAAAAAAAAAATCACATGTACATAAGTATTCACAGCCTTTGCTCAATACTGTGTTGAAGCATCTTTGGCACCAATTACAGCCTCAAGTCTTTTTGAGTTTGATGCTTCAAGCTTGGCACACCTATTTTCTGGGCAGTTTCTCCCGTTCTTCTTTGCAGGACCTCTCAAGCTCTATCAGGTCGGATGGGGAGGGTTGATTCACAGACATTTTCAGATCTTTTCAGAGATGTTCAATCAGGTTCAAGTCTGGGCTCTGGCTGGGCCACCCAAGGAAATTCATAGAGTTGTCCCGTAGCCGCTCCTTTGTTATCTTGGCTGTGTGCTTAGGGTCGTTGTCCTGTTGGAAGATGATCCTTCAACCCAGTCTGAGGTCCAGAGTGTTCTGGAGCAGGTTTTCATCAAGGATGTCTCTGTGCATTGCTGCATTCATCTTTCCCTCGATCCTGACTAGTCTTCCAGTTCCAGCCGCTAAAAAAAATCCCCACAGCATGATGCTGCCACCACCATGCTTCACTGTAGGGATGGTATTGGCCAGGTGATGGTTTCCTCCAGACATGCTGCTTGCCATTCAGGCCAAAGAGTTCAACCTTTGTTTCATCAGACCAGAGAATTTTGGTTCTCATGGTCTGAGAGTCCTTCACGTGCTTTTTGGCAAACTCCAGGCAGGCTGTCAATTGCCTTTTACTGAGGAGAGGCTACCGTCTGGCCACTCTACCATACAGGCCTGATTGGTGGAGTGCTGCAGAGATGTTTTTTTCTTCTGGAAGGTTCTCCTCTCTCCACAGAGAAATGCTGGAGCTCTGTCACAGTGACTATCGGGTTCTTGGTCACATCCCTTCTCCCCCGATCGCTCAGTTTGGCCAGGTGGCCCGCTCTAGGAAGAGTCCTGGTGGTTCCAAACGTCCTCCATTTACAGGTGATGAAGGCCACTGTGCTCATTGGGACCTTCAATGCTGCAGACATTTTTCTGTACCCTTCCCCAGATTTCTGTGCCTCGATACAATCCCGTCTCAGAGGTCTACAGACAATTCCTTGGACTTCATGGCTTGGTTTGTGCTCTGACATGCACTGTTAACTGTGGGACGTTATATAGACAGGTGTGTGCCTTTCCAAATCATATCCAATCAACTGAATTTACCACAGGTGGACTCCAATCATATTGTAGAAACATCTCAAGGATGATCAGTGGAAACAGGATGCACCTGAGCTAAATTTTGAGTGTCATGGCAAAGGCTGTGAATACTTATGTACATGTGATTTTATTTTTATTTTTTATAAATTTGCAAAGATTTCAAATAAACTTCTTTCACGTTGTCATTATGGGGCATTATTTGTAGAATTTTGAGGAAAATAATGAATTTAATCCATTTTGGAATAAGGCTGTAACATAACAAAATGTGGAAAAAGTAAAATGTGAATACTTTTCAGATGCACTGTGTATATATATATATATATATATATATATATATATAGCATTCACAATACCTTAAAAAAACGGCATTAAACTGTATTGCAATTTTACCTTCCACTATTGCACAAAGCCCATCACCAACCCAAAACAGCCCAAAATTTGATTTATAGCCCTCAGAAGAAAAAAAATACCTCCAAATCTATTTGTCAGCACATTATTATTCCTAAAACACCTACCCAATGGCATCAATCCACATAAATGATGACCTAGATGAAAAAAAAATTGTCACAATACTCTGCTATATGAAGACAGCTGGGAAGTTGACATCCTATGATTTTGTTTGTGCGGTATTAAAGGAGTAGTAAAGTTACATGTTTTTTCACCTTAATGCATCCTATGCATTAAGGTGAAAAAACATTCGACAATACCGCCCCCCCCCCGAGCCCCCGTTTTTCTTACCTGGCCCCTCGAAAGTCCCATGCTCGTCCCCGTCATCCTCTTCGTTTTTCTGCCTGGCCGCCGATTGGCCACACTGGATAGATTGAAAGCAGCGCAGCCATTGGCTGGCGCTGCTGTCAATCACATCCAATGACGCGGCACGCCGGGGGGCGGGGCCGAGTGATACAGTCGGCGGCTATGGCCGCCGCTGTATCACGGGAGCGCGCCCGCAATCACTCCACACCATGCGAGCTCACTCGCATTAAGGTGTGGAGTCCTTGCGGGGAGGAGCCAAGACAGCCGCCGAGGGACCCCAGAAGACCAGGATCGGGGCCACTGTGTGCAAAACGAGCTGCACAGTGGAGGTAAGTATAACATGTTTGTTATTTTTAAGCAAAAAAAAAAAAAAGCTTTAGTGCTCCTTTAAGGCCTTTCTGAAGGACAGCAACTATGTATCACATCAAAATACAGTACACCAGTACGATCTCAATAGAGGAACAATAAAAGTTCACCGATCACTTTTCCTGAGTAGTCTGAGGAAGTAGAATCATTGCAGTAATTTTTTTAATAACTGCAATCAAAAAAATTGATCATGATCGATTTTTGGAGATATCAACACAAATGCCGTGTACACACGACCGTTTTTAATGACATTTTTTAAAATGGTCATTAAAAATGATTGTGTGTGGGCTTCAGAGCATTTTTCACGACGTGAAAAACGGCCATAAAAAAAATGGAACATGCTCTAATTTTTCATGTCGTTTTTTACATCAACGTTTTTCTTGTCATGAAAAACGGCAGTGTGTGGGCTTTAACGACGTGAAAAAATATGCGCATGCTCAGAATCAAGTATGAGACGGGAGCGCTCGTTCTGGTAAAACTAGTGTTCGTAATGGGGATAGCACATTCGTCACGCTGTAATGGACTGAAAAGCACGAGGCTGAAAAGCGCGAATCGTCGCTCAACAAACTTTACTAACATGAAGGGTGGCGCCATACGAATGGAACTTCCCCTTTATAGTGCCGTCGTACGTGTTGTACGTCACCGCGCTTTACTCAAGCATTTTTTTCCACGATAGTGTGTAGGCAAGGCAGGCTTGAGAAGAATCACGTCGAGAAAAATGCTGTTTTTTTCAATGACATTAAAAACGGTCGTGTGTACGCGGCATTAGAAATGTAAAAGTAGAAAGTTAGAAACCCTCTCCACACAGTCAGCATTTATTTATTTGGGACTAAAACTGCCTGATTCTTCCCAAAGTCTATAATAAGTTATTTTGTTTTTCCAGTATTTAAAATCAAAGTATTTACCACACTCCACTCCCATTTAAACCTCATTTCTATATCTCTTTGAGACTGCTCCTCTGCTCCCTTATGGGGCCTACTATCATTGTATCAGTAAATTGATATAGAGATCCATCATAGGCGTAGGGGGCATAAAGTAGAGTGCTCAACATCGCAGAGAGACCAAAGGCCTGGGTATTTCCCAATTCACTGATCATTAGCAGCAGCAGATTACTCTCAGCCAAAGCCCTGGTTCACACTGGTGCGATTTGACATGCGATTTGACATGTCAAATCTGCGAAATTTGCCGCAAATTGCGGGCAATGGCACCGTCCTAATCGGTGCGCCGCCGCATCTGCGGCGCTGCCCCGATTACAAAAAGTAGTTTCTGTACTACTTTTTGCGATTTCAGCCGCGATTTACATTGACATCTGTTTCAGATGTCTTTGAAATCGTGGCTGAAATCGGGACTGCCAGCGGGAGTGAAATCGTGTGAGTTCAGCTGAACTCGCAGGCTTCACTCCCGCAGCCCCAGTGTGAACCTGGGCTATATGTTACAAAACAACGGGGCAGACCGGGCCTTCTTTATTTACAGGCCTATTTTCAGGCTGCCCAATTAACTCAACCCTCCTAATACTACAGCTAAGGGTCTCTATTGAAGCTCTTTCTTGTTCTCCTTTCGCCATTGGATGCTTGATATGGCTTCCCAGCCGTTTATGTCCTCCTATACTATGTCCTACATTATCATATTTTCTAGCTGTTTGGGGCATAGCATGGCACGGCAAACCCTTGTCCTCACCACATGAGCTCTTATATTTTGCAATCCTGAGTTCACATCAGGGCTAGTAGCAACTCCCTTTTAGTGGTGGTTCAATAAAGGCCTTGCGGACAACTGGAAACTATGCACCACATTTGGTGGCAATGTCTTATAATATCCAGATTTTGGCTTAGGATATTTAATTTTGTCTATTCAGTGTAGGGGTGCCGAAATTAATCGCTGCATCGCGATTCGCGTGTCCCTGATGCGATTCCGAAGCATGCGACCGGGAAAATCGATTACCGGGATGACGCCTGCAGCTGCAGGCATCATCCCAGTACCGTTTTTAGAGTGGGCGGTCGGCTTTCCAGTAATAACAACCGATGTGGCTAAAAGCCGATCCCTCCATAAAGAGTACTTGTCACCACCTATTACTGTCACAAGGGATGTTTACATTCCTTGTGACAGCAATAAAAGTGATCAAACATTTTTTTTTTAAATACAATGTTAAATAAAGAAATAAAATAAATAGAAAAAAAAATGTTTTTTAAAGCGCCCCTGTCCCCGCGAGCTCGCGCAACAAAGAAAACACATACTCATGCCGCTGCCGCGCCCACATATGTAAACACATGTGAGGTATCGCCGCGATCGTCAGAGCGAGAGAAATAATTCTAGCACTCCTCTGTTACTCTAACCTGGTATCCGTTATTTTTTTTTAAAGCGTCGCCTATGGAGATTTTTAGGTACCGTAGATTGTCACCATTCCACAAGTGTGCGCAGAAAGACACTCACCTGTCCCACAATCCAGCGATGTGGCCACCCGAACCCTCCATTCTCTTCCCCGCCTGTCCACGACGCTGGCAATACTACTGTAGGCATCCGGCTGTGACAGCTTGCAGCTTCACAGCCGGGTGTGCATGTCTCACTGCGCTGTTCTGCATAGTCGGGCAATCTTCTGGGACCTGTGATGTGTCCCAGAAGATCGCAGGGAGGATGGGACGCCTAGGTGGCCCAAGCGGAAGTGGGAGCTTGTCGGTAATCGTGATGCATCGTGATGCACCACGGAATCTAATCAAATCGCTTACCAGATAATCTTAATCGAATCGTGAGACCAGTGAAGATGCGCACCCCTAATTCAGTGACTGGAGTTAATATCCGCAGATCTCCTGAACCCGACCTTTTCCAGAAACTACCTAAAAATCTCCCCAAAAACGGATTTCGTACATACTCTTGACGGCGAGAATCACCATTGCTAAATATTGGAAGCAGTTGGGTTTACTTCTTCATGACGTTAAAAGTAAGCTTAATTGGATCATGGTTAATGACAAACTTACCTGTATTCTTCGCAATAACACCAAAAAACTTGATAAAACATGGGATCCGTGGATTCAATACCTATCTGTCCCTTAGCAAGTTCATGGAAGACCCTCCTCTGTCTGATCTCTTTTCTCCCCCCCTCCCCCCCTCTCCTTTTTTTTCTTCTTTTTTTTTCTCTCGCTGTTTTTTTTTTTGACTCGAATGTTGTTGCTTCATCATTATTGTGGTTTTATTTTTAGGAATTTGACTACTGGGGGTTCCCTATAATCTCCCATTCAATGTCCCTCCCCTACCTTTCCTATTCTACTACCCCTATTGTGAAATGGCTATTTACAATGCGTTCCCCACAGCACATGTTGTTATACGTTTTGATGCTACTTTGGTTAAACTATTGGACATCTTCAGATGTCAAAGGGAAGTAAGCATGATGTGTCTTTCATCTGCTGCATTAAGTTTCCTTGGCGGACCACAGTGTCTTCGGTCCTCAACATTGCTCAATCAGTGGTGTCCTCAATGCTGAGAAATACAGGCAGATACTTATTCATTATGCCAATACCTTGAGGGAGGCATGTGATTGGCTCCAAATGTATTCTTTAGCAGGACAACCCCAAACATACAGCCAATGTCATTAACCTCCTTAGCGGTAATCCCGAGTCTGGCTCGGGGTGATTTTTTTATGCTAAGAGCGGTAACCCGGAGCCAGACTCGGGCTGCATCGCAGTATCCAGGGGAAGTAACTTACCTTGTTCCCTGGATCCTGCGATGTCCTCCCGCAGTGTGTGCGAGCCGTGTCTCGCTCGATCCTCACTGCCGAGTGCCGAGCTCCGTTCCCTGCGACGTTGCGGCGCACGGGGACGGAGTTCGGCGCCAAATTCAAAAAAGTAAACACATAGTATACATACAGTATACTGTGATCTTACAGATTAAAGTACTGTATGTAATAATTACACATCCCCTTTGTCCCTAGTGGTCTGCCCAGTGTCCTGCATGCACCTTTATATAACAAAAACTGTTCTTTCTGCCTGGAAACTGGAGATTGTCCATAGCAACCAAAAAGTGTCCCTTTATGTCAAAAGTGATTTTAGACCAGCTAAAAAACAGCGACAAAAAATTACAATCACTCGCAGAATTGAGGGATAGCGATTTGTGGGGAAATTCATCATCAAACAAAAAATCTAATGACAGCGACAATTCTGCAACTGAGCAAATTTCAGTGTTTTTGATTTGATTACATTATTGAATAATTTTTATTATAATTATATTACTATTTGTTATAATTATTTATAGTTATTTATTGTATTATAATTAATGATTTTGTGTTTCAAACTTTATCATACCCGGGATGTCTACTAGACTCTTGTTATGTCAGGTTTAAGTAAGTAATTACTAAGAATTGCAGGCCTACAATACATAACACCAAATTTCCATGCAAAATAATTGTACCGCTTTTGGTAAATAATTCCAGACAGAATCATACCGTCAGGGAAGTTAAGAACTATCTTCAGCGTAAAGAAGAACAAGGAGTCCTGGAAGTGATGGTTTGGCCTCCACAGAGCCCAGATCTCAACATCATCAAGTCAGTCTGGGATTACATGAAGGGATTTGAGGCAATCTACATTCACAGATCTGTGGTTAGTTGTTCAATCTGTTTGGAACAACCTACCTGCCGAGTTCCTATAAAAACTGTGTGCAAGTATACCTAGAGGAATTGATGCTGGCTTGAAGCCAAAAAGTAGTCACACTAAATATCAATTTGATTTAGATATACTCCACAGTTATTGCACTCTATATATCTCCCACAGTTTTATGCTGGAGGTGTAACTCTGGAGTGGGAACGTTGTATCACATTTTGCAGACTTGCTCATATTTCGACAGCAATAAGCTGATCGCCACCAAATGGAAACAGGTACTCCCCACACACACACACACTATACAGGTCCTATTGAATCACATTAAAGAGATGGAGCATCTTATGTCTAGATTGCATAACATGTTAGATAAATTCAATGCTGTATGGATCACATGCGATACCTACCTGACACTAAGTAAAGGGTAACATGTTACTGCACACTGGGTAGCTCCTATCCTCTTCCCCTCTCTAATCTCATACCTCTTATCTCTCTATTTTCCTTGCAAATTATCTTTCCTGTGTATTTCCTTTTTTTATTGGTCTTCCTGCTGACCTTCCGCAAGTTAAAGGGGTTGTAAAGGTTCGTTTTTTATTTTCTAAATAGGTTCCTTTAAGCTAGTGCATTGTTGGTTCACTTACCTTTTCCTTTGATTTACCTTCTAAATATTTTTTTTTTTGTTTTCTTTGTCTGAATTTCTCACTTCCTGTTCCTCCTCAGTAAGCTGTTCAGTAAGCTGTTCTGGCTGACTCCACACCACTCGGATGATGGTGTGAAGTTCAGTGAGGAGAAACAGGAAGTGAGAAATTCAGACAAAAAAACATTTAGAAGGCAAATCTAAGGAAAAGGTAAGTGAACCAACAATGCACTAGCTTAACCACTTCCCGCCCAGTCAATAGCGAATTGACGTCCGGGAAGTGGTTGCAATATCGATACTGGACGTCATATGACGTCCTGCAGGATAATGCCTTGCGCGCGCCCGCGGGGGCGCGCAGCGCGGTGATCGGGGACGGCATGTGTCCCTCGGACACAGCGCTTCCCCGATCACGGTAAACAGCCAATTTCATTGGCTGTTTACCATGTGATCGGCTGTGTCAAAGTCACAGCCGATCACCTGTCAAAACAAACTCGGCGGCGCGCTCCGTGCGCGCTGCCACAAGCTTGCAGAGCGGGGATCGGGGAAGGCGAGTGTCCCTTGGACACAGCGCGTCCCCGATCAGAGTAAACAGCCAATGAATTGGCTGTTTACCACGTGACCGGCTGTGTCCAATCACAGCCGGTCACAAATGTAAACAAACTCCACAGGAGTTACTACCTGATCCCTGCTCTCTCCTCACACACCGATCTGTGAGGAGAGAGAAGAGATCAGTAAGTTAGCTCAGTGTAGTTTGTCTACATAAGTTTACAGTGCACAACACGCCCCCCCCCCCATAAAGAGGACCTGTCACACAGCCCAGCACATCAATCAGCCCAGCCAATCAGCCCATCTGTCAATCAGCCCATCTGTCAATCAGCCCATCTGTCAATCAGCCCATCTGTCAATCAATCAGCCCATCTGTCAATCAATCAGCCCATCTGTCAATCAATCAGCCGATCTGTCAATCAATCACCCCACCTGTCAATCAATCAGCCCATCTGTCAATCAATCAGCCCATCTGTCAATCATCTGTCACAGGCCCACCTCCATCGGTACCGCCATTGGCACCGCCACACAGGCTACCAGTACCGCCATCGGTACCAGTACCACCACCAGTACCGCCACCAGGCCCAGCATCTATACTGCCACACAGGCCCGCTACCAGTATCACCACTAGTGCCGCCATCGGTACCACAACCAGTACCACCACCCGTACCACCGTCGGTAGTGCCACCACCACCTGTACCGCCATCGGTACCATCACCACCCGTACCACCACCACCTGTACCGCCATCGGTACCACCACCACCTGTACCGCCATCGGTACCACCACCACCCATACCGCCATCACTACCACCACCACCCGTACCGCCACCTGTACCGCCATCGGTACCGCCGCCACCACCACCACCCGTACCGCCATCGGTACCACCACCACCTGTACCGCCATTGGTACCACCACCACCCATACCGCCATCGGTACCACCACCACCCATACCGCCATCGGTACCACCACCACCCATACCGCCATCGGTACCACCACACAGGCCCACTACTAATACCTCCATCGGTACTACCACACAGACCGCCACCACTACCACCAGCAGTACCATTACACAGGCCCACCAATAAGCACTGCCATAATGTCCCAAAGGGTTTACACACCTGAGGAGGCATATGCCATTCTTGCCATGTCGGATGATGAGAGCAGCGGGGAGCTCCCATTATCCGATTCTGGTTCGGAATACGAGCCAGTGGAGGATAGTGGCTCAGAGTCCGAGTCCCCGGAGGAAACCGTCCCTCCCAAAAGAATGCGATCGGCACCAAGATCAGCACCAAGATCAGGAGAACTGCCCACCACCAGCAGCGCCATACCCCAGGAAGAGGAGCCCAGTACAAGCAATGGAAATGCACGCCCAACCCGAAGAATCCAGCCCCAATCCTACCTTCCCGATGCCCTGGCAAACCCCTTATGGTTGCCTGCCAACTCAGGATCCGCTATCATCCCCCCTTTCACCGCACAGCCAGGTGTGCAGCCTGACACTACAAATTTTTCTAAATTTGATTATTTTTGTTTATTTTTCCCACAAGATTTGCTGCAGAATATAGTGGATCAAACGAATCTGTATGCATCCCAATTTATTGCTGCCAACCCCGATTCTTCCTACGCCCGCATGTTCCAGTGGCGGCGTCTAACATTGGAGGAATTTAAATTATTTTTGGGCCTTATGTTCAATATGGGGCTTACAAAAAAGAACGAAGTCCATTCATATTGGTCCAAACGCCCCATCCAACACATGCCCATATATTCCGCTGTCATGTCCAGGAAAAGAAACGACATGATTATGCGCTTTCTCCACTTCAATGACAATTCACAGTGCCCTCCCCGAGATCATCCCAACTACGACAAATTGTACAAGATACGCCCCCTAATCAATGCCTTTTCCCAGCGATTTGAAGAAGTTTTCATCCCAGACCAAAAAATTTGTGTGGACGAGTCCCTCGTACATTTCACCGGCCGACTGCAGTTCAAGCAGTACATACCAAGCAAGAGAGCCAGGTATGGGTTAAAATTAAATAAATTATGTGATCGAGCCACTGGATACGTCTGCAAATTCAGGATCTACGAAGGCAAAGACTCCCAGCTCCAGCCCCGTGATTGCCCCACATATATTGGAACCAGTGGGAAAATTGTCTGGGAGTTGGCATACCCCCTGTTCGGAAAAGGTTACCATTTATATGTTGATAATTATTATACCAGCCTGCCCCTTTTTCGCCACCTTTACAGTAAACAAACCCCGGCCTGCGGTACCTTAAAAAAAAACCGGAAGGGATTCCCACAAAATTTATTGACAAAAAAATTGCGACCTGGAGAATCGGCATCCATGAGGAACGAGGAGGTGTTGGCCATGAAGTGGAGGGACAAGAAAGATGTCCACATCCTCTCTACGATCCACAATGACACCATGGTGGAGATCCCAAGAAGACGCGGCTCCATTGTAAAGCCTGAATGTGTCCACGACTACAATTTGTACATGGGGGGGGTGGATTTAAACGACCAGATGCTACAGCCCTACTTATCAACCAGAAAGTCCCATTATTGGCACAAAAAAGTTGCGTTTCACCTGTTTCACATGGCCCTTTTTAATTAGTTTGTCTGCTACCAAAAAGCAACTCAAAATCACCGACTCCACTACCTCCAATATATCGAAGATATCATCGATAGGATAGGATAGGACACCTCTGCCTGCTACCTGGACCTGTGCTTTGGCTGTGCTCTGGCTGTGCTGACAGTATCTCTGCCTGTGCGAACTATGGACAGTATTCCTGCCTGCTGCCTGGATGATTGCTTTTGCTGTCGCTGACCTCATCCCTGCCTGCTGCCTGGACCGATGCTCTCCTCTGTGGACCACTGCACTTCTAAAACCACAGGTAATCTTTTGTTATTTGGTATGTACCTGCTATGTGTTAGATATATGAAGGGCCTTCAAAAATGTGATCGGTAGTCAGAAAATGATATGTGCAATTAATGCTGCTAGAATGCCTGGAGGTGCTACTTGGATGTTGGGCCTCTGTATGTGGCCAGGCTGTGTAAAAGTCTCAAACATGTGGTATCGCCATACTCAGGAGGAGTAGCAGAATGCATTTTGGGGTGTAATTTTTGCTATGTACATATTATGTGTTAGAAATATCTTATAAATTGACAACTTTGTGTAAAAAAAATGCATTTTAATTTTTTCTCCACATTTTCCAAAACCTTCTGGAAAAAAATGAATCGTTCAAAAGACTCATAATGCCTCATAGATTATACGTTGGGGTGTGTGCTTTCAAAAATGGGGTCATTTTGTGGAAAATTCTATTGTCCTGGTGCTCCAGGGCCTTCAAAATTGTAATAGGTGGTTGAGAAAGGATATGTGCGATTTATGCTTGTAGAACGCCTGAAAGTGCTACTTCAATGTTGGGCCTCTGTATATGGCCAGGCTGTGTAAAAGTCTCACACATGTGGTATCGCTATACTCGGGAGGAGTAGAAGAATGCATTTTGGGGTGTTATTTTTGCTATGTATATGCTATGCGTTAGAAATATCTTATAAATGGACAACTTTGTGTAAAAAAAATGCATTTTCATTTTTTCTCCACATTTTCCAAAACCTTCTGGAAAAAAATGAACCATTCAAAAGACTCATAATGCTTCATAGATTATACGTTGGGGTGTGTACTTTCCAAAATGGGGTCATTTTGTGGAAAATTCCATTGTCCTGGTGCTCCAGGGCCTTCAAAAGTGTAATAGGTGGTTGAGAAAGGATATGTGCGATTTATGCTTGTAGAACGCCTGAAAGTGCTACTTCAATGTTGGGCCTCTGTATGTGGCCAGGCTGTGTAAAAGTTTCACACATGTGGTATCGCTACACTCAGGAGGAGTAGCAGAATGTATTTTGGGGAGTAGTTGCAATTATGCATATGCTGTGTGAGAGAAAAAAACTGTTAATATGACCAGTTTGTGTAAAAAAAAAATAAAAAAAAAATTTAATTTTCCCAAGAATTGTGGGAAAAAAATACAACTTCAAAAAACTCACCACGCCTCTTAGTAAATACCTTGGACTGTCTACTTTCCAAAAAGGGGTAATTTTGGGGTATTTGTACTTTCCTCGCTTGTTAGTGTCTCAAGAAATGAGATAGGCCTTCAGTACATCAGGCGTGATCAGATGTGATACATTTTCAGTGATTGCCACCATAGTTTGTAGACTCTATAACTTTCACAAAGACCAAATAATATACACTAATTTGGGTTCATTTTACCAAAGATATGTAGCAGTATACATTTTGGCACAAATTTATGAAGAAAAATTACTTATTTGCAAAATTTTACAATAGAAACTAAAAAAAAGTGTTTTTTTTTAAAAAAAATTGCTGTTTTTTTGCTTATATCGCAAAAAATAAAAAACCCAGTGGCGATTAAATACCACCAAAAGAAAGCTCTATTTGTGAGAAGAAAATGATAAAAATTTTGTTTGGATACAGTGTAGCATGACTAAGTAATTGTCATTCAAAGTGTGAGAGTACTGAAAGCTGAAAATTGGTCTGGGCGGGAAGGTGCATAAGTGCATGGTATTGAAGTGGTTAAAGGAACCTATTTAGAAAATAAAAAAACGAACCTTTACAACCCCTTTAATATTGGGCTTTCAAAATATTCAACATGTTAAACAACCCTTGGCTGATTTCATTAGAATATTCTTTGTATAAATCCATTATGAACAATAAGTTTGTTGCCCCGGCTGACAAGGATTGCATAAGTCTAACGTGCTTGCTATACAGCGTATACTTGATTCTTATACTGTCAAAAGGCTTGTCTTACTGTTATTTTATTGTCTTTCACTTGTATGGGATTTTTTTTTCATACCTTACTTGTTATTTGACAAAACTTATATATGAACATTCAAGCAAAAAAAGAAACCCAAAGTTTTCATGTATAGTTTTATGAATAATGCAACAGGTAATAATAGTGACTTAAAAAGGAGTAGTAAATCTGAAAGAACATGGTAATACATGTAAAACAAAAATTACAACAGTACCAAATATGTATGAAAAAAAAACCATACTTGACTGCAGGACTGGATTTTAATACAGACCTTTCGTATAAGGTGTCAGAAGAACAACATTTGAACAGGCTGTTCAAGGATAAATTACTTACTGGCAGGGCTTTTTTTCTCAGACAATAGGTGCAGGAACTCCCCCGTTCCGAGTTTCCCCTTTTCTCCGGCCCTACCAACCTCCCAGTACCGTCCCTTTTAGCCCTGGTTCACACTGGTGCGATTTGACATGCGATTTGACATGTCAAATCGGCAAAATTTGCCGCAAATTGCGGGCAATGGCACCGTCCTAATCGGTGCGACGCCGCATCTGCGGCGCTGCACCGATTACAAAAAGTAGTTTTTGTACTACTTTTTGCGATTTCAGCCGCGATTTACATTGACATCTGTTTCAGATGTCTTTGAAATCGCGGCCGAAATCGGGACTGCCAGCGGGAGTGAAATCGTGCGAGTTCAGCTGAACTCGCAGGTTTCACTCCCGCAGCCCCAGTGTGAACGTGGGCTTAGACAATATAGGACCAAGTATCATTTTGTGGTGCTAAGTAATTTCTATGGAATTTGGTAATGATATCAAGAAAAGCAGTAAAATAAATCCCCTGCAGCCAGCAACAATAGATCCCCCTGACAACAATGGACTACCCACAACAAAATTTCCCCACCAGCAACAATAGACTCCCGGCAGCATCAACAGATCTCCGCACAGCCAGCATTAATAGACTCTCTGGCAGCCATCAACAATAGATCCCTCCCCAACAGTAGATCTCTTTCAGCAACAACTGACCCCCCAGCAACATAAGACCCCCCCAGCAACAATAGGTTTCCCACCAGCAACAATAGACCCCCCTGCAAAAATAGATCCCCAGCAGTGAGCATCAATACCCTGCAGCACACCCCAGCACCCCTTGCCATTACATACAGTCAGTCCAGGAGGTGCCAGAACTGCGTTCCTCTGCGTTCCCGCTGAAAAAAAGCCCTGCTTACTGGGAACCATTCTTTTGGAGCCACTGTTATGTAAAATTGTCAACTATTTACAGATTAATCAGTGCCTAAATATGGTAATGACCAAGAAGCTAGCGAAACTTCAGTCCAACTCATTAAAACTTTTAAGTACATTCACCTTTCTGACAAATGCCAATTTACCTGGTTTCTAGTCTGAGCTTGTCTGGCTGAAATTACATTTTTTAACAAGCATTGTTGTGCACATTTATATACAATGTGTTAAGGCAGCCATTTGAATAGGCTTCCTAACGCACCAAAAAAGGTGAATGTACAATTTTTAGCAATGCGGAACACCATAACACATGGTAGAGAAATACGGTTCATTGCGCTGAATTGCAGAACAGATGTGCAGGAAAAGGATTATTGGACGCCATTCTGAATGAATGGCACCACAGTGCACCATCGCATATAACGTGTGCAACTGTCTGCATACAGTCTTACACATTTACCCAGCACCTGGGTTTTATATAGTTATTTTCAGTTAACCAGCATGGCCCTTTAAATCAAAGCTTTACATCCATCAATGAGAGAATAGGCACATTTATCAATTTTGTCACACAGCAAGGCAATGCTAAACAAGAGCAGCGAGACAGATGATGCAACTTTGTAGTTAATCTGTTGCACAAGGAGCTATATAAGGTCTGGAGGGGCTACTCTGCGTCTTCTTCCCCAACTGTAACCCAAATAAATACATACAACAAATTCATGACAAAATGTTAGATCCCCAGTCTATTAAGCCATTCCAATCCTTCAAAAATCCCTCCCAGACTCCTAAGTTTTGTTTCATTTGTCTAGTCATCCTTATTTTGTGATGTGCCTTGGTGAGCCCCTTTATTCCAAACTCTAGAAGACAACCTATTGGTATCACCTTAACAACAATGTCATGTGACCTCAACAGGCTCTGCATTTACTTTGCCCTACAAGCCTCTCCAACCACCCTCACCTTCGCTAACATCAGCTACTTACCTCTCAGTAACCTGCAAACACCCTTCTTTCAGTCAATTTCAATCCCTAGGTACAAAAAGCAAGTGGAGAAATAATGTTTTCTTGGGGGCTTTCCCTATCAGTAGAAATTCATCAAAGTAGTGCATGACTCCACCCTACCCTGCCATTTCCTCTATGCACCACTGCAGGAAAGAGCTAAAGGTCCTAAACAAGCAGCAGCCAACCCATTGGCAGACATAAAATTGTCACTTGAGTTGAGTTGAGAGGTATCATAACCACTTCCATACAGGGCTTTTTGTACCTATTCAATACCGGGCCTATTTTGGCACTTCTCTCCTACATGTACAAATCATCATTCTTTTGCTAGAAAATTACTCAGAACCCCCAAACATTATATAAGTTTTTTTAGCAGACACCCTAGGGAATAAAATGACGGTCATTGCAACATTTTTTCTTGCACAATATTTGCGCAATAATTTTTCAAACGCCTTTTTTTAAAAAAAAAATGGTTTCATGAATTAAAAAATAACAAAACAGTAAAGTTAGCCCAATTTTTTGGGAACATATGAAAGATAATGTTACGCCGAGTAAATAGATACCTAACATGTCACGCTTTAAAATTGCGCACACTCATGGAATGGCGCCAAACTTCGGTACTTAAAAATCACCATAGGCGACGCTTGAATTTTTTTTACAGGTTACCAGGTTAGAATTACAGAGGAGGTCTAGTGCTAGAATTGTTGCACGCGCTCTAACGCACGCGGCGATACCTCACATGCGTGGTTTGAACGGCGTTTACATATGTGGGCGACTTACGTGTGCATTCGCTTCTGATTGCGAGCTACCGGGGACAGGGGCGTTTTAATTTTTTTTTTATTTATTTATTTATTTTACTTATTTATTTATTTTTTTACAATGATTTTACTTTTTTTTTTTTTTTTTTGATCACTTTTATTCCTATTACAAGGAATGTAAACATCCCTTGTAATAGGAATGTGTGTGACAGGTTCTCTTTATTGAGAGATGCGGGGTCAAGAAGACCCCACATCTCTCCTCCAGGCTGGAAAGCATGAGATCAGTGAAAAAATTTTCACTGATTTCATACTTACAGCCGCAATGGCGGCTTTGTTTACATTTGAGGACCCGGGCGTGACGTCATCACATCGTGCCCGGGCCTCCGACGATCATAGAGATGACTGGTGACCATCTGGTCACCAGTCATCTCTATGCTCATCACGTGACTCCACCAACGATGCCGGAAGATTCGCTCCGGGTCCCCGATCGCACGGGGGAGCCCGGAGAAGCACCGGATGGCGGCGGGAGGGGGGGTGTCCCCTCCCGCCGCCTATAAGAACGATCAAGCGGTGGAACCGCCGCTATGATCGTTCTTATGGTGCACAGAATCGCCGGCACTTTAAAAGGATATCTGAATGATGCCTCTAGCTGCAAGCATCATTCAGATATCCCCCTACAAAGCCGAGGACATCATATGACGTCCACCCAGGATGGGAGATCCCATCTGTGGACGTCATTTGTCTATGGCTGGGTAGGGAAGTGGTTAATATAGCGCGGTCTTACCCCGAAGGGTCCCGACGCGCATAGCAGAGTTTCTGGGAAAAGAGGACCCAGGAACCAGAAGCAGCACAGAGTGGCAGAAAGGGTGGAAGATTAAGGCTACGCAGGGAAGGCTTGCGTGAAAAGCCAAGTCTTCAGTAGCCCGCCCAAACTTCAGTTTGCAGCCTGTGAACTTACTCCTGTCTTGTTGAGGTCTAAATGCAGACTATTTTGGGCTAAACGGCCATTCCTCCTTCATATTCTTTACTATGTCCAGGCATACTGCACCCTACCCACATAGTCCATTATGACATCATTCAGTGACCTGCTCCAGGGGTATGAAAGGTGGTATACTAATTATATTTTCCCTTTTTTTGGCATCATCCCCAGAGGTAAACTTTGGGTAGAGTTGCCGCCTCATCCCTTTAAAACCGAACACATATTAATTACACAGATTCTGTGGCTGATTAAGGTGGTAATTAAACTCACTTGGTGCCTTACCTGTATTAAATTAGCCTCAGAACCTGTGTAATTCATATGTGTTCGGGTTTAAAGGGATGAGGTGGCAACCCTAGCTTTGGGTGGATTTTTGAAAGGGCCAGCCATCCTGCCCAGGCTGACTTCTTTGTCAATCTTTTCCCTGAAAGCCCTTAGAAATTCCCCACAGATTTCAAATTTACCCATTTCTCGGTCCCTTGACACTGGCCTTTGAAATCCTAATTCAAACACCTACCTGATCATTTCTGTTGCCTTCTTACTTGGATATTTTCAGAGCCAATCATCCTGTGCAACTCCATAGGTGTCAATGCTCTTCCCAGAGGCACAAATAAACTTTCTCTCACCCATTTCTGCTGCCTTTCTAGCTGCACACTCAAATTTGGCATGCCTTCAACAGTTGGCACAGGCATACAACACATCTGAATCAGAATTGGAATCGACCTCACCCGTATAGACAATGCTGTCCTCCTATTTTGCATACTTAACCACTCCAACCCTCAAACTCACAGGCTGGTCATAACACCGTCTTCTTACAATTCGCGCCACAGACACACTTTCTCTAGCATTGGATGCTGCTATAAAATATCTTCTGTATTCTTGTATGCAGCGGTTAATTAAGCAAGCCTTTTTCTTTAGGATGAAATTAATGAATGAAAGGCTGTCCCTGCTGCCCTTGCTTTTGCAACCGTGGCCCTGATGATTTTCCTACCATGCTATGGGGCTGTGCTAATCATGCACTAGCTTTGCATTGTAAAAGGGGGGACTGTAACGTAAAGAGGAGCACTGTGATGTAAAGGGGGGGGGGCTGTCATATAAAGACAGGCCACTATGAAGTAAAGGGGGGCGCTGTGATGTAAAGGGGGGCTGTTATGTAAAGGGCAGACTACAATAAAAAAGGTGTATTTAAAGTGGGGCTGTTTTGTAATTGGGGATTGTATTGTAAAGGGGGGACAGTAACGTAAAGAGGAGCACTGTGATGTAAAGGGGGGACTGTCATATAAAGAAAGGCCACTATGAAGTAAAGGGGGGCTCTGTGATGTAAAGGGGGGCTGTTATGTAAAGGGCAGACTGCAATAAAAAAAGGTGTATTTAAAGTGGGGCTGTTTTGTAATTGGGGATTGTATTGTAAAGGGGGGACTGTAACGTAAAGAGGAGCACTGTGATGTAAAGGGGGGCTGTCATATAAAGAAAGGCCACTATGAAGTAAAGGGGGGCTCTGTGATGTAAAGGGGGGTTGTTATGTAAAGGGCAGACTGCAATAAAAAAAGGTGTATTTAAAGTGGGGCTGTTTTGTAATTGGGGATTGTATTGTAAAGGGGGGACTGTAACGTAAAGAGGAGCACTGTGATGTAAAGGGGGGGCTGTCATATAAAGAAAGGCCCCTATGAAGTAAAGGGGGGCGCTGTGATGTAAAGGGGGGCTGTGATGGAAATGGGGGGGATGTTGATGTGAAGGGGAGGACTGATGACACTGATGTAAAGAGGGGACTGTACTGTGAAGGGGGAACAAAGACACTGATGTTATTGGGGGGGTTTTGATGTGAAGGATCTGAGTCACAGATATAAGATGACCTCTGCTGGAAGAAAAATTTACCTTAATACATTTTTACCCCTGCTTTATGGTGAAAGTATGAGGTCCAGATAGCCAGTACTGTGAGGGGGTTAGCTCGGCAGCGGGTGTGTGTGACCCCCGGGATGGGCTCCCCACACAAAACAGGCCCAGCAAACGGAGGTTGTGGTTTTCAAAATCAAAAAAAGGTGCGGTTTATTTTCTATTTACAGTGACAAAACACAGCAAAGCAAAAGAAACATAACCAAAATAAATCCTGGTCAAGTTGACCTCTGACTAAACATACAGGTTTCCTAACTAACAACTGGGATCAGCCTAGTGCTGTCCTAGTCCCTAAGTCCCTGGTTTAGTAAAAGTCCAAACAAATAGCCACACAGGCTTTGCCTCACCGCACAGGGGTTCACTCTCCCTAGACAGTCCACACAGGTCTGGTTCCAGGCATGAGCTAACATCTAATGAAGCTGGGAGTTCTTATAGAGGCCTAAATGAGCTGACAAGGTTCAGCTGGTCTCCTCATCTCTGTCTGCACGACGCCCCACACTCTCCCTAGAGGTATGAGTCATCCATGAGCCCACTAGCCTTATACAACTCTCCACCTAGTTGTATAAGTCGGCGTAAAGCCTGAATCTGGGCGAAATATATCTACCCCCCTGGATGCAACCAGGTGACTTTACCTTCCTGCTGTCACATACCCCCCCCCCTCTTGTTTTAACCTCGGGGTTGGAACACCAGCAATCAGGCATTCATGTACTCGAGACAAAGCATCCACATTCCCCATTTGAACGCCAGGGCGATGCTTTACTGTGAAGTTGAATTCCTGGAGGGCCAGGAACCACCTATTCACTCTTCTATTTGTTTCCTTGTTTTGAGCCATCCACTTTAACGGAGCGTGATCCGTAACCATGTCAAAGTGCCTACCTAGCAGGTAGTACCGAAGGGAATCTAGAGCCCACTTCACCGCTAAACACTCCTTTTCAACGGTGGCGTAATTTACCTCATGGGACTTCAACTTCCTGCTGAGGTAAATGACTGGGTGCTCTTCCCCGTTCCAGACCTGGGACAATACTGCTCCTAACCCCACATCTGACGCATCACTTTGTACGACAAAGTCTTTAGAGAAGTCGGGTGAGTACAACACTGGCTGGCTACATAAGGCTTGTTTCAAGAATTGGAATGCTGCCTCAGCCTCGGGGGTCCATTTAATCATGACCGACCCTTTCCCCTTCGTCAGCTTGGTTAGGGGCACAGCCTTAGAAGCAAAGTGGGGAATGAATCGCCGATAATACCCAGCGATTCCCAGAAAGGCTTGTACCTGCTTCTTGCTGTTGGGACGTGGCCAACTCTGGATGGCCTCGACTTTGTTGAGTTGGGGTTTTATTACTCCCCTCCCAATGGTGTACCCAAGATATTTGGCCTCCTCCTGCCCAATGGTACACTTCTTGGGGTTAGCCGTAAACCCCGCTTCCCGAACAGAGTCCAGGACTGCTTGCACTTTTGGCAGATGTGAGGCCCAATCTGTGCTATGGACAATTACGTCATCCAGGTAAGCCGCAGCATACTTCCGATGGGGCCTCAGCATCTGGTCCATTTTCCGCTGGAATGTGGCCGGCGCATTCTGTAACCCGAACGGCATTCTTTTATATTGGAACGCCCCGTCTGGGGTTACAAATGCGGTTTTCTCTTTGGCCGACTTGGCCAGGGGGATTTGCCAATACCCTTTTGTGAGGTCAAGAGTCGTCATGTATCGGGCTGTTCCCAGCCGGTCGATCAACTCATCTATACGTGGCATGGGGTAGGTGTCAAATTTTGTAACTTTGTTCAACTGACGAAAATCGTTACAAAATCGCCAGCTCCCATCCGGTTTAGGCACCAACACGATGGGACTAGACCAATCACTTTGGGACTCCTCTATCACCCCTAAGTTCAGCATTTTCTGTACTTCCTCCCGTATTGCCTCCCGTCGAGCCTCTGGGATCCGATAGGGTTTTAACTTCACCCTTTCACCGGGCGGGGTAATGATGTCATGCTCTACCCCAGATGTTTGTCCCGGCAGCTCAGAGAATACCTCCTTGTTGCGAAGCACAAACTCCTTAACCTCCTGTTGTTGGGGTTGTGACAAGGTGGCTGCTATTCCAACCTCAGGAATCACGCAACCAGTTTGAGCTGGTGACCAAGTGTCTGCGACTAGGGACTCTCTATCCCTCCAGGCTTTCAACAGATTAACGTGATAGATCTGTTCGGGCTTTCGCCTTCCTGGTTGTCTGACCTTGTAATTCACTTCGCTCACTTTTTCCATTATCTCGTAGGGGCCTTGCCATTTGGCAAGGAATTTACTTTCAACCGTAGGGACAAGTACCAATATCCTATCCCCCGGGGAAAAGGTACGGGTCTTGGCTCCACGGTTGTACACTCTCTGCTGTGCCAACTGCGCTTGGGCCAAATGTTCCTTCACGATGGGCATTACCTGTGCAATTCGATCTTGCATCAGGGCGACATGCTCAATCACACTCCTGTGGGGAGAACTCTCACTTTCCCAAGTTTCCTTGGCAATATCCAACAGCCCTCTTGGGTGTCTCCCATACAGTAACTCAAAGGGGGAGAATCCCGTAGAGGATTGGGGCACCTCCCTAATAGCAAACATCAAATAAGGAAGTAAACAGTCCCAATCCTTTCCATCTCTATCCACCACTTTCTTCAACATTTGTTTTAGGGTTTTGTTGAATCTTTCAACCAGCCCATCGGTTTGGGGGTGATACACAGACGTACGCAATTGCGTCACTTTGAACAATTTACACAGCTCTTTCATAACCCGGGACATAAAGGGTGTACCTTGGTCCGTAAGCAGTTCTTTACAAATACCCACCCGGCTAAAAACAAGAGATAGCTCTTTGGCTATGGTTTTGGCCGAGGTATTTCGGAGAGGGATCGCTTCTGGATAACGGGTGGCATAGTCCATTATAACTAATATGTACTGGTGCCCCCTAGTGGACTTGATTATAGGACCTACCAAATCCATGGCGATCCTCTCAAACGGGACCTCAATGATGGGTAGAGGGACCAGCGGGCTACGGAAATGTGGCATCGGGGCCAACCTCTGACACACAGGGCAGGAGGAACAATAATTTTCTACGTCCTTCATCACCCCCGGCCAATAGAATCTCTGTAATACCCTCTCTCGGGTTTTCTCTGTCCCCAGATGACCTCCAAGAATGTGCCCATGGGCCAACTCCAACACCAACTTCCTGTAAGGTTTGGGCACCACAAGCTGCTCAACGGTTTCTTCTGCCCTTTTTGCCACCCGATACAGTAGGTCCTTCTCTACGCTGAAGTATGGGTAAGTGCAGGTATTATCTGGGTTCACTAACTCACCATCTATTTTCACTACGTTTTCCCGTGCCTTTATTAGGGCGGGGTCTTTCAACTGTTCTGTGGCAAAGTTTTCCCTGTGAACCTCAAGATCAGAAAACTCCACAGACGGTAGGTCTTCGTCTGAGGAGGTGGGCTCCTCTCCAGTTTCTTGAGTCTCCCCTGCCAATACTGATAAGGGAAATTCCGGAGAGTCCTCACCACTCTCAGGGGAGTTCTGGCTATCACATTCCTGGTACATAGGGGCACCAGTGAGGGGCTCAGGATCATCCCACAGTTCCCAGAACTTCGGAAAATCCCTTCCCACAATGGCGTCATGCGGTAACTGAGATACTAAGCCCACTGGATGAGAGAGGGTACCTTTGGGGGTCTCGAAACACACTGTAGTCACTGGATACTCTCGGGTGTCCCCATGCACACAAATAACAGCTACCTTGCTATTCCCAGAGACCTCTGTTTTAACTAACTCAGCCTTTATCAGGGTCACAAGGCTACCTGAATCCAGCAATACCACAACATTTCTACCATTAACACACATTTTGCATAAATGTTTCTCAGTTCCTCGAATGGCAGTGCATGCGACTGTCGCACACAGCGACTGACGTCTGCCCGTCAGAAAGTCACACTGCATGGGTTCCTCCACAACCGGGCAATTGGCTGCAATATGTCCCGCTTGCCGGCAGCGGTAGCAAACGATCCTTCTTGCGGCCTCTTGAGCCGCTGATTTCCCAGGCTGTTCTCGCCAAACTTGGGGTAGAGCTCCCACCCTCTCACTCTCTCCACCCTCACCCCTTGGAATCCTCTTATCCGCCCCTGGGGATGGTCTGGTCTTAGGGTGGAAAGTCCGAGTGTCTCTGGAAGAGGCCGTCAGGTTCTCTGTAGCCAAGTATTTCTCCACACGATCCACAAGACCATCGGCCGTCTCTGGGTCTCCATGGCTTACCCACTTTTGGATGGCAGTAGGAAGAGCTCTCAAAAACCGATCCATTACAACACGTTCCACAATCTTTGGTGCGGACAAAGTCTCTGGCTGTAGCCACTTTCTGCTCAGGTGAATGAGATCATACATTTGAGACCTGGGGGGTTTTCCAAGCTGGAAAGTCCAGTTATGCACACGCTGAGCCCGGACAGCCTGGGTGACACCCAGCCTTGCCAATATTTCAGCTTTTAGCATCACATAGTCTTTTGCTTGGTTAGGCTCTAGGTCATAGTAAGCTTTCTGCGATTCACCAGTTAACAGAGGAGCCACCAGTCCAGCCCACTGCTCCTCAGGCCACTTTTCTCTTTCAGCGGTCCTTTCAAATGTGGTCAAAAATACCTCTGGATCATCCTCTCCAGTCATTTTTGGCAATAAACGACTCACCCCAAAGGACGCGGTATTAGTGGGACGGCTTTCCTCACTGGTCTGCGGACGTTGCTGCATTACTGCTTCCATCTGTTGTTGTAGTCTCTGCTCTTGCTTCTGCAACAGGTCTATGAAGCGGACCTCAGATTGCTGCTGGGCTCGTTGCTGAGCCTCCAGACTCTGTTGCAAAGTTGCGTTTGTCTGCTGCTGGGCTGCAAGGCTCCTTTGCAAACCTGCATTTGTCTGCTGTTGATTGGCATTTGCTAGAGCCAGCTGCTTCAGTATCTCCTCCATGCTGGCTTAAAAAAAACTGCCACTGGTTCTCCACCAACTGTGAGGGGGTTAGCTCGGCAGCGGGTGTGTGTGACCCCCGGGATGGGCTCCCCACACAAAACAGGCCCAGCAAACGGAGGTTGTGGTTTTCAAAATCAAAAAAAGGTGCGGTTTATTTTCTATTTACAGTGACAAAACACAGCAAAGCAAAAGAAACATAACCAAAATAAATCCTGGTCAAGTTGACCTCTGACTAAACATACAGGTTTCCTAACTAACAACTGGGATCAGCCTAGTGCTGTCCTAGTCCCTAAGTCCCTGGTTTAGTAAAAGTCCAAATAGCCACACAGGCTTTGCCTCACCGCACAGGGGTTCACTCTCCCTAGACAGTCCACACAGGTCTGGTTCCAGGCATGAGCTAACATCTAATGAAGCTGGGAGTTCTTATAGAGGCCCAAATGAGCTGACAAGGTTCAGCTGGTCTCCTCATCTCTGTCTGCACGACGCCCCACACTCTCCCTAGAGGTATGAGTCATCCATGAGCCCACTAGCCTTATACAACTCTCCACCTAGTTGTATAAGTCGGCGTAAAGCCTGAATCTGGGCGAAATATATCTACCCCCCTGGATGCAACCAGGTGACTTTACCTTCCTGCTGTCACACTTAATACATTTTTACCCCTGCTTTATGGTGAAAGTATGAGGTCCAGATAGCCAGTACTCATGTACTGTATGTGTACATCTCTACTGTACATCAAAATTATGAATACATAATTTCAGAACAAACTTCCTGTGGATGTTTGCCAATGATTAACTTTTGGAGCAGTGTTTGTAGATTTTCAAAGGTTGTACATCTTTTCTGGCTTGTAGACTAGTCAGACTGGCTTTGGCTCTATGCGGAGTGTTTATTATCTTGGTAAGCAAATATCTTTGAAGACTGTTCCATTTTTGCTGTGGCTTCCTTCCTGATGTAGTCAAACAGAAGTGCGTGCTTCTCAGCGTGTGGCAAACATCTTTTTGGTTATGGGACATCAACAGCTTTAGCTCACAACAGCTTACATTATGAAGTAAATGTATCTCCTTTTAGTTAGTTTAACAACTGTCCATCCAAGGCCTATTTGTCATGAGTAAACCATTACTGATCATTAGGCTATAAGGTATAAATTGCAACATAATATAAGACATCCGTACAGACAACTAAAATGCCTTAAGCCCCGTACACACGATCCGAAAATCGTACGAAAAATACTGCATTCGAATCGATCGTACGATAATCGGATCGTTAGTACAGAGCTTTCAAGAGCCGATCAGGACAGTTCATCCGATATTATTCTATCGGACATGCACGGAAATTTTTTTCGTACGATGCCAGATCCTACGATTTTCGTTGAAGCATTACAGCCGTCGTTGGAAAATGCAATACAAATGCATTACAACACATGACATCACTTCTGATTTTTTATTCTGTCGTACGAGAATTTTCGTGACTTTAGTAAACTCATCAGATTCGACGTGAGATTAGCATGCAAAAAAAACGGACGATCATTCGTCCGATAATCGGATCGTGTGTACAGGTCTTTAGTTAAAGCGGAGGTCCACCCAGAAAAATGTTTTACTTTAAAAATCCTAAAAAAAAAAGAAAAAAAATGTATAGAAAAAAAAAATGTTTTATATTCACCCGAAATGCCTGTTGCTATGCGGAAGTCCCCTAATCTGCCTCTACTGTGCCTCTTCCTTGTCCTCGGATTGAGAACTTCCGTTTCCTCTTCTTGTAAAAGGGGCACGATGCCTTCTGGGAACTGTGTGTATCCCAGGAGGAAAGCCGATCGATCGCCATGGCGAGGCCGACATCGCGGGCGAGTAGGACAGGTAAGTGTCCTTATTAAAAGTCAGCAGCTACACTGTTAGTAGCTGCTGATTTTTTTTTTTTTTTTTAAACTGGCTGCACCTCCGTTTTAATATGAAAAGTTTCCTAAAATTTGCTGCAATGGCTATCAATATACCAGAGAACAAATATTTGTGTTATCTTCTATTCAGAATGTATTTTGAGCAAAAGTAAAAAAGAACCAGCATCCTCCTACACAGTGATCTTTGTTGTTCCAGCTGACGCATTCCACCCCAAATGGGATTTGAAGCTTTAAAATGCTCAGGTGTGAACGAGGGGTTAAAGAGTACTCCTTCTAGTGTTATTAACCCCTTAACGACCACTCACGGCATATATACGTCGGCAGAATGGCTCGTACAGGCACAATCATGTACCTGTACGTGGCCCTTTAACGGCCTGCCGCGTGGTCGCGCGCGCGCCGCCGGCGGCACGCTCGCGACCCTGAAGTCATCCCCGTGAGTCGGACCACGGGTCCCGTGGACTCGATCGCCGCGGGTATCCCCGCGATCGTCTCACGGAGGGATGAAGCGGGGAGATGTTAGTGTAAACACAACATCTCCCCACTCGTCTACTGACACTATCACCGATCTACGCTCTGTGTAATCAGAGCGGAGAACGGTGACGTGTCACTCGTAGCCACGCCCCCACACAGTAGTAATCACTCCCTTAGGCACACTTAACCCCTTCAGTGCCCCTAGTGGTTGACCCCTTCACTGCCAGTGTCATTTTTACAGTAACCAGTGCATTTTTATTGCACTGATCGCTGTAAAACTGACAATGGTCCCAAAAATGTGTCAAAAGTGTCCAATGTGTCCGCCATAATGTCGCAGTCACGAAAAAAATCGCTGATCGCAGCCATTACTAGTAAAAAAAAAAAAAAAATTATAAAAATGCCATAAAACGACCCCCTATTTTTATAAACACTATAACTTTTGCGCAAACCAATCAATAAACGCTGATTGCGTTTTTTTTTACCAAAAATATGTAGAAGAATACGTATCGGCCTAAACTGAGGAAAAAAAATGTTTTTTTTTATATATTTTTGAGGGGTATTTATTATAGCAAAAAGTAAAAAATATTGATTTTTTTTCAAAATTGTCGCTCTATTTTTGTTTATAGCGCAAAAAATAAAAACCGCAGAGGTGATCAAATACCACCAAAAGAAAGCTCTATTTGTGGGGGAAAAAAGGACGTCAATATTGTTTGGGAGCCACGTCGCACAACCGCGCAATTGTCAGTTAAAGCGATGCAGTGCTGAATCGCAAAAAGGGGCCTTGTCTTTATGCTGCGTATTGGTCCGGGGCTTAAGTGGTTAAAGTGTTACTAAACCCAGGGCCCTGCATTCACTATATCTGGTCTCCCACAGTACACAGAATATGTATATAAACTGCTAAGTACCTTTTCTCATCAGCAGTATACAACAGTCTTTAAACTTTTATCAGTGTCTAGTTAAAGCAAGTAGAAGGAGTTTTCATTCTACACTGACTGTCCTATGAGGCTGCAGTACCCCTGACCCTCTGTCTGGGCAGTGCTGATTGGCCCTGTGCTGATCACATGCACTCTCCCAAGAAAAAAAAACTCTCCAGCAATACACACCACACTGAGTATCTGCAGAGTGCCCCCAAGGCTCTGTACTATCAGCAGATAGATTGGGGACTGTGGAAGAAGACAGGATAACAGTCTTTTTACACAATGCAGAGCATTAACCCCTTAGGTTCCACAGTGAATATAACAAGCATGCTTTATTGCAATACAGACTGATTTTACTGTTGTGGGTTTAGTAACACTTTAAGCATACTTAGTAATACACCTAAGCATACTGCCACGACATCTGCTGTGCTGCTTATTATGTGATTTTTTTGCGTTTTTGGAACGGCACTATTCATTTGAATGGGCTTTCCTCTGTTTAAAAAATGTGTCAAAGAAGCTTGTGTACCAAATTTTGGCACAGAGCCAGGCACATTGGCATTGCATTTTTTGCTGTGATTTTCATGCATTTTGTCACACAACAATCGTGGCAAAAGTGGCATTGAGAAATATTGGCACCGCAAGCGCTTTCCGTGTTTTGTTGAAATTCTGGAATCGCAGGCAGAATAGCGCGATTCTGCTCATGATTCCACTACGCTTAGGTGAGAATGGGGCCTTACACTGTCATACAGATTGTAAATTGACCATTCCCAAATCACTTTAGAAGCAATAGATTTTTTTTTTTACAGCTTCAAACAACCAAAGAAATGTAACTGAAATTAAAAATAAAGAACTGTCTCACCCGCCAAAAAAGATTTCTGATTCTGCCCCTCCATTCTCCATGCTGATTCTTGGTCTAATGAGCAGCTTGAAGGAAGAGTAATAACAGAAGGGCATTGTAACGGCACCCCAAGTATGAAAGGGGTTAACACCGTTAGGATATTCCCTTTCCAACCACACGAAAGCCACCAGACACTCCAACCAGCCGAATAAGACCCCATACGAATGATTCCCCCCCCCCCCCAGATACGAGACAACGCTCTGTATTCAAGTTCCAAAACAGGGAATGACTTTATTTTCAAAACACATGGTAACACATTTCTCTTCAAAACCCTTCCCTCCCATCCTTGAGAAACAGGGCGGGTTAAACTGTCCAATGACAATGGTGATACAGGTCAGGTGTGTTCAAACTTCTCCTTCAGTAAACAGTCTTAGCAGGAGGGGTGATTCCCCCCCCTCCTCACAGAAGACACTTCAACATCCCATAATATGCAGCCAGACGGTCGACCAGCTCCAATCCACATCGTCACAGTAGCAGACTTAATTCATAATAGACAATAGAATGCAAATCACCTTAACTCCTCACAGCAATGATTACACAACCCCCCCCCCCCCTCACAGTACACATCCAATCTAGATACAATGTATGTGCAGCATTGAATATGGCTATCATAGACCATATTGGGGTTTTCATTCACCCTGTGCCCCTAATAGAGACACAGGGTGGTTGACACATAAGAGGCATTGGGGGATCTGAAGCAAGGGTATATCATACTTTCTAAGCGATTCTGAGTTCCCCGGGCCTACCCGTTACATCTCTCCCCTTTCGGCAGGAGACTAACAGAGGAGGGGACCCCAGACGGGTTGAGTCCGAAGTTAGTCCATAGGTCCCTTCTTCTAATGCCGGTATCCACACAGTACCCCAAATAAATTGCTCCAAACAGAGCATCACTTACCCAGCCAACCTCTGCCTCTCTCAGAGAACATACCCGCCGCTGGGGAGAAGACAGGGTGACTGGGCTCAGTCTTTCATGCCGCTGGAGATCCGGGCCGACTGCCCAGCATCCCCGAGGTACACAAGTGGAGACCGAAGACCCATCCACTTGTGGTAGGTGAAAATCCCCCAGTGCTTGCAAAGCAAGGCTGACATCCTCCTGTCCCAGTGTCACACCATTTTCTGGGGTTGTGTCAGTGAGGGCCGAAGTCCCATCCAGTACCACAGGAACTCCCTCTTCTGTTAGTTGAGAGCAGAGGCCCGCGGCACTCTGCTCTGTTGCCAGCTCTTCCGCTGGGTTGCTGTGAGTGGAGACTGTAGTCCCATCCACCGATATCCGCTCGAGTGGCAGTTGTGTGCAGCGGCCAATAGCATTCTGCCCTGCTGCCAGTGATTCAGCTGGGGGTAAAGCTTTACCACCTCAGCTTGTTGCGCGAGAGATGGGCCAACTGCCCCGGCTCCCTGAAACTCCACAGTTGTTTCCGGTGCTGGGCAGAGGTTGCTAGCACTCTGCCCTGTTGCCAGCACTTCTGCTGGGGACTCCACCCCATCTGCTCTGGCTAACTGTTGGGGAGGGAAAAGGGCTGCTTCTCCCCCCTGCATCTCTGAAATCCCCTGGGAAAGAGGAACCATCACCTTCTCATCTTGGGCCTCCAAAACTGCCACGGGTGTAGAGCAGGGGTCTGCAGTACTCTGTCCTGCTGCCAGTACTTGGGCAGGCGATGCATAATCCATAACATCCTCTGAACAGTCTCTTAAGTCCATACCTTCTGTAATCTGTAGCTGGGAAGATGAGCCAACTGCCCTAGCTCCCTGGAACTCCATATCATCCACTTCAGCTTTAGGGATGGCAATCTTCAGATTTTCCACTGCCGATTCTCTGGCATGCTGCTGGACAGGTACATTCCTCCATCCAAGATCATCCCAAGCAGGAACAGGATCCTCAAGGTCAGTCAGCACTTCTGCTTTGGGGATGGCAATCTCCAGATTTTCCACTGCCGATTCTTCAGCCAGGATTTCATAGTTGTCAACTGGTATTTCCTGATAGTCCCCGGAACAGGTAGCACCACCCTGCTGCTGAGCAGATTCTAGCAGCTGTCTGTAGGCGATCTCCAGCTCCCATTCCTGAACGGCCAGAAACTCCAAATCTTCCTCTGCCCAGTGCCCTTCCGAGACATTCAGTTTTCGCTCTCTGTGCTCCATTATTTCCTCCAAACGCCACCCCCGATCACTCCCAAAGTCAGGGTCACTGGACAGCCTCCAATACAACAATCCCAGGCCATCATAGTCAAAGCCTTCCGTGGGGCTGTCATCCGCTGACCATGGGCACTCTTGGGCTACATACCACCGGAGGGCTCTCTAGCTCTCGTCCAACCACATCTCTGCCTGGATCAGCCTGCTTAACTCAGTTGTCCACTCCTGCTTTGGTTGTTCCCCCAATAACGGCATTCGTACATCATACTGCGACCAGTACCTAACATAGATGGAGGGGAGAACCTTTCCCTGGTGTTGCTGCTCGAGAGCTAGCGCTTTCTTCCAGAGTTTGCAGCGGATCGAATCAGACCATCCCAGCAGGACCTCCTCTGATACTGGTCCTCTATGCTGTATCTGCATCTCTTGTAACCTCCTTCTGACTTCCTCTTCCATGGAGGCTGGTATCTGTACCTCTCCTCTCCTTGCAGTTGGTGCTGCTGTGACTTCTGCTGCTGCAGCACCTTTTTGATGTAGCCAATTTGCGTCCACAGCCGCTATAACTAGGTCTATGATCTCTGCTGGAGGGTTAGGACCATACTGTGCCAGTCTTAGTTTAACAGTCCGATCAAAACTTGCCTCTTCGGGTGTCCTGTCTGTTACGCTGGGCCTTTCGGTTCCATCCATTTTGACTAGTTCTCTGATAATGTCCCTCTTCTTACGGTTGTTGGCTTCCCCGGTTCTCCAGTAAGTCCTTGAGGGTGGGGAGCTTTAGCCGTTCATACTGTGCTTCCATTGTCCTGTGTCCTCTTGTAGCTGTCCTTTTGGCTGTGGGGATCAATCCCACTGCTTGCCAACAATTGTAACGGCACCCCAAGTATGAAAGGGGTTAACACCATTAGGATATTCCCTTTCCAACCACACGACAGCCACCAGACACTCCAACAGCCGAATAAGACCCCATACGAATGATTCTCCCCCCAGATACGAGACAACGCTCTGTATTCGAGTTCCAAAAACAGGGAATGACTTTATTTTCAAAACACATATGTTTGGGTGTTCCGCCAATCACAGACGTCTGCTGGAAAACTGAGGATGAGAGAACGTTCGTGATAGGCGGAGAGTGTCTGCTGAGACTCGCCTATCAAGTAAGGAACAGGAAGAGACCGCGGAATTTTGAACGATGGACGCCGCGGAATTCGAACGATGGACGCCGCAGCCGCAACTTCTTTACAGGTAATATTTACAATGTAAAAATTTCTATGACTCGAGTATAAGCCGAGGGGGGGACTTTCAGCCCCAAAAAAAGGGCTGAAAATCTCGGCTTATACTCGAGTATATACGGTAATTTGCGTACAGCGTTGCATGACCGTGCAATTTCCAGTTAAAGTAGCATAGTGTCGAACAGCAAAAAATTGCCTGGTGATGAAGGGGGTAAAATCTTCCAGCGCTCAAGTGGTCAATCAAGAAATGGGAGTGACATTTGCCTGGTTATATAGTGTGACATAGAGAAGTGTGACTCACAAGACTTGTGGAACAGCATAACAAATATTTTTTTTGTTCATGGGTTTACACGTATGCATTAAATTGTATTTGGCAATATGCAAGTAGTTCCACTTTAAAGTTGCTATTTCTTGGCAGTTGCATATTTTAGCTAGTTCTTGTTAGCTCTCAGTGTTTGGTGGAAACTGAGGTAATGCATACACCCATGACCAAGAGTTAAGATAACTGTACATAGAGTATTTAAAGTGGTTGTAAACCCACTTTATAAACAAACACCTACAGGTAAAGCCTAGATTAAGGCTTACCTGTAGGTGCATGAAATATCTCCTAAACCTACACGGTTAAGGAGATATTTGCATTTAAATGCGGCGACGCTGACGTCACGCGCATGCGCATGGGGTTAACCCCATTCACAAATTCGGCTAGGTCGCAACATTCGACGACGTAGCCGAATTCGACGGATCATGCACGCATGCGCGGTACACGTCTTCGCCGCTCCGGCCAATCACAGCCCCGGAGCGGCGCTGTGATTGGCTGCAGTGGCGATACCCGGAAGTAACATTCCGGCTATCGCCGCAGCGATGGATGCGGCTAGATGAGGGACACGGACGACTTGGGGGGCCCCCGATCTAAGGTAAGTGGTACATAATGAGCTAGTATGCTAGTCATACTAGCTCATTATAGCTTTGTCTTGCAGGTTAGATAAAAAAAAAAAAATTATCGACAGGGTTTACAACCACTTTAAAGAGCAGCACAGACCACTGTGACAACGTCCACTGTCACTGTCTGGGAGTAACTGTTGTGACATCAGAAACCTATCGAAGAAATAAGAGCTAGACCAGTTAATATGCAGTGTCAGGATATTATCGGAACAACTCACGTCACTGAAGTATTTCTGTTCATCGGGTTTCACTATCTTCAAAATATCTTCTTGGCAACATATTTTCAGTGGTATGAGTAAGCAAGGGGGAAGGAGAAATTAGATAATGTCTGAGTCTAAATGAGGTTTGTATTAAAAAAAAAAAAAGTTTTGTCCTGATGTAAGTTGGAAATGCATGAGACCAGTGTTAAGCAGCTGATTTACTTTGTGACCAAATACTCATAGGGTTACTATAACTAATTAAAGTGATAAAATATACGTCCCTTTCTAACCAATGACACAACAAAGCTCTTAATTCACTCCCTGGTCATCTCTCGCTTCAACTACTGCAACTCCTTTCTCATTGGCTTACCTTTACATCTCTGTCAATCCCTCCACTGGCTTCCGCTCACCCAACAAATTAAATTCAAAATACTAACGACTACCTACAAAGCCATCCACAACTCTGCCCCCAGCTACATCACTGACCTAGTCTCTAAATACCAATCTACTTGTTCTCTTAGTTCCTCTCAAGATCTCCTGCTCTATAGCTTACTTGTCACCTCCTCCCATGCTCACCTCCAGGACTTTTCCCGAGCCTCTCCCATCCTATGAAACTCCTTACCCCAATCTCTCCGATTATCTCCTACTCTGTTAGCTTTTTTTAGACGATCCCTGAAAACCCTCTTCTTCAGAGAAGCCTATTCTACCCACACCTAACAACTGTATTTTCCTTTTCTCCATCAGCTCATCCCCAACAGTTATTACCTTTTATATCACTTGACCCTCCTTCCAGATAGTAAACTTGAATAAACAGGGTCCTCTGATTCCTCCTTTATTGAATTGCATTATAACTGTACTGTCTGCCTTCATGTTGTAAAGCGCTGCGCAAACTGTTGGCGCTATATAAATCCTGTATTATAATAATAATAATAAAAGTTGCGACAAAATATTTGAGAGAAAAAGTTACAAAAAAAAAAAAAAACATTTGTCAGGGATATTTTATGTTTGTGCATTACATAGTAACTAGATTTGGTACTTGTTTAGACTGGAGACTTTATTTGTATGTTAACCAGGAAATTGGAGCGTCATCTGCCTGATATTTAGGCTTGGTTCACATTGCAGCGACCTGAAAGTCGCAAGACTTATGGTGCGGCTTTGCCAGGCAACTTCCTGGCGATTTGAGTACTACTTTATGTGACTTTGAAGCAACTTTGAGGCAACTTTCAGGGAATGCCTGGGTAATCTTCCTGTAATGTGGGATCCAAATCACATCAATATAGAGGAGGATCTGACTTGGAAGCGACTTCCATTAAAGTCTAAGGGCACAAGTCGGATAGAAGTCGTCTTGAAGTAGTACAGGAACCTTTTCTGAAGTCGGAGAGATTTCAGTAGTGCTAATTAAAGAGGAAGTAAACCTAAAAAATGTTTTGCTGAAAAAAAAAAACCCTGCAAGAAAAAGGCATAATGAGCTAGTATGCATAGCATACTAGCTCATTATGTGGCACTTACCTCAGATCGAAGCCTCCGAAGCGCTCCTCGTTCCCCTCCGCCGCCATGTCCCCTCCGACCGTCTTCCGGGTATCGCCGCTCCGGCGCTGTGATTGGCCGGAGAGGTGATGATGTTACACGCATGCGCGCGGGGCCGGCATTCTCCCATTCAGAAAACCGGCACGCTCAGTGCGCCTGTGCCATTGTCTACGGTGCGCATGCGCCATAGACATCGGTGCAGTGTTTTCTGCAAATATCTCATTAACCGTGTAGGTTAAGGGGATATTTCTTGCACCTACAGGTAAGCCTTAATCTAGGCCTACCTGTAGGTGCAAGTTGTCACAGTAGGTTTACAACCACTTTAAGACAGCTCTTATTGACTAACATGGGATTTCACGTCACACGACTTGGGGTCTCACAAGTCAGATCCCAAGTCCCGGCAATGTGAACCAAGCATAAATAAAATAGAAATATACAGTATATACAATTCCAAACCTGTTTCGTAAAGTAGTAATGACAATAGTCTCCAGAATTTCTGGCTGCCTTCTCATATCCCTTTGGGACTTCAGTGACAATATTTACTTGGCTGTAGATCCCAGCTCTGTTCCACCCACCTTGGATTTTTGGGATTACTCCAAACTCTATTGTATACAATAAAAGATCCAACAGGGAGAGTAGGTCCTCTAATAATTATAAGAAGGCCTGAAGACCTGTGAAATCAAGTGCAGAGATCCCATGCCATCCCAGCATGATATAACGTTACCATCTGGTAAAAAATTTATTTTTTTATCTCTTAATATAAACCTATGGCATCTTCAAAGATACTGTATAAAAAAACGTTTATGTGCCTACCCACAAATTCAGCTTAAAGGGGTTGTAAAGGTTTGTTTTTTATTTTCTAAATAGGTTCCTTTAAGCTAGTGCATTGTTGGTTCACTTACCTTTTCCTTTGATTTCCCTTCTAAATGTTTTTTTTTTCTTTGTCTGAATTTCTCACTTCCTGTTTCTCCTCAGTAAACTTCACACCATCATCCGAGTGGTGTGGAGTCATCCAGAACAGCTTACTGAACAGCTTACTGAGGAGGAACAGGAAGTGAGAAATTCAGACAAAGAAAACAAAGAAAAAAAATATTTAGAAGGGAAATCGAAGGAAAAGGTAAGTGAACCAACAATGCACTAGCTTAAAGGAACCTATTTAGAAAATAAAAAACAAACCTTTACAACCCCTTTAAAAACAAATTTAATACATTGCAACTTACCAATTTGTAAATGTTGTGGCTGCATTTAGTTTTCTTTTTTTAGGGTATTTTCTTTATTTTCCCATGGTGATCTGGCCAGTATTATGCTTCCCATCCCACTCTGGGTGAAAGAGCAACAGAGACAGCAGCATTGCTAATCTGGGGAATCTGTGCTGGTGTTGGATGCAGAATTAGGGTCCATTCGCACTGATCCATTTTTAATGCATTTTTTGGGGTAAAAAAAAAAAAATGAAGAAATATATCTCTAAGGCATCATGTACACGGGACATTTTTACAACCTCTCCTGAACGATTTAACCTGACAGATAGTAACCGACGTTCAAAACCGCTGTAGATGCCGCATCTAGCGGCGTTTTGACGTGTTTGCGTTTAGAATATATATTTTTTGTTATTTCAAATAGCCAAAAATGAAAAATGCCTGTAAACAAAACGTGGCTAAATGCGAGTTAACGCGTTTAGGCGCATTTGGCGATTGAAATGTCTGCAAACTCAGCTTCTGAACGCATTTTTTTGGGTTCCAAAAAATGCCTCTAAACTCCACTGCCTAGAAACGACTGTAAATGACCCTGCGTACATGGACAGATAAGATAACATAGAGAAGAGTTCAGGGCCAGTTGAAATTTTTTTTTTTTAACAGAGCAGTGCGAAAGCACTGTTGTGCCGCGTATACACGATCGAAATTTCCGACAACAAGCTCACATCAAACATTTGTTGTCGGAAATTTCGATCGTGTATTCCGACCGTGTGTAGGCTCCATCGGACATTTGCTGTCGGAATTTCCGACAACAAATTATTGAAAGCTGGTTCTCAATTTTTCCGACAACAAAAGTTCTGCTCAGAAATTCAGATCGTGTGTAGCCAACTTCGACGCACAAAAATCCTACGCATGCTCGGAATCAATTTGATGCATGCTCGGAATCATTGAACTTAATTTTTCTCGACTCGTTGTAGTGTTGTACGTCTCCGCGTTCTTGACGTTCGGAATTTCCGAGCAACATTTGTGTGACCGTGTGTATGCAAGACAAGTTTGAGCCAACATCCGTCTGAAAAAAATCCACGGTTTTGTTGTCGGAATGCCCGATCGTGTGTACACGGCATTAGATAGACTTGACTAACAAACTAAAGCTGAGCTATTGCTAACACTTTTTGAGTGTTTACAACAATTTGTCTTCCTATTGGGCTAAAGGTTTTAAATAAATGTTAACTATTGTAAGCACCTCTATCAGTGTTAACTGACACTTTTACTGGACAGCTTCATCTGATGAAGACATCTACATACTGCCCAGATCAACAGGTAACAATAAATGCAAAAAAGACCAAAAAACAAGGAAGCCAATAAAGCCACAACATCTAAGAATTGGTAGTCTGTAAAATATTAAATTTTTGTTTTTTGGTTAATACCACAGTCATAGAGGTCAGTGGTTTAGGAGCTGATAAACTAAACACACTGAAACTTAACATATATATGGAGACATCCTATAACTAAAAAAAGATTTAGTAACTTAAAGCGGAACTTTAGTCATTTTTTTTCATCTTTCCATCTATTAAATCCTCTGCCTTTGTTGTTTTAACTTTGGATAGTAAAACATTTTTTTCTGCCAGTAAACACCTTATACGTACAGCCTACTTCCTGTTTCTTGTGTGGAAAAAAGCCTAGGCTTATGACATCATGTCCAGCTCTCTCTCTCACTCTCGTGAGAGTTTGCCAAGAAGGGAGGGGGGGGGGGGGTGAGTCATAAGAGGGCCAACGAGAGCTGCAGAGCTGGAGGTGTGCCTCTGTGTAAATCCATGAAGTGAACAGCTTCAGCTGCCCACAGTTAAAATGGATGCAGCCATTTGGTTGGAAGCAGCAGTGGTGGAATCTATAGAAGCTCTAAAGTTTCTGTTATTCAGAGGCCCCCGGGACCCCTATCATTTGACCCCCTCAATGATTACTACTATTTGAGCTTGGGGGGCTGGCCTTAGATGTGAGCATTATCCAAGAGCAGCAATTTCTCCAAATGCCCTCTTATGGTTGAATCCTACTTTACTCCAGTACTATAAATTACCTATACCTATTGTATGGACTAAGTATAATGTTAAGTTGGTTTCTTATGTTGTAATTGATCAGAAGTTATCCTCTTTCGCTTCACTTACCTTCAATTTTAATTTACCCAGTTCCCATTTGTTTAGCTATTATCAGATTTCCCATGCCTTCAATGCCCAGTTTCCACAAACGAACCCAATGATCGAACAGTCTATTTTGGAAATGACTGTTCTGACTGTTTGGAGAAACCTACTTCCAGATTGCATTCTCACTTTATTACAGTTTCTCTCCCGGTGTTAGAGGGCCTTATGGCGAGATGGTTGCGGGACATTCCTGATTAAGACAATGATGATTGGGATGAAGTGTGGGATTCTTTCTTTCGATCTTTGGTCTCGTTAACCACTTCAATACTGGGCACTTTCGCCACCCTTCCATTCCCAGACCAATTTTCAGCTTTCAGCGCTCTCGCACTTTCAATGACAATCGCGTGGTCCTGCAACACTGTACCCAAATGAAATTTTTATAATTTTCTTCACACAAATGGAGCTTTCTTTTGGTGGTATTTATTCATGACTCTGTTTTTTATTTTTTGCGATATAAGCGAAAAAAAGAACGGAAATTTGGAAAAAAAACAATATTTTCTTCTTTCTATTTTAAAGGAAATCCAATAAAATCTAATTTTGTCATAAATTTAAGCCAAAATTTATTCTGCTACATGTCTTTGGCAAAGAAAATCCCGTGTATAATAATTGGTTTGTGTGATCATGGACAGATGTACGCAGATGATCCTGTATAGATGTGAGCAAGTGATCAACATATGTGTGCAGATGATCATTGGGACATATGTGGGTGACAGGTGTTTTTACTGTGTGGGGACAGTGTTTTGGGGACACTATTTTGGGGACATTTTGTGTTTACACTGTGTGGGGACACTGGGCCGGTGATCGGTGTGTAAAAAGCTGTAAAAAACAGCTCATACTCACTGATCACCGGCCGACTGCAGAGATCCGCTCTCCTCACTGACAACTTCCATGTGAGGAGAGGAGAGCCAATCGCCTAGCAACCGGCTCTCTGTTTACATCACATGGCGGCTATGATTGGACACAGCCGTCGTGATCAGGAGGGCCAATCACAGAGCCCTCCTGATGATCGGAGAAGAGCTGTGTCCGGGTGACACGAGCGCATTGGGATCGCGCCACTGCGCGGGCACGCGCGCGCGATCCCCCTCCTTCTGAGGGACGTTCCTGACTGTCCACTCAGAAGGAGGAAGCGCCCACCCGGCCGTATATGTGCAGTGGCCAGGTGGGATGTGGTTAAGAGACCGTTTGATTAAATTTAAATTGGTGCATAGAGCATATTTTACGCCATACCGACTTCACAAGATGAACCCTACATGTTCTCCCGACTGTTGGCGGTGTGGCTTTGGGAGATTTCACACACATTTTCTGGACTTGTCCATACATTGTAGGGTTTTGGATGAAGGTGGTGGCTTTGTTAAATTCTATTTTACACGCTCATATGCCAGTTACTATGTCAGTGTGTTTGTTGGGTTTGGCTAAAGATATTCTTCCAACAGAGGCAGAGCAGACATTCGTTCATATTACTCCTGTTTTATGCCTGAAAAGCTATTGCTCTGTATTGGAAGAAGCCTTTCCCGCCCACATTAGTATAATGGAAACAACTGGTTAATAATAATTTACCATTACATAGAGACACCTATGTGAACAGAGGTTGTCCTCGTAAATACGAAAAAATTTGGGCAAAGTGGTTAGAGGAGCCTTACACGGCATCCCCCAACAATATTGACTTCTAATCTTTAATATTATTTTTTAGATATGATATCGATACAAATATTGCTATATAGATTAAATGAATTCTTTATTATAAGGCCTCATGCCCACGGACGTTTTTACAGCCGCGTTTTCGAGCGTTTTTTACAGCTTAAAAACGCCTATCCATGTTAGTCTATAGCTTCATGCCCACCTAGGCGTTTTTTAGCTGCAAATGGCATAGGCGTTTTTAAGCTGTAAAAAAAACCCAGGACCAGTGCGTCTGTGTTAGGCATAAAAGAACGCAAAGCGTTAAACGCGCATAAACGCCGCAACAGCGTTTTTGAGCTCCGGCATTTTTATCTTTTTTTTTTTTTCGAAAATAATACGGTCTAAAAATGTATACACTAACATGGACAGGCGTTTTTAAGCTGTAAAAAACGCTCAAAAACGCGGCTGTAAAAACGTCCGTGGGCATGAGGCCTAAGACTTGCTAAAGATATACACGATAAGGCTAATATTGCAGTGACTGAAAGGGTTTGTTATGTTTTAGATAGTATTTTTTTATTATTATTTTTATTATGTCACTAATTAACTTATCAAATAGGAAAGAGGTATTGTGATCCGATAAGGATCTCAATGATGAATATAAACTTTGACCAACGTGTATTGTGTTTTGTACTGTGTATTGTACCGGTATATGTGTTAGTTTTGTTGATATAAAAGGGAAAAATATCAATAAAGACATTAAAAAAAAAAAAATGGGATACAGCCAGACTCAGTGGAGGGAGATTTCTTCAGCATATTTGGCAAGTACAGAATCACAGTATATATAAAATAATATGCAAAGTGGTTGGAGGGAAGCTTCAGAGTGGCAAAGATGTTTTTATTACAAATTATGGGAGCAGGCTGCAGTTCCTCTTTAATCTTATTGCAGCCATCACCACCATTTGTAGACTAAAATCAAAATGAAAGCGGTATTAAACCCAAAACCCAAAAAATGTAATTTATTGCAGCTTACCAATCATTAGATGTGGTGGCTGCATCAATTTTCTTTTTTTAGGCTTTCTTCCCCTCTGTTTTCACTTGCTGATCTAGCCAGCAATACACCTACTGTATTAGAATGCCCTACTCTGTATGAATGAGCACAGGGGCACAGCAAACAGCAGTATTGTCCGTCTTAGAAGGAAGAGAGTGTTAGATGTACTAGCATATTTAAAATACACTAATGCCGCGTACACACAACCGTTTTTCATGACGAGAAAAATGCAATTTTTTTTATTTGGTCATTAAAAACTATCGTGTGTGGGCTCCAGAGCATTTTTCGCAACGTGAAAAACGGACATTAAAAATTTGGAACATGCTCTATTTTTTCCCGTCGTTTTCCCGTCGTGAAAAACAGCCATGTGTATGCTTTAACGACGTGAAAAAAACGCGCATGCTCAGAAGCAAGTTATGAGACGGCAGCGCTCGTTCTGGTAAAACTAGCGTTCATAATGGAGATAGCACATTCATCACGCTGTAACGGACTGAAAAGCACAAGGCTGAAAAGCGCGAATCGTCTCTCACCAAACTTTACTAACACGAGGATCAGCAAAAGCAGCCCAAAGGGTGGCGCCATCCGAACTGAACTTCCCCTTTATAGTGCCGTTGTACATTTCGTATGGCACCACGCTTTGCTCAAGCATTTTTTTTCACGATAATGTGTAGGCAAGGCAGGCTTGAGAAGAATCACGTTGAGAAAAACGTTTTTTTCAATGACATTAAAAACGGTCGTGTGTACGCGGCATAACATCTTGAAGCTAAACTCCAGATCACACTTTATAATCAGTTACAGCAAACATTTTTTTCCTTTTGGGATAAAGGTTTACATGAATAAATAAAATCTGATCATTGTAACCACCCCTGTCAGTTTTAAATGGTTTGCCACTTGTAAGCTGATACGTTCTGCTAGAGAGCTTGTTATTTTGAAAAACAACAGACTTGCTGGCTGGATTACCAGATGAAAATAAATAGAATAAAGAAAGCCGCAAAAAGAAAACGAATGCGACCACCACATCTAAGAATTGGTAAGCTGCAATATTATAAATGTTCTCTTTTAGGTTTAATACGGATTTAAGCCGATCAATTCACTAGTATCTAATGATACCACTCTACCATATGGCATTTTTTCACCAGATGCCCCAGCACTGTTATCAGTTCCTGTCTCACTAAGTAGAATGTTGATTTGGCCAGCTGCCTGCCTTGTATACAACTAGTACACTTCAACAGCATGCAGATTTTTTTACTGCTGAACAGCCTAATTATTATTGTAATTTGTAATAAAAAATATTTCATGTTTTTGTAATTATCATTGCATTTGCAGATTTCACAATTATGTAGAATACCTGCTAACCCCCAATCAATAATTATTAAAATAACTAATTACTGCAAGAGTGGATATGACAAGTTATTGAAGATACACTGCTGTCAAAATGAAACCTTCAGGTCTGAGCACCATACAGGGAACACCTTAGATCAGAATCTGATGTGTGCTACATTAAGCGAGAGATAACTAGTAAGAAAGTATTGTTTTAGAATCCAGAACCACCCACCCTACTTGCATGGATTTCTCCAGAACCTTGCTGTTTGTAGAGTGCATAAAATAAGAAACATTTTTGACCTTAGCATATGTATATCATAGTGTTTTGCAAAAAAGAGGAGCAGGCCACAGTGGTCCATCCTATCCATGATGGTGTCAGGTCGCTCCCAAAAAGATCAGTTAAAAAGAGGAACAAGGAAGTGGCAATTAAGCTGGAACCGTTTACATGTACCCCTGCTACAAAAACCGAAACCAAAACTCTTCTCCCGACCAGACACAACACCTGAGGGGAACCAAAATCCTGAGGACATGTCACCACTACTGATAGGACTGCTTGACTTGTTACATTGGAAAAACAGCCCAGGTCACCCTTGGTGCTGCTTAGCCACCTACAGACATTACAGGGAATGCTGAGCCCACCCTTAGAGATGTGCACTCAAGCAAGACCTTACTGAGAGTTCTTACAGGTCAGCTTAAAGCGGAGGTGCGCCTAAAAAAAAATATTAAAAGCCAGCAGCTACAAATACTGCAGCTGCTGACTTTTAATATTAGGACACTTACCTGTCCAGGGTGCCCGCGATGTCGGCAGCTGAAGCCGATCTGTCGCTCGGCTGCTGCCGCCGCCATCCTCGGTAAGGGAATCAGGAAGTGAAGCCTTGCGGCTTCACTTCCTGGTTCCCTACTGCGCATGTGCGAGTCACGCTGCGTGTCCTCACTGGTCCCTGCTTTCTTCTGGGACCTGTGTGTCTCGCAGAAGACAGCGGGGGAGGACAGAGTAGGCGGCGGAAGTGGCATAGGCCACCTCGATCGCCGAGGCGACCTATGCCCGGAAGTGAGAGCAGATACCTGTATTACACAGGTATCTGCTCCCTCCTCCCCCCTGAAAGGTGCCAAATGTGACACCGGAGGGGGGGAGGATTCCAAAAAGTGGAAGTTCCATTTTTGGGTGGAACTCCACTTTAAGGGTTTTAAAGAGGATATTGCCCTTGTGAGACAAGACATGCAAAAGATAAGGGAACGCACCTTAGCACTGGAAGGTTGAGTGGGGGTCACTGAGGATGTGGTCACACAGCTAAGCGGGATCTACAACTTGCCCAGTTTAAACTCGCCGCCTATGATCAAAGGTTAGAAGAAACGGTAAAAAGATTTAGCAAAAAATAATGTATAAATTATAGGCCCGATGAGCACGTGGAGGGAAAAAATCAGATCTGCTATATTGAGAAATTGTTGCTGGACATGTGTGACAAGGACAGGTTCATGCCCTTATTGGTGGTGGTGGAGGGGGCCCCAAATTTCTGGCCAAACCATTCTCACCAGGAAGCCTACCATGACCTTTTATAGAATATTGGAGATAAATGGATGTAAAATCTCGCTATTACCTGACTTTCTGCTGCGATGTGGTGGCACGGTGGCACCCACTTTTTGTTATTTAAATCACTGGGGGCAGCTTCTTCGTAGCTAGATCTTAACCAATGCCACCTGAAACATAACACTAATGCCGCGTACACATGGCCGGACTTTGCCACGGGCAAAACTTCGTAGGAAAAATAGAGAACCTGCTCTCTATCGAAGTCCGTCAGAAATTCAGACGGGAAAAGTCAGATAGGGCATACACACGGTCGGAATATCCAATGAGAAGCTCCCATCGGAAATTCCGACCGTGTGTAGGCGGCATAAGTAATAAGACTTTTTCCTCAATTCTTACAAATGATGCATTCATACAAGCCTTAGAATCCTTGCAAGCCTGGGCAACGCTAGAAAAAGGTCAACTGCATCTATCAAATGTTCTGCTTTTGGAACGATGTATCCTAAAGGGCACACAAGGGCAACCAAAACTCTAAAATCTAGATTACCCTGTTGTGTTTTCCTGCGCAGAACTGGTTATGCTTGTTTGTTTGGTTTTGTTGGGAATCAGTTTGCCTGTTTCTGTTTTCTGCACTTCAGAGTATACAGTTTATTCCACCCTAGAATATTGATCTACCTGGCCTTTCTCTCACTCATGTACAGAAATAATCCAACTATTAGATTTGAAAGACTCTCCAGGCCCTACTGAGACTCATCTGAACAGTTCTGTTCATCCATGCCTTGGCAGTGGATCATGGAGACTTGACCCACTATTTGATCTGAATTGTCCGGCAGACCCCTAGACAGTCTTGATTTCTTCTGGCTCGTTTATGGCCAAGCACAATAAAATCAACTCTTGGAATGTAATAGGGTTGAATGACCCAATTAGGAGACAATCGGTATTCTAAATTAATTTAACCAAGGAAACTTTCTCCCTCTTGAGGAGAGACAAATTCAAAACACAGTATCATATTAATCTTCTCAAGTGTGGCTTTTCCTTGCAGTCATTCTAAAATAGTCATATATATGGTAAATTTGTAATCTTATAGTACAATGCAAGATGTATACTTGTTAATATATACATCCCCCCCCCCATCACCCACCATACAAAGTAGTTTTTTTTTAAACATCTCATGCAATTTACAGCTGGCCACGCGACCCTCCTAATTTAAGGGATTTTAATAATTACCTGCAAACTACCGTTAATAAATTACATTTTTCACAAACCCTTACCCCACAGCAGGAACATATTTTGCAAGATATCTACGGTAAAACGGGCCTTACTGATATGTGGAGGCTGCAATAACCTACATTTCTCCAACATTCCTGTTACTCCAATACCCATCTATCCATCTCTAGGTTTGGCTTTGGATAATGAATATATGCCCCCACTAATCACTGCATCACTTCATGCCCCCAGGGTCCTCTCAGATCAACTCACCATTAATAATTACCACAACCTCCTCCTCCCCCCTTAAACTTTACACCTGGAAAATAAACCCAATTTGGCTAGAACTATTTTCTGAACAAGAAAGCATTATTCTTCAAATAAGGGAGGTTTTAGCCATATACAGACACGTAACCTCTTATATACTGTAGTGTGAGATACATTAAAGGTACAGTTGAATGAAGGAGATAAATAATCTTAAGAGAAACTCAAGTTTCACAAATGCGAGAAATCCCTCCTGCATGAGACTTATGCCTAGTTTCGACTGAACGGAACGGTTCGGGTCGGTACAGTTTGGAACGGTTTGAATGGTCCGGTCTATTCTGGTGAGCATTTCCACTGCAAGTTGGACCGTCAGGGACCATTCAGGGTTTAGAAAAAATGCCTAGCATGTCCGCCAATCAGTGTAATGTATTGTAGCTCCGCCCTAACCGAACCGTTCCATTTTCTATGGCCCCACATCTGAAGCAGGACCCAGAATGGTGCGGTACGGTTCGGTTTTATGGCACGCTTTCATAATGGAAACACCCAAAATAGCATACCGTACCGAACCGATCCGCTCAGTGGAAACGAGGCAAAAGAGGGCTCAGGAGCCTTCTATCGCTGATCCCAAAACCAGAGGGGATGGTGTGACTTTCAGTTGGCGTGTAAAATCTCCCTATCAAAAGTTTAAAATTAATTTTACTTCTTTTGTATATTCTTTATGTTATCCAAGGCTATGAGCAGAAATAGAGAGACTTGCATATAGTAGCACAATTATAAATGCAGAGCAAACAGAGCCCTCCCTGATCACGCAAACATCACAAGATAGTGCCTCAAAGGGCAGTGCAGTTTGGCCCCTGGATCCAACATGTGCAAATGTCTCTGCGACTTGTCTCATCTCAGCCCTGGGTATCTAGAAAATGAAATAAAATCATGGTCAGGGGTGGGGGAGAGTAGGGAGGGAAACATGACACTGCTAAATCAGAACCGCCCTACCAGGATCCGCCACATCTAACAAAATCATTGTAATGTTCATAGGGGAATACAATGCTTCTTCTTCAGCCATTAAGATCTTTATATGCCTACGTAGTACGTAGTCATGACTTTTATCCATCCTGTCCAAATCAAATGTCCACAGTTCATTTTCCATGATTTCACTAACCACTCTAGGCCAATCCTTATGAAAGGGGACCTGGGTAGTTTTCCACCTAAGGCAGTTTGTGGCATTAGGGAGATAGGGGATTAAAGTCTGCTTACATCTCTTAATGGACATGGGAGTCGCATGACAGGGCATGTGCAATGGCTCATTTGGGACCATGAGACCTAGGTTTTCTGAGACATAACTGTCTGGACCATTGCCCAGAAGGACTTCATATTTGATCCTATGAAAGTGCGACTCCTAGGTCCCTCAACCTTTCTCTCAAGAAATAGGGACTACTTTTAGACTCCAGGACTAACAATGTTTTGTATGGAAGTGACAGGGGCTAGAGCAGTGGTTCTCAGCCTGGGGGTCGGGACCCCCTCGGGGGTCGAATGACAATTTGCAAGGGTTCACCGAATCCTGGGCTGTTCCTAGAACCCACGGCCGCCCACTCAGGCTCTTCGCAGCTGCCTATTCAGTTCATGGCATGGCTGGAGGGCAGAGACTAGAGGTCAGCTGACTGGTGAGAAATGTGAAGTGGGAGGGGCTGGAGGAGACCCTATCTCCTGATTTCGGCATAGGTGTCACTGCTTCGAGACACCACAAAGTCAGTGACACAGTGAGTAACACTACCTGTGATTATTGTTGCCATTAAAAGTCCCCACTACAGTTCTCAGATCAGCAGATGACCTTGATCAATACATGGAAGGGAGGGTAAAAGAGGGGGAGGAACAAAGAAAAGGGAGAGAAAGTATAAGAGAAAGAACCAGAAACCCGGCTAAAGAGGGGGATGGGGAAAAAAAACCAAGAAATTCCGATCGTCTGTGAGGAACTCCATCGGAGAAAAATCCACGCATGCTCAGACTAAATTACAAGACGGGAGCGCACGTTCTGGTAAAACTAGCGTTCGTAATGGAGATAGCACATTCGTCATGCTGTAATGGACTGAAAAGCACGGAGTCTGAAAAACGCGAATCGGCTAACACCAAACTTTTACTAACACGCGGTAACGCAAAATCAGCAAAGGCAGCCCAAAGGGTGCCGCCGTTGGATTTAAACTTCCCCTTTATAGTGCCATCGTACGTGTTGTATGTCACAGCATTTTGGACGGTCGGAATTTTGTCTGATGGTGTGTAGGCAAGACTGATGAAAGTCAGCTTCATCAGAATTCCGATGGAAAAATCAGATTTTATTCCATCGGAAATCCGATCGTGTGTACAGGGCATTAGGGGTCCCTACAATTTGGGAAATTTTATCAAGGCGTCACGGCAGTAAAAAGGTTGAGAACTACTGGGCTAGAGTATCGAATCCTACACTAAACTAAGGCACTCAAGCTCAGTTGTTGATTCTGTGGGGGAGATTTACTAAAACTGGAGAGTGCAAAATCTGGTGCAGCTCTGCACAGAAACCAATTAGCTTCCAGGTTTTTCTGTCAAAGTCTAATTGAACAAGCTAATTGGGTACCATGGACAGCTGCACCAGATTCTGGGTGCTCCAGTTTTAGTAAATATCCCCCTGTGTCTCTACACTAACCTCTCAGATTGTGAAAATTGTTTTGTAATTGGGTATATCCCCCAGAAGTACACAGGTAAGGGTTAGTGGTCTTACCATTGACAGTAAATTTACCACATCTGAAATGATTATCTGACCCCTATTTTCCAAAAAGCCTTATAACTTTCCAGGATCTAAACCAGCAGAAGCCCCCTAAAGGTGGAGGCGAATTAGCAGGTATGAGTGCATACCAATCTTGCTGACAAAGTGAGTGGACAGGTGTAAGCAGACACGCCTATATGACTAGGTGCAAGCCACAGAGTGCAGACCAGATTATGCCCAGCCATAGGTTTTTTAAGGTAGCATTTTGGATATAACCACTGTAAGGTCTCCCCACAGGGATGTAGTCCCAAGGGAGGGGGCGAGCACGCTGACTAATCCCCAGCCAGAACGGCTCGGATGATGGGGGCAAGCTTACTGAGGAGGAACAGGAAGTGAGAAATTCAGACAAAGAAAAAAAACATTTAGAAGGGAAATCGAAGGAAAAGGTAAGTGAACCAACAATGCACTAGCTTAAAGGAACCTATTTAGAAAATAAAAAAAACGAACCTTTTCAACCCCTTTAAGTTGGTGGCCAGATTCTAATTATTACCGTGCATCATCACGTTATTGCTCTGTAATAAGGTTGTAAATCTGAGAAACCTAACCTGTCTGAAAAAAGAGCATTTGGAGGAATAAAATAATCTTAGGCAAAATATTTATTTTAACAATCTATATCCTGCCCAACCACATGAAGGTCATTCTCCCATGACCGCAAATAATTTTGGATGACCATGATCAATGTGGACTGGGAGGATATTTGATATAGGAAAGGTTTATTTTGAAGTTGGAGAAATTATGAAACCCTTCCAGGTCCACCAAAATGTGGCCTAGTCACAAAGAACAAGACGTCTTCAACAAAGGTTTCAGTTTTGTTATGCATTAAACCTATGCACTCTTGTAATAATAGGGTTAAGCCTAATCTTGCGTAGAAGGACTTCCAAAAGCAAAATTAATATTGTAGGGGAAAGGGGGGACCTTTGTAATGTGTTATTCCCTTTACCGAAGGAGAGGACAAGGTACCCTTCACCTTCACTCTCGCTGAGGGTCCAGTATATGGAGTGCCCAACCAATGAAGCATCTTCCATCCCAAACGCACTCTGGCCAGCATCTGAGCACCTGAGCACCACAAACCAAAAATGTTATTTAATTTATTTTTAATATTAAAAGCAAACTAAACCATCCATCCATCCATGTCTCCATGCTTAATTTAGCTGAGAAATCACTTTGAAAAACACCCCTCTAGCATTTCTGGCTGTGGCCATCTTGAGTAAGGGCAGATGATTCATGTAGAATTTACTTTACTGGAATCAATCTACCTTCATCACAGGCAGGAGGGTGTGCTTAGCTGAGAAAACCCCCTCCCCCCTCCTGAAGACTCCTGGGATGTATAACATCATTTGCCTAGGCCTGGAAACCTGCAAGTAATTGACACAATGTAAAAAACAAAAGTTTGAAATAAATAAATATGACATACTTTTCTATCTATTTACTAATGCCAGCAGCATAAGGATTAAAAATAGTCAATGTTAATTGAGAGAATTAAAAATCCAATCTATTCTGTCAGATGCTTTTTCAGCATTGTTAACAAAATAAGACCGAGTTTTCTGGGTTCACACCAAGTGAATAATGGAGAGTGATCGCTTTAAATTGTCCCTGGCTTTCCCCTGCGATCCCAATGAAGTAATGTAGACATAAGGTTTTAATATGAGAGAATTTTTAGCTAGCACTTTCATGCCCACATTATAGAGGGAGATGAGTCTATAATTCAAACATGTAGTGTGGTCCTTTTGCCTTCCTTTAGGTTAAGGACAACGTGGGCAGTCCGTGCATTAGGGAACAAATGCTCAGTTTCCTTAAAAGAGAAGTATGGGTTTCCTTTTTTTTTGCTTACATCTATTCTATGTGAGCTGCTGATATCTATAAACCCTCCCAGCCCTCTCAGAAGTGCCCCCATTCTGTTAAAATCAAGATAAATACCTGTGGGAGGTTCTACAGTCTTTCATACAGCATCATCCAGACAATGGTGTGAATATGAAGTCTGGATACACCCCCTTTTCTGTCATTTTGCTTGATTGATGTCGGCTCTCCTCCCTCTGCTTGTTTCTGAGACTTCACATAGGTAGCTGCTCCCCCCTCCCTCCTCCCCCCTCCCTATCTATCAGTACAGCCATGTCTCTTAGGGGAGTGGGGACAGAGGCAGGGGGTGTGTTGGTGGAGATGTTCACACCCCTGAGAACTTTTCAAACTGAAAGTGGACCGTTTTTGCCAGCAGAAGGAAAGTTCATGTGCACATGCTGTAAAAACTAAAAAAGGTAGGAAAAAAAGATTAGCTGATATGCGACTAATGTGATATGTACTAGTTATTTAACCCATCCCATACTTCTCCTTTAAAATAAGCACACATATCGTCCACAAGCATTTCTATAAATCTTAATTAATAATCTCTAGTAAGGCCATCAGGGGCTTTTCCCTTTAGCCATAGCTTTCAAGATTAATGTAACTTCCTCTGTTGTGTGGTCCTACTCCAGGAACATATAAATAGCTTTGGCAAGTTTGGAGCCTTTGAGCTTGTACAACTGGAGTTTGATCCTGCCTAATGTAAAGGTCCTAGAAATCATCTGTGTTTTGTTAGCTTATGGACATACATTTTATCTACCTGTTTTCTAGGGGACCTGGCCAACATCCACCCATATTTATTCCCATGTTCATAATATAGTTGGGACAGAAAATGCATCTTGCTGGTTCCAGATACTTTTCCCTAGCTTATTCGCCTGCTCAGCCTCCCCCAGTGAGTGTAATAGTGTAATGCCACGTACACACGAACGGATTTTCCGTCTGAAAAAACTTGGATGGTTTTTCCGACGGAATTCCGCTCAAGCTTGGCTTGCATACACACGGTCACACAAAAGTTCTTGGAACTTTCGAACACCAAGAACGTGGTGACGTACAAATTGTTCAATGCTTCCGAGCATGCGTTGAATTGTTTCCGAGCATGCGTCGGAATTGCTACAGGCGATCGGAATTTCCGATCGGATTTTTTTCCGACGGAAAAGTTGAGAACCAGCTCTCAAACTTTTGCTGGTGGAAATTCCAACAGCAAAAGTCTGATGGAGCATACACACGGTCGGAATTTCCGATGAAAAGCTCACATCGGAATTTGCCTGCGGAATTTCCGATCGTGTGTACGCGGCATTAGAGTGTAAGAAGATGGGCCCATCTTTGTTTTTTAACTACTTCCCATCCCCCATATAGGGAAATGATGGCCGCAAGGTGGCTCTGCCATCCTGGGCAGCCGTCATATGACGTCCTCGGGCCTCGGGGCGTGCGCGCTGAAATCTGAAAATTGACCTGGGCAGGAAGGGGGTAAAAATGCCCGGTATTGAAGTGGTTAAAGCAAGCCCCCAGCGTGTTCAGTTCATCTGTAATGACTGCTTTGTGATCCTCCCAGATGGTTCCTTCCAACACATCATTAGAGTTATTTTATCTAAAATATGCCAAGAGGCTTGACATACTTCTGATGCTGCCATGACATCATCCAAAAGATTTTCGTTTAACTTCCAAGTCCATTCCTTGACCTGGTTCTCATCGAGACAAAGGTCTAAGAAAACCTGGGCATAATCTGATACAGTAAATGATGGATGTCCACAGACTTAATTATATCCTAAAATACTAGTGATGTACCTTCGAGTAGAACATTAAATCTTTTTTATAGACCCAGGTCCCAATCTCCAGCACTCCAGCAACTTCAGCTTTTGTATTGATTTGCTAAAATGTTTCAAGGCAGCTAGTGAAAATTCCCATTTTCCTGCCTATCCAGCAGAGGCTCTGGGCTTGGGTTAAAGTCTCCATCTATCAGCAAACTGCCCTCTGCAAGTTCTGAGACTTGACGCAGAACCATATCCACAGAAGTAAGCTGTTGGATGTTAGGGGTATACAGTGTGACCAATGTGAGCATACCATTATATAAAGGTACGCTTGCTCATTAAAGTGAGAAATAAACCACAACTAAAAATCTAATATATTACAGTTTACCAATCTGTGGATGTGGTGGTTGCATTCGTTTTCTTTTTCTAGGCGTTCCCCCCTGTTTTTACCTGGTGATCTGGCCAGTAACATGCCTTTTGCATTGGAGTGTCCCCACTCTGGAGCACAGGGCACCTTTGGACAGCTGCATTGTCAGGCTGGGGGGAGGTGAGTGTTAGCTGTACTAGCAGTTTTAGACACTAACAAATTACAGTGGTTGTAAACCCTTACAGACTACTTTAACCTACAGATAAGCCTAGATTAAGGCTTACCTGTAGGTGCAACAAATATCTCCTAAACCTACACGGTTTAGGAGATATTTGCAAAAGAAAGGCACCAGTGTCTACAGCGCATGCGCCGCAGACAACGGCGCGCAGGCGCACTAAGCGTGCCGCTTCTAACGGCGATCATGCCGTTAGTGGCCGTACCCGCGTGTGGGAGTGACGTCATCGTGGCTACGGCCAGTCACAGCGCTGGAGCCGCGATATGCGGAAGTCACTCCTGGAGAGATGGCGCAGACGGAGGAGTCAACGTGCACCACTGTGGGGGCTTCGATCTCAGGTAAGTACTTCATAATGAGCTAGTATGATATGCATACTAGCTCATTATGCCTTTATCTTGCAGAAGGGTTTTTAAAAAAAAAAAAAAGAGGGTTTACATCCTCTTTAAAGCCAAACTTCAGGTCACACTGAAGTTACACAGGCAGTTACAGCAACAGTTGTATTTTTTTTTTAGGATAAATGTTTTACATAAATAAAAGCTGATCATTATAAGCACCCTTGTCAGTGGTAAATGGTTTTTCTCAACACTCCAAGTGCTACATTTGCAGAACAGTTTGTTCTGTTAAAAAACAACAGACTTTATTGGCTGGATCACCAAATAAAAATAAAGGAAAGATAGCCTAAACAAGAAAACGAAGCCATCACATCTAAAAATTGGTAAGTTGCAATATAATAAATGTTTGCCTTTGGGTTATATACTGCTTTACGTATCTCTTTTCGGGTCAAATTTTTGGGCCTTTAGCTGAAAGGGACAGAAACGATGAATGGCAATGGCCACCCCCTTAGCTTTTCCGAATACCAACCTTAGGTAAGGGAAGACCCCCACAAGGAGAGAAAAGAACAAAGTGGAGGGCACTGTCACCACTCTTATTATGGGTCACCTTCTTAAGCTTTGTGCAGCAGGATTTTCTCTATTTGATGGTAGTCTAGGAACAGGGGTCTCCAAACTATGGTCCTGCAGTTGTTCAGGAACTACAATTCCCATCATGCCTAGCCATGTCTGCCAATGTCAGGGTTTTACAATGTCTCATGGGACGTGTAGTTCCACAGCAGCTGGAGGGCCATAGTTTAGCACCTATAGGAAACCATGCTCTGGCAACACTACACTTTTTGCAGCCAGTTGTCATCCATCCCACACCATCAATGCCATCCCTTATGGTGAGTTTATTCGAGCCAAACAAAGCTGTTAAACAGAGTCAACCTTTGAGCTGGAATGCAAGGTCATTCATCAGCGCTTATTGGACCGAGGTTATAACGAATCTGTTATATACCAAGGACTGGAAAGGGTTTGGATAATGGACAGAGAGGAATTACTGTCAGATAAACCTAAAACCAAGAGAGAGTATAAAAATAAGAGTAATGCCGTGTACACACGACCATTTTTCATGACGAGAAAAATGCCATTTTTAAAAAGGGTCGTAAAAAACGGTGGTGTGTAAGCTCCAGAGCATTTTTCTCGACGAGAAAAATGGGCGAAAAAAAAAATTAGAACCTGCTCTATTTTTTCTCGTCTTTTTCACGTCGTTCTTTTTAACGTCGTGAAAAACGGTTGTGTGTATGCTTTTACGAGGGAAAAAAAAATGCGCATGCTCAGAATCAAGTATGAGACGGGAGCGCTCGTTCTGGTAAAACTAGCGTTCATAATGGAGATAGCACATTCGTCACGCTGTAACGGACTGAAAAGCACGAATCATCTCTCACCAAACTTTATTAACACGAGGATCAGCAAAAGCGTCCCAAAGGGTGGCGCCATTCGAATGGAACTTCCCCTTTATAGTGCCGTCGTACGTCACTGCGCTTTACTCGAGCATTTTTTTTCACGGACGTGTGTATGCAAGACAGGCTTGAGAGGAAACACGAAAAATCACGTCGAGAAAAACTTTGTTTTTTTTCCATGACATGAATAACGGTCGTGTGTACGCGGCATAAACCTTACAACGGGCAAACCCATTACATTTGTAACTACATTTTCCCAAGAATATAATCAAGTAGTCGGAATAATAAAAAAGAATCTGCCAATATTACATACAGATAAATATTTAAATGGGATATTTCAAGTAGGTTGCCATTTTTCCAGCCGACGTGCGCCCACACTAGGGACTGCACTATCACCTAGTCTTTTCTCATCTAAACAATGCCAACCCACCTGGCTCTCCTATCCTGGAAGTTACCCTTGTAATACAATAACCTGTAGGTACTATAATTTGTGTGTATTGGGTAAAACGTTTGTTGCCACAGCCACAGATGAAGAGTTCACTATACAGCAATACATCAACTGTGGCATAATCTATGTAATTTACCTGATCACCTGTATTTCATGCAGCCTCCAACATGTAGGCTGTACCACACGCCCTTTGAGAGCCTGTATAAAGTAACATTACTGTGACACAAATAATCCAAATGCTAGAAATGCAACACGTCACTTTAGAGAATGTCATCAGGGCGATCTCTCCTCATTTCGTTTTCGAGGAAAAAACCGGTTGTCTCACTCGCCCAGAGGAGGTGATAGGGAGAGAAGGCTACTGGGGAGAGAAGCATGGTGGATTTTTAGATTAAAAACGAGATTGCCTCGGGGGTTAAACCTGAGGTGGGATCTGGATTTGTACTTACACTAACAATGGACTGAGAGGGCTAAAGAATATGGCCCGAACAGCATGGACATGCGGCTGCCGCCTGGACAGCTATATTATTTATTTATTTAAAAAAAAAAAGTCATGTCACTTTAAGAAAAATGTACAGTAGGTCAGGCGGGAAAATAGGGTCAGGTAACACTGGAGTATAGGTAGGGAATGTTATTGATCCAACCAGGATGGTTCAAAAGGTCACATGACCAGTGGGAACATTCTGGAAGTGGGGCAAGGCTATATAAAGGGGTCCTCCGCAGGAATCTCCTCACAGCTGGTCAGATTACAGCAACAAGCTCCCCATCCCCCCCCACCCTTGTCGAAGGCACTTTATGTGGTTTTGTCACCCTTCAAAGTTAAAGGGGGGGACTTGTTTTTTGATATACGGTATTGCTCGAGTCCTGAAGACTGAGCTGTTTATATTTATTATTTACAAGTGAGAATTTTATGAATTAATAAAATGATTGAATGGATTTAAGTTATTTACACCAATAAACGTGCCTCGGCCAATTATATTCCAAGTACGTTGTGAGTGTATTTATTTATTAAAGGTAAATTGGGTATTGAAGGAGGGATAGGTGCGGCCTACATTTCCATGCCTCTCCCCAGAGCCTCCTCTCTCTTTTCTTTTCCTCTTCTGGGGTCTTTTTTTACATACCTGGATTATTAATTTTCATCTTTTTTATTTAATGCTTTTTAAATTTCATGGTGTGTTTTCTTATGCATATGTGTATATGTGTATAAATGCATGCACGTGTGTGTACATACATGTGCATATTATCACCACAAGGTGTGTGAAAACTAGTGGCATACACATGGATTACCCTATATGTATTGTAGCTGATTCCCTTTTTTGGATAATTGCCTGCGGTCCATCAAGACAATTAACGGGTGGAGCCTGTGATCTTTGGAGCTACTATTTATTCCAAAGTTTCGTGTCTGTAATGTGGTTATGACTAAGGCCTTATAGGCTGAAACGCGTCAACGGTTCCCATTTGCGTTTGTTCACTGTGGCTTGTCAATAAAAACAAGGATTTTTTAAAGAGCAACGACTGGAGTGCGGATCATTTTTTCCTCATTACTCTACTCAACCAGCGACTGTGGATCAAGCACCCGGGAGCTCTGCTATCTATGTGGTGTATGGGTAGTAGCACTGACTTTTCTGTTTATAGTTTAGAGATCCCTGGTCCAGAATCTTAACCTTTGGCAGGTTTAATGCTTTCAGGAATTTAGCCAAGTTTTTTTTGTCTCCCATCGAGGTTGTTACATCATAATTTGTGGCAATCAACCACAAGGGATAACCCCAACAATATTTTAATGGCTCCATCTATGTTTATCTATGTAGCTTGCAAATCATGGGGCTTCTCCACATCCTTCCTCCTTGGGACAAGAAATCTATTATTTTGATCAATCAAAACTGGTCAATCGCAACAATAAATCGCAGGAATCTCCCAGCAATTTTTTTATAATATCATGCAGGGTAGGACTAAGGTCCTTAGTTGCATTGACTTCAGGAAGACCCTGGATTCTTATATTGGAACGGCTGCTCTTGTTTTTGTAATCATCTAGTTGCATCAACAACTGTTCAATTCAACAATGTTTTCTCCCATAAGGCTTACATGGAAAAGACATCCGCCTCATATTTCTTTTCCAATTAGCTACCTTGGTGCCAAGTTCTCTGTTCCACACTGAGTTCAGCTAAGCCCTGGTGTATCATTGTCTTTAAGTGGACAATACTACTCCCAGGGTTATTTGAGGTAATCAATAAGGCACCCTTCCCATTTCCACAAACAAAACCATTGTTATAGTACTGCAAAAATAGGGGTGGGACAAACATAACCAAGGGTCTTCTACGCCTATCTCTCTGTTCACATCAGATACTAAAACTCTTGCCCAAGTTCTGTACAACTGTTTTTCTAAAATTATACATAAATCAGTTCATATGACTATGATCAGTCTGGGTTTATTAGCTCCACATCTACAGCTATAAACACTAGGTGACAGTATTTGAATATGTAACTTCCTTTGGCTTATATTGGAACTAGAGCCTTACTGTCACTAGATGTCGCTAAGGCATTTGGCAGCATTGAATGGCCATACCTCTGGCGGGTCTTGCATGAATATGACTGTGAACAGAATTTACCAAACAGATTTAAATTCTATACTATCTTCATTTGAATTGCCCTGCTCTAGAGAGAGGAATCAGACAGGGTTGCCCATTGTCGATGCTTTTCTTTTGCGTTGGTGGTGGAATCTCTCGAGCAACCATAAGAAAATCTGAGGGCATAGTTGGCATCTGAAAGGGGGAAATGGACAATAAACATTGCTCTCTTTTTGGATGATGTGCTGCTCTTTGTAGGGGGCACAACCAAGTCGTTAGCCTCCCTAATGCTTATTATATCTTGTATCATTATATCATTTACAGTAGCAGTAGCACTACCTACTGCAAGGGTTAACTGCTTGTTTTGCTTAGAAGATAATGAATAAGGTGATATACTTCCCTTAGGCCCCTTTCACACTGGGGCGTTTTTCATGCGGTTTAGCGCTAATATTAGCGCTATTATACCGCATGAAAAATTCCTGCCCTGTATTCTTCAATGTGAAAGCCCGAAGGCTTTCACACTGAAGCGGTGCGCTAGCAGGACCGCTCCAAAAGTCCTGCTAGCCGCTTCTTTACAGCGGTGAAGGAGCGGTGTGTTCACCGCTCCTTTACCGCGGTGTGCCATTGAAATCAATTTGGACAGAGCGGTAATACCGCCCGCAAACCGCGGCAATAGCCGCGGTTTGCGGGCGGTATTAACCCTTTTTCAGCCGCTAGCGGGGGTTAAATTTACCCCCCTAGCGACCGCATACCGTGGTAAGAACGACGGTATAGCAGCGCTGAAAATCGCGCTGCTATACCGCCACCGCTCCTGCTCGCCCCAGTGTGAAAGGGGCCTCAATCTTTGCTCTCACAGTCTTCTATCTCCTCCTGTGACTGGTCTCCATGTCAAAATCCCATACAATGTAGGACCAGTAGTCCTGCATTGTACAGGAAGATGCCAAGGGCTCACCCACAATACAGAGTGTCGGACAGTGGAGCAGAGTGTCAGCTGCGGAGGGAGCAAGGAATAAGGCAAGTATGTCACCTTTTTTAGCATCCCCTAGGCAAAACAAGCAGTTAACCCTTGCAGTGGGAAGGGGTCCCAATGCAAGGGTAATTTTCTTCTCTAGAGTTCAGCTTTAAATATCTAGGTATATATTTATATCACCTACCATGATGGACTACCTAAAACGCAATCCAATGCCCATCCTTAAAGTGGTTGTCAAGTCACTCTGACATCTTTATACTATTCGCTCTGTCTCCTAATGCCTCCCCTCCCTGCCTGTCAGCTAGTGACAGTGCCCACCCCCCTCCTGCTACTGAAATAACTCTGACATCTTTATACTATTCGCTCTGACTCCTAATGACAGGTGCCCCTGTGTGTGTGATTTTAAAAAAAAGTGCAGTCTTACCTTATTTACGAGCGACGTTCGGCGTTTACGTGACCGGCCGGCTCTCTCTCCCTGTCTGACAGCTGCAGAGGGTGGGGCCGAGATTCTCCCACTGACGTCAGTCGGGAGGGGAAGAGGAGAGGAGGATAGAGCCGGCCGGTCACGTGAGCACAGAGCGACACTTGTAAATTGGGTATAGACTGCATTTTTTTTATAAATCACACACACAGGGGCACCTGTCATTAGAAGACAGAGCGAATAGTATAAAGATGTCAGAGTTATTTCAGCAGCAGGAGGAGGGCGGGCACTGTCACTAGCTGACAGGCAGGGGGGGGTGGGGGGAGAGGACAGAGGAGGACGGGGGAGAGCAGACAGGAGAGAGCGGGTGACGGAGGCATGTAAACTGACCACAGTGTCAGGGCTCAGCAGCCATGATTAACCATGGTCAGTTTACAGGGGGGAGGGTAGAAACTGGCAGGATCAGACAGGTATTTCAGGTGATACAGGGGGCCAAATTACACAGCACAATCACTGTGCTGTATAACATGCTTTAAGGGAACAGGATCCATTTTTTTTTTTTTAGGGTAACAAATGCTTTAATCATTTTACCATATGTAAAAGCTGTTGTAAATTTTTATTCTGTTTAATAGGCAGAGCGATTTTTTTTTTTTGATGACCTGGGAACTACAATTGCTATAAATATTACAAATGACCAATCTGGATGCCACAGAAATAGTATAAACAACTAGATTCTTTTTTAGACAAATGATTTAGAAAAATAAACACCCTAGAATTAAACTGCTGCTATCCAAAGATTCAGGAGGTCTTGCAATACCTAATGAAAAAACCTTCTTCTTGTCCCACAGTCACATCTTGCTTTGGAGGATCCAATTTAAAGTGTTTGTTAACACCAAAAAAATAAAAAAAATATCCTGTTTCCTTAAGGTTACTTTCACACTGAAGCGCTGGCGGTATAGCGGCGCTATACCGTTGTTTTTACCACGATTTGCAGGCGCTAGCGGGGTGATTTTAACCCCTGCTAGTGGCCGAAAAAGGGTTAAAAACGGCCGCTAAAATGCCTCATTGCTGCGTTTTGCGGGCGTTTTGGAGGCGCTACCCCATTGATTTCAATGGGCAGGGGCGCTATAGGAGCGGTATTTTTACCGCTCCTATCGCGCCTCAAAGATGCGGCTTGCAGGAGTTTTTTTTCCCTCCTGCCAGCGCACCGCTCCAGTGTGAAAGCCTGACTCACGTGTTACTGAATTTGATTGACAGCAGTGGGAGCCAATGGCTCCTGATGCTATCAATTTATCCAATGAGGACCCAAGATAGCAGCTGGAGCTGCTGGGCTCGTTCTTGTCGCTGGAACGATTGAGTTCAGACAAGAAAAGGGGGGGGGGGGTGGCTGCTGCAGCACAGAAGGTTTTACACCTTAATGCATAAAATGCATTAAGGTGAAAAACCTTGAGGGTTTACAACTCCACTTAAGCCCGGACCAATATGCAGCATAAGGACCAGGCCCCTTTTTGCGATTCGGCACTGCGTCGTTTTAACTGACAATTGCGCGGTCGTGCGATGTGGCTCCCAAACAAAATTGCCGTCCTTTTTTTCCCACAAATAGAGATTTCTTTTGGTGGTATTTGATCACCTCTGCGATTTTTTTTTTTTGCGCTATAAACAAAAATAGAGCGACAATTTAGAAAAAAAAAGCAAGATTTTTTACTTTTTGCTATAATAAATATCCCCAAAAAAAAATTTAAAAAAACATTTTTTTCCTCAGTTTAGGCCGATACGTATTCTTCTACATATTTTTGGTAAAAAAAAAAAATCGCAATCGGCATTTATTGATTGGATTGCTCAAAAGTTATAGCGTTTACAAAATAGGGGATAGTTTTATGGCATTTTTTTTTTTTTTTTTTTTACTAGTAATGGCGGCGATCAGTGATTTTTTTCGTGACTGCGACATTATGGTGGACACATCTGACACATTTTTGGGACCATTGTCATTTTCACAGCGATCAGTGCTATAAAAATGCACTGGTTACTGTGAAAATGACACTGGCAGTTTAGGGGTTAACCAGGAGGGGGCGCTGTAGGGGTTAAGTGTGCCCTGATGTGTTTTACTTACTGTCGGGGGCATGGCTTAGCGTGTGACGTCACTGATCGTCGTTCCCTATGACAGGGAACAGACGATCAGTGACAGGCTCACTAGGAAGCACGGGGAGAGGTTTGTTTACACTTACCTCTCCCCGTTCTTCCTCTCTGTGACCCGATCGCGGGACACCAGCGGCGATCGGGTCCGCTGTTCCCGCGGGGACGGTCACTGAGAAGAGGACCAGGTCGCGAGCGCGCCGCCGGCTGGGATCTTAAAGGGGACGTACCTGTACGCCCTTGTACCCAGCCGTGCCATTCTGCCGACGTACATCGGCGTGCGGCGGTCCTCAAGTGGTTAAGGAGACTTGTTAGGATGTACACTATACACATTCTGCAACATTATTTGAAAAACATTCATTATTATTTGGGTTCACTATTATTATTATTATGGGGTAATTATTACTAATCTATAAACCAATCAAAATAAGTTCAGGGATGAGATGTTAAAGAAACCTGTGGAGAGAAAAGATGTAGATTGTAGATTACTGAACTCTCTTTTTGAAGGTTAGGCCTGATTTACACCTATGCATGTTGCTTTTGATCCATTTCTGTCTCTTAATTCGTTTTTGCGTTCCTAATGCTTTTTTTGGGCCAATTTGTTGTTGGGCAGATTAAAAAAAACGCGAAACGCATCAAAAACCACACTACATGCTTTTCTGCAGCGTCTCCATTGAAGTTTATTGAACCAAAGAGCACAGCTTTGCTTTTAAAAAAGTCCCTGACTTTTTCCAAATACGCAGCGGCTAAAAAAAGCATAGCTGTTAACGTGTCCCCATAGGAAACCGTGTTAAATGGACTGTAGTGCGTTTCTGCAAAAAGCACCAAAAACCGCATAGGTGTGAACCAGGCCTTATAGTTGCTTGGATGTTATGCTGATCCACTGGCTTCAGTGCTTTCTGACTTAGGCCTGATTCACACCTATGCATTTTTTGTGCTTTTTGCAGATTTGCGCTACAGTCCATTTAACATAGTTTCCTATGGAACACGTTCTGAAGTGCAAATCTGCGAAATGCAAAAAGCACTAAAAATGCATAGGTGTGAATCAGGTCTTAATGACCCAGAACAATTATACAGATCAAGAATAGGGATGAGCTTCATGTTCGAGTCGAACATACGTTCGACTCGAACATCGGCTGTTCGATCGTTCGACGAAGATCGAACGATTTGGGCCGTTCGCGCCAAATTCGAGTGACGCGAACGGCCCACAATGCACTACGCCATCGCAGTGTCATCCAGGCGCTGTGATTGGCCAAGCATGCACTGTGACCCCGCATGCTTGGCCAATCACAGCGCCGGCAGCGAGGAGAGCAATGATTGGCCACAGGCAGGATGCCTGTGGCCAATTATTGCTGAGGGGGTTTAGTACATGCCCCACACTATAAAAGGCCGCCAGCGCGGCGGCCTTGTGTAGTGTGTTCCGGAGCAGGGAAAGAGAAGCATAGGCAGGGACAGTGTCATTTTTTTCCTTTACTAATCCTGGATTCCTTGTGTTTAGGGACAGAGAAGGATAGGTAGGGAGAGTGTCAGTGTGTCATTCTGTGCTAAACCTTGTTTGTAGGGACAGAGAAGGACAGTGAGGGAAAGTGTCAGTGTGCTATTCTGTGCTAAATCTTGTTTGTAGGGACAGAGAAGGACAGTGAGGGAAAGTGTCAGTGTGCTATTCTGTGCTAAACCTTGTTTGTAGGGACAGAGAAGGACAGTGAGGGAAACTGTCAGTGTGCTATTCTGTTCTAAACCAATCTTGCTGAACCGTATTTGAAATCCTTGAGTTTAGGGACAGAGAAGAACACTCATGGAAACTATCAGTGTGCTATTCTGTGCTAAATCTTGTTTGTAGGGACAGAGAAGGACAGTGAGGGAAACTATCAGTGTGCTATTCTGTGCTAAACCAATCTTGCTGAACCATATTTGAAATCCTTGAGTTTAGGGACAGAGAAGGACACTCGGGGAAACTATCAGTGTGCTATTCTGTGCTAAATCTTGTTTGTAGGGACAGAGAAGGACAGTGAGGGAAACTATCAGTGTGCTATTCTGTGCTAAACCAATCTTGCTGAACCATATTTGAAATCCTTGAGTTTAGGGACAGAGAAGGACACTCGTGGAAACTATCAGTGTGCTATTCTGTGCTAAATCTTGTTTGTAGGGACAGAGAAGGACAGTGAGGGAAACTATCAGTGTGCTATTCTGTGCTAAACCAATCTTGCTGAACCATATTTGAAATCCTTGAGTTTAGGGACAGAGAAGGACACTCGGGGAAACTATCAGTGTGCTATTCTGTGCTAAATCTTGTTTGTAGGGACAGAGAAGGACAGTGAGGGAAACTGTCAGTGTGCTATTCTGTTCTAAACCAATTTTGCTGAACCGTATTTGAAATCCTTGAGTTTAGGGACAGAGAAGGACACTCGTGGAAACTATCAGTGTGCTATTCTGTGCTAAATCTTGTTTGTAGGGACAGAGAAGGACAGTGAGGGAAACTATCAGTGTGCTATTCTGTGCTAAACCAATCTTGCTGAACCATATTTGAAATCCTTGAGTTTAGGGACAGAGAAGGACACTCGGGGAAACTATCGGTGTGCTATTCTGTGCTAAATCTTGTTTGTAGGGACAGAGAAGGACAGTGAGGGAAACTGTCAGTGTGCTATTCTGTTCTAAACCAATCTTGCTGAACCGTATTTGAAATCCTTGAGTATAGGGACAGAGAAGGACACTCGCTGAAACTATCAGTGTGCTATTCTGTGCTAAATCTTGTTTGTAGGGACAGAGAAGGACAGTGAGGGAAACTATCAGTGTGCTATTCTGTGCTAAACCAATCTTGCTGAACCATATTTGAAATCCTTGAGTTTAGGGACAGAGAAGGACACTCTGGGAAACTGTCAGTGTGCTATTCTGTGCTAAACCAATCTTGCTGAACCATATTTGAAATCCTTGAGTTTAGGGACAGAGAAGGACAGTGAGGGAAACTGTCAGTGTGCTATTCTGTGCTAAACCAATCTTGCTGAAGCATATTGCAAATCCTTGTGTTTAGGGACAGAGAAGGATAGGCAGGGGACAGTGTCAGTGTCATTGTTGCTAAGCCTCCTGCACAGTATACACCTGAAGGTAGCCCTTATTGCTGTTTTTCCCATCTCCCTGCAGGCCATCCATTAAAATGTCTGGAAGGCAAACAAGGAGAGGCAGACAGTCAGGAGGCAAAAAAAGAGGGCAAGCAGGCTCTGTGTCTGGGGGCAACAGTGCTGGTCGTGGACGCAGTGCATTGTCATCAGCACATGGCCATGGGGCACGCTTGTCCTTCTTTTCGGCAGCTGGACATGTTGAGCCACATCATGCCGAAGACTTGGTAGAGTGGATAACCAAGCCCACCTCATCCTCCTCATCCTCTCTCACCCAGGCTCAGGGTACTGGCAAAGCAGCTGCCAAAGCGTCCTCATCTCTGGTATCAATGTCATCATTAGTCACTCCTTCCCTAGACCCACCATGTCCTCCTGAGGAGTCCCCCGAACTGTTTGAGCACAGTGTTGGGTACATGCTCCAGGAGGATGCCCAGCGTTTCGAAGGATCTGATGATGATACCCAGCTACAGGAAGGCAGTAGCGTGAGAGCAGAGAGAGGGGATGCTCAAGAAGGACACCAATCTGGCAGTCATGCTCCAGCAGCTGCAGCATACTGCCAGATTGGCTCCAGTGATGAGGAGGGAGGGGATGATGAGGTCACTGACTCCACGTGGGTGCCTAATAGGAGAGAGGAGGAGGAGGAGGAGGAGGATGAGGAGGAGGCACATCTCCAACAAGGCAGGATGCCCTTGGATGGCCAGCGTATGGGCAGCACACCGACGGAATCACACCGCAGAGCTCCGCCTGTGCAGGGCGCTGCCTCTGCCCGTCATTCAAAAAGTTCTTTGGTGTGGGCCTTTTTTGAGGCGAGTGCATCAGATCGCACAGCTGCTGTTTGCAACATATGTCTCAAGCGTATATCGCGTGGCCAAAACATCAGCCGCTTGGGCACCACATGCTTGATCAGACATATGTTGACCTGCCATGCAGCTCGTTGGCAAGCCTACCTTAAAGACCCACACCAAAGAACAAAGCGGACCTCTCCTTGCACCGCATCATCTGGGATCTCCAACCCCACTATACCTTCAGTCCTCTCTGAAACCTGCACTGAGAGGAATGAAGGTGTAGAATTAGGTGTGTCACAGCCAAGTACTTGCGGCCACTCTGCTAGCAGTACACCGACGTCCGATTATAGCAGGCAAATTTCCCTGCCCCAGCTGCTGGACCGTCGAAAGAAGTTCACTCCCAGCCATCCACATGCCCAGCGGTTGAATGCTAGCTTGGCTAAATTGCTAGCGCTTCAACTGCTGCCTTTTCAGTTGGTAGACTCGGCCCCCTTCCGTGAGTTTGTGCAATGTGCGGTTCCTCAGTGGCTGGTTCCCAAACGCCACTTTTTCTCACGGAAGGCGATTCCGGCTCTCTACAGGCATGTGGAAGGCAATGTCTTGGCCTCGCTGGACAGGGCGGTCAGCGGTAAGGTGCATATTACCGCTGACTCATGGTCCAGCAGGCATGGACAGGGATGTTACCTTTCTTTCACGGCCCATTGGGTCACTCTTTTGGCAGCTTGGAAGGATGCAGGACAAGGTGCAGTAGTTGTTCCACCGCCACGCCTCCAAAATGCTACTACTGGTTGTGACACACCTCTCTCCTCCACCCCCTCCTCTTCTTCTTCCTCCATGGCCTCTTCCTGTGGTTTGTCCTCGGAACCAGCAGTGCTCCGTAGGCGTTCAAGGGGCTACGCAAGTACGCAGGCAAAAAGATGCCATGCCGTGCTTGCGCTGGTGTGTTTGGGGGACAGGAGCCACACTGGGGCAGAGGTCCTGTCTGCTCTGCAGGGGCAGGCCGAGAGGTGGTTGACGCCACGCCAGCTTAAGCCAGGAATGGTGGTTTGCGACAATGGCACCAACCTCCTCTCCGCCCTCCGACAGGGACAACTGACCCATGTGCCCTGTATGGCTCACGTCCTTAACCTGGTGGTGCAGCGGTTCTTGGGCAGGTACCAGGGCTTACAGGATGTCCTGAGGCAGGCCAGGAAAGTCTGTGTGCATTTCCGCAGATCTTATAATGCCAGTGCTGGCCTGGCTGAGCTGCAAAAGGAGTTGAACCTGCCCAAGAACCGCCTTATATGTGACATGCCCACCAGGTGGAACTCAACGTTGGCCATGCTGCAGCGGCTGCACACGCAGCAGAGGGCCATCAATGAGTACCTGTGCGACTACGGCACCAGGACAGGGTCAGGGGAGCTCGGATTTTTTTCACCACGCCAGTGGGGCATGATCAGGGATGCATGCACTATCCTGGCACCATTTGAGGAGGCCACGAGGATGGTGAGCAGTGACAGTGCATGCATCAGTGACACTGTACCTCTTGTCCACCTGTTGGAGCACACACTGCGTGGAATAATGGACAGGGCACTTGAGGCAGAACAGAGGCAGGAAGAGGAGGACTTCCTTGCCTCTCAAGGCCCCCTTTACCCAGACAGTGTTCCTTCTGTCCCACCCATCGCACAGGAAGAGGAGGAGGAGGAGGAGGAGGAGGAGGATTGTGTCAGCATGGAGGTGGAGGCTGGCACTCAGCATCATCAGCAGCAGTCTTTTAGGGATGATTTACAGTCCCAAGAAACCAGTGGACTTGTACGTGGCTGGGAGGAGGTGGCTGCAGATCATGTCGTCCTTAGTGACCCAGAGGACTCCGGACTGAATGCCTCAGCTAACCTACGCTGCATGGCCTCCCTGATCCTGCAAAGTCTGCGGAAGGATCCTCGTATTCTTCGGATCAAGGAGAGGGACCATTACTGGCTGGCCACTCTCCTTGATCCACGGTACAAGGGTAAGGTTGCGGACCTTATGTTACCGTCGCAGAGGATGAGACAACTCCGGGAGGCCTTGCAGAAAGGTCTGTGCAACGCGTTCCCAGAGACTGGGAGGTTACAAACTCCTGGTCCTGGACAACGAGTTGCTGAGGCTTCGGGCAGTCAAAGAAGGAGCGGTGGGGAAGGTGGCCGTCTGACCGATGCGTTCAGACAATTCTTTAGTCCGCAGCCCCAAAGTATGATCGGTTCCAGCAACCATCGCCAGCGTCTGATATACATGGTGCAGGAATACCTAGGGGCAAGGTCAGACTTGGACACCTTCCCCACCGAAAATCCTCTGGCTTACTGGGTCTTGAGGATGGATCACTGGCCAGAGCTTGCACAGTATGCAATTGAGCTACTGGCCTGTCCTGCATCCAGCGTTCTTTCAGAACGCACATTCAGTGCTGCTGGAGGATTTGTCACGGATCACAGGGTGCGCCTGTCCACCGACTCGGTTGATCGACTGACTTTCATCAAGATGAACCAGTCTTGGATCACCACCAGCTACCACACACCTGATGCTGATATAACAGACTAATTGATTTTAAAATGTCACATCCCTTCAAGACTGATGCTGATGCTGAGTGCCTGTGCTGTTATGTTGACTGGCTATCCTCCTCCTCCTCCTCAATGATCCGATTAATGATGATAGCTTGGAAGATCATTTTGGTTTATGTGTGCCGCCACCAGTGGCTAAGGCCCAATTTTTCAGCCCCTGTTTAACAGGGGCGTGTAATTACAATTTTTGATGCAATACTTTGCAACAGGGCTCATTGCTGTGCTCCAAGTACAGTATCTGTGAGGGGTTGCAGTGTTGTGCCACCAGTGGCTAAGGCCCAATTTTTCAGCCCCTGTTTAACAGGGGCGTGTAATTACAATTTTTGATGCAATACTTTGCAACAGGGCTCATTGCTGTGCTCCAAGTACAGTATCTGTGAGGGGTTGCAGTGTTGTGCCACCAGTGGCTAAGGCCCAATTTTTCAGCCCCTGTTTAACAGGGGCGTGTAATTACAATTTTTGATGCAATACTTTGCAACAGGGCTCATTGCTGTGCTCCAAGTACAGTATCTGGGAGGGGTTGCAGTGTTGTGCCACCAGTGCCTAAGGCCCAATTTTTCAGCCCCTGTTCAACAGGGGCATGCAATTATAATTATTGATCTAATAATTCACAGCAGGGCTAAATGCTGCGCCCACCAAGAGTAACTGTCAGGCCTTACAGTGTTGTGTCAACACCACCACCACCAAAGGCCCAATTTTTCAGCCCCTGTTCAACAGGGGCATGCAATTATAATTATTGATCTAATAATTCACAGCAGGGCCCATTGCTGCGCCCACCAAGAGTAACTGTCAGGCCTTACAGTGTTGTGGCACCAGCACCACCATCAAAGGCCCAATTTTTACTACCACTGTTCAACAATTATATGTTATTACAATTCCTGATATAATAGTTGACAGCAGGGCGTTCCAGTACCCACCAAGAGTAACTGTGAGTGTTTACAGTGTTGTGCCAACACCAACACCTAAGGGGCCAATTTCTGCAGAGTATATACGGCAGGTCCCTACTTTCAAACATCCAACTTACAAACGACTCCTACTTGCAAACGGAAGAAGACAACAGGAAGTGAGAGGAAATCTACCCCTAGGAAGGAAAATTCTCTCCTGTAAGAATTAATATGGGAGAAAGGTGTCTCCTCTCTACTGATGCTTTATCACCAATCCTTGTTTCAATAAAAACACCACATTTCAAAAACAGTTGTCATTGGGACGCAAAGTGAGGTGAAATGTTCTGAACAGGGGCACAGACAGCAAAACAAATGTTACAGGGGTGATAACCCTTCCCTATGTTTTCCAAAAAGCTTAAAAATAGATTTTTTGGCTGGAGCTACACTTAAACAATGTACGTGTTCAAAATTACAAACAGATTCTACTTAAGAACAAACCTACAGTCCCTGTCTTGTTTACACCGGTCTTGTTTACACCGCCTGTATACTGCTGTTCAGAGTATATAGGGCCTTTTTTATTTTGTGTTGCGGGGTTCCCCTTAATATCCAAAGAAGACCCAAAGGGGCTGGTAATGGGCTGGGGTGGGGGGGGGGGGGGGTGATGGGGTAGCTATGCCATTTTTCTTAAAGATTTTCATCCATATTACCGGGAGCAGACATTACATTAAAGCCGCAAGCAGTTTTAAATGGCTTTTTTTTTCCTTTAGAAATGTCATTTTGTGCAAGGACAGTTCTAAACACGGGAAACACGTGGCACTTCACAGGTATACTTTAGACACCCCCCAGGTACAATATTTAAAGGAATATTTGACTTTTTTTTTTCACTTTATGCATCATTAAAATGACTGCTCCCGAAAAACGTCAGTTTTTAAAACTTCTTTTTGCATTGATACATGTCCCCTGGTGCAGAACCCGGGTTCCCAAACTCTGTTTAGGACAATAACATGGATAATAGTCGTTATAATTAGCACTTTAGAATCCGAACGTTCGCATCCATTGTATTTAATAGGGTTCTAATGTTCGTACGAACTTTCGGTCCGTTCGCGGGTTCTGGTGCGAACCGAACCCGGGGGTGTTTGGCTCATCACTAATCTAAAATTCTGACTCTCCTGTGACTTCAATAGGTCTGTACCTGCTCTGAGTTAATGGCGCTGAATGTATTGAGGCCAAACCAGGCATCTAGCATATTCAGAGGCTAGTAAGCAAAAACAGCCTTGGTATTTTTCTCCCTACAAGTTTCCTGGCATCGGTAGCTCACTGCTCCTTAGGAAAAACCCTGCCTTTTCAAAAACGAGGAAGGATAATTGTAACTTATCTGCTCTTATTTGGTAGAATGCCAGGGGCAGGTATGCAATGTATAGTATTATTGCATTAGACCACTTTCACACTGAGTCGCTTTTCAGGCGCTTTCACGCTAAAAAAAGCGCCTGAAAACGTATTTCCATTAAAATCAATGAATGCTTTCACACTGGGGCAGTGCGCTGAAAAAACGCCCCTCTCCATTGAAATGAATTGAAAGCGCCTGAAAAGCACTTCAAAAGCGCTCAGTGTTTTACTGGCAGTTTTTCAAGCGCCTCAGTGTGAAAGTGGCCTTATAGTACATTAGCTCTCTGGCTAGAGTTCAATATCAGTTACATGTTAATTTAAGCATCAATGCTAACTGTCCCAGATTTGCTGGGACAATCCCACATCTAGATGCTCTGTGTCTTGAAATCAGGACATTACCCTTTTTTTGAGCGTACCTGAGGTTCCCACAAAATTATGGGCAGGACCAGAAAGTGGGTGTGATCTGGGCAGGAGTGTGTTAATGTCTAAGTGCAGCCAAAATCAAACGCAAAAAAATCAGCACAAGGGACAGAGTCAGTACAGCATGTTAGATGTGTTGATTCTTCTGCTCTTAGTAGTAATTCTCCATAGCCCCCCCCCCCCCCCCCCGCCATATTCTTCCAGTACGGCAACTAATGGACTGTCACAGGCTCCCATTAAGAGAACCTGACTATGTCCGCCCTTTCTGCCCCAACTCCATCATTCACAGAAGCTGTACTACAACTTCTATGAATGGAAACACAATCTATGAATGGAGGGGCGGAGCTATCAACCATCTGCCCAACCTCTATACTTGGATCCTGTTCCATTCATAGAAGCTGTAGTATGAATGGTGGATCTGAGCAAAAAGAACGGGCATAGCCAAAATTCTTTTAAAGTGTTTGTTACCCCAACACTTCATATTCCTGATATGTTTCTGTTGTACCATGTACCTGTATAAGAGAGTATCCTGTTCTCTTTGTATTGCTTCCTTTATGTGAAATCCCTGGAGAGCATACGTGGTCAGTTCTCTAGCTATGCTGGGAACTCAGTGTACTCTTCTCCAATGATCAGACTTCTGCTGACATGCCCCCGTTTCACAGCCATTCACTGGGAAGCTCAGTGTACTGCTTCTTCTCCTCCCCCCAGCTCTTATTCAGCTGAGAACAGAAGGAATGCGACCGCTTATAATCTAATTTATATCTATACAAAAATGTTTTGCCTATTATGTCTATTTTAACCACTTAAGCCCCGGACCATTTGGCTGGCCAAAGACCAGGCCACTTATTGTGATTCGGCACTGCGTCGCTTTAACTGACAATTGCGCGGTCCTGCGACTTGGCTCCCAAACAAAATTGACGTATTTTTTTTCCCACAAGTAGAGCTTTCTTTTGGTGGTATTTAGTCACCTCTGCGGTTTTTATTTTTTGCGCTATAAACAAAAATAGAGCGACAATTTTGAAAAAAATGCAATATTTTTAACTTTTTGCTATAATAAATATCCCCAAAAAATAACATTTTAGGCCGATACGTATTCTTCTACATATTTTTGGTAAAAAAATATTGCAATAAGCGTTTATTGATTGGTTTACGCAAAAGTTATAGCGTCTACAAAATAGGGGATAGTTTTATGGAATTTTTATTAATAATTTATTTTTTACTAGTAATGGCAGCGATCAGCTATTTTTATCGTGACTGCGACATTATGGCAGACACATCGGACACTTTTGACACATTTTTGGGACCATTGTCATTTTTATAGCGATCAGTGCTATAAAAATGCACTGATTACTGTAAAAATGACACTGGCAGTGAAGGGGTTAACCTGTAGGGGGCGCTGAAGGGGTTAAGTGTGACCTAGGGAGTGATTCTAACGGTTAGGGGGCGTGGCTTGCCGTGACACATCTCTGATCGCTGTTCCCGATGAGAGGGAACAGACGATCAGTGACATGTCACTAGGAAGAACGGAGAGATGTTGTGTTTACACTGACATCTCCCCGTTCTTCAGCTGTGTGACCCGATCGCGGGACACCGGTGGACATCGAGTCCGCAGGTCCCGCGGGCACGGTCACGGAGCTCGCGACAGGGTCGCGAGCACACCACTGGCGGCGCGTGACCACACGGCGCCAATTTAATGGGGACGTATATATACGCCCATTTGCCCAGCCATGCCATTCTGTCGACGTATAAGTTTGTGCGGCGGTCGGCAAACGGTTAAACTGAATGGGATGTTTTACAAGGTGATTGTTTACAATCACTTTAATGACAGCCTGTAACAGCTATTTAGCTGTATTTACCCCGTATCTATTGCATTAGGGTATGCACCCCAAAGCTCAAACACACATACCTTTCTCTGCAGCCTCAGCTGCACTGGACAGTGAATGATTTGGAAGTGCTCTGTGAAGAGCAGCTTCCTGTTCATTCACAAAGTGAAGCATAGTAAACACTGTTTACTGTGCTTCAGTTATGAATGAACACAGTGAATGAATGTGTTCACTGTGTTTTTTTAGAAATGGAAGGCGCTGGTAAATTACATAGTTACTAGCCCCTTCCCCCCACTCTCCACCCGGAAACATCCCCCATAGCAGCTGGGGGGAGAGGAAGGAAGCCAACAGCACTGCAGGGTGTGGGGCAACACAGTATTGCATGTATTGGTTATGGTGTGCCCATGCACACCTGGCACACCCCCTGCACACGCCTATGCTTCTGAAGCTTCTGGCGATGGGTTGGAGGGGCAGGACAGAGGAAGATTACTACTAACACCAAAGAAATCAACACAAGGGACACATGCTACTGACTGCATGTTATGTCCTTTGTGGTGATTTTTATGTTTTTGATCTTGGCTGCACTTAGGCTTTTAATGTGAGTCGTGAATGGGGGGGGGGGGGGGGGGGGGGGTGACAGTGTTCTGGGGACTGGGATGAATAGTTGGCAAGTATGATTTAGGCGGCAGAATATATTTTAAACCAGACGACAGAAAAGTACATACAAAAGTAATCATCTAACATATAATATTTATAACTTGCCCACAATATTATAAGATTATTAGCAGTCACTAAAGGTGACTAGATTACTAGTTTAGCTGGTTTCTTATGAAAGAAGATATTTCAGTTTAGCTTCTATTTGCTTTTCATTCATAAAACCAGGATAGAGGGTTGGTTCTTGTTTTTGAAATATGAGATGTTTTAGATTACATAAATAGTGTGTGCTCAAGAGCATTGAGCTGGTCAGAATCAGGGTTGCCAACCGCCAGTAAATTTACTGACCGTTTGTAAAAATCAGTGAACTGCCAGTAAATATCAGGCGCTGATCATTTCATGCTGTGTTGACTTTTTAAGTGTAAAGCCCTGTAGTGTACACACGATCGGATTTCCTATGGATTTTAAACCGATGGATTTTTCCATCGGATATCCGATGAGGCTGACTTCAATCAGTCTTGCCTACACACCATCAGTCAAAAACCCGATCGTCCCAAACGCTGTGACGTAAAACACTCCGACGAGCCGAGAAAAATGAAGTTCTATGCTTCTGAGCATGCATCAACTTGATTCTGAGCATGCGTGGGTTTTTTATCCGATGGAGTTCCCCACAGATGATCGTAATTTGCTATTGTTTTTTTTTTCCATCGGATAAATTTAAAACATGTTCTATTTTTTTAACACCGATGGAAAAAAGACCGATGGGGCCCATAGACGATCGGTTTGTCCGATGAAAAAAGTCCATCGGACTGTTTTCATCGGTAAAACCGATCGTGTGTACAGGGCTTATAATCAAGCAAATGACTTTGTTATAGGTATTGTCAGTGTTTCCATACCATGTGTGACAGCAGGAAGGTAAAGTCACCTGGTTGCATCCAGGGGGGTAGATATATTTCTCCCAGATTCAGGCTTTATGCCGACTTATACAACTAGGGAGTTGATGAAGCCCAGCTGAGGCTAGTGGGCTCATGAATGACTCATACCTCTAGGGAGAGTGCTGGGCGTCGTGAGGCAGGGAGTTGATGAGACCAGCTGAAGCTTGTCAGCTCATTTAGGCCTCTATAAGAACTCCCAGATTCATTAGGTGTTAGCTCATGCCTGGAACCAGACCTGTGTGGACTGTCTAGGGAGAGTGAACCCCTGTGCGGTGAGGCAAAGCCTGTGTGGCTATTTGTTTGGACTTTTACTAAACCAGGGACTTAGGGACTAGGACAGCACCAGGCTGATCCCAGTTGTTAGTTTAGGAAACCTGCATGTTTAGTCAGAGGTCAAACTGACCAGGATTTATTTTGTTTATGTTTCTTTTTGGCTTTGCTGTGTTTTTGTCACTGTACATAGAGAAATAAACCGCACCTTTTGATTTTGAAAACCACAACCTCCGTCTGCTGGCCCTGTTTTTGTGTGGGGAGCCCAACCAGGGGGTCACACACACCCGCTACCGAGTTAACCCCCTCACAGTTGGTGGAGAACCAGTGGCAGTTTTTTTTAAGCCAGCATGGAGGAGATACTGAAACAGCTGGCTCTAGCAAATGCCAATCAACAGCAGACAAATGCAGGTTTGCAAAGGAGCCTTGCAGCCCAGCAGCAAGCTCATCAACAAGCCCAGCAGCAATCTGAGGCCCGCTTCATAGACCTGTTACAGAAGCAAGAGCAGAGACTACAACAAATGGAAGCAGTAATGCAGCAACGTCCGCAGACCAGTGAGGAAAGCCGTCCCACTAATACCGCGTCCTTTGGGGTGAGTCGTTTATTGACAAAAATGACTGGAGAGGATGATCCAGAGGTATTTTTGACCACATTTGAAAGGACTGCTGAAAGAGAAAAGTGGCCTGAGGAGCAGTGGGCTGGACTGGTGGCTCCTCTGTTAACTGGTGAATCGCAGAAGGCTTACTATGACCTAGAGCCTGACCAAGCAAAAGACTATGTGATGCTAAAAGCTGAAATATTGGCAAGGCTGGGTGTCACCCTGGCTGTCCGGGCTCAGCGTGTGCATAACTGGACTTTCCAGCTTGGAAAACCCCCCAGGTCTCAAATGTATGATCTCATTCACCTGAGCAGGAAGTGGCTACAGCCAGAGACTTTGTCCGCACCAGAGATTGTGGAACGTGTTGTAATGGATCGGTTTTTGAGAGCTCTTCCTACTGCCATCCAAAAGTGGGTAAGCCATGGAGACCCAGAGACGGCCGGTGGTCTTGTGGATCGTGTAGAGAAATACTTGGCTACAGAGAACCTGACGGCCTCTTCCAGAGACTCTCGGACTTTCCACCCTAAGACCAGACCATCCCCAGGGGCGGATAAGAGGATTCCAAGGGGTGAGGGTGGAGAGAGTGAGAGGGTGGGAGCTCTACCCAAAGTTTGGCGAGAACAGCCTGGGAAGTCAGGGGCTCAAGAGGCAGCCAAATGGATTGTTTGCTACCGCTGCCGGCAAGCGGGACATATTGCAGCAAATTGCCCGGTTGTGGAGGAACCCATGCAATGTGACTTTCTGATGGACAGACGTCAGTCGCTGTGTGCGACAGTCGCATGCACTGCCATTCGGGGAACTGAGAAACATTTATGCAAAATGTGTATTAATGGTAGAAATGTTGTGGTATTACTGGATTCAGGTAGCCTTGTGACCCTGATAAAGGCTGAATTAGTTAAAACAGAGGTCTCTGGGAATAGCAAGGTAGCTGTTATTTGTGTGCATGGGGACACCCGAGAGTATCCAGTGACTACAGTGTGTTTCGAGACCCCCAAAGGTACCCTCTCTCATCCAGTGGGGTTAGTATCTCAATTACCGCATGATGCCATTGTGGGAAGGGATTTTCCGAAGTTCTGGGAACTGTGGGATGATCCTGAGCCCCCCACTGGTGCCCCTATGTACCAGGAATGTGATAGCCAGAACTCCTCTGAGAGTGGTGAGGACTCTCCAGAATTTCCCTTGTCAGTATTGGCAGGGGAGACTCAAGAAACTGGAGAGGAGCCCACCTCCTCAGACGAAAACCTACCGTCTGTGGAGTTTTCTGATCTGGAGGTTCACAGGGAAAATTTTGCCACAGAACAGTTAAAAGACCCCGCCCTAATAAAGGCACGGGAAAACGTAGTGGAAATAGATGGCGAGTTAGTGAACCCAGATAATACCTGCACTTACCCATACTTCAGCGTAGAGAAGGACCTACTGTATCGGGTGGCAAAAAGGGCAGAAGAAACCGTTGAGCAGCTTGTGGTGCCCAAACCTTACAGGAAGTTGGTGTTGGAGTTGGCCCATGGGCACATTCTTGGAGGTCATCTGGGGACAGAGAAAACCCGAGAGAGGGTATTACAGAGATTCTATTGGCCTGGGGTGATGAAGGACATAGAAAATTATTGTTCCTCCTGCCCTGTGTGTCAGAGGTCGGCCCCGATGCCACATTTCCGTAGCCCGCTGGTCCCTCTACCCATCATTGAGGTCCCGTTTGAGAGAATCGCAATGGATTTGGTAGGTCCTATAATCAAGTCCGCTAGGGGGCACCAGTACATATTGGTTATAATGGACTATGCCACCCGTTATCCAGAAGCGATCCCTCTCAGAAATACCTCGGCCAAAACCATAGCCAAAGAGCTATCTCTTGTTTTTAGCCGGGTGGGTATTTGTAAAGAACTGCTTACGGACCAAGGTACACCCTTTATGTCCCGGGTTATGAAAGAGCTGTGTAAATTGCTCAAAGTGACGCAATTGCGTACATCTGTGTATCACCCCCAAACCGATGGGCTGGTTGAAAGATTCAACAAAACCCTAAAACAAATGTTGAAGAAAGTGGTGGATAGAGATGGAAAAGATTGGGACTGTCTACTTCCTTATTTGATGTTTGCTATTAGGGAGGTGCCCCAATCCTCTACGGGATTCTCCCCCTTTGAGTTACTGTATGGGAGACACCCAAGAGGGCTGTTGGATATTGCCAAGGAAACTTGGGAAAGTGAGAGTTCTCCCCACAGGAGTGTGATTGAGCATGTCGCCCTGATGCAAGATCGAATTGCACAGGTAATGCCCATCGTGAAGGAACATTTGGCCCAAGCGCAGTTGGCACAGCAGAGAGTGTACAACCGTGGAGCAAAGACCCGGACCTTTTCCCCGGGGGATAGGATATTGGTACTTGTCCCTACGGTTGAAAGTAAATTCCTTGCCAAATGGCAAGGCCCCTACGAGATAATGGAAAAAGTGAGCGAAGTGAATTACAAGGTCAGACAACCAGGAAGGCGAAAGCCCGAACAGATATATCACGTTAATCTGTTGAAAGCCTGGAGGGATAGAGAGTCCCTAGTCGCAGAAACTTGGTCACCAGCTCAAACTGGTTGCGTGATTCCGGAGGTTGGAATAGCAGCCACCTTGTCACAACCCCAACAACAGGAGGTTAAGGAGTTTGTGCTTCGCAACAAGGAGGTGTTCTCTGAGCTGCCGGGACAAACATCTGGGGTAGAGCATGATATTATTACCCCGCCCGGTGAAAGGGTGAAGTTAAAACCCTATCGGATCCCAGAGGCCCGACGGGAGGCAATACGGGAGGAAGTACAGAAAATGCTGAACTTAGGGGTGATAGAGGAGTCCCAAAGTGATTGGTCTAGTCCCATTGTGTTGGTGCCTAAACCGGATGGGAGCTGGCGATTTTGTAACGATTTTCGTCAGTTGAACAAAGTTACAAAATTTGACACCTACCCCATGCCACGTATAGATGAGTTGATCGACCGGCTGGGAACAGCCCGATACATGACGACTCTTGACCTCACAAAAGGGTATTGGCAAATTCCCCTGGCCAAGTCGGCCAAAGAGAAAACCGCATTTGTAACCCCAGACGGGGCGTTCCAATATAAGAGAATGCCGTTCGGGTTACAGAATGCGCCGGCCACATTCCAGCGGAAAATGGACCAGATACTGAGGCCCCATCGGAAGTATGCTGCGGCTTACCTGGATGACGTAATTGTCCATAGCACAGATTGGGCCTCACATCTGCCAAAAGTGCAAGCAGTCCTAGACTCTATCCGGGAAGCGGGGTTTACGGCTAACCCCAAGAAGTGTACCATTGGGCAGGAGGAGGCCAAATATCTTGGGTACACCATTGGGAGGGGAGTAATAAAACCCCAACTCAACAAAGTCGAGGCCATCCAGAGTTGGCCACGTCCCAACAGCAAGAAGCAGGTACGAGCCTTTCTGGGAATCGCTGGGTATTATCGGCGATTCATTCCCCACTTTGCTTCTAAGGCTGTGCCCCTAACCAACCTGACGAAGGGGAAAGGGTCGGTCATGATTAAATGGACCCCCGAGGCTGAGGCAGCATTCCAATTCTTGAAACAAGCCTTATGTAGCCAGCCAGTGTTGTACTCACCCGACTTCTCTAAAGACTTTGTCGTACAAAGTGATGCGTCAGATGTGGGGTTAGGAGCAGTATTGTCCCAGGTCTGGAACGGGGAAGAGCACCCAGTCATTTACCTCAGCAGGAAGTTGAAGTCCCATGAGGTAAATTACGCCACGGTTGAAAAGGAGTGTTTAGCGGTGAAGTGGGCTCTAGATTCCCTTCGGTACTATCTGCTAGGTAGGCACTTTGACATGGTTACGGATCACGCTCCGTTAAAGTGGATGGCTCAAAACAAGGAGACAAATAGAAGAGTGAATAGGTGGTTCCTGGCCCTACAGGAATTCAACTTCACAGTAAAGCATCGCCCTGGCGTTCAAATGGGGAATGTGGATGCTTTGTCTCGAGTACATGAATGCCTGATTGCTGGTGTTCCAACCCCAAGGTTAAAACAAGAGGGGGGGGTATGTGACAGCAGGAAGGTAAAGTCACCTGGTTGCATCCAGGGGGGTAGATATATTTCTCCCAGATTCAGGCTTTATGCCGACTTATACAACTAGGGAGTTGATGAAGCCCAGCTGAGGCTAGTGGGCTCATGAATGACTCATACCTCTAGGGAGAGTGCTGGGCGTCGTGAGGCAGGGAGTTGATGAGACCAGCTGAAGCTTGTCAGCTCATTTAGGCCTCTATAAGAACTCCCAGATTCATTAGGTGTTAGCTCATGCCTGGAACCAGACCTGTGTGGACTGTCTAGGGAGAGTGAACCCCTGTGCGGTGAGGCAAAGCCTGTGTGGCTATTTGTTTGGACTTTTACTAAACCAGGGACTTAGGGACTAGGACAGCACCAGGCTGATCCCAGTTGTTAGTTTAGGAAACCTGCATGTTTAGTCAGAGGTCAAACTGACCAGGATTTATTTTGTTTATGTTTCTTTTTGGCTTTGCTGTGTTTTTGTCACTGTACATAGAGAAATAAACCGCACCTTTTGATTTTGAAAACCACAACCTCCGTCTGCTGGCCCTGTTTTTGTGTGGGGAGCCCAACCAGGGGGTCACATACACCCGCTACCGAGTTAACCCCCTCACACATGTTTATACTGTTCAAATATTCACTGTGTTAGTTTTCAATAGGAGTTCTGTAATTTCTTAGGTTGGCAGTAAAAAAAAAAAAAGTGCTTCGCCAGTAAATTTCCCATGTTTTGTCAGTAAAAAATGCTGCAGGAGGTTGGCAACCCTGGTCAGAATGGACACAGTAATGGAACCTAATTTTTAACTGATCGTCATACACTTCTATGTACATACATTTAAAACCACAAGCTAGTGCTGGCTGGGCATTTTGAAGGTTTGGAGTGTGCTAGTGATATAGGCGCTGCTCATCTTTTTGTGCCATGACAATGACTTATGCTGGCCATACACTATACAAAAAGTCTGCTGAACCCATTTTCGAAAAACGAACATTCGGGCCGTGAGCGCTAACGATAGTGCCATCATGTAATGACCTATAAATCGTTCAGTGGACATAAATGAATAAAGTTTTTGTTCGTTTTTTTTTTACATAGACCTAGTGCAGACAGTTCGGACAGGAAACACATTAACCTTTCAATTTATCGTTCGTTCAGCAGAAAATTTCCAAACTTGTCCTTCGTTTTTTTCGGCTCAAAAACATCCCAACGATTATCGATTTTGTGCCCATTAACTGGCCGAAAAACGAACAAACTGTCTAAATCAGCCATTCTCAACCAGGGTTCCGTGGAACCCTAGGGTTCCTCCAGAGGTGGCTAGGGGTTCCTTGAGCTGTGGCTGATTTACCTCCTGTTTTATGGTGCCTACATACTTCTGAGCCAATGCTACTCGGAGCAGCCAGTGGTATGACACCAATCATCTTTATAGCTCTCTGTAAGAGGGCCATTCTTACCACCACTGTAAAAAAAAAAAGGGCATTCTTCTCACTGAAGTAAGGGGCATTGTTCCCACTGACCCCCAATGAATGGGTTTTATCAGGGGTTCCCCGAGACCTAAAAAATTATTTTAAGGGTTCCCCTGGGGTAAAAAGGTTGAGAAAGGCTGGTCTAAATGACTGAATTTCGGATGATTTTTCATATAGTGTATGGCCAGCATTAGTGAATTGATCTTCTAATCCAAGGATATGCAATTAGCGGACCTCCAGCTACAAGTCCCATGAGGCATAGCGAGACTCTGACAGCAGCAAGCATGACACCCAGAGGCAGAGGCATGATGGGACTTGTAGTTTTGCAACAGCTGGAGGTCCGCTAATTGCATATCCCTGTAATCTAATCCAAAAAATGAAAGATTGCAGAATTGGGTGGTAGGGGGTTATGGAACGCTCTTACAACTCTGAATGTTACTTTATTCACTCTGTCCTATTAATAAAGAACCCCCAAGATTGGCATTACAGGATGATGTTGTAATGGCTCCATCCATGACATGCTGCCACACTAAAATGCAGGTCATCAGCCAGCGGATCTACACACATGGGCGTCCGCTGAACTTTTTTCAGGGGGGGGCATCATTTTACAGTCATCCATGCTTTTTTGGGGCAGTGGAGCAGCGCTGTATACACCACTCCTCCACCGCCCCTGCCCATTGAAATAAATGGGCACCGCTGCCGAAGCGCCTACAAAGCACTTCGGCAGCGGTGATACACAGTTGCATTTAACCCTTTCTTTGACCGCTAGCTGGGATTATTGCAACACAGGGGGCAAGTGTCTTCACTCTGACTTTAACACTCTTAGGATTCCAGGGGGGGGGGCAATTGACCCCCCTTGCCTTATGGAGCGGACGACCATGTCTACACACATTACTTTCCTAAAATGGTTTCACATTATATCAGTGAAGTAGTTTAGATGATCAGTTCTTCTACATCACACTGCATACATTGTATTCGCAGAAATTGCAGGGCTAGGTAGTGTAGCATTGAATATAACCCATGCTATATTACCCACCAATGGTATTCAGTGCAAATGACATTCCTTTTCAATCCTGTCAGTAAGCCAACACACAGTGCTTGTAAAGCATCGCTCAGTCTAATAACTATTACATTAGATTCAACAAGGCACAGTGCATGCAATAATCCTCCTCCAGCCACCCTGGCTGCTGCAAAGCATAGATCAGTGCTAATCTCCATCACACAGCGCTGGCCACATCGGACACATCTCCTGCTGCAAATCACACACGTCCCCTGCTCTCCTGTTCTATGACATCCACCTGGGAGCATGGACTGCTCATCACAAGTCACACTGCACAATGGTTTACCTAATGGATCCATAAACACAAATGTCTACACAGCACAGTGCATCAACCCCTTTCTCCTACTTTCCACATCACGCTAAAAGAATGAGCAGATGCCACTACAGGGCAAGGTCACCAGTGTCTGAGCAGGCTTTGCCCCTATATCTATCTGTATGTATGCATTAGGGACAGTCACATACTACACACACATATGCAGCACCCACCCCGAACAGCACAGACCTCCCATGCCTTGAATGGAATGACAGCCGCACCCTGCACCTTACTTGCCATCCTCATCTCCACCCCCCAATCAGCCCCTTACAGGTCTCTGATCATTGTGGGGGGTCCAGGGATGGATCTGTAAATAAAAAAGGGGTCAGTGAAGGAGAAGCATAGGAGTTGCTCTTACCTACTGCAACCTCCACCTCTGTTCTGCATCCAGCATGGCTCACATAGGCACCAGCCCCTGCAATGGGAGGAGGACAGCACTCAGCTTGGCTTCTTTCTTTTCTTTTTTTGATTAGCCCTTCATGGTGTAGAGCCGGTTAGGAGCGTCCTGTCATACAGCAGGCAAGGAGGGAGGAGGGGGGGGGGGGGTGCTGAGTCTGTCCTGTGATCCAAGAGAAGGAGGGGGGGCTGTCCTGTGACACAGGAGGAGGGAGGATGTCATAGAGAGGGGAGGGCACTAAGCTGCCCTTCTCTAAAGAGTAATGGGAGGAGACTAGCAAGAAGACAAGAGGTGGGCGGGGCTCTGCTGTCGTTCAGGCGGGGGGAGTGGGAGGACTCTGCTGGCGGTCGGGAGGAGTTACTGTCATTCACAGCGGAAGTGGGCGGGATCTGCTGTCATTCAGGAGTGAAGTGGGCGTGCTCTGCTGTCATTCAGGAGTGAAGTGGGCGGGCTCTTCTGTCATTCAGGGGGAGGTGGGAGGAGCTGCTCGATGATGAAGGGTGGAGGGGTCTGTATGGGTGAGGCTGTCCTATAATATGTGGGCGCTTCACCCTATATAGTGATACTTGCATTCTGTATATTAGACGTCTGTGCGATCACATATGGATGGGTCGGCTCACGTGCACCTGCCTGCCATATGCTCAATGTATGGAACCTTTATAGGGGGGGATCGTTCTGTTACCTGTGCTGGAGGCTCATCAGTGCCCTTTATTGGCAGTAGTAGTAGGAGGATGGCAGGCAGGCAGGGATAGATGGGCTCAGCCCGCCCTGTGCCCTCCAGGCAGATGGGGAGTAAGGTGAAATGTGACGTGGCTCTGTAATACAAGGAGAAGCCAGAGAAATGCAGTTACCATGGCAACCACTATAGTACATCACATGGTAGTGACAGCATGTGGCTTCTGGGACAGACACGTAGACGTATGAAGGAGTATGTACATACATTCATACCGTGCTGACACAGCTGCTAGGAGGCAAACACACATGGGGGGGGGGGGGGGGGGAAGAGGTCACAGGGTCACCTGAACAGCAATGCTGCCATGTCACATCCACTCTGATTTCTGGATCATCTTGCATATAAAACATATCATATAGAAAAATCTCAGTTTGGGAACTGGTCATACTTTTTGAGACACTCCAAAAATGTCTTAGACACCCAAAAATGTGTTATTCCCTATTAAATAAACACATGCCCATTCCAGATTCAGAGTGCCAGGTGTGTTGTAGTGAGAAAGCTTCCATCCTGAGGCACTGCACTGATGCAGGTTAAAGAAGAACCCTCATGATTAGTAAAAATGAGAATGCTTTATCTCTGCAATGAAAACATCAATGTATTTCTGAAGGAAATCAAACCTTTATTCAATGCCTTTCTGCTTCTCTGCCCCTCCCTACATAGAAGCTTGCTTTCTGGACATTACTAAGACAGAGATCAGCCCCTTGTTTACTGAACACTGACAATTCCTCTTTGTCACCACCTCTGTCATTTCAGGCAGGCTCAGCCTCCCTGGGATCCAGCTTCACTGGTTGCTGCCACACACAGCACCATTGATTGCTACGACACAAGAAGCCATGCGACACAGCATCATTGATCACTAAGACACAAGCAGCCACATGGCACAGTGCCATTGGACGATAGGACACAGGCAGTACAGCACTATTGGTTGCTAGGATGCACACAGCCAGGCAGCACGGCACATTTGGTTGCTAGGACACAGGCAGCCAGTCAGCACAGCATTATTGTTTGCTAGGGCGCAGGCAGCAAAGAAGCAAAGCACCATTGGTTGCTGGGATGCAGGCAGTACAGCACCATTGGTTACTGGGATACAGATACCCGGTCAGCACAGCACCTTTGGTTGCTAGGACACAGACAGCTGGGCAGTGCAGCACCATTGATTGCTAGGACACAGGCAGTACAGCACTATTGGTTGCTGGGATGCAGGCAGCTGGGCACCACAGCACTTTTGGTTGCTAAGACACAGACAGCCAGTCAGCACAACATCATTGGTTTCTAGGACACAGGCACCAAAGTAGCACAGTACCATTGGTTGCTAGGATGCAGGCAGTACAGCACTATTGGTTGCTGGGATGCAGGCAGCTGGGCGGCATATCACATTTGGTTGCTAGGACACAGGCAGCCGGGGAGCGCAGCTCCATTGATTGCGAGGATGCAGGCAGCCGGGCGGCACAGCATCAATGGTTGCTAGGATGTAGACAGATGGGCAGCACAACACCATTGGTTGCTGAGACACAGACGGCCAGGTCATACAGACTATTGGTTGCGAGGACGCAGGTGCCTGAGCCACACAGCACCATTGGTTGCTAGGACACAGGCACCATGAAAACACATAACACTGTGTAGCACTACCCCCGTAGGAGCTGCTGTTTGTTTGATTTGGGTCTACGTCCTGCCTATCAACCCCTGGAAGTGGCTCAAACCTTCCCTTAGCACAACTGATATGAATAAGGAGTGTGAGACCTATTGAGTATTAGGAGACACAATCCTGCATACATCACACAATAACCTGTAAATGTTATTACCTTTGCTGGTCACTAGTCCTTCTAAGTGACAGAGATACTTCACACAAGTTATATGCTTAATCAAAGGTACCTTTACTCAGTATAAAAGGGAAGGGTAAAGAATCACATTAATACACACAGTTGACTCTGCATGCGCATTGCAGAGTCAATAAACCAATAAGGATAGGTATCACTGAGATTAGGTAATAACAGGAAATAACATCAGCTATATATATGTACATGTATCTATAAGTGTCTCTGCACGGCTAACTGGTTGCTCGCGAGCTCCCCCTTTATTGCAATACCTTGCACGTGTTCATTCCCTATAATAGGTAAGCAAGGCCTATCTGCGTCCCACTCAAAGTTCCTTTCTCCAATGAAGTCTTCGCTAGCCACCGTCGGTGCACAAGTTAAATTGTAATCCACAGGGTTTCAACAAGATGCTGTAATTATCCGCAATATACCTGAGTACTCGTGTGCCTGCCACCCACTAATGACGGATGCACCAATCTCTGATCACATAGTCTCCAGTGAGATACACTAGGCCGCAAGCTGTGGCGTGATAGGTGAAGTGTGGCTGGCACTAACTAAATCACTTTCCTCTAAGGTAGTAGTCAATTCTGGGCAGGTGCCCTTCTCACCAAACAGGCCCGACTTTCAGATAGTCTCCTCTGGCTTGTCCCGGTCACTCGATCTCCACGCTTCTGCTTCAGCTGCAGTCTCCGGACTCCGTCACTAACAGCATATGGTGATGGACGACTCCGGTCTCTGCTGGGCAATCACAGGACGCTGTGGACGATCCTCTGCTGGAAATCACTCAGGCACTCCCGTAATTTAGGCCCAGGCTTCTGGCCTAATCCTTAGGAAGCAGGCCTCCGTGCCAACTTCCTGCTTGATTGAGAGCTGGATCCAGAGAGAGAGAGAGAGACGCTGGCCCCTCCCCTGGTTTAAGTAGTCTGCCCAGAATGCTTTGCGGTGTTGCAATGCACCCTGGGTAATGTAGTCTGTCTTTTACTAAAAGCAACAAAGTCTTTTCTCCTAGCTGATATCTGTCCCAAAGTGCATTAGTTGCATTGTAACACTTATACCACCGGAGGGAGCCGGATTCCTTCTTACATATGGACATCCTGCTACACACTCCCCCCACTTAAAGTCTTTGGTCCCCAAAGAGGACAACAGTATGTAACCTAACACATACTTTGGCAATACCTGCAGGGAAATTTGTTAGTTTATGCATGACAATAAACAACTTGCCTTTCGTAAGCAGGATTTAAACTTAAACAGCTCATATCATAACACAGAGCCGACAGAGGAACCTCCCACCAATTATCACAAGGAGGGAGGTTGTCCTGTATACGGACCACCGACACTTGGGTGTCTGTTTCAGATGTGCTAGGGAGTGAGCTGGGGTTGTCTTCCACTGAATCTGAATCTGGAGTGGAAGAGCTAGACTGATCAATGGTTCTCTTAGAAGTGATGATGGCCTCCTCAGAGCATTCACCCAATTGGTCGTACGTCAGTCTTTTTGGGGGGTGAATTACTCTTCTTTCCCTCTGCTCTTTAGGTATCATATTCTCAAGGACATTGGGGCTGGCTGTTTCTAGAAGCTCTTCAGGGGCTTCCTCATCTAGTTCAGGCATGTTGGGCTCCAGAACTTCAGGAGCGTCCCGCTCTCCTTCAGATAGAGACAACGACCCTTCTTCTGGGTCTTCCATTGACAAAGAGTCTGAGTCATCAGCTACCTCCTCAATGAGAATGTTTGAAGGCACGAATTCAGGAGCTTCTGCCCGAAGAGTTCCATTGTCAACTGTTTTGGGTGAGGTTTGGGAGGTGGTCATGGGTTCTGGCAATTGGGATGACCACAACCAGTCAGATTCTGCTTCTTCATCCTCTTGACCTTCATTTTCAGAGTCTCCATCTCTCACATCTGGAAGCACTGTTTGAGATCGGGTGATGGGTCTGGAACCTTGAGAAGTTGAAGGGGTTTCTTGTGAGTCAGATGCAGGAGGCATGCGAACTGCCTCGGAGAGGGGCAACAAGTGATTCCTGTGCCAGGTCTTTAACGGTCCCACGCTTCCTTCTGGCCTAATTTGGTACACAGGAAGGTTTTCCAGCTTCTTGCAGATAACATAAGGTTGGGATTTCCAACGGTCAGCCAACTTATGTTTTCCCGGAATTCCCAAGTTCCTCAACAGCACTCTATCTCCTGGCTGTAAATCTTGAATTCTGACTCTTAGGTCAAAGTTTCTTTTATTTCTCAGCCCCCGTTGGTCAGATGCTGCTTGGGCCTTTTCAAAAGCTGTCTTCAGACTCTTTCTCAATCGGTCTACATACCCCTTGTGGGATGCTGCTGAGGTATGATCCAGCGATATGCCAAAGGCCAAGTCCACTGGCAACCGAGCCTCCCGCCCGAACATTAAACGGTATGAGGAATACCCGTGACATCACTGGCAGTGCTATTGTAGGCATGCACTATGGCAGCTACATGCTTGCTCCAATGCTGCTTTTTCTCTGAACTCAGAGTCCCCAACATATCCAAGAGAGTCCGGTTAAACCGTTCAGGCTGAGCATCTCCTTGTGGGTGATAAGGGGTTGTCCTGGTCTTCTGGATGCCTAACAGGTCTAATAACTTCTTTATTAATTTGCTTTCAAAGTCTCTGCCCTGATCTGAATGAAGGCGTTGGGGTAGACCATAGTGCACAAAGAATTTTTCTACCAGTACTTTGGCTACTGTTGAGGCATTCTGGTCTTTTGTTGGGAATGCTTGAGCATATCTGGTAAAGTGATCTGTTATCACCAAGACATTCCCTTGACCACTCAGATCAGGCTCCAGGCAAAGGAAGTCAATGCACACCAGTTCCATAGGTCCCTGACTTTGCAGATGGCCCATTGGGGCTGCTTGACGTGGCAAGGTCTTCCTTTGAATGCATCGGACACAGGAATGGCAATATCCTTCCACTTCAGCCCGCATGCAGGGCCAATAGAACCTATCCCGTACAAGGTGAAAAGTCCGTTCGGACCCTAGGTGACCATGGTTGTCATGGAGGGCAGCTAGGACCGCTTCTCGATATTTGGCTGGTAGAAACAGCTGCCACTTCTCTTCTGAGTCGTCAGAGGGGCCCCTTCGGTAGACCACCCCTTGACGTATGTGTAGCCGATCCCACTCCCTGCGCAACAATCGGGCTTCTCTTGGGGAGTCTGTTTCAAGCATCTCGGGACGCTGGCTTTCCAGGGCCTTTATCAGGAGTTTCCCTAAAGAGTCTTCTTCTTGCTCCTTTCTCAAATCCCTTTTTGTCAGCTTGGGCAAGCCCTCCCCTTCGACTTGGGTCACACTGCAATAGCACTTCGGTACTCCAACAGCTGAGACCCCAATTTCTTCGGCTCTTGACCCACCTCTGGCTTGAAGTTCTGTCCCCTGATATAGGGCTCGCACTCCCTCTGGGTCTAGTTGGGCCCATTCTTCGGTAGGGTCGGTGGGGGCATGAGACCTCCTGGACAGGGCATCTGCATCCCTATTTCCCACTCCGGGTCGGTACTTCAAGCTGAAGGTGAAGCTTGAAAGGGCAGCCAACCACCGGTGTCCCGTTGCATCCAACTTGGCAGTGGTCAGAAGGTAGGTGAGCGGGTTATTATCTGTCTTCACCACAAACTCCGCCCCATATAGGTAGTCTCTCAGTTTGTCTACCACTGCCCATTTCAAGGCCAGGAATTCAAGCTTGTGGGTGGGGTAATTCTTCTCAGCAGGTATCAGACTCCTGCTCACATATGCGACGGGTCTTAGGTAACCATCATGTTCCTGGTACAGCACCCCACCCAGCCCATCTCGGCTGGCATCTACATGCAGTTCATAAGGCTTCTTTGGATCAGCATAGGCCAGGACTGGTGCAGTGGTAAGACTCTTCTTTAACATCTGGAAGGCTTCCTCGCACTCCCCTGTCCACTGGTCTTGAATCGACTCTTTGGGCCTTCGGGGTCCCATGGTGAGTTTCACTGGTTTGACCAGCTCTGGAACATCATCTTCCCCTTCATTTCTGAGTAACTCGTTCAGGGGTCTGGCAATCTTGGCGAATCCTTCTACAAATCTTCTGTAGTAAGAACAGAACTCCAGGAATGACCGAAGCTCAGTCACGTTGGTAGGTCTCGGCCAAGAGGTGACGGCATCCAGCTTCTCTGGGTCCGTGGCCACCCCTTCTGCAGAAACGATATGGCCCAGGTAATGGACTGAGGACTGGTAAAATTGACACTTCTCTGGGGAGAGTTTCAGGCCCTCTTCACTGAGCCTCTTCAGGACCTTCTCCAGTCTCTCTTCATGCTCTTCTAGGGTTCTCCCGAACACGATGACGTCGTCCAAATATACCAGTACCTCTATTAGATTCATGTCCCCGACGGTTCTCTCCATTAGCCTTTGGAAAGTGGCGGGGGCTCCTGATAACCCTTGAGGCATACGGTTGAACTCAAAGAACCCCACAGGGGTGATGAAGGCTGTCTTCTCCCGATCCTCAGGGTGCATGGGAATATGGTAATATCCACTTTTTAGATCCATTACACTGAACCACTTGGCCCCTGACAGACTCTGCAGGGCGTCTTCAATTCGGGGAGTGGTGTATTGATCTGGGATGGTCCTTCTGTTTAGTGTTCTGTAGTCGATACACAGTCTCAGCGACCCGTTCTTCTTTCGGACTACCACTATTGGAGAAGCGTAAGGGCTCCTGGATTCTCGAATAATCCCCGTCCTCTTCAGCTCAGCCAACTGTTCCCGCAAGTCTTCTAAGTCACCCAGTGGGACCCGTCGAACTCTCTCTCTAAAGGGCTTATCTTCTTGTAAGCGTATCTTGTGAGTGGCATTCCTTGCGCACCCCACATCGAACTCATCTTTAGAGAAGATCTTTTCCCACCTTGCAAGTTGAGCTTTGGCCCTTTTTCTCCATTCTGGTGGGAGGGCCGTGTCTTCAGAACAGAGCTTCTCTATGGTGACTTCACCCCTTTCTTCTTTCTTCAATTCACACGGGGCAATGGGGGTGGCTGGATTCACCTGGCCCAACAGCATTCTGGCCGGCACCTTCACTGGTGTATTAGCAGTGTTCCTTATACTCACTGAAACCCTCCCATGGCTTTTCTGTAGGGCCTTCAATGGGATCACTTCGGGGATTACTTCAATCCCTTTCTGTCTTTCCTGTGGGCCTGGTTCGAAGACAATGAAGGGGCCTGGCTGTTTCCATGTGAGCTTGACAGAAGCCCTCAGGCAAGTCACCTCTCCCGGTTGTAATACCTTCTCCGTCTTGTCCAGCTTCCAAATCTTGCCAACTCCCTCAGCCGGGGCCTTCTGCTCCAGTACCAGGCGCTGGTAGGCTTGCCTTAACATGGGGTGGACTCTTGTGGTCGGGGCTTCTTCCTGTTGGGCCAACGGCGTCAGCAGTCGCCTGACTAGATCAGTGTTGGTCCCTATGATGAGTGAGCTCTTGCTGGCCCCTGGTGGGCGAGGGCACACTACTGCCAGAGTATCGAAGGTCTCTGTCTCCCCAGCCACTGAGGGATCAAAAGTCAACTTGATTGGCAGGTAACCGTCATAGGGAAAGCTCTGAGTTCCAATACCCCATATTTCCAGTTCCTCTAATTTCTGTAGGGGCAGATGTTTAAGATGTTTATCATAGAAATCCCTATACAGAAGAGTTACTTGAGCCCCAGTGTCAAGAAGAGCCTTGGTATAGATCCCTTCTACTTGTATGGAGACTACTGGAGAAGGCCCCACTAACTTGGCAGGGAACTCCTTCAACACAGACTTCTTGCTGGGTTCAGTTACCTGTACCCTCACTTCTTTTTTTCTTGAGTTTCCGGTGGGTCTCAGTCCCTTCTGGGTCTGGTGTGCACTGGCCTTCTGTTCAACAGCAGCCTGAGTTGTGGGACGGGGCCTAATTGGCAGAGGTTTAGGTCCCTGACTCTGATGTTTTGGATCATTGGACTTCTTGAAGGAGTTCGTGGAAACTGGTGGGCGCCCGGCTGACTCCTTCACCGGGGCCCTCTGAAGTTTTCCGCCGGCTTGCGATATCTGGATGCAACTTCATCTGGGCTGGGACACACTGCTCTAACATGCCCGATTCCCCCACAATTGAAGCATGTTATCAATCTCTTAGGCTTCTGTACTAGTTCCATATTGGAGCTAGGAGGTTTTTTTGGTTCCTCTGACGTGTTCTTGTTGTGTGGCACAGAGGCCTGGCTAGTCAGCATGGACACCATTTCTACTAGTTGTGACACCTGGGTCTTTAGGAGTTCAACTTCTGAATCACCTTCTTCTGCACTTAACATTCTGACTCGGGCAGTTGGTTCGGTGTGTTGACTCCTCCTTTTGTCTTCCAACATGGCCTCCTCCTCCCTGACTATCCGGATCAAGTCGGGGTATTCCAGGCTGCTCCCGTCCCGCCGGGTGCGTAGCAATAATGCGATGGGGTCCAAGGGTTGAGCTCCCCTCAACACCTGCTGGGCACGGGCCTCATCCACTTTTCTTGGATCAATCCCTTTCTTCAGTAGGATCCGATGCAGGATCTTATCCAGGCGTCCTATGAATTCTGACAGCTTCTCTCCCTCTTTTTGGTAGCAATGCCCCAGCTGGTAAGTGAGTTCAGTGACGTTTTCCGTCCCGCCGAACACATTCTGCAGAATATCCAGATAATCCTGTGCATTGCAGTCCTTCTTGCTTAACTTGAGGTTACGTATGGCCTCCAGAGCAGGCCCCTTTAAGCTTTCCACAATCCGTTGTTTTTTTTTGTTGTTCTGGCACCTCCCATTCTTCTAGGGCCTGAGTGGCGCCATCTAGCCACTCTTCAAATCCATCTTCCACTGAAGGTACAGGTTTCTTCCCAGAAAAGGTCCTGAGTTTCCTGTATCCTGACATCAGGTAGTCTGGAGGGTCCTTTTTACACTTGGTCACAATCTCCCCCAGGACAGCGCACAATTCTGAGCTAAGGGTGGTCAATGGTGGTGAACCGGGACCCTTTTGTTGGGCGCTCCCTCCTGTGCTGGGGCCTCCTGAAGTAGTGGATGTGGGGCCATCTTTATTCTCTTCTGGGTGTATCAGGAGGAGTTCTACTTGGTTTGTAGTTTTTATGCTGGCACCCTTGAAGTAGTCAGAGATTCCGTTCCTCCACTCACATAATGCATAGGTGTGGGGATTTACAGTATCTGTCTTTATGTCAATCACCCATGGCTTCCTGTCCGTGGACAATGCTCTCAAGACTGGAGTTAGCTGCTCCTCTACCCAGGCCTCTCTCTGGATTTCAACCACCAGGCCATTTCCGGGTAGGATGCCTTCATCCCTGCACCACCAGGCTACGGCAGCAGGGTCCATTTCTGTGCTGTAAGGGTTCTGTCTAGGGGGAAAGTTGATTGCAGAACCGTAGAATATCCCGGACGAGCCCCCATGTGTAGCACTACCCCCGTAGGAGCTGCTGTTTGTTTGATTTGGGTCTACGTCCTGCCTATCAACCCCTGGAAGTGGCTCAAACCTTCCCTTAGCACAACTGATATGAATAAGGAGTGTGAGACCTATTGAGTATTAGGAGACACAATCCTGCATACATCACACAATAACCTGTAAATGTTATTACCTTTGCTGGTCACTAGTCCTTCTAAGTGACAGAGATACTTCACACAAGTTATATGCTTAATCAAAGGTACCTTTACTCAGTATAAAAGGGAAGGGTAAAGAATCACATTAATACACACAGTTGACTCTGCATGCGCATTGCAGAGTCAATAAACCAATAAGGATAGGTATCACTGAGATTAGGTAATAACAGGAAATAACATCAGCTATATATATGTACATGTATCTATAAGTGTCTCTGCACGGCTAACTGGTTGCTCGCGAGCTCCCCCTTTATTGCAATACCTTGCACGTGTTCATTCCCTATAATAGGTAAGCAAGGCCTATCTGCGTCCCACTCAAAGTTCCTTTCTCCAATGAAGTCTTCGCTAGCCACCGTCGGTGCACAAGTTAAATTGTAATCCACAGGGTTTCAACAAGATGCTGTAATTATCTGCAATATACCTGAGTACTCGTGTGCCTGCCACCCACTAATGACGGATGCACCAATCTCTGATCACATAGTCTCCAGTGAGATACACTAGGCCGCAAGCTGTGGCGTGATAGGTGAAGTGTGGCTGGCACTAACTAAATCACTTTCCTCTAAGGTAGTAGTCAATTCTGGGCAGGTGCCCTTCTCACCAAACAGGCCCGACTTTCAGATAGTCTCCTCTGGCTTGTCCCGGTCACTCGATCTCTCCACGCTTCTGCTTCAGCTGCAGTCTCCGGACTCCGTCACTAACAGCATATGGTGATGGACGACTCTGGTCTCTGCTGGGCAATCACAGGACGCTGTGGACGATCCTCTGCTGGAAATCACTCAGGCACTCCCGTAATTTAGGCCCAGGCTTCTGGCCTAATCCTTAGGAAGCAGGCCTCCGTGCCAACTTCCTGCTTGATTGAGAGCTGGATCCAGAGAGAGAGACGCTGGCCCCTCCCCTGGTTTCAGTAGTCTGCCCAGAATGCTTTGCGGTGTTGCAATGCACCCTGGGTAATGTAGTCTGTCTTTTACTAAAAGCAACAAAGTCTTTTCTCCTAGCTGATATCTGTCCCAAAGTGCATTAGTTGCATTGTAACACTTATACCACCGGAGGGAGCCGGATTCCTTCTTACATATGGACATCCTGCTACAACTGTGTGGCTCGGCCTCCTTGGCCCTAGTAAATAATGAAGCGGGATCTCTGGGTAGTGGATCCAGCTGAGCCTATCACTGCTTGAATAGACAGAGGGGGTGGAACAGGGTAGCTGGCATCACCCCCCCCCCCCCACACTGCATACCTATTGGCAGCACTTGTCTTTGAGAGAAGCTCCTGATGCATGAAACTGCCAACCAATCACAGCTAATTAAATATTATATTTCTTGCTAGATGCATGGTCGGACACCTGTGGGGGGGGAAAGAGGGGTGTTTCTGTTGACCACATATCAAAGGAATAACATCTACTAGAAACATAGGGCAAAGTTGCTACATGCACTTTATCGCCTGGGGAACAGGAGCAACAAATACAGAGTTTGGTGAGAATTATTTTTTGAAACTGAATTCCAGGCAAACTGCTAAATATGCAGAAGAAATGCATATTGTATAAGGGAACTGTTTTTCCTTATAAATAAGATATAAACAAATACACATCGCCACTCAATTTCTAAAGACAACCATTGAAATCAATTGTGCTCCAATCAATCCAATAATCAGCAAATATTACAATCCATCAGTGGCGGCCTGTCAATAGGGTGTGCACAGGTGCCGCCCCCCCCCCCCAAGCTATTCATAAAAAAAAGTGGTCCTTTAAGTGTCTCCAAGCGCCGGACACACAGCTGTCTATGTGACGCTTTTACACCTTGCAATCAGCTGATTGCAACTGGGAATCTGATTCGTCTGTGTTTAGGGAGTGTTCGGGGCGCAAGCGGCGCGTCTGCAAACACTCCCACTCTACAATGATTTGTCCCTTTGGCTCCTGTGGTGTTTTTGATTGGCGAGTACCGGTGGACGGTGGGCGGTGCTTTTTGTGGCACCGCAGCGTCACTTCCGGTTTCCCGGCCACCACTCACTCTGCTCTGGACTGTGTGTGGTGGATTAAGGAAGGCCTGAGCGGCGCCTCTGTGATTCCGGCTAACAGTAAGTGCTGGCACCGCGGCCCTCAGGCTAAGTCTTCACTCTTCACTCAGTCTCTCTCTCTATACTCTGACAGCCGCGGCCGCCCCTCTGCTCAGCACACACTTCCCTGCGCTTCTCTGTTCTCAGTCATTCTCCACTCAGTGCAGACTGGGCCCAGGCCGGGGCGGAGGACTGAGTGATCGCGTGGCTGTACTGGTGCATCAGGGTGTCAGTGATTGTGCCACTGCCACATCATGTCTCACTGGCTGAAAATACATTTTGGGGATTTCTGCCATGTACTGACTGACGGTCAATCAAGAGGTGTCACTTGTCAGTCTTCCTGGATGTGTGTGTATATATAGCTGTATACACTATACAGATAATATATACAAATTTTGAGTACATCTGTCCTGTGTAGTGTATACAGATATATACACCCACCTTTTTCCTTCCTGTATATAGAGACCTTCCTCCATTATTATTGACTGCAGATATACATCATCTGTCCTGTTACTGTGTATATATATATATATATATAGCTGTATACGGGACATTTGATGTATATCTGCAGTGAGTGAGGATGGTCTCTATATACAGGAAGGAAGGTGGGTGTATATAGCTAGGACAGATGATGTGTAGTTGCATACCCTGATCTGTGAGGCTGAGCTATATACCCTGATCTGTAATGCTGAGCTATATACCCTGATCTGTGAGGCTGAGCTATGTACCCTGATCTGTAATGCTGAACTATATACCCTGATCTGTAATGCTGAGCTAGATATTCCTGATCTGTGAGGCTGAGCTATATACCCTGATCTGTGAGGCTGAGCTATATACTCTGTCCTGTGATGCTGAGCTGTATACTCTGTCCTGTGATGCTGAGCTGTATACTCCTAAACACTATAGGTTGAAGCAAGTAGAATACAGGGGACGGAGTGGGTAGATTCTATAAGGCATGGGGCTTATGAGAAGTGGGAAGGGTCAAAAAGGAAGGCAGGGTCTGGCGCCCCACCATCCTAAAACTTCACCAGCCACCACTGCAATCCATAGATGTGATTTAAAAACTCCTGTGAGGAACTCGGTATTACAAAAACATATTATTATTCCATGTGACCACCACCATTCCCCATAGACTAGGGTGACCAGACATCCCCGGTTTCCGGGGACAGTCCCCGGATTGAGGACCCTGTCCCCGGACCAAGTCTGTCCCTGGTTTTGTCCCCGGATTGGATTTGAACAGGGGCTGGGGCAATTTCAAAGACTGTACAGAATAAAGAAAAAAAATTTCTGAATTACACCCCCCGCTTCGCCGCTCCTACTAGCTTAGGGGGGTGTATTTTTTTCCATTATCTGTGCCCCTTTCTGATGATCATGTGCTGGTCGGAGCGGAGGGAATATTTCTTCAGTTTCGGGCGCATGCCCATTCAGCTCCGCTCCCATGTTCTTCTGCCTTGGCTCAAGTCCCGGCCAGCCGCCTGCCTGCTTATCTCCTTGCCTTCCCTGGTGGAGTGATCTTCCTCCGCTCCCCACCCAGTAGTAACCGGCAGAGGCGGCTCTTTAATTAGGCAAATTAGGCGGTCGCCTAAGGCCTCGCACTCACAGGGGCCTCGCGGCCACCTAACTTACCCAATGCATTACCCCAGTTTTGAGGGACAGGGTACCTTAACGCTGCTGTGCTCAGGCAGCATTAAGAGCCCTGACTCAGAAGCGGGGCCGCCAGCGTCCTTAATAACAAGTGAATATCGGTGAGACCATCCCTTGTGACGTCAATGACCCAGCATGCCCTCAGTCAATGACGTCAAAAGGGGGCGGGTTCACCAGGTGACAACACCAGGTGGTCCCCGCCCCTTAGTTATTAAAGAGCAGGATCTGGGGGCCGCCTTGTTAAAGGGGGCTTCCAGATTCCAATAAGCCCCCTGCCCGCAGACCCCCACAACCACCAGCCAGGGTTGTGGGGAAGAGGCTCTTGTCCTTGAATTATTTTTCCCATCATGGGTGTGAGTGGGGCCCCATGTCAAGTTTTGCCTAAGGCCTCACAAAGCCTAGAGCCGCCTCTGGTAGCCGGGGCGGAGAGTAAGACTTAACAGGCTGTAAGGCGGGCGGTGGCGGCGACAGGCAGAGAGTCGCTGATTGCCGCCATTACTAGTAAATAAAAAAATATGTCCTCGGATTTCATTTTAAATATCTGGTCACCTTACCATAGACACACTCTCACCTTGGCGTTTGGACCTCAAAATAAAATAGCAGGTTTTCTTTAAATCAGTCGGGTTCAGCTATTTCACTTGTATATCGAAACAAGGATCCTGATCTGATTTAAATGGTGTGCTAAAAAAAAAAACGGATACACATAGTGATCTCTGCATTTCTAAAAAACAATATTTATTTATTAAAATAACACTCGCATGCTGTTAAATTCTGTATGACAGAATGTGGAGCTGGACAAAGTGTGCTGCGGGCTGCTTGTTTGCTGAGATATTGCCGAGCTGCTGACTTTTCTGGACCTTGGGAGCAGGCCGGAACTGCAAAAACCCTGTTATGGGCTAAGTTTAAGCTGGTGGGACAATAGCACTTAGCTCCTCGCTCTGTACCCCCAGGGCCACTGATAATGCAGTACAGCCAGCCCTCCTGTACTGGGCCTTAGCCCCATCAGTTCAAGAGGGGGGCCCAGGCACCTACTGAGCCGGAGGGCTGGCTGTACTATCTTATTGCTGACACTTGTGGATCCAGTGCAACTGAGGCTGCAGAGAAAGGGACTGATGAATATCTGTCCTCAATCCCTTTCTCTGTCTCAAATGTGGGTCTGTTTAGACACCTAATATTTCACCAAAGCCCCCCCAACGGTGAAGTTAAAAAATGTAAAAATAAAATAAATAAATAATAAAATTACCTCACCACCTGTTTTAACCCTACACTAGCACACCACAACAGCTATGCACATGGTTGTGGGGCACTTACAGAGCAGAGATATTCAACTGAATGGGTATTTATCAATGAGGGTGTCGTTTCTGCCATGGCTGCGAAGCATAGCATTGCATCCATGGCATTTTAGCAAAAAACTCCTTTGATATTTTTAGGGGTGGACGGCCCAATTGGGAAGGCTGTATGGGGCCCTGTGATTTCTAACAGCAGCCTTGTGTACCCCTGACAAAGTCCTTTGGTGACGTAATGTGTAGGGCAGGTGGAGCAATGAGATTGATTGACATGGCTGTGTGAAAGACTTGCTTGGTCCAAGAGGAGAGATGTTTTACTGAGCAGTGCTTGCTAAACTTGACAAAGGCATCTAGGAGCAGCTTTTCTTAGCCTGATTACACTTAATTAGCCAAGCAGAATGTAACAGCATGTGAGTGTTAGTTTATTGTTTATTAAAGAAATGTATTTTAGATATTTATTACAGGTACTGTGACAGCAGGAAGGTAAAGTCACCTGGTTGCATCCAGGGGGGTAGATATATTTCGCCCAGATTCAGGCTTTACGCCGACTTATACAACTAGGTGGAGAGTTGTATAAGCCCAGCTGAGGCTAGTGGGCTCATGGATGACTCATACCTCTAGGGAGAGTGTGGGGCGTCGTGCAGACAGGGAGTTGATGAGACCAGCTGAAGCTTGTCAGCTCATTTAGGCCTCTATAAGAACTCCCAGATTCATTAGGTGTTAGCTCATGCCTGGAACCAGACCTGTGTGGACTGTCTAGGGAGAGTGAACCCCTGTGCGGTGAGACAAAGCCTGTGTGGCTATTTGCTTGGACATTTAAAACCAGGGACTTAGGGACTAGGACAGCACTAGGCTGATCCCAGTTGTTAGTTAGGAAACCTGTATGTTTACTCAGAGGTCAAGTTGACCAGGATTTATTTTATTTATGTTTCTTTTGCTTTGCTGTGTTTTGTCACTGTAAATAGAAAATAAACCGCACCTTTTTGATTTTGAAAACCACAACCTCCGTTTGCTGGGCCTGTTTTTGTGTGGGGAGCCCATCCCGGGGGTCACACACACCCGCTGCCGAGCTAACCCCCTCACAGTTGGTGGAGAACCAGTGGCAGTTTTTTTTAAGCCAGCATGGAGGAGATACTGAAACAGCTGGCTCTAGCAAATGCCAATCAACAGCAGACAAATGCAGGTTTGCAAAGGAGCCTTGCAGCCCAGCAGCAAGCTCATCAACAGAGCCTTGCAGCCCAGCAGCAAGCTCACCAACAGAGTCTGGAAGCTCAGCAACAAGCCCAGCAGCAATCTGAGGCCCGCTTCATAGACCTGTTACAGAAGCAAGAGCAGAGACTACAACAAATGGAAGCAGTAATGCAGCAACGTCCGCAGACCAGTGAGGAAAGCCGTCCCACTAATACCGCGTCCTTTGGGGTGAGTCGTTTATTGACAAAAATGACTGGAGAGGATGATCCAGAGGTATTTTTGACCACATTTGAAAGGACCGCTGAAAGAGAAAAGTGGCCTGAGGAGCAGTGGGCTGGACTGGTGGCTCCTCTGTTAACTGGTGAATCGCAGAAAGCTTACTATGACCTAGAGCCTAACCAAGCAAAAGACTATGTGATGCTAAAAGCTGAAATTTTGGCAAGGCTGGGTGTCACCCATGGCATTTTAGCAAAAAACTCCTTTGATATTTTTAGGGGTGGACGGCCCAATTGGGAAGGCTGTATGGGGCCCTGCAGCGTGTGCATAACTGGACTTTCCAGCTTGGAAAACCCCCCAGGTCTCAAATGTATGATCTCATTCACCTGAGCAGAAAGTGGCTACAGCCAGAGACTTTGTCCGCACCAAAGATTGTGGAACGTGTTGTAATGGATCGGTTTTTGAGAGCTCTTCCTACTGCCATCCAAAAGTGGGTAAGCCATGGAGACCCAGAGACGGCCGATGGTCTTGTGGATCGTGTGGAGAAATACTTGGCTACAGAGAACCTGACGGCCTCTTCCAGAGACACTCGGACTTTCCACCCTAAGACCAGACCATCCCCAGGGGCGGATAAGAGGATTCCAAGGGGTGAGGGTGGAGAGAGTGAGAGGGTGGGAGCTCTACCCCAAGTTTGGCGAGAACAGCCTGGGAAATCAGCAGCTCAAGAGGCGGCAAGAAGGATCGTTTGCTACCGCTGCCGGCAAGCGGGACATATTGCAGCCAATTGCCCTGTTGTGGAGGAACCCATGCAGTGTGACTTTCTGACGGGCAGACGTCAGTCGCTGTGTGCGACAGTCGCATGCACTGCCATTCGAGGAACTGAGAAACATTTATGCAAAATGTGTGTTAATGGTAGAAATGTTGTGGTATTGCTGGATTCAGGTAGCCTTGTGACCCTGATAAAGGCTGAGTTAGTTAAAACAGAGGTCTTTGGGAATAGCAAGGTAGCTGTTATTTGTGTGCATGGGGACACCCGAGAGTATCCAGTGACTACAGTGTGTTTCGAGACCCCCAAAGGTACCCTCTCTCATCCAGTGGGCTTAGTATCTCAGTTACCGCATGACGCCATTGTGGGAAGGGATTTTCCGAAGTTCTGGGAACTGTGGGATGATCCTGAGCCCCCCACTGGTGCCCCTATGTACCAGGAATGTGATAGCCAGAACTCCCCTGAGAGTGGTGAGGACTCTCCGGAATTTCCCTTATCAGTATTGGCAGGGGAGACTCAAGAAACTGGAGAGGAGCCCACCTCCTCAGACGAAAACCTACCGTCTGTGGAGTTTTCTGATCTTGAGGTTCACAGGGAAAACTTTGCCACAGAACAGTTGAAAGACCCCGCCCTAATAAAGGCACGGGAAAACGTAGTGAAAATAGATGGCGAGTTAGTGAACCCAGATAATACCTGCACTTACCCATACTTCAGCGTAGAGAAGGACCTACTGTATCGGGTGGCAAAAAGGGCAGAAGAAACCGTTGAGCAGCTTGTGGTGCCCAAACCTTACAGGAAGTTGGTGTTGGAGTTGGCCCATGGGCACGTTCTTGGAGGTCATCTGGGGACAGAGAAAACCCGAGAGAGGGTATTACAGAGATTCTATTGGCCGGGGGTGATGAAGGACATAGAAAATTATTGTTCCTCCTGCCCTGTGTGTCAGAGGTCGGCCCCGATGCCACATTTCCGTAGCCCGCTGGTCCCTCTACCCATCATTGAGGTCCCGTTTGAGAGGATCGCCATGGATTTGGTAGGGCCTATAATCAAGTCCGCTAGGGGGCACCAGTACATATTAGTTATAATGGACTATGCCACCCGTTATCCAGAAGCGATCCCTCTCCGAAATACCTCGGCCAAAACCATAGCCAAAGAGCTATCTCTTGTGTTTAGCCGGGTGGGTATTTGTAAAGAACTGCTTACGGACCAAGGTACACCCTTTATGTCCCGGGTTATGAAGGAGCTGTGTAAATTGTTCAAAGTGACGCAATTACGTACATCTGTGTATCACCCCCAAACCGATGGGCTGGTTGAAAGATTCAACAAAACCCTAAAACAAATGTTGAAGAAAGTGGTGGATAGAGATGGAAAGGATTGGGACTGTCTACTTCCTTATCTGATGTTTGCTATTAGGGAGGTGCCCCAATCCTCTACGGGATTCTCCCCCTTTGAGTTACTGTATGGGAGACACCCAAGAGGGCTGTTGGATATTGCCAAGGAAACTTGGGAAAGTGAGAGTTCTCCCCACAGGAGTGTGATTGAGCATGTCGCCCTGATGCAAGACCGAATTGCACAGGTAATGCCCATCGTGAAGGAACATTTGGCCCAAGCGCAGTTAGCACAGCAGAGAGTGTACAACCGTGGAGCCAAGACCCGTACCTTTTCCCCGGGGGATAGGATACTGGTACTTGTCCCTACGGTTGAAAGTAAATTCCTTGCCAAATGGCAAGGCCCCTATGAGATAATGGAAAAAGTGAGCGAAGTGAATTACAAGGTCAGACAACCAGGAAGGCGAAAGCCCGAACAGATCTATCATGTTAATCTGTTGAAAGCCTGGAGGGATAGAGAGTCCCTAGTCGCAGACACTTGGTCACCAGCTCAAACTGGTTGCGTGATTCCTGAGGTTGGAATAGCAGCCACCTTGTCACAACCCCAACAACAGGAGGTTAAGGAGTTTGTGCTTCGCAACAAGGAGGTATTCTCTGAGCTGCCGGGACAAACATCTGGGGTAGAGCATGACATCATTACCCCGCCCGGTGAAAGGGTGAAGTTAAAACCCTATCGGATCCCAGAGGCCCGACGGGAGGCAATACGGGAGGAAGTACAGAAAATGCTGAACTTAGGGGTGATAGAGGAGTCCCAAAGTGATTGGTCTAGTCCCATTGTGTTGGTGCCTAAACCGGATGGGAGCTGGCGATTTTGTAACGATTTTCGTCAGTTGAACAAAGTTACAAAATTTGACACCTACCCCATGCCACGTATAGATGAGTTGATCGACCGGCTGGGAACAGCCCGATACATGACGACTCTTGACCTCACAAAAGGGTATTGGCAAATCCCCCTGGCCAAGTCGGCCAAAGAGAAAACCGCATTTGTAACCCCAGACGGGGCGTTCCAATATAAAAGAATGCCGTTCGGGTTACAGAATGCGCCGGCCACATTCCAGCGGAAAATGGACCAGATGCTGAGGCCCCATCGGAAGTATGCTGCGGCTTACCTGGATGACGTAATTGTCCATAGCACAGATTGGGCCTCACATCTGCCAAAAGTGCAAGCAGTCCTGGACTCTGTTCGGGAAGCGGGGTTTACGGCTAACCCCAAGAAGTGTACCATTGGGCAGGAGGAGGCCAAATATCTTGGGTACACCATTGGGAGGGGAGTAATAAAACCCCAACTCAACAAAGTCAAGGCCATCCAGAGTTGGCCACGTCCCAACAGCAAGAAGCAGGTACGAGCCTTTCTGGGAATCGCTGGGTATTATCGGCGATTCATTCCCCACTTTGCTTCTAAGGCTGTGCCCCTAACCAACCTGACGAAGGGGAAAGGGTCGGTCATGATTAAATGGACCCCCGAGGCTGAGGCAGCATTCCAATTCTTGAAACAAGCCTTATGTAGCCAGCCAGTGTTGTACTCACCCGACTTCTCTAAAGACTTTGTCGTACAAAGTGATGCGTCAGATGTGGGGTTAGGAGCAGTATTGTCCCAGGTCTGGAACGGGGAAGAGCACCCAGTCATTTACCTCAGCAGGAAGTTGAAGTCCCATGAGGTAAATTACGCCACAGTTGAAAAGGAGTGTTTAGCGGTGAAGTGGGCTCTAGATTCCCTTCGGTACTACCTGCTAGGTAGGCACTTTGACATGGTTACGGATCACGCTCCGTTAAAGTGGATGGCTCAAAACAAGGAAACAAATAGAAGAGTGAATAGGTGGTTCCTGGCCCTCCAGGAATTCAACTTCACAGTAAAGCATCGCCCTGGCGTTCAAATGGGGAATGTGGATGCTTTGTCTCGAGTACATGAATGCCTGATTGCTGGTGTTCCAACCCCGAGGTTAAAACAAGAGGGGGGGGGTATGTGACAGCAGGAAGGTAAAGTCACCTGGTTGCATCCAGGGGGGTAGATATATTTCGCCCAGATTCAGGCTTTACGCCGACTTATACAACTAGGTGGAGAGTTGTATAAGCCCAGCTGAGGCTAGTGGGCTCATGGATGACTCATACCTCTAGGGAGAGTGTGGGGCGTCGTGCAGACAGGGAGTTGATGAGACCAGCTGAAGCTTGTCAGCTCATTTAGGCCTCTATAAGAACTCCCAGATTCATTAGGTGTTAGCTCATGCCTGGAACCAGACCTGTGTGGACTGTCTAGGGAGAGTGAACCCCTGTGCGGTGAGACAAAGCCTGTGTGGCTATTTGCTTGGACATTTAAAACCAGGGACTTAGGGACTAGGACAGCACTAGGCTGATCCCAGTTGTTAGTTAGGAAACCTGTATGTTTACTCAGAGGTCAAGTTGACCAGGATTTATTTTATTTATGTTTCTTTTGCTTTGCTGTGTTTTGTCACTGTAAATAGAAAATAAACCGCACCTTTTTGATTTTGAAAACCACAACCTCCGTTTGCTGGGCCTGTTTTTGTGTGGGGAGCCCATCCCGGGGGTCACACACACCCGCTGCCGAGCTAACCCCTCACAGTACTTATATGGCGCAGTCAATTTGCGTAGTACTTTACATATATATTGTACATTCAAATCAGTCCCTGCCCTCAAGGAGCTTACAATCTAAGGTCCCTAGCTCACATTCTAGGACGAATTTTAGACAGGGTCCAATTAACTTACCAGCATGTCTTTGGAGTGTGGGAGGAAACCGGAGTAACCTGAGGAAACCCACACAGACTCAGGGAGAGCATGCAAACTCCAGGCAGGTACTGAGATTGTTTTTAAAAAATGCAGAGAGCACTATGTGTATCCTTTTCCTTTGAGCACACCATTTGAATCAGATCAGGATCCCTGTTTTAATTTACAAGTGAAGTAGCTGAACCTGGCAGTAACAGCAGCCTGTCCCCACTGATTCAACTACTTGCCGTATGGGCCAATTTTGACATTGCTTACATACGGCCAGTAAACGAAGAACCGAAACCAGAAGTGACAAAATTCTAGGCTTCATTCGTCCCAGAGGAGGAGGAGGAACAGATGTTCCTTCTCCTCTGTTCTCAGCCAACCTGACGGCTTGCAGTGTGCCTGGGCTTTCCCCTCCCATCGGTATGGCAGTGGGTGGCAACAGAAAGGGGGCTCCCTTCTCGAGTCCTGTAGAAGTGATAGGGAGGCTGTAGAGCCTCTCTGATCACTTTTACATGAAAGCCCATCACTGGCTGAAAATTGGAATACCAGGATCATGGCTGCAGCCATGATCCTGGTATAACCACTTCTTGTCCAGGACGTACAGTATATTTACGTTACCTGGACGGGATGTGGTTAAAGGGAACTTGTATTTCAGACCTTTTAAAATTTTAAGGTCAAACTGTCAAGGTGGAAGCATGTCCAAGGGGGTGGTGGTCACAAGAGATAATATTGTTTTTACGGAATGCAGCGTGCATCACAGTAGTGCTTAACAGTAGGGATGGGCCCGGTGCTCGATTCGAACCCATGTTCGAATCGAGCACCGGGCGTTCGCTCGCTCGTCGAGCCCAGAACTATTTGGGCCGTTCGCATCACATTCGTGTGATGCGAGCGGCCCCGCAATGCATTGCGGCCGGCGCGGCCGGCGCAGTGCATTGCTGGCTGATGATTGGCCAAGCATGCACTGTGACCCCGCATGCTTGGCCAATCACAGCGCCCGAAACTCGGAGAGCAATAATTGGCTACAGGCAGGACGCCTGTAGCCAATTACAGCTCAGGGGCTTTAGTACACGCCCCACCATTTAAAAGGCCGCCACGCCATCGGCCCCGGTCACATGAGTTCCGGCTTTAGGAGAGATTAGTCTGCTGATTCTGTCTTTGCTTGATACTGAAAGATTTGCTCTTCTTTGCTAAACCATTGGCTATTTCTTTGCTAAACCATTGCTACCTAAGTCATTGATCGTTCATTGCTGCTGATTGCACAGTTAGTGTGTTATTAGCTGCTGCTGGGGATTAGTCTGGTGCGTGTTTACTGTTAGTACAGTATTGCAGTAGTACCAACCGCAGTGCTGTTAGCACAGCATTGCACCCCAACAGCACCCATAGGACTTCTAGTGTGTTAGTGGCAGCAAACAGAGCTCCTATATTTTCTTCTCAGCAGCACCCATAGGACTTCTAGTGTGTTAGTGGCATCACACAGAGCTCCTATATTTTCTTCTCAGCAGCACCCATAGGACTTCTAGTGTGTTAGTGGCAGCAAACAGAGCTCCTATATTTTCTTCTCAGCAGCACCCATAGGACTTCTAGTGTGTTAGTGGCATCACACAGAGCTCCTATATTTTCTTCTCAGCAGCACCCATAGGACTTCTAGTGTGTTAGTGGCAGCAAACAGAGCTCCTATATTTTCTTCTCAGCAGCACCCATAGGACTTCTAATGTGTTAGTGGCATCACACAGAGTTCCTATATTTTCATCTCAGAAGCACCCATAGGACTTCTAGTGTGTTAGTGGCATCACACAGAGCTCCTATATTTTCATCTCAGAAGCACCCATAGGACTTCTAGTGTGTTAGTGGCAGCAAACAGAGCTCCTATATTTTCTTCTCAGCAGCACCCATAGGACTTCTAATGTGTTAGTGGCATCACACAGAGTTCCTATATTTTCATCTCAGAAGCACCCATAGGACTTCTAGTGTGTTAGTGGCATCACACAGAGCTCCTATATTTTCTTCTCAGAAGCACCCATAGGACTTCTAGTGTGTTAGTGGCAGCAAACAGAGCTCCTATATTTTCTTCTTAGCAGCACCCATAGGACTTCTAATGTGTTAGTGGCATCACACAGAGTTCCTATATTTTCATCTCAGAAGCATCCATAGGACTTCTAGTGTGTTAGTGGCATCACACAGAGCTCCTATATTTTCTTCTCAGCAGCACCCATAGGACTTCTAGTGTGTTAGTGGCATCACACAGAGCTCCTATATTTTCATCTCAGAAGCACCCATAGGACTTCTAGTGTGTTAGTGGCATCACACAGAGCTCCTATATTTTCTTCTCAGCAGCACCCATAGGACTTCTAGTGTGTTAGTGGCAGCAAACAGAGCTCCTATATTTTCTTCTCAGCAGCACCCATAGGACTTCTAATGTGTTAGTGGCATCACACAGAGTTCCTATATTTTCATCTCAGAAGCACCCATAGGACTTCTAGTGTGTTAGTGGCATCACACAGAGCTCCTATATTTTCTTCTCAGAAGCACCCATAGGACTTCTAGTGTGTTAGTGGCAGCAAACAGAGCTCCTATATTTTCTTCTTAGCAGCACCCATAGGACTTCTAGTGTGTTAGTGGCAGCAAACAGAGCTCCTATATTTTCTTCTCAGCAGCACCCATAGGACTTCTAGTGTGTTAGTGGCATCACACAGAGCTCCTATATTTTCTTCTCAGAAGCACCCATAGGACTTCTAGTGTGTTAGTGGCAGCAAACAGAGCTCCTATATTTTCTTCTTAGCAGCACCCATAGGACTTCTAGTGTGTTAGTGGCAGCAAACAGAGCTCCTATATTTTCTTCTCAGCAGCACCCATAGGACTTCTAATGTGTTAGTGGCATCACACAGAGTTCCTATATTTTCATCTCAGAAGCACCCATAGGACTTCTAGTGTGTTAGTGGCATCACACAGAGCTCCTATATTTTCTTCTCAGAAGCACCCATAGGACTTCTAGTGTGTTAGTGGCAGCAAACAGAGCTCCTATATTTTCTTCTCAGCAGCACCCATAGGACTTCTAATGTGTTAGTGGCATCACACAGAGTTCCTATATTTTCATCTCAGAAGCACCCATAGGACTTCTAGTGTGTTAGTGGCATCACACAGAGCTCCTATATTTTCTTCTCAGCAGCACCCATAGGACTTCTAGTGTGTTAGTGGCAGCAAACAGAGCTCCTATATTTTCTTCTCAGCAGCACCCATAGGACTTCTAATGTGTTAGTGGCATCACACAGAGTTCCTATATTTTCATCTCAGAAGCACCCATAGGACTTCTAGTGTGTTAGTGGCATCACACAGAGCTCCTATATTTTCTTCTCAGCAGCACCCATAGGACTTCTAGTGTGTTAGTGGCATCACACAGAGCTCCTATATTTTCATCTCAGAAGCACCCATAGGACTTCTAGTGTGTTAGTGGCATCACACAGAGCTCCTATATTTTCTTCTCAGCAGCACCCATAGGACTTCTAGTGTGTTAGTGGCAGCAAACAGAGCTCCTATATTTTCTTCTTAGCAGCACCCATAGGACTTCTAATGTGTTAGTGGCATCACACAGAGTTCCTATATTTTCATCTCAGAAGCACCCATAGGACTTCTAGTGTGTTAGTGGCATCACACAGAGCTCCTATATTTTCTTCTCAGCAGCACCCATAGGACTTCTAGTGTGTTAGTGGCAGCAAACAGAGCTCCTATATTTTCTTCTCAGCAGCACCCATAGGACTTCTAATGTGTTAGTGGCATCACACAGAGTTCCTATATTTTCATCTCAGAAGCACCCATAGGACTTCTAGTGTGTTAGTGGCATCACACAGAGCTCCTATATTCTCTTCTCAGAAGCACCCATAGGACTTCTAGTGTGTTAGTGGCAGCAAACAGAGCTCCTATATTTTCTTCTTAGCAGCACCCATAGGACTTCTAATGTGTTAGTGGCATCACACAGAGTTCCTATATTTTCATCTCAGAAGCACCCATAGGACTTCTAGTGTGTTAGTGGCATCACACAGAGCTCCTATATTTTCTTCTCAGCAGCACCCATAGGACTTCTAGTGTGTTAGTGGCAGCAAACAGAGCTCCTATATTTTCTTCTCAGCAGCACCCATAGGACTTCTAATGTGTTAGTGGCATCACACAGAGTTCCTATATTTTCATCTCAGAAGCACCCATAGGACTTCTAGTGTGTTAGTGGCATCACACAGAGCTCCTATATTTTCTTCTTAGCAGCACCCATAGGACTTCTAATGTGTTAGTGGCATCACACAGAGTTCCTATATTTTCATCTCAGAAGCACCCATAGGACTTCTAGTGTGTTAGTGGCATCACACAGAGCTCCTATATTTTCTTCTCAGCAGCACCCATAGGACTTCTAGTGTGTTAGTGGCAGCAAACAGAGCTCCTATATTTTCTTCTCAGCAGCACCCATAGGACTTCTAATGTGTTAGTGGCATCACACAGAGTTCCTATATTTTCATCTCAGAAGCACCCATAGGACTTCTAGTGTGTTAGTGGCATCACACAGAGCTCCTATATTTTCTTCTCAGAAGCACCCATAGGACTTCTAGTGTGTTAGTGGCAGCAAACAGAGCTCCTATATTTTCTTCTTAGCAGCACCCATAGGACTTCTAATGTGTTAGTGGCATCACACAGAGTTCCTATATTTTCATCTCAGAAGCACCCATAGGACTTCTAGTGTGTTAGTGGCATCACACAGAGCTCCTATATTTTCTTCTCAGAAGCACCCATAGGACTTCTAGTGTGTTAGTGGCAGCAAACAGAGCTCCTATATTTTCTTCTCAGCAGCACCCATAGGACTTCTAATGTGTTAGTGGCATCACACAGAGTTCCTATATTTTCATCTCAGAAGCACCCATAGGACTTCTAGTGTGTTAGTGGCATCACACAGAGCTCCTATATTTTCTTCTCAGAAGCACCCATAGGACTTCTAGTGTGTTAGTGGCAGCAAACAGAGCTCCTATATTTTCTTCTTAGCAGCACCCATAGGACTTCTAATGTGTTAGTGGCATCACACAGAGTTCCTATATTTTCATCTCAGAAGCACCCATAGGACTTCTAGTGTGTTAGTGGCATCACACAGAGCTCCTATATTTTCTTCTCAGAAGCACCCATAGGACTTCTAGTGTGTTAGTGGCAGCAAACAGAGCTCCTATATTTTCTTCTCAGCAGCACCCATAGGACTTCTAGTGTGTTAGTGGCATCACACAGAGCTCCTATATTTTCATCTCAGAAGCACCCATAGGACTTCTAGTGTGTTAGTGGCATCACACAGAGTTCCTATATTTTCTTCTCAGCAGCACCCATAGGACTTCTAGTGTGTTAGTGGCAGCAAACAGAGCTCCTATATTTTCTTCTCAGAAGCACCCATAGGACTTCTAGTGTGTTAGTGGTATCACACAGAGTTCCTATATTTTCATCTCAGAAGCACCCATAGGACTTCTAGTGTGTTAGTGGCATCACACAGAGCTCCTATATTTTCTTCTCAGCAGCACCCATAGGACTTCTAGTGTGTTAGTGGCATCACACAGAGCTCCTATATTTTCATCTCAGAAGCACCAATAGGACTTCTAGTGTGTTAGTGGCAGCAAACAGAGCTCCTATATTTTCTTGTCAGCAGCACACATAGTACCTATAGTGTGTTAGTGTCAGCACCCATAGGACCTACAGTGTGTTGTGAGCACACATAGGAGTTCTATTTTTTATACTATATACACTACCGACTACAATGGCTGGAAGACCGCCAAGGAGAGGCAGAGCGTGCCGAGGCAAGAACACAGGGCAGGCAGGCTCTGTTTCTAGAGACAACAGTGCTGGCCGTGGACGTGGTCGTGCATCGTCATCAGCACGTGGCCATGGGACACGCTTGTCTTTGTTTTCGGCAGCTGGACATGTGGAGCCGCATCATGCCGAAGGCTTGGTAGAATGGATGACCAAGCCCTCCTCATCCTCCTCATCCTCTCTCACCCAGGCTCAGGGTACTGGCAGAGCAGCTGCCAACGCGTACTCAATGGCATCATCAGCCACCCCTTCCCTAGACCCACCATGTCCTCCTGAGGAGTCCCCCGAACTGTTTGAGCACAGTGTTGGGTACATGCTCCAGGAGGATGCCCAACGATTCGAAGGCTCGGATGATGATACCCAGCTTGAGGAAGTCAGTAGTGTGCGCGCAGAGAGAGGGGATGCTGAAGGACAGCAATCTGGCAGTAGTGTTCCACCAGCTGCAGCTTACTGCCAGGTTTGCTCTAGTGGTGAAGAGGGAGGGGATGATGAGGTCACTGACTCCACGTGGGTGCCTGAAGGGAGAGAGGAGGAGGAGGATGCAGCGTCACATGTCCAACGAGGCAGGATGCCCCCTGGAGGCCAGCTAGAGGCCAGCACAGCAACTGTACCACACCGCAGAGCTCCGCCTGTGCAGGGCGCTGCCTCTGCACGTTATCACAAAAGTTCTTTGGTGTGGGCCTTTTTTGAGACGAGTGCATCAGATCGCACCACTGCTATTTGCAATATTTGTCTCAAGCGTATCTCGCGTGGCCAAAACATCAGCCGCTTGGGCACCACAAGCATGAGCAGACATATGTCGACCTGCCATGCAGCTCGTTGGCAAGCACACATAAAAGACCCACACCAAAGAACAAAGCGGACCTCTCCTTGCTCCTCATCAGCTGGGATCTCCATCCCCACTATATCTTCAGTCCTCTCTGAAAGCTGCTCTGAGAGGACTGAAGGTGTAGAATTAGGTGTGTCACAACCAAGTACTTGCAGTACACCGACGTCCGATTGTAGCAGGCAAATTTCCCTGCCCCAGCTGCTGGACCGTCGAAAGAAGTATACTCCCAGCCATCCACATGCCCAGCGGTTGAATGCTAGCTTGGCTAAATTGCTAGCACTTCAACTGCTGCCTTTTCAGTTGATAGACTCGGCCCCCTTCCGTGAGTTTGTTCAATGTGCGGTTCCTCAGTGGCAGGTTCCCAAACGCCACTTTTTCTCACGGAAGGCGATTCCGTCTCTCTACTGGCATGTGGAAGGCAATGTCCATGCCTCGCTGGACAGGGCGGTCAGCGGTAAGGTGCATATTACCGCTGACTCATGGTCCAGCAGGCATGGACAGGGACGTTATCTTTCTTTCACGGCCCATTGGGTCACTCTATTGGCAGCTGGGAGGGATGCAGGACAAGGTGCAGTAGTGTTGGAGGTTGTTCCGCCACCACGCCTCCAAAATGCTACTACTGGTTGTGACACACCTCTCTCCTCCACCCCCTCCTCTTCTTCTTCCTCCATGTCCTCTTCGAGTGCTCTGTCCTCGGAACCAGCGGTGCTCCGTAGGCGTACAAGGGGCTACGCGAGTACGCAGGCAAAAAGATGCCATGCCGTGCTTGCGCTGGTGTGTTTGGGGGACAGGAGCCACACTGGGCCAGAGGTTCTGGCAGCTCTGCAGGGGCAGGCCGAGAGGTGGTTGACGCCACGCCAGCTTAAGCCAGGAATGGTCGTTTCTGATAATGGCACCAACCTCCTCTCCGCCCTGCGACAGGGGCAGCTCACCCATGTGCCCTGTATGGCTCACGTCCTCAACCTGGTGGTGCAGCGGTTCTTGGGCAGGTTCCCAGGCTTACAGGATGTCCTGAGGCAGGCCAGGAAAGTCTGTGTGCATTTCCGCCGATCTTATAATGCCAGTGCTCGGCTGACTGAGCTGCAAAAGGAGCTGAACCTGCCCAAGAACCGCCTAATATGTGACATGCCCACCAGGTGGAACTCAACGTTGGCCATGCTGCAGCGACTGCACACGCAGCAGAGGGCCATCAATGAGTACCTTTGCGACTACGGCACCAGGACAGGGTCAGGGGAGCTTGGCTTTTTTTCCCCACGCCAGTGGAGCATGATCAGGGATGCATGCACTGTCCTCTCACCATTTGAGGAGGCCACGAGGATGGTGAGCAGTGACAGTGCATGCATCAGTGACACTGTACCTCTTGTCCACCTGTTGGAGCATACGCTGCGTGGGATAATGGACAGGGCACTTGAGGCAGAACAGAGGCAGGAAGAGGAGGACTTCCTTGTCTCTCAAGGCCCCCTTTATCCAGACAATGTTCCTTCTGTCCCACCCATCACACAGGAAGAGGAGGAGGAGGAGGAGGAGGATTGTGTGAGCATGGAGGTGGAGCCTGGCACTCAGCATCAGCAGCAGCAGTCTTTTAGGGATGATGTACAGTCCCAACAAACCAGTGGACTTGTACGTGGCTGGGAGGAGGTGGCTGGCGATCATGTCATCCTCAGTGACCCAGAAGACTCCGGACCGAATGCCTCAGCTAACCTACGCTGCATGGCCTCCCTGATCCTGCAAAGCCTGGGGAAGGATCCTCGTGTTCTTCGGATCAAGGAGAGTGACCATTACTGGCTGGCCACTCTCCTTGATCCACGGTACAAGGGTAAGGTTGCGGACCTTATCTTGCCGTCGCAGAGGGAGCAGAGGATGAGACATCTCAGGGAGGCCTTGCAGAAAGGTCTGTGCAACGCGTTCCCAGAAACTGGGAGGTTACAAACTCCTGGTCCTGGACGACGAGTTGCTGAGGCTTCGGTCAGTAGCAGAAGGAGCGGTGGGGAAGGTGGACGTCTGACCGATGCGTTCAGACAATTTTTTAGTCCGCAGCCCCAAGGTATGATCGGTTCCACCAACCATCGCCAGCGTCTGATATACATGGTGCAGGAATACCTAGGGGCAAGGTCAGACTTGGACACCTTTCCCACCAAAAATCCTCTGGCTTACTGGGTCCTGAGGATGGATCACTGGCCAGAGCTTGCACAGTATGCAATTGAGCTACTGGCCTGTCCTGCATCCAGCGTTCTTTCCGAACGCACATTCAGTGCTGCTGGAGGATTTGTCACCGATCATAGGGTGCGCCTGTCCACCGACTCGGTTGATCGACTGACCTTCATAAAAATGAATCAGTCTTGGATCACCACCAGCTACCAGACACCTGAAGCGGATATAACGGAATAATTTATAATGTCACATCCCTTCAAGACTGCCTATGCTGATGCTGAGTGACTGTCCTGTTATGTTCACTGACTATCCTCTTCCTCCTCCTCAATGATCCATGCCACCACACCAGTGCCTAAGGCACAATTTTTCAGCCCCTGTATAACAGGGGCGTGTAATTACAATTTTTTAAAAAGATGCTTCGCAACAGGTGTGACTGCTGTGCTCAGAGTACAGTATCTGTGAGGGGTTGCAGTGTTGTGGCACCAGCACCAGTGCCTAAGGCACAATTTTTCAGCCCCTGTTGGGGCGTGTAATTACAATTTTTAGGCAATGCTTTGCAACAGGTCTCATTGCTGTGCTCAGAGTACAGTATCTGTGAGGGGTTGCAGTGTTGTGGCACCAGCACCAGTGCCTAAGGCACAATTTTTCAGCCCCTGTATAACAGGGGCGTGTAATTACAATTTTTTAAAAAGATGCTTCGCAACAGGTGTGACTGCTGTGCTCCAAGTACAATATCTGTGAGGGGTTGCAGTGTTGTGGCACCAGCACCAATGCCTAAGGCACAATTTTTCAGCCCCTGTTTAACAGGGGCGTGTAATTACAAATCTTGATCTAATAGTTCACAGCAGGGCCCATTCCTGCGCCCACCAAGAGTAACTATGAGGGCCTACAGTCTTGTGGCAACACCGTCCACCACCACCACCACCACCAAAGGCCCAATTTTTCTGCCCTGTTCAACAGGTGCATGCAATTACAAATCTTGATCTAATAACTCACAGCAGGGCCCATTCCTGCACCCAGCAAGAGTAACTGTGAGGGCTTACAGTCTTGTGGCAACACCGTCCACCACCACCACCACCACCACCAAAGGCCCAATTTTTCTGCCCGGTTCAACAGGTGCATGCAAGTACAAATCTTGATCTATTAACTCACAGCAGGGCCCATTCCTGTGCCCACCAGTCTTGTGGCTACACCAACATCTAATAGGGCAAATTTCTGCAGAGTATATACGGCAGGCCCCTACTTTCAAACATCCAACTTACAAACGACTCCTACTTGCAAACGGCAAGAGAAAACAGGAAGTGAGAGGAAATCTACCCCTAGGAAGGAAAATTCTATCCTGTTAGATTTAATTTGGGAAAAAGGTATCTCCTCTCTACTGATGCTTTATCACCAATCCTTGTTTCAATTAAAACCCCACTTTTCCAAAAACATTTGTCATTGGGACGGAAAGTGAGGTGACATGTTCTGAACAGATGTGCAAAGACAGCAAATGTTACAGGGGTGATAACCCCTCCCTATGTTCTCCAAAAAGCTTAAAAATTGATTTTTTTGGGATGTAGCTACACTTCATAATGTACCTGTTCAGATTCTACTTAAGAACAAACCTACAGTCCATGTCTTGTTTGCACCACCTATATACTGCTGTTCAGAGTATATAGGGTTGTAGGTATAGGGTTTTATTTTGGGTGCGGGGTCCCCCTTAGTATCCATACAAGACCCAAAGGGGCTGGGGTGGGGGGGGGGGTGATGGGGTAGCCATGCCATTTTTCTCAAGGATTTTCAGCCATATGGCGGCCAGGACAAGACATGACATTAAAGCCGCAAGTGGTTTTAAATGGCTTCTTTTTTTCCTTTACAAATGTCATTTTGTGCAAGGACAGTTCTAAACACGGGAAACACATGCCACTTCACAGGCATACTTTAGACACCCCCCAGGTACCATATTTAAAGGAAAATTTCACTTTTTTTTTTTTCACTTTATGCATCATTAAAATGACTGCTCCCGAAAAAACTTTAGTTTTTAAAATTTCTTTTTGCATTGATATATGTCCCCTGGGGCAGGACCCGGGTCCCCAAACCTGTTTTATGACATTAACATGCATATTGGCCGTTGTAATTAGCAATTTTGATTTCGAACGTTCGCGTCCATTATAACGAATAGGGTTCGAAAATTCGCGCGAACTTTCGGTCCGTTCGAAGGTTCTGGTGCGAACCGAACCCGGGGGTGTTCGGCTCATCCCTACTTAACAGCACATACCGTATTTATCGGCGTATAACACATACAGGCGTATAACACGCACCTTAACTTTAAGAGGGAAGTTTCAGGAAAAAACTTTCCACAGCCCCCTGCGTATAACACGCAGGCACAGTTTACCCTCTATTTTCAGGGTAAAAAAGTGAGTGTTATACGCCAATATATACAGTATATGGACTGCAATATTTGTTGATTATTGGATTGATCTAAGCACACTTGTTTTCAATGGTTGTATTTTAAAAAAAGTCACATTTATATTCACATTTTGAGCACGGTATATTGTTTTTGCATATTGATAGATGTCATTTGTCATTTCAATACTGCAGCTTTTAAACACTTTGTTTTCATCTGGTGAACATGGAAGTTTAATTTGAACTGGTTTTTTTTTCTGACAAAAGAGTTACATTTCTATCTATATAATCCTGAGATCTACTCAGTTTGTTCACATAGCACAGACAAGTCTGGTAGGGCAGGGAGCCTAATCTTTTACTTCTTCGATCCCAGCCTGTAGCTTGGGACTAGCAGCCGATATGGTACTCAAACTTTACCCAAAGTCTCTGCCACAGACCCGGTGAACTTGGTCTCTGCCACAGACCTGCTGAACTTGGTCTCTGCCACAGACCTGCTGAACTTGGTCTCTGCCACAGACCTGGTGAACTTGGTCTCTGCCACAGACCTGGTGAACTTGGCCTCTATTAAGGAGAAGACATCCCTCCAGAGAGTTACCGGGACCCTTTCTTTACCGTGACTTCTGCACCAGTCTCTCGGAACGGTTCCTCCCCAGGCCTCCTCATCTAGGATACAGGTCCCCTCGCAAGGCGGCACCCTGAGACTCCTCGATCCTTGGTGGGCTCCAGCCGAAGGTGCTGGGCCCAGGCCTTTGCTGCAGCCCCAGGACTAAAGGTGCCTGGGACTGATCCACCGACCTCCGCCCTGGGCCAAAGGTGCCCAGGACGGACAGGAACGCACATACTCCCTGAGGTAGGACCCCCGACAACGAACCCTGAACAGGCAGCGTCTGGCCCTTTTATATCCTCTCCCAGCATGCACAGCAGGCCTACCACACCCACCATACGGCTGCCGAGAGGGGTCACACAAGGTACAGCACTGGATTAGCGGTTCGACCCTGGCCTACTATGGCAGCACCACCTGCAGGCCACAGGGAACTATACACCAATGCTCTCCCTGCAGACAAAAAATGGTTGCAAGAACTCTAACAATTAGGGTGTTTGGGTATAACTACCACCCAAGACTTCCCCTAAATTTAGCACCCCGCTACACATAAAAAATATAAGAAAAGGCTTCACAATGACCCACCTGTTAAATGCCTTTTCTCTGATCCTCCCTGTGTACATTTTTCATAAATTGCTTTCTGCATATTTTCTATGTGGTCACACTAGGCTCATCCTGCCAGTGCCCATACCTCCCATGTATTGTCAAGCGGCTAGAAGAGAGGTCACACCCAGCTACCGCAGAGAGAAAGTAAGATGAATGAACTGGGGCATCGAAAGGTTTGCAGTCATGTAACCGCAAAGAAAAACTTAAAGAAAAAGTATTCAGTGATTTATTAGAAAATGTACACAGGGAGGATTAGAGCAAAGGGTTTTGAAACAGCATTTAACAGGTGGGTCATTTTGATGCCTTTCCATCTACTTTACAGTATTAGGCCACATTCACAAGGCTGGTTAAATGCAGCTACCAGATTCTAGCGGCAAGTATCAGCGGATTCCTGTGACCTGAATGACCAGGACATGCGATTAGCATGTAGCTGCACACAGAGCGAATAGCTGCAGTTAGAGCCCTTTCACACATTTACAGCTCCAATATAAGGGGCATTCTTCTCACAGAACCCCCATTAATTAATTTTAGCAGGGGTTCCCAGAAAATGAAGGGGGTCTTATTAAAAAAAAAAAAAAAAACTTTTCCCACTTCATTATTTGGGCCCTGCTAACTGCATTGCCTGCCAAAAGCAATGTTCATAAAACCATGTAATGTTTTCATTCATCCAGTTTTGGGGATCTTGCTCACACTGTAGCCTCTTTTTATGTACTGTAGCTCATGGGCATTCAAAGGTTCAACTTATGCATTCATAGTTGCCCTTTTGCACATAACCGTTGTAAACAAAGTATTGAGCGGTTCTCTTCTTGCATTTTATACCTACGGGACTTCCGAGATTGTGGTGAGTAAAACTACCAAGAGGGAACAGTTTCTAAAATGCTACAAGTATCACATTGGTTGGCAACAAGGGATTTGAATTGAGAAACCCTAAGTCACAGGACATTTGAAATTCAATGTATTTTTATAGGAGCCATTCCTACTGAGGTTGCTGCGACTTCAGAAAAGGCTCCTGCACTACTTTGATCTGGCTTTGACCCTACTTCAATGCTATAGAGTGTAAAAGTCTTAGCAAAGTCACTTCAAAGTTCGACTCCAAACTTGCACTGAAAATCACGCAACTTTGGAGTCGGCTAGTGTGAAAGGAGCCTTATTTCACAGCCCGTGCCCCTTTTGATTATGTATTGTCTTCATTCTACCAACAAAACTACTTTAACATGTGTAGCACCCTCTAGCGTGCTAGAAGTGTAGATAGTTTTTTTTTTTTTTTGGCTAGTGCAGGTAAATTTGTGCAGGCTTGGCTGACAGCCAAACCTGTCTGTTTTTTTCCTGGGTTGGGCAGAGATCCTGGGAGAGCTGGATGACTCACAGGCAGCATTACTGAGGCCCCCCCCTATTTCTAGAATGTACTGGAACCTTCTAGAAAAATGGGAGGGGAAGAAAGGTGGAGCTGCCGGGAGTAGTCTAAGGGGACTTAACCAATCCCCAACTTGGGTTATCAGGCCCCCTCAAATACTCTGGGTCAGCCCAGCTAGGGAGGAGAGTTTGGGAGGAAGTTGGAGATTGAGTGTTAGGCTGTCGTGGCCTTTGAGGGAGCTCCCTAGTCTGGCCAAGGTGGGGGGGTTTGACCTTGGGCCCTGGGTGCGGACAGGACCTTCTCAAAACTCACAGAGGTGTCCTGGCCAGGAGGCACGGGAGCAAGAAGAGGACAGTGGGAGAACACTGCCGGGCATGTCTCCAGGAGGGACAGGTACAGCCAAGAGGGCTGATGAGTGACACACAGGAGGACTGGGAGGCACGCCTGAGAGGACTGGGATAGAGCAGTCTGGGATGGGTGCAGAGCCAGTCAGGAGGACTATGTGGCACGGGCAGTGGAAAGGGGCAGCTGCAGCCAGGAGGGCTGGCAGTTCCTGACTAGGTGGTAATGGGATCAGAAGCCACATATAGGACAGCTAGCACCAAGGACTTCTATTTTCTTGCTACACCATAGGGGCCCGCGGTCCCTGCCCGCAAAGGCTATTCTTCTAACATCCAGCTGAGTCTGTGGTGGATCTAAAACTTGTTCCAGCTGGTCCTGGGAGTTGTGCTGCAAGGTAGCAAGAGGAAGAGGTAGAAGAGGAAAGTGTGTGTATATACTGGAGTGTATATAGTTCTAGTCCCTCACAGGTTCTGCTGATCAAATAGGCATCCCATATCATCCCTTCTCTATCCAAGTTAACTTCCCCTAATAAAAAAACAAAAACAAAGCTGCAAGGACTGTTTCTTGAGTTGGAAAATCCGTGTGCCTGGCTGTGCAGGGTGGGAGACAACCACATTCATTAGCGGCCCTTTTGGGGTTAATGCTACACATGCATACATGCTTTATGTATTGAGCTGTGAGCAGATGATTAGCTATTTAGCTAGTTGTGCTAACAAGTGATTGCAATTGGGTCTGCCCCTAGCCCTCCATGCTGTTTCCTAACTGGAAAAGTAAATCAGAACCCTAAAATATTTGTTAGCTGGAGCAGTCTCCCTCAAGGTCCAATGTGCCCTCTGATTCTGTTATTTCCATGTCTGACCAGGGGCGTAGATAAGGGGAAGGGTCAGGGGTGTTCAAACCCCCCCAGAGCATCCTGGCAAAATGGCCAGACAGTGTCCCTGCTGTTTAGCCTCAGCATCAGCACAGTAGAAGCAATCAGAGATTCAGAGTGCATCAGCCAGCCCCCCTTCTATTGTGCCAAATCCCCTCAGTTTAATAAGGGGTCCCCCTGAAAAGCATGAAATTACTGCAAGGTCTCTTTGCAAAGCCTCATGGCCCCACTCTGCTGTGACATGTTTTTACCGTACATCCCCCAACATAAAATTGAGGGATGTAAATGATGCCTTTGAGTTTGAAAGACCTGAACCCCCCCCCCCAGGATTTTTTTTTATCTACGGCCCTGTGTCTGACAATGGCTAAATGAGGGTCCACTGTTAGGCAAAGGCAATAATAAGCTTTTTTCCTTATCGAGAAGTTGAAGGTGTAGTTTTAGGACTTGTCCTAGGCATTATGGTATTCTATCCATAATATGGAAGCCCAAAAACAAAATCTGAACTACACACAAACTGCTAAATACATATATGAAATACATATATCGGCAGTGTTTTGCATGCCAAAGGATTTGTAATACTCTGCATGCAGTGTTGTGATCCAGTCACAGCTTGCTGACACTAAAGCCAGGTTTGGATCCTCCATTGCAGCTACAGGATTACACAGCAGCACTTACTCAGCCTCCTAATTGGACAATGAAGGGGAAGCAACATGCTGATAAGGTCATCACTCTGCTCACACCTCCTGCCAGCTGGTGTACTGTCAGCACATGTGCATGCTGCAGAGCCTGATTGAATCCTCGTACTAGCCCTACCTCTCCCAGTGTCATTGCTACTATACAGAGGATTTGTACTATTGTACTAATTGTACTATTGTACTATACAGGGGATTGCTGCTATAAAGTTTACTTACTGTAATTGCTTTTTTGAAAATACATTTAGTGTTTTTTTTAATTAACACATAATAGTATTAAATGGTGTTTTTACAGTAGCCTAGAGTACAGATTTAATTATAAGCCTTGTATGTTATTTGTAAAGGTCAAGAGAATGCGCCAATCAGAATTCCTAGCTCCAAGCACAGGAGATTTTTATTTCAGTCATGATAAACATAGGACTGGAGCTGGAACTAATAAGACATGAAAAACATGTCCCAAGGAATTTTACAAACTGATGCGAGAAACTACTAAATAAAATCTGCTTTCCAATACTATTCACAGGTGTCACACTATATCATTCAGAGTCTGTACTTTGCGTTTAATTGTTATTTTAATGAGCATTTTTCTTTCAATTAGTTTTTATTGGAGTTTTAACATATTACATATAAATCTTGTCAATTGTTATATTTATAGGAGGTACATGCAGGCACCTCTAAATTAACATATGAAAGCATATAACAAACTAATATATATATATATATATATATATATATATATATATATATATATATATGACATTTTGAGCCCTGCCCTATTGTGACTAATTTGTTTTTGTATTTCGATGTGCCATCTACACCCTTACGATTACATGGATGTTGTTTTCCCCCGGGTAGCATTTTTCTTTTACATGTCTGTCACTGTGAAAAAGGAAGTAGGGACTGTGGGATTATAACGGTGCCAGAGAAAAAAAGGCTTTAAATACTTTAGTACAAAAAAAAAGGAATCATTTTATTATTTAGTCAATTATTAATAAAAACCACAAGAATATACATTTGAAAAATGAGCAGGTCACACTGTACATACAATAAACAAGATCACAAAATTAACCCAACATGTTTCGCCAATTCATTGGCTTCATCGGGGGTAGAAGGTTTTACAGTGTAGTTTAAGTGAATCTATAAGATAAAATTTAACATATAAGAAAACAGTATTAGTATGTTAATGTACATCATAGTAGGGAGGGAAAGTTTGGGTGACCAAGAAATGAATGAAAGAATGTGACCCATAGATGATAGAAGGAGGAAAACATGAAAGCTGCCATACCTGCCAGTCCCCAATGTCATGGATATGCAGTAGTGTTTGTCTGTCAGCTTACCTTCCTTCCCATGTGTTCATCTTAGAGGCCTGAACCCTTTCACCTGGCTTCCTTTATAATCTCCTCCCAGCCTGACTCCACCCCAGGCCCTATCACAGAACACTATATTAACCTGTGCACTGCAAGCCTGCTTGGCTGATCAACGTGTTTGTTAGGCATTGTGTGTTTGGGTTCCTGCCTGCCGTGTGCTACGTCTGTCTCTCTGTTACATATTTGGCTTGTCCCCGACTATCCCTGTCTGCTCGTGACCCTTGACCTTCGGCTCGTTCTTTCGTTATCCTTGACTGCTTGTGGCCCCTGACCTTCAGCTTGTTATTCGTTTCTCTCATATCTTGTGCTGCTGCTTCCCCTCTTTTCCCCTTATCCTACGGGGCGTGAGCTAGGAAACTCCAGGGGCCGCGACCTGGTCCCAGCCTGCAGCATAACATCCTCACCACTAGAGGCTCTGGAGAAGACCTGCTGGGTCTTAGACTCCGCGCCCTGGGGAATCTTGGCTCTAGCTTCCGTTAGGATCCCGGTTGTGCTCCTCTGGTCCCGCTTTCCACAACCACCCAGTTTCCTATCCGCAGAAGCCAGCCATAGGGTTCACTACCTTGCGGTGCACTCCTGTCCCCCTACGGTGTGCATCTGTCACCTGGCCACAGGTGACCTTGACAGTTTGATCAGCCATGAACCCGGCTGACATCCCGTTACCCGTGGATGATCCGTTGCAGGGCATAGTTTGCAGACTTGAAACCCAGGAATCGAATCAGACTCAGGTGATGCGATTCCTCCAGGATCTGGCTTCTCGCTTCGAGCAGCTTCAGGCCTCCTTGGGAACCCTGAATCCGCAACCTCAAATACAACCAGCGGCTGCACCTATTGCACCAGTCGCAGCCACACACTCACTACAACTGCCAGCTCCGTCCCGTTTCTCTGGGGACTCCAAGGCTTGCAGGGGGTTCCTTAGCCAAAGCACAATTCATTTTGAGCTCCAGCCCCAAAACTTCCTGTCTGATCGGGCTAAGGTAGCCTATATCATTTCCCTCCTCTCTGGTGAAGCTTTAGCCTGGGCAGCCCCTCTGTGGGAACTGAATGATCCAGTGGTTTCTAGCCTGTCTGGCTTCTTGAAACTTTTTCGGAATATCTTCGAAGAACCGGCTCGTGTCTCTTCAGCGGCCAGCGCCCTTTTACGTCTCCGCCAAGAGTCTGCTTCTGTGGGACAGTATGCCCTTCATTTCCGCATACTGTCGGCTGAGTTGAGCTGGAACAATGAGGCCTTAGTCGCAACCTTTTTGCATGGCCTGTCTGATAGAGTGAAGGATGAATTAGCAGGAAGAACCATCCCCACTGATCTGGCCGGCGTTATCTCCTTGTGTAACCAGATCGATATTCGCTTTCAGGAGAGGACCTTAGAAAAGCAACGCCAGCACTCCTTGGTTCTTAGTCAGCCTGAGCTCCCCTCTCTTCGACCCGTAGAGCATCTCCTACCAGCTGAGGAACCCATGCAGCTGGGTCGGACCAGGCTATCCCCCGAGGAACGTGCTAGGCGCAGAACTCTTGGTCTGTGTCTTTACTGTGGGGGCAAAGGTCATTTTCGTGACACTTGCTCTCTTTGTCCAGAAAAACGTTCGGGTCCACTTCATCTGGAAAGTGGAGTATTGGACCCAGAAATATCACCTTCCCCTTCTCGTCTTCTGCTTTCTGTGTTCCTTCATGTTGGTGCTTCTTCTCATTCGGTCTCAGCATATCTGGATTCCGGAGCCGCTGGTAATTTCATGGACTGGGAAATCGCATCGTCCATCAGACTTACTCTTTTGCCCCTCACCACACCATTGGTGGTCTTGGCGATTGATGGTACTGTTCTCCCAGGGGGACCTATCCGCTTCCAGACCCTCCCTGTTAAGATGTCGGTAGGGACACTCCACCAGGAGTGGATATCCTTCCTTATCTTACCCAAGGCCTCAACGCCTATAATTTTGGGTCTCCCATGGTTACAGCTCCATTCTCCTCATGTGGACTGGACTACTGGACAGATCCTGGCTTGGGGTCCCTCCTGTTCCTCGTCCTGCCTACCCAAGGTTGCCCCCTGTGAATCTGAGCCGGTCATTCATTCCAGGTTGCATAACCATTTACATTTCTCTGTCCCTAACCACCCTTGGACGCACAGCCAGGCTAGCTTGTCTACAAGTCCTGCAGTCGCTACGTCTTGCGATGCGATTCAGGTAGTCGCTACACCTGACTCAGCTATTCACTCTGCCTCTGTACTAGTTATGCCAGTCCAGCCCATGCCCAGTGAGCCTCCTACTTTTTCTTGTTCGGGACATTCTGCTTGTCCTTCAGCTATTCAGCTTGATTCCGGCAACATGTCACCTTCTAACCAACCTGACTTCAGGGTTCCACTGACATCTGCCCAGTCTGATGGTCCTGTGCAAGATGACCAGTTCCCCTTTAAGGGTCTAGGGGACCCTCCTCAGATTCCTGTTGATCCTCTCATGCCCTTGCTTATTCCTAGAGAGCCTTTGGTCCTCAATAGATCTTCTTGTCATCTCCCTACCTCGTTTTCGGTCTCTGAGGATAATCTTAAGTACGAGGTTAGACAAGTTCTGGATTCTCGGCTCTGCAGAGGCATTCTTCAGTACCTTGTGCATTGGAGAGGTTTTGGTCCTGAGGAGGCGTCTTGGATCGCTGCATCTGATGTCGCTGCACCTCATCTGTTGAGAAGGTTTCATCAGAGATTTCCCTTTAAGCCTGGGCCCAGGCGGGGGAGGGCCCATAAGAGGGAGGGTACTGTCATGGATATGCAGTAGTGTTTGTCTGTCAGCTTACCTTCCTTCCCATGTGTTCATCTTAGAGGCCTGAGCCCTTTCACCTGGCTTCCTTTATATCTCCTCCCAGCCAGACTCCACCCCAGGCCCTATCACAGAACACTATATTAACCTGTGCACTGCAAGCCTGCTTGGCTGATCAACGTGTTTGTTAGGCATTGTGTGTTTGGGTTCCTGCCTGCCGTGTGCTACGTCTGTCTCTCTGTTACATATTTGGCTTGTCCCCGACTATCCCTGTCTGCTCGTGACCCTTGACCTTCGGCTCGTTCTTTCGTTATCCTTGTCTGCTTGTGGCCCCTGACCTTCAGCTTGTTATTCGTTTCTCTCATATCTTGTGCTGCTGCTTCCCCTCTATTCCCCTTATCCTACGGGGCGTGAGCTAGGAAACTCCAGGGGCCGCGACCTGGTCCCAGCCTGCAGCATAACATCCTCACCACTAAAGGCTCTGGAGAAGACCTGCTGGGTCTTAGACTCCGCGCCCTGGGGAATCTTGGCTGTAGCTTCCGTTAGGATCCCGGTTGTGCTCCTCTGGTCCCGCTTTCCACAACCACCCAGTTTCCTATCCGCAGAAGCCAGCCATAGGGTTCACTACCTTGCGGTGCACTCCTGTCCCCCTACGGTGTGCATCTGTCACCTGGCCACAGGTGACCTTGACACCCAAGGGAGGCGCGTCACGCTGCCGCCAAGGTACCCAAAGGAGCCCGACAAATTTAATAGGGATGAGGTGCCGTATCTCTCAGAGGACACACCAACCACATACAATCTCATGTCTATCACTGTGTTTTTCAAATACAGGAAGTGCCCCGTAGGACAATGCAGATAAAGGTACTACCTGGGGGAAAACAACATCCATGTAACCGTAAGGGTGTAGATGGCACATCTATATACAAAAACAAATTAGTCACAATAGGGCACAATAGGGCATGGCTCAAAAAAAGTTTTGAGCTACTAGCCAGGCCTTTAGGTTTACTCGCCACCAACACCTACCCTGCCCCGCCCCTAATTTCGCCCCTTAACATGCTCTCATAAATTATCTCATGGAATGACACTTAAATGTAGAAAAAGTTACAAAATAAATATTAACAACAACTTTATCATACCCATCAGTGCAGCCTCACCTGTGCTCATCAATGCAGCCTCACCTGTGCCCATCATTGCAGCCTCACATGTGCTCATCAATGCAACCTCACCAGTATCCATCAATGCAGCCTCACCTGTGCCCGTCAATGCAGCCTCACATGTGCTCATCAATGCAACCTCACTTGTGTCCATCAATGCAGCCTCACCTGTGCTCATCAATGCAGCCTCACCTGTGCTCATCAATGCAGCCTCACCTGTGCCCAACAATGCAGCCTCACTGTTCATCAATGCAGCCTCACATGTGCTCATCAATGCAACCTCACCAGTGCCTATCAATGCAGCCTCACCTGTGCCCATCAATGCAGCCTTACCTGTGCTCATCAATGCAGCCTCACCTATGCCCATCAATGCAGCCTCACCTATGCCCATCAATGCAGCCTCACCTCTGCCCATCAATGCAGCCTCACCTGTGCTCATAAATGTAGCTTCATCTGTGCTCATCAATGCAGCCTCACCAGTGCCCATGAATGCAGCCTCAGCTGTGCTCATCAATGCAGCCTCACCTGTGCCCAACAATGCAGCCTCACCTGTGCCTATCAATGCAGCCTCACCTGTGCTCATCAATGCCTAGTCTTAGGCCTTTATAGCCTGAAACGTGTCAGTGTTGGCTCTGTTTTGGAACTTACCTACTCCATTTGATAAAATAAAGAGTGATTTTACACATACTCACCTGGTTACCAACTTCACCTTATATTGGAGGACCTCAGCAGATTACAGTGGAGCCACTTTTTGATAGGTTCTGGGCCGTCTGAGACCACATCATACATCGGGTCAGTGGGAAAGGTTGTTTCTTAACCCGATAGGTAGTGCGCTTCTACTTGGGTTCTAGTTTGCTGCCTCTTTCACATCTTGGGTTCTTCACCAGCACCCAGTCCTGTTACCTCACTGGGACTTGAGCTTGGCCCAGTGCCATGAGTGACTCCTCCACCCTGCGCAGGGGGTAGCCATCCCAGTGGGTGCATGCATCCAGCGTGTGATAGTCCACACAGAACCGCAAGCTACTGTCCTTTTTACGTGCTTGGATGACAGGGGTGACCCATGGGCTGCCACTCTATGGGGAATATGGCCATATCCGACAGACCATCCCTGGTGTGAATTGGGTGATCTATTGCCTCTATGCAGCCATAGTCCTCAGGACTAGTTGCAAAGACTAGTAGGTATTTCTCTAGTAGTTGATGGAGAAGATGTTGCTGAGGCAGTCGATAGTCCTGGAAGGGGATGTGCAATCGGTCTAGTAGCTGTTGGTATTGTTTGTTTTTAAGGGAGGTCATGGCGACTTGCAACAGGGCACATACAGATTCCACTCCTGGTTGGACCCCAAAGATGCAGTGACTGGGCACCACGTAGAGGTGTTATTTTATTTAAAAAAGCAAAAAATTAGAAAGCCACTCACATGTATTAAGACCAGACATATACAGCTTTAAAAAGTTCCTATCTGCAACCGTCAGGGTGGATGGCTTTGGATTGGATCCTTCAATAACAGTGAGCACTATGTAGGTTCTCATTTTCTTTTAACTTGCAAATACACACCAAATCATCCATCCATCCACCCACCTGAGCTGCTGTGGTTCTCCAGTCTGAGTCCTTTCATAGAAGGAAAGGAGTCCTTTCATAGTTGGTGTGAATATTGACCTTTGTCGTGGGGGTCAATACAGAGAGGCGAGAGGTTGTCCACAAAGGATTCACTCACCGTGGTGGAGGTGTTTTCTACTGAACATTCTTGCAGTGAAATTCTAATTTTATTGAGACACCCCTGTGCAGAAAGAGTGCCTGAAGCTATTTTCTCTATATATCACAAGTTATATGGGACTACTACATTTACAATTATATGGACTTGTATTGTTTTATTGTTTATGATTGGTTGAAAGTTTTATTCAGTTTTTTTTATTATTTGATGATTGCTGAAAACACATACTGTACAACATCCAGATTACAGACATTGGTTTTTACTCACAGATAAACTATTGGTGATAACGCAGCATTTATTATTTTATCATTTAAATGCTTGGTTTGGAATGTAAAATTCTTGGAATAAAAGAGCTTCCCACGGGCTCAGTGTTATGTGGAGGAACAAAGTCTGTTGATGTACCTTAATTCACAAAATAATTAGCAGGATTCCTTTGGTTTCCAGGTCCTCTTTGACTTCTCAGTTGAGCTTGGAGTTTGCTTTCCAACTGCCTCTTCAAAAAGTTAGTCAGTATCTTCATGGGCCTCCCTGCTTTGAGCAGTAATACAGGCTGTTCAAGCATGCTGTGCAAGCATTATACATACAAGCCTGTCTTTATGTAGCAACACAGAGGGGACCTCCTGACAGAATGACTTTTGTTAGAATCGGCGGGAAACGAGTCCTGCTGTTTTATGCATTGCCTCAGTGTCCATCTATTCATAAATAAAATTGATGATAGAACCTGAATGGAGTCTGGAGAGTCTGCAAAGTCCATTCTAATCTACATCTGTTTTGGGTCAGAGATTCAAAATATTAACGTGTACTCAGGATCACAACCAGGCAACTAGAATTTTCATAAGATAAGGTGACCAGATTTTTAAAATAAAATCCGGGGACATATTTTTTTTACTAGCAATGGTGGCAATCAGCGACTCTCTGCCCATCGCCGCCGCATGCCTCACAGCCTGTCAAGTCTTACTTTCCGGGCCCCCTGGCTACTACTGGGTGGGGAGCGGAGGAATATCACTCTGCGAGGGAAGGCAAGGAGATAAGCAGGCAGGTGGCTGGCCGGGACTTGAGTCAAGGCAGAAGAACATGCGAGCGAAACTGAATGGGCACCCGAAACGGAAAAAATATTCCCTCCGCTCCGACCAGTACATGATCATCAGAAAGGGGCACAGATAATGGAAAAAAATACACCCCCCTAAGCTAGTAGGAGCGGCAGAGCAGAGGTGTGTATATCAGAATTAAATTTTTTTTATTCTGCACTGACTGTCTTTGAAATTGCCCCAGCCCCTGTTCAAATCCAATCCGGGGACAAAACCGGGGAAAGACTTGGTCCGGGGACAGTGTTCTCAATCCGGGGACTGTCCCCTGAAGCTGGGGATGTCTGGTCACCCTATCATAAGAAGAGACGACAATGGCAACTTACAGTATATGCTTCTTTAATAACAAGTTTTCTTTAATGTGTATGTATGTATTTTTAGAGTATGGGAGTGCTATACAACTATAAGGTTTTTGCTGCCTGTGCCCTGCTGGTGGGATTATCCTTCACTTCCTGCCTTGTTCTGATATCTCCCTAAAATTAGGGGAATTACCATCTTAAGCCTAGTACACACTGCCGAGAATCTCGTCGCAAAAAAAGCGTTGTTTTTCTCGCCGGGTTTCTTGTCAAGCTTGACGAGATTCTTGTCAAGCTTTCCTTGCATACACACTGTCAATCCAAAATCTCGTCGGTCTAAAGCACGGTGACGTACAACACGTACGACGGCAGTATAAAGGGGAAGTTCCATTCTCATGGCGCCACCCCTTGGGCTGCTTTTGCTAATCTCGTGTTACTGTGTGTTAGTAAAAGTTTAGTGAGAGACGATTCGCGCTTTTCAGTCTTCGTGCTTTCAGTTCGTTACAGCGTGACGAATGTGCTACCTCCATTACGAACGCTAGTTTTAAAAGGAGGTGCGCTCCCGTTTCAAACTTGATTCTGACCATGCGCGGTTTGTGAAGACTCGGAAAAGCATACACACGAACGGTTTTCTCGTCCAAAAACAGTCTGACGAGAATCACGACGAGAAAAATGAGACTCCCGACGAGAAAAAAGAAAGCAGGTTTTCTTTTTTTTCCCGTCGAGATTCACAACAGTTTTCTCGACGAGAAACCATACACACGAACGGTTTTCTCGGCAAGAAACGACAAGAAAACTGTTGGGAGAAACCGGTCGTGTGTACAAGGCCTAAGTTTTCACCAGGACTATTTCCCCACTGGAAAAATGTTTCTCTTTTGACAACCCTAAAATTTAGGATTTCCCATCACTTTCTTCCTCAGTGACAATGGTCAACAGGGCAAATAGAGTGGTGAAATTCCAAGCAAGGACCAGAGGGCAATAAAAAAAACTTTGCAGAGGATTTAACCCTTCCGTATTCTATAAAAAATCGATCTATCTACATCTATACTGTATATGCTATTTCATCTTTTAGGTTTAAATGCTTGTTGATGTCCAGGGGGCTGTGATAAGCAGTTTTACTTACCCAATCCACTTTGCCTTGGTGGCTAGTGCTCTCCTCTATTGCCCTATGCTCTCAGGCCTGGTGCACACAGTGCAATTTCTGATGGGGCTTGAGTTGCACAGAATCGAAGGACAATTAAAATGATTGTTTTTAATGGTGTCCATTCACATCAATGCGGCTCTGCACAGAACTATTTTGGATAAGGTTCCTGTGCTACATTGGTGCAATTCCAGTGTAATTTTGGCCCTATAGACTACAATGGAAACTCACAGAAATCATATGTACATGTGATTTTTTTTTATGCGATTTGCAAAGTGATTTCAGTTTTTTTTTAACCATGAACTCTGCTCCCAGGCAAACCCTTGATCCATCAAAAGTAGTACAGTAGTAGTAAGAGTAGTAGTAAAAAACACAGCCAAAAAATGCTTTAAAAATGCACAGGCTTAAAATCGTTTCAAAATTGCAAAGAAGTCACACCTCATAATCACATCTGAAATCGGTTCAAAAATCACATCACACACTAGTGTGAACTAGGCCTCACGATTCTATGGTCCAGTAGTAGTGGTGCAACGGATCGGTGGTGATCCGTGATCCGAACGGGTCACCCTGTTCGGATCGGATCACCACGCGATCCGGGAAGCGCTCCGGAGCCTCGGCCATAGGAAAGGCCGCGGCTTCGGCCTCGCTCTGGAGCGGCGGCCATCTTGGTACACCCGGCGGTGCCGCTGTAATGACGTTTAGTCGCCGCCATCTTGCTCCACTCACACTCCTGCACAGTAATGATAGTCAGAAGGGGCCAAGCGGACATCTTGTTACACCCAACGGAGTTTTAAATTTCACAGTTATTTTCAACACAAAATGGAGTTTATATGCTTAAATACATTATTTGGAAATCCAATAGACTGTTTACATGTTAAATTTTAAAAGCAGCAGCAATTGTGCTGACCTTACATGATTGCTAATGTGACAGAACACCTCTGATTTTCACATTAAGGCCTCATGCCCACTGACGTTTTTACAGCTGCGTTTTTTAGAGCTTAAAAACGCCTGTCCATGTTATTGTAAATAATTTTTTTTTTTTTTGAAAAAAAACAAAAAAAAAAAACGTCGGAGCTAAAAACGCCACTGCGCGTTAGTGCGCGTTTTTGCGCGTTTTTTGACGCTCGCGTTTTTTTCTGCCTAATTCTGACGCTGAGGAATGCACTGGTCCTGGGTTTTTTTTACAGCTTAAAAACGTCTATGCTATTTGCAGCTCAAAAATGTCTAGGTGGGCATGAAGCTATAGACTAACATGAACAGGCGTTTTTAAGCTGTAAAAAACGCTCAAAAACGCGGCTGTAAAAACGTCCGTGGGCATGAGGCCTTAACATAAATGTGAAAATCAGAGGTGTTCTGTCACATTAACAACCTTGTAAGGTTGCAGGCTTGCTGCTGCTTTTAAAATGTAAACAGTCCGTTGGATTTACAAATACTGCATTTAAGCATATAAACTCAGTTTTTGTGTTGAAAATAACTGTGAAATTAAAACTCCGGTGGGGGTAACAAGATTTGTGTTTTTGTTTTTTTTTGCCAATCCGAAAATGGTCTGATCCGTGACCCCTGATCCGAGGATCGATCCGATCCGTGAGTTTTTTGATCCGTTGCACCCCTATCCAGTAGTGTTGGGCGAACAGTTCAAGCCGAGCAAAAGTTCGACCCGAACATCGCCTGTTTGCCCGTTCGGCGAACACCCGAATTTACAGGGCACTCGGCGGGATGTTGGCCTGCCGAGTAGCCCACAATGCACTGTGGATTCCACAGTGCATTCTAATGCCGCGTACACACGATCGATTTTCTCGACGGTGAAAACACCATCGAGAAAATCGACGGGAAAAACGCGGAACGGCTTGTTTCCCTGCACACGGCCGTTTTTCCCGTCATTTTTTCTCTTGGTCGAGAAAAACGACCGTGTGTAGGCTCCCCGGCAGTGTTTCCCTATGGTAAAACTGCCGCAGAAAAAAATGCCGTGAATCACGACTAGAAAAATTATGTTCTAATTTTTCTCGTCGTGATTAATGCCGTTTTTCTCGTCTTGTTAATCAGACCATTTTGATGAGCTTGGTCAATAAGTTCAAACTGTTTTTCTCTTATCGTCCATGGACGGACACAGCTCCTGAAATCTTGACAAAGTGGGTTATGTTCCTGTTCATAGGAGAGGACTAGGCAGAACATGTTAGTTATCTTAAAACATGTAACTAACAGAGTTGAACAGCCCCGCCCAGGGGGCGATCCCTCCGTACATAACCCTCCTACCTGCAGTCAGCAGCCTCAGTTTTTTTCTGCCTAGCAGAGGAGAAGGACGTGGCTCCCTTTGGGCCCAGAGTCCTGAAGGATCTTTTTATTTTTTCTTTCGTGATATCTTCTATCAACTACCGGCTGGGCGACAGGCTGGATATATAGATCCTTGTAGTCTTCCCAGTTCCGGCCATCAAGCGTGCCAGTCCCTTGCTTCGCGCTTGGTTCTGACCACGACATGGCCGGTGAGCACACGCTCCAGGGTCCACATATAACTGGGCTGCTTGTTGCCTCACTCACAGTGGACCGGGCGGACAGCTACTCCGTACCATCGGTTGTGGGTCTGTCAGGGACGCGCCAGCTTGTCCTCGCAAGGACGGGTAAGTAGGGTTCCGCCTGTCTCGGCAGGATGGAACAGCTGGGCATTCCCGGGATTAAGGGGTTCTCCTGTCCTCCCTTTCATGCGCTCTGTCGCCCTTTCCCCTCCTGCCCTAGGGCCCGCTGCAACCGGGGTGTACCTGTGGGGGGGCTCCGAGTCCCTGTGGGGGACTGTGGGGCGCCAGGGTCCGCTTTCTGTGAGGGGGGTCTGTCTCCTGGGAGTCGCTGCAGGCCTTCTCGTCCACATCCCTGGCCTCGGGCACCATTTTTTTGCGTTGCTGACACCATTTTTAGTGTGTTTTTTTCTGTGTTAAAACTTCCATTGGCGGCCATTTTGTTGTAGCCGCGCTGTGACGCAGGTCGGTATTGCGGGCGGCCATTTTCTTGTGGTCCACGCCCTTTTTTATCTGAGGCGTCTGACGGCCATTTTGGAGTGGGTTTGGCCTCTAGCACTGGCTTCTGAACAGCGCAGTTCTTTCTCCTCACAGATTTTTCATCACACACGCTGTGTATACTAGGCGGTCAGTGCAGCATAGAGGGTGGACTCTTATGTGCGTTTCACTTGGTCCCTGAGGGCTGTCAGTGGGCCTTTATGGAGTCTGTATGTGACCTTTCTTCCCCATACATTGCCAGAGGCAGCAAATGGTGCCCCTGCACCTGCGGTTTCCTTGGATACATTATAGATAGTCCTGGAACCTTTTGTTGCCAAGGTAGAAATGGATTGCGGGCGGAAGGGGGGTAAGAAAGCACCCCCTCCCCCCGCCATCTTCTGGGAAATGTTTGTCAGGGCACTTCTGGGTGCACCTCTGATGCTGTAAGGGGCACTCTCCAGCTGGGAATGCAGCTGGGACTTTCGCAGAGGAGTCTGTCTCCCTTAGGTCACACAAATCTGCCCGCTTTGTGGCACTTTTTCCTTATGTTACTTTCTTTGATAGTTCATACATACGGAATGGGAACGGAAATGGCCGCAGAGGTCCTTGTGGTCCCCCAGCGCATGGCGGTCCGTTATCATACAGGACCCTTCTGATAAGAGGTCCAAGGCGGTGATGCTGGGGTCAGTGTTGCGACCTATATATGGCTGCGACTTTCCATGTAGGGCAGCATAGTGGTGTAGTGGTTAACTCCCTCACCTGGCAGCAAGAGGGTCACTGGTTCGAACCGGACCCAGACACCATCTGCCTGGAGTTTGCATGTTCTCCCTGTGTCTGCGTGGGTTTCCTCCGGGTACTCCGGTTTCCTCTCACACTCCAAAGACATGCGCACCTTCGGTGCCACAGTAAAAACATATGCACTAATACATACACAGTGTGTGTATTTTAAATGGCCCGTCGCAGTTTGCTTGGGGTTTGCATGTTTTCCCTGTGTCTGCGTGGGTTTCCTCCAGGTGATCCGGGATCCTCCCACACTCCAAGGACACGCGCGCCTTCGGCACTACGGTAAAGACACTAATACATACTCGGTGTGTGTATGTAAATGATTTCCAGAACCTCTGTATCTGCGGTGGTGATGCGCCACCTGATTGGCTGGAATGCTGGTCCGCTGGCTAAGCTCCCAAGTGAGATCTGGCAGATTGTCTTTCTGAGGCTTTTTGGTACCTCGCTGGACGACATTGTTAAGATGTCACTGGAGGTAAGAGCACTGTTCTCTCACAGTCCTCTGAGGGGAAGGAGCCGCGCCGCTGGCCAGGGCCCTCCGATTCCGCGCAGAAGCAGTATTTTCGTCAGTAGATCCTCCCGGGCTGACAAGGCTTTAGCTGGGGAACAGAAGCGTCCCTGGGTGCGTGCAGCTCGGTGGACCTCTCTGCTCTCTGACCAGTGGGTCTGTGAGGTGGTCACTTTGGGGGTACAAAATGGAGTTTTCTTCTTGTCCACCAAACAGATCTTTCCCTCAAATTTTTGATGGGAGCAGTACAAGACTTGCTCTGGTGCAGAATACTTTTACCTGTGCCCCTGGTGGAAGGGTTTCAGGGATTCTATTTGAATCTGTTGGTAGTCCCTCGGAAGGACGGTGTCTGTCCAATCTTGGACCTCAGGGCCCTCATTACCTTATAGGGCAGCACAGTGGGGTAGTGATTAACTCCCTCACCTGGCAGCAAGAGAGTCACTGGTTCAAACCTGGACCACGACACCATCTGCCTGGAATTTACATGTTCTCCCTGTGTCTGTGTGGGTTTCCTCCGGGTGCTCCAGTTTCCTCCCACACTCCAAAGACATGCGCGTCTTCGGCGCCACAGTATGAACATACGCATTAATACATTCACAGTGTGTGTATGTATTGTTTTTGGGGATTTCTGGCGTCTCTGGACACCAGGGTCGCATACTTGCATGTCCCCATCTGCAACAGCCATCTGAGTTTTCTGCGCTTTGCGATTTGACTTAGCGTCGGCACCAAGAGTTGTTCACAAGGTGCTCGTCCCGATCTGGGCTTTGCTGAGACAGCGAGACATTGATATTGTGGGCTACTTGGACGTTCTTCTTCTGAGAGCTGCTTCTGGCAGCTCTCAGAAGAGGAGGACATGTCTATAGCTAGTTAGACCCTCTGGGACTTTGGTTGGGTACTGAATATACAGAAGTCAGTGTTGGTACCGACTCAGTGTCTGAAGTCCCTAGGCTTGATCCTGAATTCTTTGGAGGTGAAGGTCTTCCTTCCTTTGGAGCAGTTGCAGACGCTCCAGTCAGCGGTGAAATTGTTGGCATCCCGCAAATGGTCGTCTCTTCCCTTTTTTGCACGAGTGCTGGGCCTCATGGTGGCCTCCTTCGAGGCAGTTCCGTCTGCCCTATTCCACACTCGAGTATTTCAGGAAGAGATCCTGTCCACTTGGCATGAATCTTCATTGTCTCTAGATTCAGGTAAGTCACCTGGTCAAGGCTTCCCTGGGAGGGCGGCTGCATTTCCCGGTTCTTCAGTCCGGGAGGTCGTCCCTTCCTTTCCATAGGACTGTGATCACGACGGACGCCAGCCTTACGGCCTTGAAGAATCTCGACCGCTGATCAATGTCCTCGACATTCGAGCGATCAGACTGTGCCTCTCCAAAGGGTCGCAGAGACTTCTGGGGGGTCTGATCAGGTTTCAGTTGGACGGCCGCAGCGTCGGTAGTCGCTCGCATCCTAAGTTGGGCTGAAAGGAGTGTGCCGGCTCTATCGGCTGCTTACATCCGGGCGTAGAGACCTGGCAGGCAAACTATCTGAGTCGCCAGATGCTGGACCAAGGGGTATGGTCTTTTCACCCGGAGGTGTTTTCAACTACTTTGTCAGAATTGGGGCACACCAGTTGTGGATCTCCTGGTTTCTCGACTCAATCGCAGGTGTTGAGGTTTGTGGTCAGGTCCAGGGCTCCCTGAGCAGACGCGTCGGACGCGTTGGTGGCTCTATAGGGAATTTATGCCTTTCCCCTACTGGACTTGCTTCCTCGTCTGCTCCGCAGAGTGGAGGCCACGGGGATTCTGGTGATTCTTTTTTTTTTTTAATTCTCAATTTTATTTTCTTACAACAGGGTATACAGATACAGCGTTTCCTTTTAAACATATCATATAAAGCAATATCAATAATCAGTCTATCAAATGCCTTATTTTACTATAGTCTTATGATCTATTCTTCCTATTGTCCCCCTGCTTTCCTTTCCCGCTGCATCTCCTACTTCTTTTGACCCTGCTATCTTTTCCTATTTCCCCTATTCTCCCCCCGTTCCCCTTCTTTCAACCTCCCCCTCCTCCCCTGTTTTACGCTAGAAAGTATCACACAAACAAATGAAAAAAAAAAGAAAAAAGAAAACCACGTATTCTTTAGCTCAGTGATATGCAATTAGCAGACCTCCAGCTGTTGCCAAACTACAAGTCCCATCATGCCACTGCCTCCAGGTGTCATGCTTGTGGCTGTCAGAGTCTTGCTATGCCTCGTGGGACTTGTAGTTCTGCAACATCTGGAGGTCCGCTAATTGCATATCCCTGCTTTAGCTGGATATGAAACTTCTCTGAAGTCCCTTACTCTTATTTCACGTCAATCTAGTTTTTATTTTTACTCTCCTAATAGTTTCTTCCCTTCCTCTGTTTTTACAAATTGCTCCCATGGTGCCCATATATCTTGTACTTGTTTTTTTCCCTCCAACGTTGTCGGTAAGTATTTCTCCATTATTCCTACCCTTCTAACTTTATTTGACCACATTGAAATCGTAGGGGCTGTAGGATCTTTCCATTTCATCGCAATACAACTTTTCGCCGCGTTTACCAAATGACACAAGACTGAATTTTTATATTTTTTCGGTGGGATTTGTGTATAATGTAGCAAGAAGAAAGCTGGTTCTTCTGCAATCTGATGTTCAGTAAATATTTGAGTAATTTTCTGTACAGTTTGCCAAAATTATCTAATTACTGGGCATGCCCAAAATATATGTATCATAGTCCCTTTTTCACCACATCCTCTCCAGCACCTGTCAGATATTTCAGGAAAAAATTTGTTTAAGACCGATGGCGTATAATACCAGCGTGTTAAAATTTTATAGTTTGATTCCTGTGTTTTCGTACACCTTGAAGATTTTAAAGACAAATCTATAATTTTCTGACATTGTGCTGGAGAGAAAGTTTGGCCTAAGTCTATTTCCCATTTGGTAAGACAGTCCATTTTAAAATCCTCTGAAGGTGTGGTCAAGATTATGTATATTCTAGAAATTAGGTGGTGTAGGGGTTCCTCTCCTTCATAGTACTCCTCAAATTTAGTTTGTGTTCGCCTATATCTTACTGCAGGTCCCAATGTCTCCAAATAATGTCTGATCTGTCTCGCTTGCCATATGGGTATTTCATATTGCCCTCCTCATTGTGTTAATTCACCAATTGATACCCAACCTCTGTCTCCCAAAAAGTGTGAGGCTTGAAATCTTCCCTTTTCTCTCAGTTTCCTAAATATTTGTGAGTTCATGCCTGGTGGAAACTCTGGGTTTCCTAAAATCGGAAACAGAGGGGAGTTTTTGGTGGAAAATTTAGGATTCTGATTTACTTTATTTCCTATTCGTAAGGTTTCTCCTATTGTAGGGTGATTTTTTACTTGTGGTGGCAAGGTTGTATAGCACCATAGGGCTCTTTTTAGGGGAACTAGACTCATTTGCTGCTCTATGGTTACCCACAGTTTATAGTCCCCATGTCTACTCCAGTCTACTATCCTACCAAGTTGAACCGCCTGGTAGTATTTATACATATCTGGTGCCGATATGCCTCCAACCCATTTAGTTGAGGTGAGCAATGTTCTACATATTCTTGGCCGTTTACTGGCCCATATGAATTTAATAAACACTCCACGGACTTGATTGAAGTAGATCATGGGAATTCTAACCGGTAGTGCTTGGAAGAGGTAGAGGAATTTTGGCACCACACTCATTTTTAAAATATTACATCTCCCGAACCATGAGTGTATTCCTTTACTCCAGCCTTCCAATAAAGCTTTAACTGTACAAAGTAATGGTACAAAGTTTAACTTGAAAATGTTTAGTAGATTCAGTGGTATTCGTGTCCCTAAATAATTCAAGGCCCTAGTTGTCCATCTGAACTTAAAGCTAGCTTGTAGCCCATTTTTGATGTTTTCCGGAAGTGCCACCCCCATCGCCTCCGATTTGCCGTAATTTATTTTTAAGTTTGACATAGACCCGTATATTTCTACTTCTTTCATTAAATTTGGTAGCAAAATTTGTGGTCTTGCTAGTGAGAAGAGCATATCATCCGCATAAGCCGATACTTTATATTCCTTTCCCCCACCTCAATACCCACTATATCTGGGTTCTGTCGTATCTTATTTAGAATCGGTTCTAATGTTAAGGCAAATAAAAGAGGCGACAGGGGGCAACCCTGCCGGGTTCCATTTGTAACATCAAAAGGCCTAAAGTAGATCCCATTTACTTTTACTAGTGCTCGCTTCTGGTGATTCTAATCGCCCCAGATTGGTCCCAGCATCCCTGGTACGCCGACCTCAGGAGACTGGTAGCTGACGCTCCCCAGCGGCTGCCAATGCGGGAGGACCTTCTGTCTCAAGGTCCCATTCTTCATCCTGTTTTACAGTCGCTGACTTTAACGCCTTGACTATTGAAAGCCAGGTACTAAGGGACCGTGGTCTGGCAGATTCGATAATCCCCTTTATGTTGAGGGCCCGGGAACCTTCTTCCCGGACGATCTACCATTGCACTTGGAAGGCCTACATTTCTATGTGTGATGTGATGGCCGGGCGCCCACGGACATGGCCGGTTTCTCGGATCCTGCTGTTCTTACAGTGCGGAGTGGATCTGAACCTAGCCTTGAGCACCGTTAAGGGGGAAGATTTCAGCCTTGGCTGTCTTCTTCCAACGGCCTCTGGTGGCTCACTCACTGGTAAGTACATATGTGCAGGGGGTCCGACACGGGGTTCCCCCGTTTGGACCACCGCTTCCTCCGTGGACTTGACTCTAGTGCTCTCGGTACTTCAGGAAACTCCCTTTGAGAACATCAGGGAGTTTCCACTCTTTCTCAAAAAGTTGCCTTTCTAGTTGCCATTACTTTGGTCAGAAGGATTTCTGAATTGGCGGCCTTGTCTTGCAAGTCGCCTTACTTGGTCCTCCATATGGATAAGCGGTGCTTCGCCCGCAACCTTCATTCCTTCCTAAGGTGGTTTCGGCTTTTCACCATAAACGAGGACATTGTGCTTCCATCCTTGTGTCCTCGGCCATCACATCCAAGGAGGCTGCGCTACATACCTTGGACGTGGTATGTGCCCTGCGGGTGTACCTGTCTGCTACTGCTCCGTTTCGGCGTTCTGACTCACTGTTCGTGCCAGTATCTGGTCCACAGAAGGGCCTGATGGTCTAATCGGCCATCTTTCTAGGTGGATCAGGCTGATCGTCATCCAGGCCTATGCCCTTTAGGGGCGGGCGCCTCCCTTTCCTGTCACGGCGCATTCAACCAGGGCAATTGGTGCTTCCTGGGCTTTCCGACATCTAGCATCTGTCTTCAAGGTGTGTGGATCAGCGACCTGGTCGTCTGTTCACACTTTCCCAACGTTTTACAAGGTTGATGTGTGTGCATCTTCGGATGCTTCCTTGGCCGCAAGTTTTTGCAGGCGGCTGTTTGAGGTTACAACTCCTCCGCGAGGAGCTCTGTTTTTTTGGGGTGAAGTTAAGTCTTCTTTTGATTGCTGTTCCCACCCCTCATTTTTTCTGACACTGCTTGGGGACGTCCCACTTTGTCAATATTTCAGGAGCTGTGTCCGTCCATGGACGATAAGAGAAAATAGGATTTTTTTGTACTCACCGTAAAATCCTTTTCTCTGTCGTCCATGGACGGACACAGCACCCACCCCTCCTTTTTAAGTTTGTACTGCTTTACTACAAACTGAGGCTGTTGACTGCAGGTAGGAGGGTTATGTACGGAGGGACCGCCCCCTGGGCGGGGCTGTTCAACTATGTTAAAGTTACATGTTTTAAGATAACTAACATGTTCTGCCTAGTCCTCTCCTATGAACAGGAACATAACCCACTTTGTCAAGATTTCAGGAGCTGTGTCCGTCCATAGACGAACGAGAAAAGGATTTTACGGTGAGTACAAAAAATCCTATTTTTACCATTCCTTTCAAGATTAATGTTAGGGATAGAGGTATACCACTGTATATTGACATATCTTTATATTTTACTCAACAGTTACATGCAAAGCTGTCCAGTTGGGGCAAAATCTCAAGAGGAATTTACCCTCCCCCTTATTATTTTTCTTTCCTGCTTACCTGATGCTGGGTTGTCTTCAATTCAGATACTCACCCACCCGGTGGATCCAGCGTTGTCCTGCTAAGATCCACTTCTCTTCAGCCACCCCTCAGGTCCTGTGCCAACATGCTCCTCTGTGACATTATTGGGAGGCTGCCGTCTCCTGTGGGTTCAGACACAGCCTCCAGAGGACTAACAGCTAGACCCGCCCCCTCCTCCTTTAGTGAATGGAAAGACTGTAGTGTTCCTGGTAGAAAAGCTTTTCTTCTTCACACACTTACTTTTGGGAACTTCCGTTTACCCCAATGATTCCGAGTATGCACTCGCAATACAATTATGATGATATGCAGTCTTTGGACCCTGTGGTGCTAGATCCAACACATTAGTTAGGGAGTGAATATCTGACTGGGTCTGGGGGCTGGGGAGTCATCATCCCTCTCCCTTATCTTTCTTGACAGGGTGAGAGGCTGGATGCAAGTGGTGGCTACTTCCTTTATGAGAAAGATATTCTTCTCCTTGGGTACTATTCCTGGGGAAGGAGCCAAGTGTCTCTGAAACGCGTTGGCTGTTTTTATGTGATCTCTTCCTGTGTAAAATTATGTACAAATAAGTAAAGGTTTACTGTACCCTTGTGAATTTCTATTAATCCCTACATGTGGAATTTTTTTATGTACTATACTAGTTTATATACTTTTTTTTTGAGCCATTAAAGTCCCATTCAATGGGGTAATCTTCTTGCCACATATTATAAATATAGAGATGTTGGCTAGTACAACAGTTAACTTCTTATTTTGCCCTAGATTACTAAGGTAGGGTGCTGTGATTTTTTCAGGAAGCTAAGTACAGCAATATGGCAGCCCTCTCACCATCCACAATCGTCTGGGATTGCATAAAGAAGCACAGACACCAAGTGATGATGTCACTGGGTCTAAATTAAGTTATGTAATAAAAACTGATTATTAAAAAAAATGAAAAAAAAGTGAACAAACAGAAGAAAAATCCAAATTAGATCAATATTTGGAGTGACTAGTCTTTGAATTAAAACCAGCAATTCTAATGCCCCATACACACGATCGTTTTTCTTGCCATTTTTTTTCTTGCCGTTTTTCACGTAGTTTTTTTTCATGTTTCCTCTCAAGCCTGTCTTGCGTACACACGATCATTTTAAAAAACGATCAAGCAAAGCGCAGTGGCGTACAACACGTACGACGGCACTATAAAGGGGAAGTTCCGTTCGAATGGCGCCACCCTTCATGTTAGTAAAGTTTGTTGAGCGACGATTCGCTCTTTTCAGTCTCGTGCTTTTCAGTCCGTGACTGCGTGACGAATGTGCTATCTCCATTACGAACGCTAGTTTTACCAGAACGAGCGCTCCTGTCTCATACTTGATTCTGAGCATGCGCATTTTTTTTCACGTCGTTAAAGCATACACACTATCGTTTTTCACGTCGTTAAAAAAAACGACATGAAAAACGACGTGAAAAAAGAGAGCATGTTCGAAATTTTTAATGCCCGTTTTTCACATCGTTAAAAATGCTCTGGAGCCTACACACAATCATTTTTAATGGCCATTTTTTTTAATGGCATTTTTAACGGCATGAAAAACGATCGTGTGTATGGGGCATTACACTTGCACACTTTGTACACTTGCACAAAGTTAGGGATTTTGTAGAATGAGAGTCAGATGTATGATTAATCATTTATACCAAACAGGGGCTAATGATCATGTGAAAAAACTGCAGAATTGATTAGAATGTCTGACACGAAAACCACTCAATTCTTTGCTTTCATTTCTGGCAGCACCTGGAATTGCCAGATCATCTGCGACAGAGCTAAGTGCATCTACAGCTCAGCTACCCCACGTCCCAGGCACCCCCTGACCCCTTACTCAAAGGGGATAGAGCCAAAGGGGTGAGGTTTCTTCCTATAGATGCGCAGCTTCCTCTGTTGCATGAGAAACTGTTCTCATCACGTGACATAACAATCTCATATGTAGGTTGAAAACATAGTAATTAAAGCGGAGTTCTGGCCGAAATATAACTTTTTTTTTCTGGTACAATATTTTTAATTGAGATATGAAAAAGGGGAAACAGATAACAAATTCCCACGCAGGGGATATGAACATGAAACATAAGAAAGGAGTTCACGTAAAGGTACATAATAAAATATATATTATGAGGGTATAGATTATAAACTGACACCGACCCACCAGCCTAGGCCGGCGGTCAGTGCGGTATGCCTGAGCCTTGAGACCCAGGGGCTAAGGCAGACAAGGGGGAGTAGAGTTGTCTGCAGAACGGGGAGGGGAGGGAGAAAAAAATAATAAAAAACAAACAAAACAAAATCCAAGCAAAAATAAATAAATAAATAAAAAAACAGAAAAACACGCACAACAGTACGGGGAGGGGGTGGGGGGGAGGGTGTAGAACAGAGCAGCGAGCAAGAGGCTCAGAAACAGAGAAAGAGTAAGAAAAAAAAGAAAGGAGGGTCCCCCAGGCTGGAGACTGGATCAAATTAAATTTAGAGTCCTAGACTAGTCGGGTGTAGATTAGGGAGTGTATAGGACCACCACGGGGCCCATACCTTAAGGAATTTTGCATGGGAGTCGTGGAGGACGCTGGACATTTTTTCATGGATCATAAGGGTCGTCAAGGTATTCTTGACCTCTGGAAATGAGACAGAAGGTTTTTTCCAAGCCCTCGCTATTGTTCGTTTGGCAGCAATAAATAAGTATGTGGCTAGTTTCTGCTGGTGAGACAAAAGGCCCGGGATTGGGCAATGGAGTAATGCAAATTTGGGGTCCTTACGGAAGGTATACATGAAATAAGGAGGATAGTAGGCCAAAGACCCTTGAACAAATCTTACAAGACGGGGGCAAGACCACCATGTGTGTAGTTCATCTCCTCGTTGACCACAACCCCAAAAGCCTCTGTCATTGCATGATGGGTTTGACTTGGCGATACAGGCTGGGACCCAGTACCAGCGCAGAAGGACCTTATAGGCTGCCTCCAACGTGGCAGTGTTAAAAGAACATTTTGCTATGCTGGACCAGGCCTTACTCCAGTCTGCAAGATCTATAGGGGAGGTGTCACGTTCCCGTTTAAGCACATAGGAAAGGGTAGTGGAAGAGCTGTCGGCAGTTAGTAAGGAGTAGATCATAGAGATGGTGCCGCGAGCACCTGGGCAATGCTGGCAGGTGTGCTCAAAGGCAGTCATTTGATATAGAAAGGAGCCAAGGTGCCGGAGGGAGGTAATCCAGTGTCACAGCTGAATGTAACGGAAGAGTTCAGTAGGCGGAGCTTCATGGGTCTCTTGAATCGAGGACCACACGGGGAAGGCGCAGGTACGAAGAAAGTGATGAACCAGTGAGAACCCATGAGCAGGCCACCACAAAAAAATGTGAGGTTGTTCCGAGCCAGGCGGGAACATGGGATTATTCAAGAGGGGAAGTAGCGGCAGGAATGAGGACATAAGTTTGCCCGAGTACCATATCGAGTCCCACAATTTCAGACTGTGTATCAGGAGGGGGCTGACAGGAGGAGGTCGCATTTTAGGGGGTAGCCACAGTAAGGCAGAGATAGGGACCGGCGCGCAGTTAGGCACCTCCAGAAGAACCCATAGGGGGATGTCAGATGTTGCATGGAGCATGGAGAGTTGGGAAATTTGAGCTGCCTGATAATACTTCGCAACGTCCGGAACACAAAGCCCGCCCCGTAACCTAGTAGCCGCAGATAGAAAGCAGGGACCCGGACAGGAAGAGTCCGAAAAAAGTAAAGAATCTTTGGGAGGATGGTCATCTTGACCGCGTGGATACGGACGATCCAGGATAGAGTGGGGAATCGCCAAGACGCCATGAGAGCCGTGATAGTGTGCAAGAGTGGGTAGTAGTTGGCGGAGAAAAGGGAAGCATAAGAGGGGATCAACTTGATGCCCAAGTAGTCCAGTGAGGAGCTTGCCCAACGGTAGGGGAAGGAAGATTGGAGGTGTAAGGCTTGGGGACCTGGGAGAGTAATGTTCAGGGCAGTTGTTTTGTGTGGGTTGATTTGAAGGCCTGAAATGGTAGCAAAGCGGGTAAGAAGGGCCTGGGGGTTTGGTAGGGTGACGATAGGGTTGGTAAGGGTAAGGAGGGCATCGTGAGCGAACATGCTCAGCTTATAGCTGTCACCCGCGTAGGGGATGCCCTTGATGTTAGGGTCTGCCCTAAGGGCAATAGCTAGCGGTTCAAGGGCAAGAACAAAAAGGACCGGGGATAGAGGGCATCCTTGCCTCTTTCCCCTGGAGATGGGAAAGGAAGGCGAGAGGCAACCAGCATAGCGGACTGAGGCAGATGGGGATGAGTAAAGGGCCGTCAACCACGACAGGATTGAGTCTCCAAAACCCCAACGTTGTAATACGTATCGCAGATAGTCCCACGAGAGGGTATCGAAGGCTTTAAATATATCAAGCGAAAGGAGAAAGCCGGTGATTTAGTGTTGCTGCAATAAGGTGAACAAGTGGACAACTTTCCAGACATTGTCCCCCGCCTGACGGCCAGGCACGAAGCCAACCTGGTCTCTATGAACCAAGGAGCGCAAATATTTGTTAATGCGGGAGCACAGGATTTTCCCTAAAAGTTTCACGTCTTCATTTAATAGAGAAATTGGGCGAAACGCCTGGGGTTCATAAGCCTCCTCAGTGGTCTTGGGAATCATGGAGATGTGAGCTCGTAATGAGTCTGGGAAGGGCAGCGCACCTCGTTTCATGCAATTAAAGTAGGCCGTCAGGTGGAAGAGCAAGAGGAGACAAAATTTTACGGTAGTATAGTCCGGAGAAGCCATCCGGTCCCGGAGCCTTCGAAACACGAAAGCCCTTAATGGCCTGTGCCACCTCCAATTCGGTAATGTCAGCATTAAGAGTCGCACAAGCTGCTGAGGAGAGAGAAGGAAGATGAAGATCACGGAAAAAATCATCCACGAGGTTAAGAGGGAAGGGGGAAGGTTGGCTATAAAGCGAGGCTAGAAAGTCTGCCAGGGCCGCAGAGACTTTGTTCGGATCCGAGGTGAGGTCCCCGTTGGCGGAACGAAGGCGGATAGGTTTATGGCCACGAGATGTGGCATTGAGTTTCTTAGCAAGCATTGTGCCCGGTTTATTTGCGCAGGAATAAAAATTGTGTTTTGTCCACCGTAGGGCCCTCTCGGCTCGGTCGGAGGCCAACAAGTCCAATTCAGCTGAAAAAGTGTCTCTAGCCTTCTTGTTCGCTGGCGAGAGGTGGGATTTCCACTCTGCATCAGCGGAGGCCAGAAGATCTGTAAGTTCCTGGATCCGCTTTTCTCTATGGCGTTTTCGGGAGGTTGCTAATTGTATACAGTGGCCTCTCATGGTAGCCTTATGGGCCTCCCAGAGAGAGATAGGCGAAGACACCCAGGAAATATGACTTTTAAGATAAAAATACCCCTAGAATACTCACGTGCAATGTAACAAAGGTATGCTGTAAACTATGCCGTTTTCTATTTGTGCAGCATCATTTTCTTAATTTGTTCCTGCACAGTGCGGCCATCTCCAATGTGGGCATCTGAAGCCACAGTGTTCTTCTTCCTGGATTCCGTCCATGCTAGCTACCCAGCATGCATCTGCCAATCTCGCGCATGAGCAGTGTGGTGCAAACTTGGTCAGCTTGGCATGGCACAGCCAGTTTCAATTTTTTTTTTAAGGAACTGTATATATATAAATCTCAAAAATGCAATCCAAGAAGGGTTTTTTTCTGCTTCCAAACACTGAGCTTAAAATATGCCTCCAAATGTACTAATGTGCATGGACACATAGGATAACATTAACTGTTCTTCAGGTAGACAAAAACCCTGTAAAACTCCTGTAGAAGCAGTGTTTTGTCAGCCCAGTGTGCATGGACACTTAAAATGATTGTAAAGGTTCCCATTTAAAAAATAAATAAAATAACAAACATATCATACTTACCTCCACTGTGCAGTTCGTTTTGCACAGAGTGTCCCCGAACATCCTCTTCTGGGGTCCCACGGCGGCTCTCGTGGCTTCTCCCTGCATTAGATAACCCCCTCTGGGAAGCGCTCTCCTAAGGGGGTTACCTTGCAGGCGTGCTCCCAAGTCCTGCATTCGGCGTCCATAGTTGCCGAATGCAGGACTCTGCCCCGCCCCCCGGCGCCCGCGTCATTGGATTTGATTGAAAGCAGCGGGAGCCAATGGCTTCGCTGCTATCAATCTATCCAATGAAGAGCCGAGAACCCCGGGCAAAGATGCAGCGCATTCTTCACGCGGGACTCTCCCGAGCTCAGGTAAGTAAAATGGGGGGGGGGGGGGCTGAGGGGCCGGTAATAGTCAGATGTTTTTTCACCTTAATGCATAGGAAAAAAACAGGAGGGTTTACAACCCCTTTAAACTTCTCCACAACTTTATCCCTGACCTGTCTGGTGTGTTCCTTGGCCTTCATAATACTGTTTATTCACTAAGGTTCTCTAACAAAGCCCTGAGGGATTCACAGAACAGCTGTATTTATACTGAGATGACATTACACACAGGTGGACTCTATTTACTAATTAGGTGACTTCTGAAGGCAATTGGTTCCTCTAGATTTTTGTTAGGGGTATCAGAGTAAAGGGATCTGAATACAAATGCACGCCACACTTTTCAGATATTTATTTGTAAACATTTTTGAAAATGATGTGCCACTTTGTGTTGGTCTGTCACATAAAATCCCAATAAAATACATTTATGTTTTTGTTTTTGGTTGTAACATGACAAAATGTGGAAAATGTCAGGGGGTATGGATACTTTTCAAGGCACTGTATATGGATATATCTATCTATATATATTTATAGATATATCTATCTATCTATCTAGCTATCTAGCTATCTATCTATCTATCTATATATATAATACTTTTTTTTAAATTATACAGAATTACAGATTCTAAATAAAGGTATTCCTGTCTTCTGTCTTTACAGGTGCAACCGCTCTTGTTGATGCAGGTTTAATAGCACAGCTGGTGAGCAAGCTGGAGTCAGAGCATGATGAAATACAGGAGCTGATTCTGGAGACTTTGCATTTTTGTCTCCAAGCAGACGCTTCCCAGGCTCTTAATGCAGGAGCTGTCCCCATTCTGAAGGGGAAGCTCAGTCATCCGTTAGTAGGCATTAGGAGGAAAGCAGCGTGTGCTCTCTTGGAAATATGGTAAGGAAAAGACAGGGCCATGTTGTATTGTTTTACAAACCCTAGGGGGCAGTAAGTCTTCATAATTAATTCTGCATTTTACTACACAAAACCAGAAACGTACAGTAGCTAAATTCAATAAGAGAATATTACACAATTCAGATCCCAGTTTGCTGAAGCACATATTACATTAAGTATTTAAAATGTATATAGACTAACAGATTAATAGATAGATATAACTTAATCCCCAATGCTAAGTCCCTATTCACAACTGTGTGGTTTTTTTTACGCCTAGGCAATCGCACAAATATGCATTACAAGAGGAATCCTATAACTGTCTAGGGGGCCCATTCACACCTATGCATTGAGCTTCTGTGTGACTTGGAAAATGGTGCAGGCTGTTCTTCTAGTGCAATATAGTGCAATTTTAGCCCCATAGACTTTAATGGAGGCGTGTTAAAAAGAGGAAAAAAAAAAGGAATAAAAAATGCAGCAAAAAACACATTAAAAAATATACAAAAAACAAAACAAAATCAGATGTACAAATCAGACGTCCACATGTGAACCTAGTCTCAGTCCAAGCATTCAGCACAAAAGACCTAATTAAACTATTTTATAAATTAAGTTCAGATGACTAAAATACGGCTAAAACTAATGTAGCGGGTATGTACTTTCCCAGGTGTAAATTTGAACTTGGCAGAGACATCAGTGATGTGTAATTCCCCGCAGCCCTGTGGGTGGCGCTGTCGCCCTGAAATGGGGTTGAATTATTGCTGTGTGCTGTGCCTCCTTTTTGTCCTCCCTCGGCAGCGGTATGGTGGGGCGGGGAACCCGCCGTGCTTGCTGGGAGAGGGTATAAAGGGGCCGGCCATCTTTGTCGGGGGGTGGAAGTCCCAGGCACCTTCAGCTTGTGGACGGTGGTTCGTGTCGGTCCTCTGGGTGGCCTAGGCCTAGAGGACAACCGGAGGTCGTGTTCCATTCTAGGCACCTTTAGCCTGGGGTGTACTCGGATGGAGGTCAGGAGCTCAGTGCCCAACACTGAGTTCCGCGAGGGAAGGAGATCCTAGGGAACCCCGTGAGTGAGTACCCGAATCCGGAAGGCGCAATGGACCGGGGGGGAGCTCCTCACTTGAAGACCCGGTGCAGCATATTGCCGGTGACAGGTGAGCCTCTCGTCGGAGACCGCCTGGAAAGAAATTCCCCCTCGTGCGGAGACCGTAACCCACTTTCAGGAAGGAAAGTGGAGAACCAAATTGTGTCTGGGCCTATTCGCATCCACACCTCCTTTCCTGTTCTGTTAACCAAGGGAGTTCAACTGATTGTGTTCATTCGCAGAGGAATAAAGGAGTGTTGAACTTTAATGGTGTGGAGCTAATTTCCTGACAGACATGGTTCAAGGTGACTCTTGGAGGGAGGATCCAGGTGCACAGCACTGACCCGAAGGTAATACAAGAACGTTGCTTATACCGCACTGACACATGTGGTGGAAGCCAGGCGTGGTGTCCCCGCTCCCTCCCCTCTAAGATACCCCTAGACAAGAGAAAGACGAGACGAGAGAAAGAGTGGAGTGAGGAGGGCGCTACACTAAAATGCCATTTTAGTCAAAAGACGATGACTAAAACTTAATTTGAAATTTGACGTCAAAATTTACTTTGTTAAAAACAGAAGTACAGTGGAACCTCGGATTGTGAGTAACACGGTTAACGAGAGTTTCGCAATACGAGCACTGTATTTGCTACAATCCTAACTCGGTTTGCGAGTGTTGTCTCGCAAAACGAGCAGGATTCAGGCCAAAGCGGGTGCATTACCACGTTTGGCCTGAGGTGGGGGGGGCGCCGGAGCTGAATGGCGCTGATCGGAAACGGCCGGAAAGGCCCGAGGACAGTTCGGCTGACCTCGGCAAACCTCGGAAAGGCTTGTGAACTAAGTCTTTCCAAGGTTTGCCGAGGTCAGCCGAACTGTCCTCGGGCCTTTCCGGCCGTTTCCGGGGCTCTCCGTCGCCCCCCGCCTCTGGACACATGCGGTATTGCATGCCATTGAAGTCAATGCGGAACAAATTATTTTCGTTTCCATTGACTTCAATGGGGAAACTTGCTTTGACATGCGAGTACTTTGGATTACGAGCATTCTCCTGGAACGCATTATGCTCGTAATCCAAGGTTCCACTGTATAAGTTGTTTTTTGTTTTGTTTTTTGTTTTGGTAAAAGGTGGTTGGAAATGATGTGCTTCTTAAATGTGCACTTACCCTTTATTTAATAAAGTCTTTATTATAATAGCTTACATGATATTCAAACCATATTTTAGAAGACATCTGTGCAAAAATACAGTAATTAGCTAAGGGTTCTTTTCTTTTTCTTACATTATACACATTCTGTTATTTTATTTTTTTGGCTAACAATGATGTTAGCTCAAGCCTTTCCAAAATCATAACAAATTCTAGTTGTGGTGAAGATGAGATTTATGAAAAGTTTGTGATGTAATGCGACAGATTATCCAGAGGCCATGTTCCTTCAAAATTAGAAGCTTTGGCACTATTGATGTATTCTTCTACTTTAAGACCACTTTCACACTGAGGCGCTTTTCAGGCGCTTTCACGCTAAAAAAAGCGCCTGAAAACGTATTTCCATTAAAATCAATGAATCCTTTCACACTGGGGCAGTGCGCTGAAAAAACGAAATGAATTGAAAGCGCCTGAAAAGCGTTTCAAAAGCGCTCAGTGTTTTACTGGCAGTTTTTCAAGCGCCTCAGTGTGAAAGTGGCCTAAGACACCAGAGTCAGGAAAAGCCTTGAGTTTGGGAAGCGTCGCTGCTATTACACAGGGATCTGTAGCCTGGCCATTTTTGTTGACATCATTTGATGATTAAGTTGTTGTCTTGAACAATCTATGGAAGCAAACATGGCCATCCAGTGAAGCATCATCACAATTCCCTGTTGGAGAACACAGTAGTCTAAATCAACCAGCCCATCTTCCTCTTCATCATCTCTCTGGCCACCAGAGTCTGGTCAAACTACATAATCATCTTTATTTATACCTGCTGCTTGTGCTAATTTTTTGCTGTTATTTGCTGTGATGATGAAACAGCGGAAGGGACAAAAGGAGCATAGCAACATGGCAGCTCCTAAGTTATACATAGAGATGGGCCGAACACCCCCCTGTTCGGTTCGCATCAGAACTCCCGAACAGGGGAAATGTTCTAGCCCGAACGGTGAACCCTATTGAAGTTTATGAGAGCTGAACAGGAAAAATCAAAAGTGCCCATTTTGATGGTTTATATGCAGGTAATTGGCCATAAAAGGGGTATGGGGGCCTGGGTACTGCCCTGGGGGGCAAGTATCAATGCAAACATTTTTTTTTTTAAAACAATTGTTTTTTCCAGGAGCAGTGATTTTAATGATGCTTAAAGTGCAACAATAAAAATGAAAAATTCCTTTAAATATAGTGCATGGGGGGTCCCCTTAGTCTCCCTGTAAAGTGACGCATCTGTACTGTGTGTAGAACATGCTGCAGCAAAAATGACATGTCTAAAGAAAAACAAAAACAAGTCAAATCAGATTTAAATTGACTTGCAGTTGCCGGCATCCGGCTTTTAAAAATTAAAGAAAAAACAAAAACAAAAAAAAAAGATGTGGGGTTAAAAGCAGCTAGGGGGCGCGCGACCGCCGCGTCGCTGGGGACCTGATGCGCCGGGCACCCGCGATTGCCCAGTAACCGAGCAGGACAGTGGATCTGTGTGTGTAAACACACAGATCCACGTCCTGTCAGGGAGAGGAGACCGATGGTGTTTCCTTTGTACATAGGGACAACCATCGGTCACCTCCCCCAGTCAGTCCCCTCCCCCCACAGTAAGAATCACTTCCAGGGAATACATTTAACCCCTTCCTCCCCCTCTAGTGTTAACCCCTTCCCTGCCAGTCACATTTATACAGTAATCAATGCATTTTTATAGCAGGGATCGCTGTATAAATGTGAATGGTCCCAAAAATGTGTGAAAAGTGTCCGATGTGTCCGCTGCAATATCGCATTTACGATAAAAATCACAGATCACCGCCATTACTAGTAAAAAAAAAAAAAAAATGCTATAAATCTATCCCCTATTTTGTATCTGCTATAACTTTTGCGCAAACCAATCAATATACGCTTATTGCGATTTTTTTTTTACCAAAAATATGTAGAAGAATACATATCGGCCTAAACTTAGGAAAATGTAAAAAAAAAATGGTATTTATTATAGCAAAAAGTAAAAAATATTGTGTTTTTTTTAAACTTGACGCTCTTCTTTTGTTTATAGCGCAAAAAATAAAAACCGCAGAGGTGATTAAATACCACCAAAAGAAAGCTCTATTTGTGGGGAATAAAAGACGCAAATTTCGTTTGGGTACAGCATCACACGACCGCGCAATTGTCATTCAAAGTGTGACAGCGCTGAAAGCTGAAAAATGGCTTCGGCAGGAAGGGGGTTTTAGTGCCCGGTAGGCAGGTGGTTACCCATTTTCCAAAAAGTGTACAAAAAAAAAAAACAGGAGACAAGTTTTTGACAAATCCTTTATTAAATAATAATAAAAAAAAAAAACTGTGTCCCTCTATGTAAATGCACTGTCCCAGCATGCACCGGTCCGTGATGATACAAGGGGACAGGGCCACCAGGTAACGTTGCCAGGGGGCCCCGCCCTTACCTATATTTAACCACTTAACGACCGCCCACTGTAAATATACGTCGGCAGAATGGCACCGACAGGCAGAATCACGTACATATACGTGATTGCCTTTGTATAGTTGGGGGGTCCGATCGGACCCCCCTTCTTTACAGTGGGTGGTCGTTTTACCTTCGGGAGCGATCCGGCATGAGGGGACGGCCGTTCGATTCCGGCCCCCCCCTCTCGATCGCTCCCGGCGAATGAGAGCTTCCCCTGCCTGTATACTGTTTACACAGGCAGGAGGAAGTGATGTCATCTCTCCTGCGGCGCTCACATATACCGAGCGCCGTACAGGAGAAGATGCAGGTCAGTGCACACAACACTACACTGACACCAGGACACATAGGCACATAAATCGCCCCCCCCAGGCCCCCCCAGACACCCCCAGATCACCCCCCAGCCCCCAGTCACAGTGTCACTGATTGCAGTGACCATTTATTTAGTGATCACTGCAATCAGTGACATTTGTGACTGTAAAAGTGTCACTACATTTAGTTTTAGGTCCAGTGTAGCCCCCTAACCCCCCCCCTAATAAAGGTTTAACCCCCTGATCACCCCCCAGATAACCCTTTCACCCCCTAGCACCGCCGTCGCTAAGCGATCATTTTTCTGATCGATGTCTTAGCGTCGGTGATGCTGATCGGTAGCCAGTAATTTTTTTTAGGTTCGCCGCAGGTTTTTATAGCGTCGGGTACCCCCATATATTACCTAATAAAGGTTTAACCCCCTTGATCGCCCCCCAGGTAACCCTTTCACCCCCTATCACCACTGTCACTAAGCGATAATTTTTCTGATCGATGTCTTAGCGTCGGCGATGCTGATCGGTAGCCAGTAATTTTTTTTAGGTTCGCCGCAGGTTTTTATAGCGTCGGGTACCCCCATATATTACCTAATAAAGGTTTAACCCCCTTGATCACCCCCCAGGTAACCCTTTCACCCCCTAGCACCGCCGTCGCTAAGCGATCATTTTTCTGATCGATGTCTTAGCGTCGGTGATGCTGATCGGTAGCCAGTAATTTTTTTTAGGTTCGCCGCAGGTTTTTATAGCGTCGGGTACCCCCATATATTACCTAATAAAGGTTTAACCCCCTTGATCGCCCCCCAGGTAACCCTTTCACCCCCTATCACCACTGTCACTAAGCGATAATTTTTCTGATCGCTGTCTTAGCGTCGGTGATGCAGATCGGTAGCCAGTAATTTTTTTTAGGTTCGCCGCAGGTTTTTATAGCGTCAGGTACCCCAATATATTACCTAATAAAGGTTTAACCCCCTTGATCGCCCCCCAGGTAACCCTTTCACCCCCTATCACCACTGTCGCTAAGCGATCATTTTTCTGATCGCTGTCTTAGCGTCGGTGATACAGATCGGTAGCCAGTAATTTTTTTTAGGTTCGCCGCAGGTTTTTATAGCGTCAGGTACCCCCATATATTATCTAATAAAGGTTTAACCCCCTGATCGCCCCCCAGGTAACCCTTTCACCCCTATCACCACTGTCGCTAAGCGATCGTTTTTATGATCGTTGTCTTAGTGTCGGTGATGCCGATAGGTAGCCAGTAATTTTTTTTTAGGTTCGCCGTCAGGTTTTTATATAGCGTCAGGTACCCCCATATATTACCTAATAAAGGTTTTAACCCCCTAATTGCCCCTAGTTAACCCTTTCACCAGTGATCATCATATAAGTGTTACGGGTGACGCTGGTTAGTTAGTTTGCTTTTTATAGTGTCAGGGCACCCGCCGTATATATAACCCAATAAAGGTTTAACCCCCTGATCGCCCGGCGGGTGATATCAATTAGGTTTTAGCGTCAGAGAGGGTCTGCGTCACACCCCAGGCAGCGTCAGGTTAGTGCCAGTAGCGCTAACACCCACGCGTTAAGCATACACCCCCCTTAGTGGTATAGTATCTGAACAGATCAATATCTGATCTGATCAGATCTATACTAGCGTCCCCAGCAGTTTAGGGTTCCCAAAAACGCAGTGTTAGCGGGATCAGCCCAGATACCTGCTAGCACCTGCGTTTTGCCCCTCCGTCCAGCCCAGGCCACCCAAGTGCAGTATCGATCGATCACTGTCACTTACAAAACACAACACACATAACTGCAGCGTTCGCAGAGACAGGCCTGATCCCTGCGACTCCAGTGCTGTAGGAGGTGATTTCACCACCACAGTTAAAAAAAAAAAAGCATATATGCCGAAGCATTGGGGCAGCAGGGGCGGAGGAGCGATTTTGCTCCTAATGCCGCGTACATACAGTCGAAATTCCGACGGAGGCTTGCCCGTGGAAAAGTCTGACCATGTGTACGCGGCATAACTTTTGCGGGAAGATGCCCCCATGCTTCGGCATATATAAATGGTGCATGTATGCCCATCATTAGAAGTGGGTGGATGAAGGGCGGTATTCTAATGGTGGGCATACCCACCGATCAATCTTTTTTTTTCGTTCAGCCAACAGGCTGCATGAAAAAAAAGATTACAATACATGTCCAACAAGGACCAGCAACGTACTGGTATGTTGCTGGACTTTGAATGTTTATACCAGAATGATGCCTGTGGGTTTAGGTATCATCTTGGTATCATTCTTTTCAGCCAGCGGCCGGCTTTCATGTAAAAGCAATCCTAGTGGCTAATTAGCCTCTGGACTGCTTTTACAAGCAGTGGGAGGGAATGTCCCCCCCCGGATATAAAAAGCGCCATTGGGAAATTGGGAAAGCATTTTATCACACCGATCTTGGTGTGGTCAGATGCTTTGAGGGCAGAGGAAAGATCTAGGGTCCAATAGACCCCAGTTTTTTCAAAAAAGAGTACCTGTCATTACCTATTGCTATCATAGGGGATATTTACATTCCCTGAGATAACAATAAAAATGATAAAAAAATAAATAAATATGGAAGCAACAGTTTAAAAATAAAATAAAAAAGCAAAATTAATAATAAAAAAATAAATTAAAAAAAAGCACCCCTGTCCTGCCCTGCTCTTGACCAATGGCGAACGCAAGCGTCGGTCTGGCGTCATATGTAAACAGCAATTGCACCATGCATGTGAGGTATCACCGCGAAGGTCAGATCGAGGGCAGTAATTTTAGCAGTAGACCTCCTCTGTAAATCTAACGGGGTAACCTGTAAAGGCTTTTAAAGGCTTTTAAAAATGTATTTAGTTTGTCGCCAATGCGCGTTTGTGCGAAATTTTAAAGCATGTCGTGTTTGGTATCTATGTACTCGGCCTAAGATCATCTTTTTTATTTCATCAAACATTTGGGCAATATAGTGTGTTTTAGTGCATTAAAATTAAAAAAAGTGTATTTTTTCCCCAAAAAATGCATTTGAAAAATCGCTGCGCAAATACTGTGTAGAAAAAAAAATGCAACACCCACCATTTTATTCTGTAGGGCCTTTGCTTTAAAAATATATATAATGTTTGGGGGTTCAACATAATTTTCTTGCAAAAAAAAATATGTTTTCATGTAAACAAAAAGTGTCAAAAAGGGCTTTGTCTTCAAGTGGTTAGAAGAGTGGATGTAAGCTTCCTAATGTTGTGTATAAAATGCCAGAACAGTTCAAAACCCCCCGAATGACACCATTTTGGAAAGTAGACACCCCAAGCTATATACTGAGAGGCATGTCGAATCCATGGAATATTTTATATGTTGACACAAGTTGCGGAAAAAAGACAATTTTTTTTTTTTTTTTGCACAAAGTTGTCACTAAATGATATATTGCTCAAACATGCCATGGGCATATGTGGAATTACACCCCAAAATACATTCTGTTGCTTCTCCTGAGTACGGGGATACCACATGTGTGAGAATTTTTGGGAGCCTAGCCGCGTACGGGACCCCAAAAACCAATCACCGCCTTCAGGCTTTCTAAGGGTGTAAATTTTTGATTTCACTTCTCACTGCCTATCACAGTTTTGGAGGCCATGGAATGCCCAGATGGCACAAAACCCCCCCAAATGACCCCATTTTGGAAAGTAGACACCCCAAGCTATTTGCTGAGAGGTATTGTGAGTATTTTGCAGATCTCGCTTTTTGTCACAAAGTTTTGAAAATTGAAAAAAAAAAGAAAAAAAAAAAATGTTCTTTCTTCATTTTCAAAAACAAATGAGAGCTGTAAAATACTCACCATGCCTCTCAGCAAACAGCTTGGGGTGTCTACTTTCCAAAATGGGGTCATTTGGGGGGTTTTTGTGCTATTTTGGCATTTTTTGGCCTTCGAAACTGTGATAGGTAGTGAGGAGTCAAATCAAAAATTTGTGCCTAGAAATCCTGAAGGCGGTGATTGGTTTTCGGGGTCCCGTACGCGGCTAGGCTCCTAAAAAGTCCCACACATGTGGTATCCCCGTACTCAGGAGAAGCAGCAAAATTTATTTTGGGGTGCAATTCCACATATAACCATGGCATGTGTGAGCAATATATCATTTAGTGACAACTTTTTGTAATTTTTTTTTTTTTTTGTCATTATTCAATCACTTGGGACAAAAAAAAATATTCAATGGGCTCAACAGGCCTCTCAGCAATTTCCTTGGGGTGTCTACTTTCTAAAATGGGGTCATTTGGGGGGGTTTTGTGCTATTTTGGCATTTTATGGCCTTCAAAACTGTGATAGGTAGTGAGGAGTGAAATCAAAAATGTGCGCCCTTAGAAATCCTGAAGGCGGTGCTTGGTTTCCGGGGTCCCGTACGTGGCTAGGCTCCTAAAAAGTCCCACACATGTGGTATCCCCGTACTCAGGAAAAGCAGCAAAATTTATTTTGGAGTGCAATTCCACATATAACCATGGCATGTGTGAGCAATATATCATTTAGTGACAACTTTTTGTAATTTTTTATTTTTTTTTGTCATTATTCAATCACTTGGGACAAAAAAAAAATATTCAATGGGCTCAACATGCCTCTCAGCAATTTCCTTGGGGTGTCTACTTTCTAAAATGGGGTCATTTGGGGGGGTTTTGTACTGCCCTGCCATTTTAGCACCTCAAGAAATGAGATAGGCAGTCATAAATTTAAAGCTGTGTAAATTCCAGAAAATGTACCCTAGTTTGTAAACGCTATAACTTTTGCGCAAACCAATAAATATACACTTATTGACATTTTTTTTACTAAAGACATGTGGCTGAATACATTTTGGCTTAAATGTATGACTAAAATTGAGTTTATTCGATTTTTCTTATAACAAAAAGTAGAAAATATCATTTTTTTTCAAAATTTTCGGTCTTTTTCCGTTTATATCGCAAAAAATAAAAATCGCAGAGGCAATCAAATACCATTAAAAGAAAGCTCTATTTGTGGGAAGAAAAGGACGCAAATTTCGTTTGGGTACAACATTGCATGTCCGCACAATTTACAGTTAAAGCAGCGCAGTGCAAAATTCTGAATTCACCTCTGGTCCTTTAGCTACCAAATGGTCCGGGACTTAAGTGGTTAATCTGTCAAAGCGTGGAGGAGGCATTTGGAGGGCGGTCATCCTAGAAAGCGGAGCATTTTTCTTTTCGGTGCGGCAGGTGGCGTGATTGACAATGGATTTATATTGAGGGTCACTGTTTTTGTCAAAAACTTGTCTCCTGTTTTTTTTCGTACACTTTTTGGTGAATGGGTAGGGGTACCATGTACCCCATACACATTCACATGGGGGGGAGTCAGGATGTGGCGGGCTGGCGGCCCTCTTGTTAAAGGGGGCTTTCAGATTCCAATAAGCCCATTGCCCGCAGACCCAGACAACCACAGCCCAGGGTTGTCGGGAAGAGACCCTTCCCATCAGCATGGGGACAGAGTGCTTTGTAGAAGGGAGGGGGGCATGTGGCCTGGTATGGTTCAGGAGGAGGGGGGCGCTCAAATTTATTTTTTCAGCGGTCAGCGGGGAAGTTATATTTTTAAATATGAAAAGAATAATATATACAGTGTATATATATATATATATATATATATATATATATATATATATATATATACAGTGGGGCAAAAAAGTATTTAGTCAGCCACCAATTGTGCAAGTTCTCCCACTTAAAAAGATGAGAGGCCTGTAATTGGCATCATAGGTATACCTCAACTATGAGAGACAAAATATGGAAACAAATTCAGACAATCACATTGTCTGATTTGGAAAGAATTTTTTTTGCTAATTATGGTGGAAAATAAGTATTTGGTTAATATCAAAATTTCATCTCAATACTTTGTTATATATCCTTTGTTGGCAATGACAGAGGTCAAACGTTTTCTGTAAGTCTTCACAAGGTTGTCACACACTGTTGCTGGTATGTTGGCCCATTCCTCCATGCAGATCTCCTCTAGAGCAGTGATGTTTTGGGACTGTCGCTGGGCAACACAGACTTTCAACTCCCTCCAAAGGTTTTCTATGGGGTTGAGTTCTGGAGACTGGCTAGGCCACTCCAGGATCTTAAAAATGCTTCTTACGAAGCCACTCCTTCATTGCCCGGGTGGTATGTTTGGAATCATTGTCATGCTGAAAGACCCAGCCACGTTTCATCTTCAATGCCCTTGCTGATGGGAGGAGGTTTGCACTCAAAATCTCACGATACATGGTCCCATTCATTCTTTCATGTACACGGATCAGTCGTCCTGTTCTCTTTGCAGAGAAACAGCCCCAAATCATGATGTTGCCACCTCCATGCTTCACAGTAGGTATGGTGTTCTTTGGTTACAACTCAGCATTCTCTCTCCTCCAAACACGACGAGTTGTGTTTCTACCAAACAGTTCTACTTTGGTTTTATCTGACCATATGACATTCTCCAAATCCTCTTCTGGATCATCAAAATGCTCTCTAGCAAACCTCAGACGGGCCCGGACATGTACTGGCTTAAGCAGGGGGACACGTCTGGCACTGCAGGATCTGAGTCCCTGGTGGCGTAGTGTGTTACTGATGGTAGCCTTTGTTACGTTGGTCCCAGCTCTCTGCAGGTCATTCACTAGGTCCCCTGTGTGGTTCTGGGATTTTTGCTCACAGTTCTTGTGATCATTTTGACCCCACGGGGTGAGATCTTGCGTGGAGCCCCAGATCGAGGGAGATTATCAGTGGTCTTGTATGTCTTCCATTTTCTTATTATTGCTCCCACAGTTGATTTCTTCACACCAAGCTGCTTGCCTATTGCAGATTCAGTCTTCCCAGCCTGGTGCAGGTCTACAATTTAGTTTCTGGTGTCCTTCAACAGCTCTTTGGTTTTCACCATAGTGGAGTTTGGAGTGTGACTGTTTGAGGTTGTGGACAGGTGTCTTTTATACTGATAACAAGTTCAAACAGGTGCCATTAATACAGGTAATGAGTGGAGGACAGAGGAGCCTCTTAAAGAAGAAGATACAGGTCTGTGAGAGCCAGAAATCGTGCTTGTTTGTAGGTGACCAAATACTTATTTTCCACCATCATTTGCAAAAAAAAATCTTTCCAAATCAGACAATGTGATTGTCTGCATTTTTTTCCACATTTTGTCTCATAGTTGAGGTATACCTATGATGACAATTATAGGCCTCTCTCATCTTTTTAAATGGGAGAACTTGCACAACTGGTGGCTGACTAAATACCTTTTTGCCCCACTGTATATATATATATATATATATAATATACTTGTAGCGGGTATGTACTTTCCCGGGTGTATTTTTGAATCTGGCGGTGACACCAGTGGTGTGTGTTCCCGGCGGTCCACCAGGTGGCGCTGTCACCATGGGCTGAGGGACGAATATCACTGTGTGCTGAGCCTCCTTTTTGTCCTCTCTCGGCAGCGGTATGGTGGGGCGGGGAACCCGCCATGCTTGCTGGGAGAGGATATAAAGGGGCCGGCCATTTTTGTCACGGGGTTCGTAGTCCCAGGCACCTTCAGCTTGTGGACGGTGGTTCGTGTCGGTCCTCTAGGCGGCCTAGGCCTAGAGGACAACCGGAGATCGGGTTCCATCCCAGGCACCTTTAGCCTGGGGTGAGGTACTTGGACAGAGGTCCGGAGCTCAGTGCCCAACACTGAGTTCCGCGAGGGAAGGATCCTAAGGTACTCCGGGGATGGATGCCTGAATCCAAGGTGGGCGCAATGGACCAGGGAGAGCTCCTCACCTGAAGACCCGGTGCAGCATACTGCCGGTGATGGGTGAGTCTCTTGTCGGAGACCGCCCGGAAGGAAAATTCCCCTCGTGCGGAAACCATAGCCCACTCTCTAGGAGGAGAGTGGAGGACCGAATTGTGTCTGGGCCTATTCGCACCCACACCTCCTTTTCTGTTCTGTCTTCAAGGGAGTCCATGTTATGTTCTAAAATAAAGGAGTGTTGGACTTTAATGGTGTGGGGCTCAGTTCCTAGCAGACGAAGTTCACGGTGACTCTTGGAGGGAGGATCCCGATGCACAGCACAGACTCGAAGGTAAAGAAACAACAGAGACGTTGCTAATACCACATGAACACCTGTGGTGGAAGCCAGGCGTAGCTCACCCGCTCTCTCCCCTATCAAATACCCCTAGACCAGAGACATTGCGAGCCGAATTCAAGAGGGGTGTGGAGAGGGGTTCCGCTACATACTGTATATATTCATTTTCTTTATCGTTTTACCTGCTGGCAGTACTCCAATGCTGATGCATAAAATAAAAATATTGTCAGTTCCCTATATACTCAAATTCAGCAGTAACTTACCCCACCCCATTCTCAAAATAAAGAACATTTACCATGAAAAATATAAATTTAGCAATAAACTTGTTTTTTAGCGCTATGTTCTGCAGCTAGTAGACCTGTGTTCAACCACTTGCCGACTGCCTAACATACATTTACGTCGGCAGAATGGCACGGGCAGGCAAACCAACGTACCTGCACCCGCTGTAAGTTCCGTAACCATGATCGTACAGTACCCGCTGCGAGTTCCGTGACCGTGCCCGAGGGACCCGCGGACTCGATGTCCGCCGGTGTCCCGCGATCGTGTCACAGAGCGTCAGAACGGGGAGATGCCTATGTAAACAAGGCATTTCCCTGTTCTGCCTAGTAACAGGACAGTGATCTACTTCTCCCTGTCATCGGGAGCAGTGATTACTGCTGTGTCACTTGTAGCCCAGCCCCCACACAGTTAGAATCACTCCCTAAGACACACTTAACCCCTTCTTCGCCCCCTAGTGTTTAACCCCTTCCCTGCCAGTGTCATTTACACAGTAATCAGTGCATTTTTATATCACTGATTGCTGTGTAAATGGCAATGGTCCCAAAATAGTGTCAAAAGTGTCCGATGTGTCCGCCGCAATATCGCAGTCACAATAAAAATCGCTGATCAACGCCATTACTATAAAAAAAATTATAATAAAAATGCCATAAAACTATCCCCTATTTTGTAGACGCTATAACTTTTCAATATCAATATACGCTTATTGCGATTCTCTTGTACCAAAAATATGTAGAAGAATACATATCGGCCTAAACTGAGGAAAAAATAATTATATTTTTTTGGGGATATTTATTATAGCAAAAAGTAAAAAATATTGCTTTTTTTTTAAAATTGTCGCTCTTTTTTTGTTTATAGCGCAAAAAATAAAAACCGCAGGTGATCAAATACCACCAAAAGAAATCTCTATTTGTGGGAAAAAAGGACGTCATTTTTGTTTGGGTGCAACGCCGCACGACTGCGCAATTGTCAGTTAAAGCGACGCAGTGCTGAATCGCAAAAAATGGCCCAGTCATTGGGCAGCCAATTCTTCCGGGGTGGAAGTGGTTAAAAGGAATGTAAACTTCAGGACCAGGGCATATTGCCACTAGCCACTCTTCGGAACCAATACGGCCCCTTTCTCATGGATGAGTGGCGTTATAGACAGCTCCAGCATTTTATTACTTGCCTGCCCCGGGGGGTTCGGTCCCCCACCTTAGCCTCTCTCTTTGAACGCTTATGCATGTCTAACTCCGCTATCCCCCATGCCATATCAGTGATATACGATTTGCTGCAATCCTTGCAAACTGAGGGAAAGCCGGGCTTTATCGGTGAGTGGGAGAGAGACCTTCAGCACACCTTTACTGAACCTCAATTGGATCACCTGTATAGCCTAACATATTTGAGCACAGTGGATACTAGAATGCAGGAGAATAGCTACAAGGTTCTGACCAGGTAGTATAGAGTGCCGTCCAAGCTTGCTAAAATATACCCCTCTCTTTCAGATGCTTGTTGGAGAGGTTGTGGCCTCAGAGGCTCGTTCCTTCACATCTGGTGGGAATGCCCCAAGCTGAAGCCTTTCTGGCTTGATGTCCACGCACAGATCAAATTAATTTTGGATCTGGAGCTCCCAGATTCCCCATTGGAATCCTTGTTGTACTTTCCCACCATTCCTTTTAGCCAATATCGCAAATCCATCCTGCCCCATCTGCTTAACGCAGCCCGGCGGCTGATACCAATTTATTGGAAGACAACTCAGGTACCTTCCCGCACAGAATGGATACATTTAGTTAATAATATTATGGCTGCTGAGGAATGGATGGCACAGTGTAAAGATAGATATGAGAAATTTTACTCCACATGGGCCACTTGGATAAACTATGCAAGCCCAACTGGGCTATGTGTCCCGGGTCCCTCACCGGCTGCGGCTCCGCCCATGTGATGGGGCTGAGTCGGGGGTGGGAGGTTGCAGGTCGGACAATAAAGAGACGGATGAGCCTTCACAAACCTACAGCAGCTCAAATTGGTATATTGCGCTAGCTGGTGTTTTTTTTCTTTTTTGTTCTCCCATTTCTTATTTTATTATCCCATTTTTTTGTTCTTTTTGTATCTTTCTTCGTTTTAATTCTATGTTTTTTGGTACTCCTGTGTTTTTGGGCCTGGTAACTGGGGACCCAGTCTGATCCTACCCTCTACGTGAGGGATGGCATCCCTGACAGCGGTGTACCGGATAGAGACAGGTGGGGTGATCCATGCATGCTTGAATTCATATCACGTGGTCATATGTTGATAATTACTCCCCCAGGTATAGTCGCCAAACTGTGTACATTCCTCACTAATTCCTTTGCTGACTGAATGTACCCGGTGAAAGGCTCCTTTTGTATTGATGTCTTAAGCTTTTCTGCTTTGTCCACTGTTTCTGTGTTTGTTCTCTGAATATATCTTTTAAAATAAAGATTACATAAAAAAAAAAAAGGAATGTAAAAAAAAAAAAGGAATGTAAACTTAGAGTCTCAATTATTTTGCTTCTCTAATTTTTCTGACTGTGTACCACATTCGACTAATGCAACTCCCTCCTCATTGGCTTACCTCTACCACTACATAGGCTATCCCCCCTTCAGTCCATCATGAATGCTGCTGCCAGGCTCATCCACCTTACCAACCGTTTAGTGTCTAGTACTCCTCTATGTCAATCTCCCCACTGGCTTCCGCTCACCCAACAAATTAAATTAAAAATACTAACAACAACTTACAAAGCCATCCACATCTCAGTCCCCAGCTACATCACTAACCTAGTCTCAAAATACCAACCAAATTGGTATCTTCATTCCTCCTAAGACCTCCTCCTCTCTAGCTCCCTTGTCACTTCCTCCCATGCTGGCCTCCAGGACTTTTCCCAAGCCTCTCCCATCCTATGGAACTCCCTACTGTCCAACTATCTCCCACTCTGTCTACTTTTAGACAATCCCTGAAAGCCTGTCTCTTCAGAGAAGCCTACCCTGCCCCCACCATGACCCTCCCTCTTAGATTGTAAGCTCTAATGAGCAGGGCCCCCTGATTCAGTGGCAGCTGGTGTTTTTTTTTTTTTTTTTAGGGGGGGGGCAGCAAACATCCAACCCACCTCCAAACGGCACCCCCCCACCCCACTCCCCTCCCCTGCTGTTTGCTGGTCAGTCCGGCACTTAACCCATCATGGCGGGTGGCAGGCAGCGTGATGCAGCAGCTTGGCTTCGAGTCCTCGCCTCCATGGCGGCTTCCAGCTCCTCCCCTCCTCCTCCTAGGCGTCCAATACGATCGCCTGTCCTTTTAGCCAATCGGGTCACCGGTGTCAAAACCTGCTTCCTGATTGGCCAGGAGAAGGATCAGTGTTACAACAGCGAATATTAATTTGCTGTTGTAACACACCTGGGTGGGCTGAGAGTGCACTCTCTGCAACCCGAGCCCACCCTATATTGAAGCCTATTAGAGCTTAAAAAAAACAAACAGCCCCTCCCCGTTGGAATTCATGCGCCGATGCCCTGAAAGGGGCAGGATGCATGGATAGGGGAGGCGACGATGGACAGGGGGAGCGGCGCCCATGCGCCCTTAACAGACGAGCGGCCCCTGCTCTGATTCCTCCTGTATTGAATTGTATTGTAACTATACTTACTGCCCTCATGTTGTAAAGTGCTGCACAAAGTGTTGGCGCTATATAAATCCTGTATAATAATTACCGTACATTTTGGCAGGGTGACTAAAATAAAGAGGTGTGAGTGGGCCCTGATGAGCTGTCACAAGCATCCTCCCCTGCACCACAGTGACTTTGGTACTTCTAATATCAGGAGGTGATCTACGATTGGTTATTTTCTGTGTATTCTTAACAACAACTCGGGCAGCTCTATATCTCAGAGACGTTTGGCTTGCTTTCTCTGCTTCCTGTGATGTAAACCTATAAGTGTCATATTGTGGAATGATGGTTGTTTGGCAGCAAGGCCACCATCAACCAGTCTGTCTTTGAACAGCCCCTTTCATGATATCTGGCAGAGAGCAATGCCACAGGGAACTAAAAAGGAGCACAGACGGAGGAAAACAAATGTTATCGCTAGACGAAGCCCAAATCCAATTTTACAATGATCGAATAATTGGGTGGAGATGTTCCTGATTGTTTTCTCTATGCAAAGAGTACGCACAGTACACTGTTATGCTTTTATCCACAGATGCAATACATTTTCTATAACACAGTAAAAAGTGATGCTTTAAGATTGACATATCTATTATACTACTTTTTCATAATCAGGGCAAAGCAAAATACTTATGAGCTACTTATTACCTGCTTCACATAGAATTGAAGTTCTAATGTTAATATTTTTTCAAAGAGTAGTACAGAAAAACGTAATGTCAGTTTGATTCAGGTTCTGTTTTCAAGAAGCTAAATAAGCATTAGTTACATTTTTCCACCACTCCCCAACATATACAGTGCCTTGCAAAAGTATTCACCCCCCTTTGGCTTTTTACCTATTTTGTTACATTACAGCCTTTAGTTCAATGTTTTTTTTTTTTTTTAATCTGAATTATATGTGATGGATCAGAACACAATAGTCTAAGTTGGTGAAGTAAATTTAGAAAAATATATACATAAAACTATTTTTCAGAAATAAAAAAATGATAATTGGCATGTGCGTATGTATTCACCCTCTGTTGTGAAGCCCGTAAAAAGCTCTGGTGCAACCAATTACCTTCAGAAGTCACATAATTAGTGAAATGATGTCCACCTGTGTGCAATCTAAGTGTGACATGATCTGTCATTACATATACACACCTTTTTGAAAGGCCCCAGAGGCTGCAACACCTAAGCAAGAGGCACCACTAACCAAACACTGCCATGAAGACCAAGGAACTCTCCAAACAAGTAAGGGACAATGTTGTTGAGAAGTACATGTCAGGGTTAGGTTATAAAAAAATATTCAAATCTTTGATGATCCCTAGGAGCACCATCAAATCTATCATAACCAAATGGAAAGAACATGGCACAACAGCCAACCTACCAAGAGACAGCTGCACACCAAAACTCATGGACCGGGCAAGGAGGGCATTAATCAGAGAGGCAGCACAGAGACCTAAGGTAACCCTGGAGGAGCTGCAGAGTTCCTCAGCAGAGACTGGAGTATCTGTACATAGGGCGACAATAAGCCGTTCGCTCCATAGAGTTGGGCTTTATGGCAGAGTGGCCAGAAAAATGTCATTACTTTCAGCAAAAAACAAAATGGCACGTTTTGAGTTTGCTAAAGGGCATGTGGGAGACTCCCAAAATTTATGGAGGAAGGTGCTCTGGTCTGATGAGACTAAAATTTTACTTTTTGGCCATCAAAGAAAACGCTATGTCTGGTGCAAACACAACACATCACTCAAAGAACACCATCCCCACAGTGAAACATGGTGGCAGCATCATGCTGTGGGGATGTTTTTCAGCAGTCGAGACTGGGAAACTGGTCAGAGTTGAGGGAAAGATGGATGGTGCTAAATACAGGGATTTTCTTGAGCAAAACCTGTACCACTCTGTGTGTGATTTGAGGCTAGGACAGAGGTTCACCTTTCAAGCAGGACAATGACCCCAAACACACTGCTAAAGCAACACTTGAGTGGTTTAAGGGGAAACATGTAAATGTGTTGGAATGGCCAAGTCAAAGCCCAGACCTCAATCCAATAAAAAAAAAAATCCCAGTGGTAAGATTTGGCAAGCTCATAGAGACTTATCCAAAGCGACTTGGAGCTGTTATAGCCCTACAAAGTATTGATTTAGGGGGGTGAATAGTTATGCACGTTGACTTTTTCTGTTATTTTGTCCTATTTGTTGTTTGCTTCACAATAATAATAATACAAAAAAAAATCTTCAAAGTTGTGGGCATGTTCTGTAAATTAAATGATGAAAATCCTCAAACAATCCATGTTAATTCCAGGTTGTGAGGCAACAAAACACGAAAAATGCCTAGGGGGTAAATACTTTTGCAAGGCAGTGTAGGATATTCCTTGCATTTCTATCATCTCTATCTCTTCCCTCACTTGCTCCTCAAGTGCTACTCAAGTTGTCTGGCTGCTGTTTGAATTAATAATGCAGTTCAAAGTTCTAACCACAACCTTCAAAATTCTTTCCTTCCGGGATCCCCTACGCATACTCTCACATATTTCAAGGTACTTCCCCTCCCCAAATTTAGTCTCCTCTTCAAACTTGCCTTCCTGACATTTGACATGCTTCATCTCTTATTTGGAACTTGTGTAGCGCCCTGCTCCTATTGGGTAGGCGCTAGTGTAAATTTTGTTGTCTGAGTTATAGTTCAACTCAGAATAATTATACCAAATTAGTGGTCTCTGTTCCAGTTCAGCTGAGTTGCACATCTTCCACCTTCCTCTGGGGGTCGTTGTCACCACAGGTCGAGGTTGGAACTGCAGCTGGCTGGATGTATTGGGTACCTCTTGCCGAGAAGCAGCTCAGTGGGTTTGGTCTCCCCGCCGTGTATTCTGGGAGAGGGTACTTAAGGGGCAGACACCAATTTGGCGGGGTCTTTCGATCCTGCGCTGACGGTCCTCCTGGCCTCAGGGATGTGTCAGCAGTTTTATGCCTCGGGGGAAATGCAGACCCCCTGAGGCACCGTTACTGAGAGTTGGCCCAAAAGTTGCTGGGGCGTACTGATCCAAAGATGGTCCTGTGTCGCCTTGCCTGTGGGAAGGGACCGAGCAATTGAGGACTCAATTGGAGGACGCATCCGGATCAAAAATCGACCTCACAGTGCTGCCGGCCTGGCTGAAAGATTCTGGCGCTGTGTGTTGTCTTTCGGAACTTTACCAAGTGTGTGTTACACAAGTCTGTGGCAGAGACTTTTTGAACGAGCTCGCACTGACTGCTAGGTCAGTGAGAGAGGCCTATCCAGTGGATGCTACATCCAGTGTGGAAGTTATTGGTCCTCTGGATAAAGGAAAGTACCCGTGATCCGCAAAACCTAAGGTACCTGAATCTCTCCATCCCTCCATCCCTCTGTCTGAAGTTCTTTAAATAAACCCTTTGAGAAAAAGAGACTTAAGCCCCGTACACACGATCGGATAACCTATGGATTTTCGTCCGATGGATATGTCCATCGGAAATCCGATGAAACTGTTTTTCATCAGTCTTGCCCACACACCATCAGTCAAAAAACCGACCGTTCCAAACGCGGTGACGTAAAACACTCCGATGAGCCGAGAAAAATGAAGTTTAATGCTTCTGAGCATGCGTCGACTTGATTCTGAGCATGCGTGGGTTTTTGATCCGATGGACTTGCCCATAGACGATCTGAGTTTTCGATCGGTTTTTTATCCATCTGAAAAATTTAAAACATGTTCTATTTTTTCCAACCGATGGAAAAAAGACAGATGGATACCATACGCGATCGGTTGGTCTGATGAAAACCATCCATCGGACGGTTTTCATCAGTCAAACCGATCGTGTGTACGGGGCTAAAGTGTTTGGTGCAGACATTTATTGGACAACTCTTCAAGGAAGACCCCAAGACAGACGTGGTGAGCAGTAAGGTAACAGCAGGCCCAAATATTAAACCAGCGGCCCCTGCGCGGGTATTGCTACATGTGGGGGCTCGAGTCTGGGATTTGCCGTTACCGACCGCAAATCAAGTAAGCGATCAACTGGGGTTTATGTTACAGAGGGTTTGGACTGTGTCGTTTCTGAAAGAGGGGGACATTTGCGGATCACTTCTTAGTCGCGTGGGCTGTGGGCGGAGCCAAGAAAGAGAAAAGCCTGCAAGCTACGTGACTGAAGAGAAAAGGGGGAGGAGTTCCCGCCTGCTTGCTGCGTGAGACGCCACGTGTGTGTCCAGCACTCAGAAAGAGTCGGAACATTGCCATGTCTGCAGCTATGTCGATGCAGTCTGCTATGGGGCCCAGGATGCTTGCTGTGAGCACTGCTATGAGTGCTATGCTGCCGAGGGCTACGCTAACGGACACTGGAATTCAGTTGAAACCGCATGTGTGGTTCATACTCTACGTGATTGGGGATGTGGAAGCCTTGGGCATGCTGTGCAACAGGTGTGAAGGACTGGCTGTAAACCCCCGTCCATTTGTTCGATGCCTACACTGCGGGGAGTACCTGTTTGCCATAGAGCAACCCACCATGCCACTCTGTGCCTACCGGATGGACTGGGCCACGGGCATCGCTACTGAAGAGGCTGGGGCCTTTGCTTCTGCGGCTAGACCTGCGCTTACCACATCCGCTACAACAGCTATTCCGGAGGGAGAGGGCGTTGTTACTGCCATTGAGGAGTCACCGGCGGACGTTGCCGCTGCTGTTACCTCCACTACTACTGCCTCTGCTGCATTTGTTGCCACTGCACCTGCCCAAAGAAAAGTGGGATACGTAAAAGCCTCCCGCGGCCGTGGGAGAGGCTCACCCCAAGGACTACCCGGACCGGATCCAGAGGAAAGTTTGATTCCTGAGAAGTCCACAACAGGAACGGGTGAGAGATCTGGGGAAATTGTACATATGGGAACTGTTCGCAATTATATGCCTGCGGAGGAGTTACAGGACTCTGAACTAGATTCCTTGTCAGACATCTCTGGAGACGATGACTTGTTCGAAACCATGTCTCAGGAGATGCTATGGGCCAATGGAGATGATGTTGCCTCGGCCTTCACTTTTGCTGAATGGGCAGATATGGACTCGGGGAGGACAACACCCAGTGTGGAACCCTCGGTTGTTACTAGTGAAATCCTACCTAAAGTTACCAGTTCGTTTGGGTCAGGAAAACTGTCTGTAAATACTATGGTGCAGAAGTCCCCAGTTTCGTGTATACCTCCTGGTCTTGGAAGCACCAGATCTTTGCCTAGGCTTGCCTGGTCACAAAGGTTACTTAACAAGCGGGTAGCCACTGAATATGGACTGGAGTTTCCCTATGTTCCCAGGGAGATCATGCAAGAGATCGAGGCCAACAGAGAAAAATGGTACGGTGAGGCTGTTTGAGACTATTTGGCCATGCTTAACCACTTCAACACCGGGCTTTTTTTACCACATCAATACCGGGCCTATTCTGGCACTTCTCTCCTACATGTACAAATCATCATTCTTTTGCTAGAAAATTACTCAGAACCCCCAAACATTATATATGTTTTTTTAGCAGACACCCTAGGGAATAAAATGACGGTCATTGCAACTTTTTTTCTTGCACGGTATTTGCGCAATAATTTTTCAAACGCCTTTTTTTTGGAAAAAAATGGTTTCATGAATTAAAAAATAACAAAACAGTAAAGTTAGCCCAATTTTTGGGGAAAATATGAAAGATGATGTTACGCCGAGTAAATAGATACCTAACATGTCACGCTTTAAAATTGCGCACACTCATGGAATGGCGCCAAACTTCGGACTTAAAAATCTCCATAGGCGACGCTTTAAATTTTTTTACAGGTTACCAGGTTAGAGTTACAGAGGAGGTCTAGTGCTAGAATTGTTGCACGCACTCTAACGCACGTGGTGATACCTCACATATGTGGTTTGAACGGCGTTTACATATGTGGGCGGGACTTACGTGTGCGTTCGCTTCTGATCGCGAGCTACCGGGGACAGGGGCGTTTTAATTATTTTTTTTTTTATTTTTTTTTTTATTTTACTTATTTTATTATTTTTTTACACTTATTTTACTTTTTTTTTTTTTATCACTTTTATTCCTATTACAAGGAATGTAAACATCCCTTGTAATAGGAATATGTGTGACAGGTCCTCTTTATTGAGAGATGCAGGGTCAATAAGACCCCACATCTCTCCTCCAGGCTGGAAAGCATGAGATCGTGAAAAAAATTTCACTGATCTCATACTTACTAGCCGCAATGGCGGCTTTGTTTACATCTGAGGACCCGGGCGTGACGTCATCACATCGCGCCCGGGCCTCCGACGATCATAGAGATGACTGGTGACCATCTGGTCACCAGTCATCTCTATGCTCGTCACGTGACCCACCACCGGCGCCGGACGATTCTCTCCGGGTCCCCGATGGCACGGGAGAGCCCGGAGAAGCACCGGAAGGCAGCGGGAGGGGGGGATGTCCCCTTCCGCCGCCTATAAGAACGATCAAGCGGCGGAAGCGCCGCTATGATCATTCTTATGGTGCGCAGAATCGCCGGCACATCTGTGGACGTCATATGACTATGGGCGGTAGGGAAGTGGTTAAGCCATTCCAGAAAACAGGTCATTCTCCCACTATGGATGACCGCTTTAATGGGTGTTTGTTAGGCTACGGTAGACACATCCATGCTGACAAAGTGGTCATCTGCAGGCCTGGAAAGGACAACTATGTGTACTTTTTTTTTTGAATCATCGTCTTTTTATTTAGAAAAAGTTATTCTTACAGTGCTGACACTTATTACATGTTTTCCAGTGAGACATTCCATTTTTTTTTGGTGCCTATCCACATATACATACTACTGTGTCCCATTACTGTATGCTCTTTTTTTTCTTTATCCATCCCCCCTCCCTCCCCCCCCTCCCTCCCAACTACATCCATCACCCCTACTACCTTATATCTGGTCACCTCGGTTAGTTTCCTCCACCATTGCCACTATTCACTCCTATCTATAGTGCAATTTTTCACATTTACGCCATTCTTTCCCTCTCTTCTCCACCCTCCCCTCTTGCCGCCCCTAAAGATCTTATATCTGGAGTCTTCCCACTATCAGTTGAGGTGGCGCGAGATCGACGTCCCCCAGCCATGGTTTCCATATGGTGTCAAATTTGCCCACTTCTCCCCTTCGGCTGTACGTCAGTTGCTCTCTTAGGAGCACGGAATTTACACATGAGATCCACTGCTTCCCTGTGGGTACCTCTTGTGCCATCCAGTACTTTGCAATGAGTTTTCTGGCCATATACATTAATCTGGTCAGCATACAGTATGTTCCTCTTTGGAACATTTCTGTATCGATAGCTCCTAGCAAATACACTAGGGGATTTAGGGGGACAGGTACCTGGGCTAGTCTCGTGATACACTGAGAGACTTCCTCCCAGTACCTATGGAGTTTTGGGCATTTCCATATTAAGTGTATAAAGTCCCCCCTATGTACTTTACATTTTGGGCACAGAGGGGAATCTCTTCCTCCCCACTTATATAGCTGCTCTGTTGTTCTATATGCTCTATGCAGGATAAATAGTTGTGATAATCTATGTGATGCCGATACCACAGGAATGGAGTTAAGTGTCATTTCCCACTGATTCCCATCTATATCCCCAATATCTTCTACCCATTTGCTTCAGCTTCTCAGAGAGGTGTGGTCCTGGACCGAGGACAGCAATTCCCCATATATTTTTGAGATTAATCCCTTCCGGGTATCTGCCCCAAGGACTTCCCTCAGCATGGATGATATTGATACTGTCATAAAGTGTGTAGTTTGTTGTATCTGTAGGGCATGGCGTATCTGAAGATATTGATAGAAACCCTTTGGACTCAACTGAAATTCCTGACAAAGCTGTTCATAAGTCTTTAACTCCTTCCCATCATATAATTGTGCGAAGAACCAGATCCCCTTCTCTCTCCATGAGGTAAAACCCTGCAGTTCCTGTACCTCTGGGTATCTCTGATTGTGCCATATCGGGGTAAAGGGCAACACACCTTTTATCTTCATGGCTTTCCGGGTCTCCGGCCATACTTTTTTAAGAAGGACACATATGGGTGGCGAGTCTGGTATACTCGGCAAATCCATTTCCATATGGGAGGCCGCTACCAATGTTGGAACCGATGCGGTCACCATTTTACTTATTGGGTCTTCCCTCCCCTCCCGTCCCCATCCTGTCATCTGCTGGAGCTGTGAGGCCAAAAAATACATTTTGAAGTGGGGTATTGCCAATCCTCCTCTGTCCTTCCCGTACTGCAGGGTAGCTAAACTAATCCTGGCTGTTTTTTTTTTCCAAATTAACTCCCGCATCAGTGTGTCAATCTTTTTAAACCACTTATTAGAAATCCACATGGGGGAGTTATGGAGTACATACAATAGCTGCAGAGCCCACACCATTTTTATTAAATTTGCTCGTCCTACCACTGACAGTGGAAGCTTACACCAACTGTTGCATTTCACTTTCTGTCTAGCCAACAGTGGGCCCAGATTTAGCTGAATATACTCGGCCGGTTCCGGTGTTACTACCACTCCCAGGTATTTAAAACATTTTGCTATAACTATTTGTTCCGCCCCCTCGGGTAACTGTTCCACCTCCTGATCTATAGGCATTAAAATTGACTTTGACCAGTTAATAGTGAACCCTGAAAAACCTCCAAAGTCCTCGATTGTCCGCATCGCTGCTCGCAACGAGGCAGCAGAGTCGCCTAAATATATAAGCGCATCGTCCGCATATAAGGATATTTTTTCTTCCCTCTGACCCCTGCGGAATCCCACCACTTCCGAAGCATTACGGATCAGTATAGCCAGAGGTTCTACTGCCAGGGCGAACAGCAGTGGGGGCAATGGGCACCCCTGCCGGGTACCTCTATATAACTCGAATGGGGGGGATATATTATTGTTAATTCGGATTCTGGCTCTGGGTCTGGAATATAACACCTTTACCCACTTAATGAACCCGTCCCCCAGTCCAAATCTTTCCAGTATCTCCAGGAGGTAGGGCCACTCCACACTGTCAAACGCCTTTGCGGCGTCCAGTGACAGAATGGCCCTACCCCCCGGATTGTCCACCGGCACCTGCAAATTCATATATAATCGCCTAATATTATCCGCGGTGGAACGTGTGGGTATGAAGCCAGACTGGTTATAGTGGACCAGTCTGTCAATTACCTGGGATAGCCTTTTAGCCAAAATACCGGCCAGAAGCTTCACGTCCGCATTCAATAGGGAGATTGGGCGGTATGAGTCCAACAAAAGCTTATCCTTCCCCGGTTTTGGAAGTACTATTATTGTTGCCTCCTGCATACTATCTGGCAGGAAGTCCACTTCCGCTGCCTCCGCCAATGCCTCTAACAGAGGCGGTAGAAGTTCCTCCCCATAATGGGAGTACACCTCAGCCGGCAGCCCATCCGGACCTGGGGACTTGTGGTGTGGTGCCCCCTCCAGTGCCTCCGTCAGTTCTTTCAATGTTATTGGGGAGTTTAACATTTCCCTGTCAACCTCAGAGAGCTGTGGAAATGGGCATGTTTGCAAAAACACAGCCAGGTCAGATGGAGTATAGCTAGTTTTAGAGGAATATAGATCCTTGTAGAACCTCTGGAAGTTATCTAATATATCATTACTAGACGTATGTATCTCCCCAGATTCTGTCTTTATAGCTGAGATATTAGCGGACTCCCGCTGCTCTCTCGCTATAAGGGCTAGGAGTCGACCACATTTTCCCCCTCCTCAAAATAACTCTGTTGCTGAAAATAACTCCTTTTCTCTGCCGCGGTCAATAAAACCGAGTTATACATAGATTGCGCCTCCTTCCAGGAATCCTGGTTAGACTGAGATGGGTCAGCTATCAGAGCCTGTTCTCTCATTTTCATTTCTTCCCGTACCCTGCTTTCCCATTCTCTCGCGCGGGTTTTAATTCCCGTTATCTCTCCAATTAGGCATCCCCTTACAAAAGCCTTAAGTGGGTCCCATACCATCGCTGCACTAGCTGATCCCCTGTTAAAGTCCAAGAATTCCCGTATTGCCCCCTTCGTTTTATCCCGGAATGGGATCAAGGTTAGCCAGAAAGGGTTCACTTTCCATGGCAGGTGGCCCGACATAACCGTATCGTCCAGCCGTACCCAAAATGGGGAGTGATCCGATAGCGCACGTGGCTCATAGGCCGAATCCCTTACCCACTGCATAAGTGCCTTGTTCCCTAGTCCCATGTCAATACGTGAGAGTCCGTCATGTGTAGCGGAGTAGCATGAATAACTTCTGTCCTCTGCATGCCTCTCTCGCCAGACATCCCGGAGTCCCAGCTCCAAGAGCAGCGAGGCAAAGGCTGTCCTACCAGTCATCCGCCTCGCCACTCTTGGAGTCAAAGACATTCTATCCAGGGATATATCCAACATATTATTAAAATCCCCCAGCGCTAGTACCGGGACATCCGGAGACAGAGCCATAAATTGCGCCAAGCTTCTAAGAGGGGTCGCAGAAAATGGTGGAGGAACATAAACCGAGGCGATGATGCACACTAACCCGTTAAGCTTACACAGCAAAAAAACGTATCTACCTTCTCTGTCCACCCTCTGTTGAATGCATTCGAAGGAGATATCCGTAGAGACCATTACACTTACTCCCCTGGAGTATGAAGTGTACATAGAGTGAAATTGTGTCGGGTATCTACGTGACTGCAGAAGGTGGACAGAGTCGGGGCGCATATGTGTTTCATGTAAACAAATTATCTGGGGTTTCATTCTATCAAAGTATTTAAACATTGCATTTCTTTTAGTCTTTTCCCCCAGACCCCTAACATTCCAGGTCATTAAAACTATACCCTTATTATTCACATTAACCATTGTACTTACGAGAATACAAAATTATCATATATCATCAGTAAAGAAAAAAAGAAAAAAAATAATAATTCCAAATTCATTTTACCCTTCTAATATTAATCTGTCCTTAATGGAATACCAATAAAACTACGTTGTGCCTAAGTATACTTCGGAGTGTACTTCTACAAAAAATTCCCTTGTTTTTGTGATGTGTATACAACGAACCTTGTGTTTGTGATGTTTGTGTTGTTTTTTGTGGTATTTTCCCATATTCATTTGTGATGTAGCTCCCTCTCCCTCCCCTTCCTCCCCTTACCTCTCCCCCTATCCCTTCCCCCCCTTTTACCTCTACCCCCCCTTTCTTACCCTCCCTTCCCACCCCCCCCCCGCCCAGCTGGGCTTACCCTTGGGGTTTTGCCTGTGACCTCTACTCTACACTCATCCCCTCTCGACTCCCCACTGTCATACATCTCTCTGTGCCCCAACTCTAAGGCCTCGTACACACGACCGATTTTCTCGTCGTAAACAGTCAAGAAAAGTGCCGCGAGAGTTTTTTTGTCTAGAAAAACGTTCGTGTGTATGGTTTTACGACGAGAAACTTGACGAGAATCTCGACGAGAAAATAGAGAACCTGCTCTCTATTTTCTCGTCAGGAGTCCAGATTTCCTCGTCGTGTTTCTCGTCGGCCTGTTTTGTGACGAGAAAATGGTTCGTGTGTATGCTTTTACGACTCTTCCAAAAGCGCGCATGCTCACAAGCAACTATGAGACGGGAGCGCATCTTCTGGTAAAACAAGCCTTCATAATGGAGAGAGCACATTCGTCACGCTCATAAATATTTCATCGTTTAAATGTTCTGCATTGAATTCTTCGTTAGAATGTTACATTAATCAAAACGAGAGACCTTCTTTTGCTGCTGATATTCACACAGAGTTATGCCTTATTTTTAACCTTTTTCATGCTGCTCTTTATAAGATTTATGTGTATTATATCGTGCAAGTTTTTAGGAATAATTTAAATGGTTAGATTTTTCAAAATGATGTTAATTATAATTTCTCAATGTTTTGATAGCGATCTCCCATTTAATTTTCTAATCTATATTTTTAAAATTTCACACCATGTTTTTGAGCTAATCAGATTTAGTTATTCTTTTGGGGGGGTGATATCTGTGCCTTTTATTGTCAGTCAAATGTATCTGCTTACTCCAAAGCTTGTTTTTTTTTATTTAAAAATACACATAGTCAAGTATGAACTTAAACAAAAAACACATTTATTCATGTTTATAAATTAAATAAAGAGAAGGCAGCGCTGGAGAAGCTGCTGCCATTTGTGCATCCCAGGGACCCCAGAGCACACAGCAACCCTGTGTGGACACTAAAATTGGGAGCTTGAGAAGGCCCACATTTCAGAACACAATCTGATGCTGGCCTCCCAGAGGTCAGGAACAGCAGCAGGTGAGATATATGTCCCAAGTGTGTGGTACTACAACAGGCTGCCTTCTGTCCGACCAGTGCGACCACAATGAAGCAAGGCCATCACTTCCTCTTCTTCCTGGCAACCTTCCCTGCAGCCTTTACTGAAGCCTTCCTTCTTCGTTTAGCTGGAGGCTGGCCCACTGGAGGGGTACTCCTGTCAGGAGGAGGAGGTGGAGGTGTAGCAGAAGGGGGTGGGGCAGAAGAAGAAGGTGGAGGTGTAGCAGAAGGGGGTGGGGCAGAAGGTGGAGGTGTAGCAGAAGGGGGTGGGGCAGAAGGTGGAGGTGTAGCAGAAGGGGGTGGGGCAGAAGAAGAAGGTGGAGGTGTAGCAGAAGGGGGTGGGGCAGAAGGTGGAGGGGTAGCAGAAGGGGGTGGGGCAGAAGAGGAAGGTGGAGGTGGAGGTTGAGGTTGGGTCAGTTGGGCCACCTCACATATGGCGGTATTGGGGGTAATTTGCTCCATCACCCCCTTGTTGAGCAAGGTGATGAGCAGGGGTTCGCATAGGAGGCGTTGCTCCATGCTCATCACCTTGAACTTAGCCTCCACTAGGCCGGCAATGGCCTCTTCAGGGGATGTGGGCTCCTTGAGGGTGGCATGGGCCTCTTTAATAAGGGCCATTGCTGCCTCACTGGTGGTCCTGTCCCTCCTGCCTCTTTTGTGAAGCCTGATGGGAGGCACCTGGGATCTGGTGCTTCTCCTTTGCCCTGCCACCTCCTGTCTGCCACTGGGCCCTGCCACCTCCTGTCTGCCACTGGGCCCTGCCACCTCCTGGCTGCCACTGGGCCCTGCCACCTCCTGGCTGCCACTGGGCCCTGCCACCTCCTGGCTGCCACTGGGCCCTGCCACCTCCTGGCTGCCACTGGGCCCTTCCTCCTCCTGCCTGACAGTTTCCAGACCCTCCTCCTGGCTGATTTCATCCTGTGTATGAAAAAGAAACATAGTTTAATATGTTGGTTTAATCTTTGCATCAAACTTTGTAATCCTGATGGAAGCAATTAGAATGTAAATGCATAAATCCTTGCTTTAAATTTACCACTACATCAGCTTGACTATTTACCACACAATTAAGTGCAGAATAATGTCTACAGATCATGATTTCACTTGTTGAATACAAAATAATGTATGTTTCTCATCCTGACATATTTGGGAAACATTAATTTTATCCCACTACATTTTCAGTTAATACTATACCTGGCTCCAGATGGCCAAATCAGGATCATCCAGGATGGCTGCCTCCTCTTGCTCCAGAGAAGGCTCAGGTTGGCTGCAGGGAAGTCTGGGGGGAAGAGTGGAGAGTGATGGCCTTGGCTCAATGTGGTCATCCAGGAAGGACATCCTGCTGTAGTACCACAAAACCGGGACATAAACATCATCTGCTGCTGCTCCTGACCTCTGAGAAGCCAGCACCTTAGAGCGTTCAGTCCTGTAGGTACCTCTCAAGCTCCCAATTTTAGTGTCCACTTGTTTTGCTGTGGCTGTGGGCACCTTGGTATGCACAAATGGGAGCAGCTTCTCCAGCGCTGCTTTTCTCACCCCTTTTTTTTTATGGATGGGGTTTTTGGTCTCCCACAGAGCCGGCAGCTCCCTTACCCGGTCAATAAATTCCGCCAGGAACTCTTTGTCGCTAATAAATACATTCATATTGTATCTGCAAGTAAAATAAATTATATTTAAATAATGTGAGGCAAACAGTCTAACCTCCTTCACATCCTAGTCACCATATATATCCTCCAACAATCTCAAGACAGTATAGGCCAACAATTTTAACAAGTCTCACAAAATCACATACCTTCGTTCGCACGTCCGTCACTTGAACTCCTCTCTCCGCACACCGAACGTACTATAGTCACATGTGTGTTTGCTATATACACACCACGCATGCGTCCAAATTCGAACACGTCGCTCCGCACACGTCGCCCGCCCATGACGTTCTAACTAACATCTTTTCCCCGCCCCTTCTCTTTCGGCGCGCAGACAGATATGGCGGAGTTACAGCAGGTGTCTGATAATTCCGCAACTAGCGAGGAGACAAGCCCGGAGACCGAGGACACGTCACGATCAAGGAGGAGATTCAAGGCATCGAATATGTCTTTGGCGGAGATGGCGGAGATGGTGGACATCTTGGTCAAGGCTGATTATGATGCCAAGCATGGGCCGTATAGCAAACCAAATAGAAGGAAGGCCAAAATCCTCACTAAAGTTGTGAAGAGTCTGAGGGCGAAGTTCGGGGTGAAACGCTCAAATGAGCAGCTCAGAAAGAGGTGGTCAGACCTCAAACTGAGGGAGCCAGACCAGTTGAGGAGCATAAAGAGGATGCTCGCTAAAAGTAAGTAAAATGACGACCTTTCTGCTATTAATCTTTTTAGAAACTGACTTTTTTTTTTTTTAAAGCATATTGGACTCCCTTCCAAAATGTATTATTTTGAACTAGGTTGGGCACAGTAATCGTTCGTTACGTTACCGACACTTCGTTCGGCCACTATCCGTGGTTTTGGCTTATTTAAGACCCCCAAAAGTAATTAGACATCTGCCATTTTTGATCAAGTATTGTGGATAATTTTTAAGTCTAGATGATGTGTTTGTAAGGAGAATGAAATGCAAACTTTAATCAGTGTAAAGGAGAGGACACTCAGCAGCTGCTTCCACATCTGTACTTTGGAGCACTATAGTGTGGGCCACCAGACCCGCCTTTTTTGGGTGTCCCACACAGGTGCATCAGAGTTTATTTGTGGTGCCTCCATGTCCAAAAAATTACATCCAAATGTGAATAATAAACATATTTGGGGTCATAAAGAATGCATTTTTCTTTAAATTCCGCACAAACACACACTTGTACCCCACTTCCAAACAATTTAGCCTGTTTTAAGTTTAAAAATGAGATTTTTACAGTGTGATAAATAGACCTTTGGTTTTATTCTCATAGGGGAGAGAAGACTGGGAGGAGGACACTCCAGGGAGCACATGCACCCCACAACTTCCAAGCAACCCCAAACTCCCAAAGATCCACAACCGAAAGATGTGCAGGAAGTTGAGGTGGAGGAAGGAGAAGTGCAGGAAGGAGAGGTGGATGACGTTGTGGATCTGGTCACCACAACAGGTCAGTATCTGACACCACAGCTTAAGGTAAGCGAGGTAGGCCTGCAGAGTTTTATTAATTTTTTTTTATGGTTTTTAGGGGATGGAAATGTTGTGAAGGATAGCACACCGTTCTCTGCTGACAGTGCCCTCCGCCTCATCCAGCAAGTGATGGAATGTAGCACGGAACTGGACCTAATTAAACAAAGAATCCATGTGATGGAACAAACATTTAAAGACATTCTCGATGTTTTGGGGAGAATTCAATAAGCCATCCAAACACATTTGTTTTTACATGTTTGTTTTTATATTTTTACTAATTTTTTGAGTAACAAAGCAGCCAAAAATTGAATATGCACACAGTGTGTGAACATGTGCTATCTGCCATCAGGGGATATCCATGTACGTCTTTTGTGGGTGCAACCCCTTCCTCGTATCAAAAGTCGGTGAACTGAGGAAGGGGATGCACCCCCAAAACACATCCATTGATCACCCCTGATGGCAGATAGCACATGTTGACAATAGGGATCAGGATTGTAAACTTCCTATTTGCAAAAAAGTAAAAATGTGTGCATATTGAATTTTTGGCTGGGCAAGGGGTGGCAGGACCCCATATTAGGACGGGCACATAGAGACATAGTTTGTGTAACTGAATGTCTCAGATTGCTCAGAGGTATCCAATGTTGTCATTTTAGAAATGCAAGTGGTATTTTTGTATTTTCATAAGCCAAAATTTGACGGGTTGTGGTCAGGCCAACCCCAAAGTAAAACAAAAAAAAATGTGCAGAGAGTAAAATATTTGACCACAAACAACGTGTAGCTTCTTTTTATAATACACTCTAAGCTTATTTGGTTCTTTTGTAAGGTAACATAGTGAAATTGGTTGTTATTTACTAAAGTAAAATACACTTGCCACTACAAATGCACAAAGACAAACTAGGAGACAGGAAAGAACAAATAATTAAAGGTTTAAACAAGATTTTTATTGGGATACTTAGACATAGGCTGGCATAGGAATTGCCCCCCTACCCGTGAAATACTCCATGTATTTGTCCCGAACCACACGGGCATTTTGGGGGGGCAAGCCAAGACGGGCAGATTCCAGGCCCGGAAGGGGATTTGCAGGGGAAAGTCCAGCCTCTGGCAAAACTGAGGCCATATATGAATTCGCTTTGCGGCAAAGAAAATTGTGTAGCACACAGCAGCATAACACTACATAGTTTATTTTGTAGTCCGCCAAGTGGATGGAAGTCATAAAAAGGCGGAACCGGCTGGCCATTATGCCGAAGGCATTTTCAACGACTCTTCGGGCCCTGGCCAGCCGGTAATTGAACACACTCTTCTCTGGGGTCAGGGTCCTCTGTGGAAATGGCCTCATAAGATGCCGTCCGAGTCCGAAGGCTTCATCAGCCAAGAAAACAAAGGGGAGTCCTTCAATATTCCCTGCATCCGGTGGCAATGCAAGGTCGTCACTCTGGAGACGGAGGGCAAACTCCGTCTGGATGAAGGATCCCCCATCGGACATCCGGCCATTCTTCCCTACATCAACATAGAGGAATTCATACCGTGCTGACACCACCGCCATCAGCACAATGCTATGAAACCCCTTGTAGTTGTAGTAGTAGGATCCAGAACGGGGTGGCGGCACGATGCGGACGTGCTTCCCGTCTATGGCACCACCGCAGTTGGGGAAGTCCCACCGCGTGGCAAACTCCGATGCCACAGTCTGCCATTCCTGTGGCGTTGAAGGAAGCTGTGGAGTGAAACAAGATGAAATAATATTAGAAAAACAAAGGCATACATTACAAGCAAATTCAAGACCAAAAAATTAGAGACCAACATCAATCTAATTATACGTTTATTAAGGTGTGTAAAAAAAGTATAATGGAAGGCTCATTTATCATATTCATCACCCCCTCTGATGGGCCATTACTAAATTATTTTGGGGGGGGAGATGTGTTTGGCCACAGGATAGCATTGCAGTGGCGGTGCGTCCAGAGTGGGCGCTGGAGCACTGTCCCCTCTCTCCTGTGCCCATCACTCAGAACAATACATAGGTTCATGCGTTGCATGAACCTATGTATTGTCTATGCCGCACACTATTCAGGTGGATGGCCTCTTGTAAAGCGACCGACATATGATAAATTGCGTCATTTAGGGGGTTAAAATTGCAGAGCAGAAACAGGTATTAAAAAAGTCTTGCAAATTACAACCTGAGGGATGTAATTGGCTTCCTCAAAGAAAAATCGGGGACGCAAGGAGGGGGCATTCCTTGTGTAAACACTGACAGGCAGCTCTGGCAATCATGTTCACCAAGTCTGTTTAATGGTAACATGATTGGCTGATGCAACATGAAGGGAAGGAGAAGACATCAAGGACAGAAGAAGGATGGCGCTGACCACAAGAAGGTAAGTGCAGGGCTGGGGGGAAACTGGCTGCAATAGAGGGGACTAAATGGCTGCATTGGAGGGGACAACTGGGGGCGTTTATTAGGCAACAGAGCAAAAAAGGAGGAAGTTTATTTCCGAAATTGGGGTTGTAACCCCCCAACATTTGGAGCAACAGGCGCCCCTGCTGGAAAAGTTAGTGAGGGGAAATATTTAGGGAGGATAAAAAAGGGGCATTTAAAAACTTCCAGCATGCATGGGGACAAAGGGGACATTCTCAGCATATTACAATCATGGTAATTAGGAAAGGATGAAAGAAATACAATACATTAGCATACATGTAATACATAAAATGTGATGTGAAGGGAGAAAACTTACCCTAATATAGTCCTCCTGCAGGACTTGTATAATAGCAGAACAGGTGTCTGGGATTATGAGGCCCAGAGCCTGGGGGGAGATGCCTGTGGTGAACTTCAAGTCCTGAAGACTTCTCCCTGTCGCCAGGTAACGCAACGTGGCGATGAGCCTCTGCTCAGCACTGATGGCTTCCCGCATAACGGTGTCCTTCCTGGTAATATAGGGGGACACCAAAGCCAACAGTTCCTGAAAAACGGGGTCAGACATCCTCAGAAAATTCCTGTAGTCCTCAGGATTATTCTCGACGATCTCCCGCAGCAGAGGCATGTGGCAGAATTGGTCCCGCTGGAGCAACCAATTCTTGGTCCATGAACTCCTCCTCACACCATTCATGGACTGGTCTTGGTCCAAAACAAGCAGACCAACACCAAGCGCACGCACAGCACGAACTCGACGACGAGAACGTCCAGGCGACATGGCTAGGAAACGGTCGTCTAATCAGAACGTACAGAACAGAACGCACTTTAGAACAGCAAGGCCTATGAATAACGAACTGAAATTCAGAAACGAACAGGCAAGAACGCACTGTAAAACAGATATGACCTGCCTAGACGCCCTGAAAGTCAAGATACGAACCCACAAGCACAAACTGAACGGCAGAAAACGATCTGAAAAGTACGAAGACTGAAAAGCGCGAATCGTCTCTTCCCAAACTTTTACTTCACACGCGGTAACACGAGATCAGCAAAAGCAGCCCAAGGGGTGGCGCCAAGAAAAAAGATCTTCCCCTTTATAGTGCCGTCGTACGTGCTGGACGTGAGCGCAGAGAACCACGAGGAAATTGGGAAATGACAGTGTGTACGCATAGAAAGCTTGACGAGAAAATCGACAAGCTTAACAAGAATCTCGTCGAAAAAAACGACGTGTTTTTTACGACGAGAAAATCGGTCGTGTGTACGAGGCCTAAGATTCTCACACCCCCCCCCTAACTTTTTATTTATTTATTTATTTTTATATTTTTCCAGTGTTTTAATGTTTGTACCCATTATTGTGTTAAATTTATCAGGACTCCCCCATTTCAGTCTAATTAGTGTTCTCCCTTCTCCTTCCCTTCCCCCCTCCTCCTCCCCTTCCCCTCCTTAATAAGTGCTTTTACTGGTGCTTTATTTGGTATTTCCTTTCTCTCCCCCCACCCGCTCCCCATCTGAAAACAAAAAAACAAAACAAAGACAAAAACAAAAAGGGGGGGAAAGGGGAAAGAAACCCCCTCAGCGTCCTATTAGTCTCCCGTTTCTTGCCCTGCCGTCTTCTGTGAGGATTTCCCATTATCTTCCAGCCACCTCTAAACACTCATTGGGGAGTCAAAAAAGTGTATGCCATTCAGCGCTGAGACCCGTAAGCGGGCAGGGTATAGAAGTGCATAGTCCATCTTATTTTCCTGAAGTGTGCGTTTGATCAGCATGAAGGCCGCCCGCCTCCTTTGAAGTTCTGGGGAGAAATCCTGATAGAATGAAACTCTTATCCCCTTATATTGGATTTCCCCCATTTCTCTGGCCTTCCGGAGTATGATCTCTTTGTCCCTGTAATTAAACATTTTTAAAATTAATGGTCTTGGTCTTGAGCGCTCACTTCCCTGGCGGAGTTTGAATGGAACTCGGTGGGCCCGCTCAATGCCGAAAAAAGATGAGAAAGAGGTCGCCCCAAACGTTTCTTTAAACCACCTCTCCAGGAATGATATAGGGTCAGCTCCCTCACTTCGTTCTGGCAAGCCTATTATTCTGATGTTACTTCTCCTATTTCTATTTTCTAGTTCGTCAATTTTAGAGGCCTGCATATCCATTTGTTTTTTCATCCCCACAATGTCTTGACTGAGCGGGAGTAACACATCTTCGACTGCGCTTAGCCTTTCCTCCAGGGCAGTGGTTCTTTTAACTGTTTCTTTCAGCTTGCTCCCCATTACCGCCAACTCCACTTTTATTCCTTTCAACTGGGTATCCAAGCCAATTATTGATTCCCTACATGCATTAATTGCATGAAGAAGGTCTCTCATTGTGGGCTCTACCACACTTTCTCCAGTGCCCTCCGCCATGTTCGGCTCTACTGTGTTGATGTTGCTTATTGCCGCTGCTACTGCAGTTGTAACATTCTCCTTCCCTGCCCCCAGCCCTTTGTTACTGGTTGTTTTTATATTTGATATTACTGCCTGATTCGCAGGTATCGGTGCCTGGCCATTACCTTGACTTTTCCTGGCCGCCGAGGTTCCTGCTAGAGCTAGCTGTTGGGGTTTTGCTGGTGAGATAGTGTTTCGAGCAAATCGCTCCAGCTTTGCTGCTGCTGCTGCTGCCGCTACTGCTGCCGCTGCCGCCTTTGCTTGACTCGCTTGGCTCTTTGCAGAGCGTGTGACCTGAGCTCCTTCCTGCAATGTCTGCTGTTGGTTTGTCTGCTCCTCTACTCCCTGTTTTCCGGGCATAGTGGACTGTCTCACTACTTCAGTTTTCGGGTTGCTGACGGAGGTATTAACCCTTAGACTTGTTGAGCCAACAGTACTGCTCAGAGGCCACTTCTGAGGCTAAACTCAGATATTAGCATTTGCTCATGACCCTCCCTAAATAGGGGTGGGAAAAAAAAATAGAAAATTCTCTCCGCCACAGGGTAATAACTAATCACTGACCACGGGAAAGCCACATTAAATTGCGAGGTATCTGTAGGGTATTACCCTCTCTTTTCCTCTTATGTTTTTCTGTTTTACAGACCCCCAGCAAAGCCAGCTATATTAAGCTATACCGACACCAGTTGACCAATGAGAAAGAATAATTCAAGTGTTCAAATATGTCAATGAAGTAGAGAAAACTGTATAGCAGGTTCCAAGCTTGTTAATAGTATCCACACATATTCCGGTTATTACAGGCTATGCATACAAGGCAAGTTTTTTTTTATTTATTTTTTAAGTAGAAAAAAAAAAAAAAAAGTTCGCAGAAGCAGTTTCACCTTTCAAATACCATAGCTGTGAAGTTCCTGCAAAATAGTCCTGTCATACAGGGCAACCACCCGTTCCACTGCCGCTGCTTTGGCCCGCTGCGCTATTCAAATCTTGCCTATTTGCTCCCATTTACAGTTCATCAACAGTTTTAGGCAGCACATACCAGTAGGTGACCCCCGCTTGATGTTTCAGGTGTTTTCAGGGTGTTTTCCTGGGCAGTACCGGTTTTCTTACGAATCCCCTCCGTTACAACAGCGCATGGCTTATGTTCCCGGCGGGCTAGACTCCTCTCCTCCTCCTCGACTCGTTCGCTTCTCTCGTTGTGCTGTGCCTCTCACCTCTCGCTCCTGCTTGCAATCTCGCGAGACTTCGCGGCTCTGGAGCTCCCAGAGACTGGTCACCCCCACACAGCGCGTCAGCTGTCAGCGTGTCAGCGGTTTCAATGAAGGTGGGAAGGATAGGGGGGTCGGGGTAGAGTCGTGCAGAGTAGCGCAGGTACAGAGGTAGCTACGGAAGTAGCGGAAATAACGGGGCTCCTTGTCCCATCATAATTGCACTAACTGGGCATGTTTTCAGTCTGAGGGAGGGGTATGGAGCAGAGGCTTCACACACTCACGGACTCAGACACTCTCACACCCTCCCACATTCGGCCACGCCCCATCGCTCTGAGAAGAAGGACATCCTTAACTATGTGTACTTTATCACCAGGGCCGATCCTAGGGTCACAGACGCCTGGGTGCAGAAATATTTCTGGCGCCCCCCACGTGGGCGTGGTCATCTTACAAACCCCTCCCCTTAAACATGTTTCTATGGCAACGACTCAAACACAGAGATGCTCCCCTAAAAAGTCGTCGTTACCCTAGGATCCTCCCATGATCCTTTAACAATAAAGAAAATACAGGAAGAGCATACACTAATGAGACCTGGAGGAGAGTCTCTCTGATGCACACAAAGAGGGTTTCTGTTAGAGAGTCTGTTAGGAAGAGCCCCCAGACATAGTACAAGAGACAGTCAGGGAGTGCAGACATATTACAGGTGACGGTCAGAGAGTGCAGACATGACACAAGAGACAGTCAGAGCGTGCAGACATATTACACGAGACGGTCAGAGCGTGCAGACATATTACAGGAGATGGTCAGAGAGTGCAGACATATTACAGGAGATGGTCAGAGAGTGCAGACATATTACAGGTGACGGTCAGAGAGTGCAGACATGATACAAGAGACGGTCAGAGAGTGCAGACATATTACAGGAGACGATCAGAGAGTGCAGACATATTACAGGAGATGGTCAGTAAGTGCAGACATATTACAGGAGACAGTCAGAGAGTGCAGACATAGTACAGGAGACAGTCAGAGACTGCAGACATACTACAGGAGATGGTCAGAGACTGCAGACATACTACAGGAGATGGTCAGAGACTGCAGACATATTACAGGAGATGGTCAGAGACTGCAGAAATAATACAGGAGATGATCAGAGAGTGCAGAATATTACAGGAGACGGTCAGAGAGTGCAGACATATTACAGGAGATGGTCAGAGACTGCGGATATAATACAGGAGATGGTCAGAGACTGCATGGGGGAATCATGCAAGTTTCTTTCCTGCAATCTGTGGTTGCTGGAAAGAATATTGTACTGTATATTACCAGCCTAACTGAAAGTGAAAGTTAGTGAATGTCTTGAAAGAACAGGGGGGGGGGGAGACAAATGGGCAGGGCCGCTGTTAGAAATCATGGGGCACTGCACAGCCTACCTGACGGGGCCCCCTTCAACCATGCCCTTGACCCCACCCCTGGCCCCGGCTTGAAGCGATTTACATATGTGTGCGGAGCCACCGCATGCATTTGCAATTAATAAGCATGAAGGAGTGGGGGCAGTTTAAATTTATTTTAAATTGTATTTTATTACACAGAAAAACAAATCTTACACTGTATCTTTACATTTTTTTTTTCATTTTTGCTTTCACAAGAGATGAACAACATCCCTTGTGATAGCATGGGCCATGACATGTCCTCTTTATGGAGGGATCTGGGGTCTTTTAGACCCCATATCTGTCCTCTGGCCTCCAAAGCATAAGATCAAACCGAGATCAGTTTGATCAGATACTTGTTCAAGCCGGTAATGGTTTCATTAAATGAGCCTGAAACCGAAAGTGATAAAATCCTCATCACTTCCAGTTTCTGACATCACACGGTGAGCGGAATGACATCCATCCCTCTCACTGTGTCCCAGTAACCAGATGCTAATGGTCACATCTTAAAAGCAGTAAAGGTGGTGGTGGAACCCCCTTCCACTGCCTGTAAAAGTAATACAGGGGCTTCTTAGCCACTAGGATTGCTTTTACTTTGTGCCGAATTCCTGGTGTTAAAAAAATGGTATCTTGATCATTACTGTAGTGATGACCAAGATATCACCCTTCCAATCCAGCGACGTACTGATACATCACTGGACGGGAAGCAGTTAAAATGAAGTGTAAATTAGCATTACACCGTTTCTCATTATCATCAGCATTACAATTATCACACAGGCAGCACTGTAAGCAGGTGCTCTATCATGTCTCTATCATGTCTCTATGTCACATTGCTTTTGGGTGCTGACTTTGTTATGGCTGTTACATACAGTAAGTACAGCAATAAGTTAACAGCCATAACAAAGTCAGCACCCAAAAGCAATGTGACATAGAGACATGATAGAGACATGATAGAGCACCTGCTTACAGTGCTACTGCTACCTGTGTGATAATTGAAATGCTGATAACCTGCTGTGCTGTGAAATACATAATAGGACACAGTGAGTATTCTATCCTCTGATCCCCACTCACTGTGTCCAGTGCAGCCACACTGTCCTCCTGCTCTTCTCTGTCAGCCCTCAACTTCTTCACCTCTTGTTAGGATTGCAGCCTGGAGTCGAACGGAGAATTGCAATATCACTCCGCCAGCCGGGACTAATAGAATAGTGGGGCGGCACGATGTACATGTGTCCGAAAATAAGAAAATAGTCCCTCCACACTCACTCACATTTCCAGGCTGGAAGCAGAAATCCTTCAGTCTCACAGAGGAATCTGCAGCTGCTGTTTTCATATTTCCCGCCCACACATCCTTTCTCCAGATACAGCTGTACGCCGGAGATAGTGGGCGGAGCGGGAAGTCACTGGAGGAGCAGAGGTGGGAGGAGCTGTATTCCTTACTAATCTCCCGTCAGTGAGGAGGGGGGGGGGGGGTGTGTTCGCTGGGCTGTGTAAGTGTCACTGTCACAGACACTTTACAGAGCTGCAGCCACCAGTCGTCTCAGAATTTACAGACTGATTCTCCTGTCTTACGGAAGGGAGAAATCAGTCTGTTTCTCCACGGTTACTGAGATAATGGGAGACTTGTCCCCCCCCCTGCTGGTGGAGCACTTCCTGAAGTCGCTCTCCTCCCTGCCAATGAGGATGCAGGGGGAGGGAGCAGATTGGGCGGCCGAGGCAATGCGAGGCTCTAATATTATGCGCAGAGGGAGGGGGAGAAATCCGCCCCCTCTTACTCTCCGCCCAGGGCACCCGCTCCGATCTCCTCTGACAGGAGGATGGATGGGGGACGGGCTTGGGGGATGAAATAGCAGCGGCGGTGAGCGGCCTCTAAATACCAGCAAGAAGGAGGAGGGAGGGGAGCACTCTGGCGCTTGAGCGCCCCCACCTCTGTGGCGCCTGGGTGAACTGCACCCCTCGCACCCTGTCTAGGATCGGCCCTGTTTATCACCACTTTAGACAAACAGGGGAAACCACTGACTCTGCCTGACCCCCGATTTTACTGGTAATCATCTACGGTGACAGTTTTTTCTTCTTTTTGTCACTTTTGCTAAATGAAAAGATTTTTCTTGCTTTTCTTTTAAAGGACTGTGGGGTAATATAGCTAGCTAGTGTCAGGTTACCGGAAACTTCGGGATCAAGATTCCACTACCTGGACCAGTACTTGTGTTAAAGGATCCTGCCCTGATGGCCCTCCTGGCCTCAGGGATGTGTCAGCAGTTTTATGCCTCGGGGCATGCGGACCCCCGAGGCTCCGTTACTGAGAGTAGGCCCAGAAGTTGCTGGGGCCTACTGATACAGAAATGTTCCTGTGTCGCCTTGCCTGCGGGAAGGGACCGAGCAATCCGGATCAAAAATCTACCTCACAGTGCTGCTGGCCTGGCTGAAAGATCCTGGCACTGTGTGTTGTCTTTCGGAACTTTACCAAGTGTGTGTTACACAAGTCTGTGGCTGAGACTTTTTGAACGAGCTCGCACCGGCTGCTAGGTCAGTGAGAGACGCCTATCCGGTGGATGCTACATCCAGTGTGGAAGTTATTGGTCCTCTGGATAAAGAAAAGTACCCGTGATCCGCAAAACCTAAGGTACCTGAATCCCGCCATCCCTCTGTCTGAAGTTCTTTAAATAAACCCTTTGAGAAAAAGAGACTAATGCCGTGTACACACGACCATTTTTCATGACGAGAAAAATGCCATTTTTTTATTTGGTCATTAAAAACGATCGTGTGTGGGCACCAGAGCATTTTTCACGATGTGAAAAATGGACATTAAAAATTTGGAACATGCTTTAATTTTTCTCGTCGTTTTTCACGTCGTCGTTTTTCTCGTCATGAAAAACGGCCGTTTGTAGGCTTTAACGGCGTGAAAAAAAGGCGCATGCTCAGAAGCAAGTGATGAGACGGGAGCGCTCGTTCTGGTAAAACTAGCGTTCATAATGGAGATAGCACATTTGTCACGCTGTAACGGACTGAAGAGCACGAGGCTGAAAAGCGTGAATCGTCTCTCACCAAACTTTACTAACTCAAGGATCAGCAAAAGCAGCCCAAAGGGTGGCGCCATCCGAATGGAACTTCCCCTTTATAGTGCCGTCGTACATTTCGTACGTCACCGCGCTTTGCTCGAGCATTTTTTTTCATGATCGTGTGTAGGCAAGGCAGGCTTGAGAAAAATCACGTCGAGAAAAACGTCGTTTTTTTCAATGACATTAAAAACGGTCGTGTGTACGCGGCATAAGTGTTTGGTGCAGACATTTATTGGACAACTCTTCAAGGAAGACCCCTAGACGGACGTGGTGAGCAGTAAGGTAACAGCAGGCCCAAATATTAAACCAGCGGCCCCTGCGGGGGTATTGCTACACTTGCATATACACATCTTTTGGATTTCTCCAAAACTTAAAGTATACCATTATACCATAAAATGTATTTCATGCAGGCCTCTAATAATACCAGGGCCAGATTTATTTTTAGACACAGCAGACTTGTGTCTATAGGCGGTGGAGGAAAAAAAAGTGTTTCCCTGTATAGCTACCAGCCACATATTTTTTTCCCCTCCATCATCAGTAGAAATAGTCACTTTATTTAAGCTTATTTACGCATTGTCACAATATAAAAAGGTAGTGAGACAAGTAAAACAAGAAAAACTCAGTGTGAAAGAGATGAACCTAGCAGAGAGTGAGTATCCCTTTGGAGACCAAAGGTGTGTGCCTATAGGCGTTACTGTGGAATTTCAGCCCTGAATCTGATCTAATAAACTAATTTCAGCCACTAATATACTGCCAGACAAGGCACACACTGCCACCTTACGCACAGCTTGTTTATAGTCTTGCCTTTTTTTTTTACCCTGATTTTTCAGATTGTATTCTTATATGTACAGGGTTGTGACTGTATCCTGTTGTTGCTGCATACTCTTTGCGATGCAAATATGTACTTGGTCAAATGTTTTTTTGTTGTTTTTTTTGTGTGTGTCCCCATTTTAGTTATCCTTATTTGTTACATTTTTTGTATAGAGCCATGAGAGATAATAATATCTTATTCCACAGCTTATTTAAATTTGGCCACCAGGTGGTGCAGTTTAGTTAAGCATCAAACATCAAAATTCATTATTTCTGCTCAGTTTTACTGACCCTGCTATTGCTGGGGATTTAAATAATTCCAGAAACATATGTATAGCATGCAGATTGGACGTACTGTACTAATATTGTGCTGACTTTACTTGCTGCATGTTCCAGGCTGGTGACTCAAAAATCAGAGGCTGATAAGCAAGTAGGACACAAGGCAGCCCTCATTTATCTCATGACAGGTGTACTTCAAAACTATCATATCAACACAGGAGAACATTATTTATAAATATATATATACAGTATCTCACAAAAGTGAGTACACCCCTCACATTTTTGTAAATATTTTATTATAACTTTTCATGTGACAACACTGAAGAAATTACACTTTGCTACAATGTAAATGTAGCGGGGTGTCACTTTCTAGTGTGTTAAAGACTGTTGTTATCTTGAGAATTGACCCCAGCTCCCTCCGGAGTCTCCTTAGGATATTACAGTGACTGTTGGTTAACTGTATGGAACAGTGCATTGTGGAACTTGTGGTACAGGGAGAAAGGGACTTCATTGCCATGGGTATCAAATAGACTATGGTACCAACAGTGCAGCTGTACTCCCAAAGTGCATTGCATCTTCGCACAGCTAACTGGGGGAGGTTACTTAAAGCAAGGGAGGAGCTACGCTCGGCCTCTCTGGACCTCACCCTCGATCAAGCAGGAAGCCTGCGTTGAGGCCTGCTACCAGAACGTCTAGGCCTGAAGCCTGGGCCTACAGCTATCGAGTAGGATCACTCAGCCTAAGGAGGGATAATCTCCCGTGTGTTCAGCTCTCGCTTCTCAGAGACCGGAGTCGTCCATCTACCGACATCCAGTGCGGCTGTGTGAGGAACCGGAGACGGCAAGTTGCGGTGAGACAGCGGATCAGGACACCGACAGCGGAGCGTATGGGAGAGACAAGGCCTACTTTGGGTGAGAGGGCACCTGCCTGGATTTCATTAACTGCTGTGTAGGCCTGTGACTTACTGAAGGCCCGCCATTGTTATAGTGGTGCGCCACACAGAAGGTCAGTGAGCATCTCGTGGTGCTGCATGGTTTAAAGTTGGTGTTCGCACCGTCAGAAAGTTTCACATTCATAAACATTGTGGAAGCTCAGTTTGCTTTCTTTTAATTACCCTGTGGATTACAAATGTTATGTGCACCAACGTTTGCTAGCGAAGACTCTTACTATTGAAGGAACTGTACACTGAAGTTTGTCAGGCCTGACTAGAACTGTTAGTGACGGGACATGGGTGTAATATTGCCCATTAGAGGGAGCTCGCAAGCATAGGTAGTTTGCTTACGAAGGAAGTGTGCATTATTGTGGTGTTTACTATTGACATATATAAATATATCATTGACTTTGCAGGGCCCTGCATTAGTCAACTGCAATACTGTTTAACTCTGCTATCTTTTTTATTATTGAATAAACGTGATCTTGGTTAAGCAGAATACTGTGTGGAGTTCTGTTACCCTGCTGGACGAGTGGTTATACCAGGTAACAATTTTATGTGGTATTATTGCGTTCCCAGCCATCAGTGGGTTCACAATTACAGTATAGACCAGTTGTGCCAAGGGAGGGTTCGAGCCAAATTCTTGGGGTTGATAGTTAGGGTACAGGCCCAAAACAAAACCAGCAGCTCTCTTAACTGGGGGTAGTGCTACACGTGGGGGCTCGTCCGGGATTTCTGTACTCTACAATCAAGCCCCATCCCATTAGTACCAGCATGGACCCTTTCATTGTAAACCAGTGGTGCGAATCGGTCGGCGCCCGCTCGGACGTGAGCATGGCAATTGAACTCCCTGGTAAGAACTGGGACAGGGAAGAAGTTGTCGAGATTATAAAGACACTATCTCTGAGTAGGAAAGCATGGGTACTTGCTCTCAGGCCAGATCAGGGAACTTCTAGCATCCATGCGCTGTTGGAGTGGAGAGAGGGAATACCAGAGATCTTCCAAGGAAAGAGTGTGCACTTGGGGGGCAAGACCAAGCTTTATATAGTACACCCAAGAGCCCCAAGTGAAGAGTCTCCTGGTACTGGTCAGGAAGCCCCAGATGGAGGAGAGAGTCGGGAAGAAGGAACTACAACCTCCCCTGCACCCCTGACCACGATTGGACCAGAGCTCCTTAACGCTTTGGGAGACTTTGTGTCAAAGTGTCAGAAGAGCAACACAGTATTTGTGGAAGCTGGATACAGGGAACTGAGGATTTTCTCAGGAAGACAGCCTGTGCCAGCTGGGGAAGAAGAATTCGACACCTGGATAGAGCAAACCATGCAAGCTTTAGAAGGATAGTAATTGCCAGAGGCCCAAAAGAATGAGCGCATAAACGAAAGCTTGAGAGGAGCCACTGCAGAAGCTGTCAAGAACTTAAGGTTCAGTAACGCCGCTTGTACAGCCTACGACTATTTGGTCATGCTGCAGGAAGAGTTCGGACAGTTGCAAAAAGCTGTTGACCTCATCTATCAATTTGAACACACTCTCCAACAGCCAGGAGTGCGCCTTTCTGAATATATCAGAACACTGAACAAAACGTTTTGCCAAATAGTCTTGAAGAAGGGAATGGCCCCATCTGCTATATAAAAAATCTGAGGAAAACGCTTGGACAGCCGCACTCCATCTGCTATATGATGAAGAGGCACTGCTGAACGACCGACGAGCAACCATTCAACCCAGCTCTTCCCCTTCAGCCGGGGTCAGATCTGCAATGACTATAGAAAGGGACTCTAAAGTAGCTATCCTAAAGTCCCAGATGACACAGCTGATGGAGATGCTGACTTCATTGATGACAAAAGCTTCAGGAGAAAGTAAGGAAGGAGGAATCACAACAGAAGTGATCCAGACTGCATCCACTTCTCCTTCTCAACGCCCAAAGGATGAGGAAGTTTGCTTTTTCTGTGGAGGGACTGGACACTATAGTCGGGTGTGCCCCAGCCTGAAGAAAGTTGCAGCACCCTACCGCAAGCTGGCAGAAAACTTCAGAGGGCCCCGGTGAAGGAGTCAACCGGGTGCCCATCAGTATCAGCCAACTCCAGAAAGTTCAATAGCACAGGAAGGCAACAGAGGGAAAATAGTCCTTTACCAAACACCCCTGTTGTCGCCGCTGAGCGACATAATACCTCCCACTTCATGTCCAAAAATGCTCAACGGCGGGAGATCAGTGCATACCAGGCCCAACAAGGGTTGAGATCCAGAAAAAGGCTCAAGAGAAAAGAAAGAGGAAAAAAAGTACAGGTTACAGAGTCAAGTAAGAAGTCTTCTCCAAGGAAACTCCCTGTCAGACTGGTGGGGCCCTCCCCAGTTGTCTCTATCCAGGTGGAAGGAATCTATACAAAGGCCCTCCTTAATACTGGAGCTCAAGTAACTCTTCTATATAGAGACTTCTACAACAAGCACCTCAGGCATCTACTGCTCCAAAAGCTTGAAGACCTGGAGACATGGGGCATTGGGACACAGAGTTTCCCTTATGATGGATACCTTCCAATCAAGTTGACCTTTGACCCCTCAGTGGCGGCAGAAGCCGAGACTTTCGACACCCTGGCTGTAGTTTGCCCCCGACCGCCAGGAGCCAGCAAGAGTTCTCTCATCATAGGAACCAACACTGACCTGGTTAGGAGGCTGTTGACACCTGTGGCCCAAGAACAGGATACTTCCATCCCAAGAGTACACCCCATGCTACAGCGGGCCTACCAGCGCTTGGTGTTGGAACAGAACGCCCCAACAGAGGGGGTGGGGAAGATCTGGAAGCTGGATAGGACAGAGAAAGTTCTACAACCAGGAGAGGTGACTTGTTTGAGAGCCGCTATAAAGCTTACCTGGGAACAACCCAACCCCTTTGTCATTCTCGAACCAGATCCACATGATAAACAAAGGGGACTAGAAGTAATTCCCGAAATGGTCCGATTGAAGGCTCTTAAGAACAGCCATGGGAAGATCTCAGTGAGCATTAGGAATACTACTACCACACCGGTAAGGGTACCAGCCAGAATGCTCTTGGGCCAAGTAAACCCAGCCACACCAGTTGCCCTATCTGACTTAGAGAAGTGCCACCCACAAGATTCGCCTACAGGAAGATAAGCCATTTAGAGAGAGTCCGACGGGTTCCTTTGGCTGACCTAGAAGATCTGCGCGAGCAACTAGCAGAACTGAAGAGGACAGGCATCATGTGAGAGTCCCGAAGCCCCTACGCCTCTCCAATAGTGGTAGTCCGGAAGAAGAATGGGTCCTTGAGGCTGTGTATCGACTACCGAACACTGAATAGAAGGACTATACCTGATCAGTACACTACCCCCCCAGATAGAAGATGCTTTACAGAGTTTGTCTGGGGCTAAGTGGTTCAGTGTAATGGACTTGAAGAGTGGGTACTATCAAACTCCCATGCACACGGAAGATCAGGAGAAAACAGCTTTCATCACCCCAGTGGGTTTCTTTGAGTTCAACCACATGCCCCAGGGCTTGTGGGGAACCTCAGCCACTTTCCAAAGACTAATGAAGAAGACAGTGGGAGACATGAACCTCATTGAAGTGCTGGTGTACCTAGACGACATTATTGTGTTCGGTAGAACTCTCGAAGAACACAAAGAGCGTTTGGAAAAGGTCTTGAAGAGGCTCCATGAAGAAGGCCTGAAGCTTTCTTTAGAGAAGTGCCAATTCTACCAGTCTTCGGTCTATTATCTGGGCCATATCGTGTCTGCTGAAGGGATAGCTACAGACCCTGAGAAGCTGGATGCTGTCACCTCTTGGCTAAGGCCCACCAATGTGACTGAGCTTAGGTCGTTTCTGGGATTCTGCTCCTATTATAGAAGATTTGTGGAGGGGTTTGCCAAGATTGCCCGGCCCCTCAATGAACTACTGAAGAGTAAAGGGGAAGATGATGCCCAGGAACCGGTCAACCCAGTGAAACCCACCCCAGGGCCCCGGAAACCTAAAGAGTCTATCAAGGATCAGTGGACCCCCCAGTGTGAAGAGGCCTTCATCCAGTTGAAGGAGAGCCTGACCACTGCCCCCGTTCTGGCCTACGCAGATACCTCTAAACCCTATGAGTTGCATGTGGATGCCAGTAGAGATGGGCTAGGCGGGGTGCTATACCAAGAGCACGATGGTCACTTGCGGCCTGTTGCATATATGAGCAAGAATTCGGGCCCCCTGCTGAGAAGAATTACCCCATGCACAAGCTGGAATTCCTGGCCTTAAAGTGGGTTGTAGTGGACAAGTTGAAAGACTATTTGTATGGGGCTGAATTTGTGGTCAAGACGGATAATAATCCCCTCACCTATCTCCTGACCACCGCCAAGCTGGATGCAACAGGACACAGATGGTTAGCTGCCCTTTCTGGTTTCACATTCAGTTTAAAGTACAGACCTGGGGTTGGAAATAGGGATGCAGATGCCCTCTCAAGAAGGTCCCATGCCCCCAGTGACACTACTGAAGAGTGGACTCAGTTGACCCCAGAAAGAGTGAGAGCCTTATACCAGGGAGCAGGACTTCAGGCCAAAGGAGGATCAAGGGCCGAAGAGATTGGAGTTTCGGCTGTTGGAGTACCTGGATATTATTGTAATGTGACTCAAGTCGGAGAAGAGGGGTTGCCTAAACTGTCCAAGAAAGACTTGAGAAGGGATCAATTGGAAGACCCCCTGGGAAAGCTGGTATTGAAGGCCTTGGAGAACCAGTGCCCAGAGATGCTTCTAACAGACTCTACTAAAGAAGCCCGACTGTTACACAGAGAATGGGACCGGCTGCAGATACATCAAGGGGTGGTCTACCGAAGGGGCCCGTCTGATGATCTGGAGGAAAAATGGCAACTCTTCCTGTCTACTAAACACAGGAAAGCGGCCCTAACTGCTCTCCATGATGATCATGGTCATCTGGGGGCTGAAAGAACTTTCCATCTCATGAGAGACAGATTCTATTGGCCCTGTATGCGGGCTGAAGTAGAAGGGTACTGTCATTCTTGTGCCCGCTGCATCCAGAGGAAGACCCTGCCCCATCAAGCCGCCCCAATGGGCCATCTACAAAGTCAGGGACCCATGGAACTGGTGTGCATTGATTTCCTCTGCCTAGAGCCTGATCTGAGTGGACAAGGGAATGTGTTAGTGGTAACAGACCATTTCACTAGATATGCTCAAGCATTCCCAACCAAGGATCAGAAGGCCTCGACAGTAGCAAAAGTGCTTGTGGAGAAGTTTTTCGTGCACTATGGCCTGCCCCAACGCCTTCATTCAGATCAAGGGAGAGACTTTGAGAGCAGATTGATAAGGAAGTTGTTAGACTTGTTAGGCATTAAAAAGACCAGAACAACCCTGTATCACCCACAAGGGGATGCTCAGCCTGAATGCTTTAACCGGACTCTCTTAGATATGCTGGGGACTCTGAGCTCAGAAAATAAACAACACTGGAGAAAGCATGTGGCTTCCATTGTACACGCTGTGACAGCAGGAAGGTAAAGTCACCTGGTTGCATCCAGGGGGGTAGGTATATTTCTCCCAGATTCAGGCTTTATGCCGACTTATACAACTAGGGAGAGAGTTGATGAAGCCCAGCTGAGGCTAGTGGGCTCATGGATGATTCATACCTCTAGGGAGAGTGCTGGGCGTCGTGCAGGCAGGGAGTTGATGAGACCAGCTGAAGCTTGGCAGCTCGTTTAAGGCCTCTATAAAAACTCCCAGCTTCATTAGGTGTTTGCTCATGCCTGGAACCAGACCTGTGTGGACTGTCTAGGGAGAGTGAACCCCTGTGCGGTGAGACAAAGCCTGTGTGGCTATTTGTTTGGACATTTACTAAACCAGGGACTTAGGGACTAGGACAGCACCAGGCTGATCCCAGTTGTTAGTTAGGGAAACCTGCATGTTTAGTCAGAGGTCAAGCTGACCAGGATTTATTTTGTTTATGTTTCTTTTTGCTTTGCTGTGTTTTTGTCACTGTAAATAGAGAAATAAACCGCACCTTTTGATCTTGAAAACCACAACCTCCGTCTGCTGGGCCTGTTTTTGTGTGGGGAGCCCATCCAGGGGGTCACACACACCCGCTACCGAGCTAACCCCCTCACAGTTGGTGGAGAACCAGTGGCAGTTTTTTTTAAGCCAGCATGGAGGAGATACTGAAACAGCTGGCTCTAGCAAATGCCAATCAACAGCAGACAAATGCAGGTTTGCAAAAGAGCCTTGCAGCTCAACAACAGAGCTTCGCAGCCCAGCAACAAGCCCAGCAGCAATCTGAGGCCCGCTTCATAGACCTGTTGCAGAAGCAAGAGCAGAGACTACAACAACAGATGGAAGCAGTAATGCAGCAACGTCCGCAGACCAGTGAGGAAAGCCGTCCCACTAATACCGCGTCCTTTGGGGTGAGTCGTTTATTGACAAAAATGACTGGAGAAGATGATCCAGAGGTATTTTTGACCACATTTGAAAGGACTGCTGAAAGGGAAAAGTGGCCTAAGGATCAGTGGGCTGGACTGCTGGCTCCTCTGTTAACTGGTGAATCGCAGAAAGCTTACTATGACCTAGAGCCTGACCAAGCAAAAGACTATGTGATGCTAAAAGCTGAAATATTGGCAAGGCTGGGTGTCACCCTGGCTGTCCGGGCTCAGCGTGTGCATAACTGGACTTTCCAGCTTGGAAAACCCCCCAGGTCTCAAATGTATGATCTCATTCACCTGAGCAGGAAGTGGCTACAGCCAGAGACTTTGTCCGCACCGGAGATTGTGGAACGTGTTGTGATGGATCGTTTCTTGAGAGCTCTTCCTACCGCCATTCAAAAGTGGGTAAGCCATGGAGACCCAGAAACGGCCGGTAAACTTGTGGATCGTGTAGAGAGATACTTGGCTGCAGAGAACCTGACGGCCTCTTCCAGAGACTCTCGGACTTTCCACCCTAAGACCAGACCATCCCCAGGGGCGGATAAGATGATTCCAAGGGGTGAGGGTGGAGAGAGTGAAAGGGTGGGAGCTCTGCCCAGGGTTTGGCGAGAACAGCCTGGGAAGTCGGGGGCTCAAGAGGCAGCCAAAAGGATTGTTTGCTACCGCTGCCGGCAAGCGGGACATATTGCAGCAAATTGCCCGGTTGTGGAGGAACCCATGCAATGTGACTTTCTGACGGACAGACGTCAGTCGCTGTGTGCGACAGTCGCATGCACTGCCATTCGGGGAACTGAGAAACATTTATGCAAAATGTGTATTAATGGTAGAAATGTTGTGGTATTACTGGATTCAGGTAGCCTTGTGACCCTGATAAAGGCTGAATTAGTTAAAACAGAGGTCTCTGGGAATAGCAAGGTAGCTGTTATTTGTGTGCATGGGGACACCCGAGAGTATCCAGTGACTACAGTGTGTTTCAAGACCCCCAAAGGTACCCTCTCTCATCCAGTGGGGTTAGTATCTCAATTACCGCATGATGCCATTGTGGGAAGGGATTTTCCGAAGTTCTGGGAACTGTGGGATGATCCTGAGCCCCCCACTGGTGCCCCTATGTACCAGGAAGGTGATATCCAGAACTCCTCTGAGAGTGGTGAGGACTCTCCAGAATTTCCCTTGTCAGGATTGGCAGGCGAGACTCAAGAAACTGGAGAGGAGCCCACCTCCTCAGACGAAAACCTACCGTCTGTGGAGTTTTCTGATCTTGAGGTTCACAGGGAAAATTTTGCCACAGAACAGTTAAAAGACCCCGCCCTAATAAAGGCACGGGAAAACGTAGTGGAAATAGATGGCGAGTTAGTGAACCCAGATAATACCTGCACTTACCCATACTTCAGCGTAGAGAAGGACCTACTGTATCGGGTGGCAAAAAGGGCAGAAGAAACCGTTGAGCAGCTTGTGGTGCCCAAACCTTACAGGAAGTTGGTGTTGGAGTTGGCCCATGGGCACATTCTTGGAGGTCATCTGGGGACAGAGAAAACCCGAGAGAGGGTATTACAGAGATTCTATTGGCCTGGGGTGATGAAGGACATAGAAAATTATTGTTCCTCCTGCCCTGTGTGTCAGAGGTCGGCCCCGATGCCACATTTCCGTAGCCCGCTGGTCCCTCTACCCATCATTGAGGTCCCGTTTGAGAGGATCGCAATGGATTTGGTAGGTCCTATAATCAAGTCCGCTAGGGGGCACCAGTACATATTAGTTATAATGGACTATGCCACCCGTTATCCAGAAGCGATCCCTCTCCGAAATACCTCGGCCAAAACCATAGCCAAAGAGCTATCTCTTGTTTTTAGCCGGGTGGCTAAAAGAACTGCTTACGGACCAAGGTACACCCTTTATGTCCCGGGTTATGAAAGAGCTGTGTAAATTGTTCAAAGTGACGCAATTGCGTACGTCTGTGTATCACCCCCAAACCGATGGGCTGGTTGAAAGATTCAACAAAACCCTAAAACAAATGTTGAAGAAAGTGGTGGATAGAGATGGAAAGGATTGGGACTGTCTACTTCCTTATTTGATGTTTGCTATTAGGGAGGTGCCCCAATCCTCTACGGGATTCTCCCCCTTTGAGTTACTGTATGGGAGACACCCAAGAGGGCTGTTGGATATTGCCAAGGAAACTTGGGAAAGTGAGAGTTCTCCCCACAGGAGTGTGATTGAGCATGTCGCCCTGATGCAAGATCGAATTGCACAGGTAATGCCCATCGTGAAGGAACATTTGGCCCAAGCGCAGTTGGCACAGCAGAGAGTGTACAACCGTGGAGCCAAGACCCGTACCTTTTCCCCGGGGGATAGGATATTGGTATTTGTCCCTACGGTTGAAAGTAAATTCCTTGCCAAATGGCAAGGCCCTTACGAGATAATGGAAAAAGTGAGCGAAGTGAATTACAAGGTCAGACAGCCAGGAAGGCGAAAGCCCGAACAGATCTATCACGTTAATCTGTTGAAAGCCTGGAGGGATAGAGAGTCCCTAGTCGCAGAAACTTGGTCACCAGCTCAAACTGGTTGCGTGATTCCGGAGGTTGGAATAGCAGCCACCTTGTCACAACCCCAACAACAGGAGGTTAAGGAGTTTGTGCTTCGCAACAAGGAGGTGTTCTCTGAGCTGCCGGGACAAACATCTGGGGTAGAGCATGATATTATTACCCCGCCCGGTGAAAGGGTGAAGTTAAAACCCTATCGGATCCCAGAGGCCCGACGGGAGGCAATACGGGAGGAAGTACAGAAAATGCTGAACTTAGGGGTGATAGAGGAGTCCCAAAGTGATTGGTCTAGTCCCATTGTGTTGGTGCCTAAACCGGATGGGAGCTGGCGATTTTGTAACGATTTTCGTCAGTTGAACAAAGTTACAAAATTTGACACCTACCCCATGTCACGTATAGATGAGTTGATCGACCGGCTGGGAACAGCCCGATACATGACGACTCTTGACCTCACAAAAGGGTATTGGCAAATTCCCCTGGCCAAGTCGGCCAAAGAGAAAACCGCATTTGTAACCCCAGACGGGGCGTTCCAATATAAGAGAATGCCGTTCGGGTTACAGAATGCGCCGGCCACATTCCAGCGGAAAATGGACCAGATACTGAGGCCCCATCGGAAGTATGCTGCGGCTTACCTGGATGACGTAATTGTCCATAGCACAGATTGGGCCTCACATCTGCCAAAAGTGCAAGCAGTCCTAGACTCTATCCGGGAAGCGGGGTTTACGGCTAACCCCAAGAAGTGTACCATTGGGCAGGAGGAGGCCAAATATCTTGGGTACACCATTGGCAGGGGAGTAATAAAACCCCAACTCAACAAAGTCGAGGCCATCCAGAGTTGGCCACGTCCCAACAGCAAGAAGCAGGTACGAGCCTTTCTGGGAATCGCGGGTTATTATCGCCGCTTCATTCCCCACTTTGCTTCTAAGGCTGTGCCCCTAACCAACCTGATGAAAGGGAAAGGGTCGGTCATGATTAAATGGACCCCCGAGGCTGAGGCAGCATTCCAATTCTTGAAACAAGCCTTATGTAGCCAGCCAGTGTTGTACTCACCCGACTTCTCTAAAGACTTTGTCGTACAAAGTGATGCGTCAGATGTGGGGTTAGAAGCAGTATTGTCCCAGGTCTGGAACGGGGAAGAGCACCCAGTAATTTACCTCAGCAGGAAGTTGAAGTCCCATGAGGTAAATTACGCCACGGTTGAAAAGGAGTGTTTAGCGGTGAAGTGGGCTCTAGATTCCCTTCGGTACTATCTGCTAGGTAGGCACTTTGACATGGTTACGGATCACGCTCCGTTAAAGTGGATGGCTCAAAACAAGGAGACAAATAGAAGAGTAAATAGGTGGTTCCTGGCCCTACAGGAATTCAACTTCACAGTAAAGCATCGCCCTGGCGTTCAAATGGGGAATGTGGATGCTTTGTCTCGAGTACATGAATGCCTGATTGCTGGTGTTCCAACCCCAAGGTTAAAACAAGAGGGGGGGGGTATGTGACAGCAGGAAGGTAAAGTCACCTGGTTGCATCCAGGGGGGTAGGTATATTTCTCCCAGATTCAGGCTTTATGCCGACTTATACAACTAGGGAGAGAGTTGATGAAGCCCAGCTGAGGCTAGTGGGCTCATGGATGATTCATACCTCTAGGGAGAGTGCTGGGCGTCGTGCAGGCAGGGAGTTGATGAGACCAGCTGAAGCTTGGCAGCTCGTTTAAGGCCTCTATAAAAACTCCCAGCTTCATTAGGTGTTTGCTCATGCCTGGAACCAGACCTGTGTGGACTGTCTAGGGAGAGTGAACCCCTGTGCGGTGAGACAAAGCCTGTGTGGCTATTTGTTTGGACATTTACTAAACCAGGGACTTAGGGACTAGGACAGCACCAGGCTGATCCCAGTTGTTAGTTAGGGAAACCTGCATGTTTAGTCAGAGGTCAAGCTGACCAGGATTTATTTTGTTTATGTTTCTTTTTGCTTTGCTGTGTTTTTGTCACTGTAAATAGAGAAATAAACCGCACCTTTTGATCTTGAAAACCACAACCTCCGTCTGCTGGGCCTGTTTTTGTGTGGGGAGCCCATCCAGGGGGTCACACACACCCGCTACCGAGCTAACCCCCTCACAACGCCTACAACAGCTCCAACAGTGATGCCACTGGATACTCTCCGTACAGATTGATGTTTGGGCGAGAGGCTCGGCTACCGGTGTACCTGGCCTTTGGCACGTCACTGGATCACGCTTCAGCAACATCCCACAAGGGGTATGTGGATCAGCTATGGAAGAGTCTGGAAATGGCCTATAAAAAGGCTCAAGCTACATCTGACCAAAGGGGATTGAGGAATAAAAGAAACTTCGACCTCAAAGTCAGAATAGAGGACTTGCAGCCAGGGGATAGAGTACTATTGAGGAATCTGGGTATCCCTGGAAAACGCAAGTTGGCCGACCGATGGAGATCCCAGCCGTACATCATCTGCAAACAGCTGCCAGGCCTTCCAGTATATCAAGTCAGGCCAGAGGGGAGTGTAGGCCCATTAAAGACTTGGCATAGTTACCCCTTTTCGAAGCAGTTCGCCTACCTCCCGCTTCTGATTCACAAGAGCACCCTTCAAACTCTGAAAGATCCAGACCAGTTACCAGATCTCAATCAACACTTCTAGATGAGGGAGATACAGACCTGGAGGAGAGGGATCCTGAGGATGAGGAGATGGAGCTTGATTGGTTGTGGTCATCTCCAGCGCCAGAACCCATGACCACACTCTGTCCCTAGTTGAAACAGCTGACAGTGGAGTTCTTCACGCATGCAAATAGAAGACCCTGATGAGGCTTCATTGTTTCCTGCAAATGAACTAGATGTTTCTGAAATTATGGAGCCTAGCATGTCTGAACAAGAAGGGAGAGCAACTGAAGAACTAGCAGAATCTATTACCCTTGATACTCTGACACCCAAGGAGAAGAGAGAAAGAAGAGTCATTCACCCTCCAAAGAGACTGACTTATGATCAAATGGGTGAATACTCTGAAGAAGCCGTCCTCACCTCAAGAAGGACAGTTGCTATGCCTGGTCCTTCCACTGTAAATTTGGTGGAGGGCAACCCTAGCTCACCCCTTGGCACAGCTGGTCAGGCCGTACCAGTTAAGGAGGCCTGTAGGCAGGATAACCTCCCTTCTGAAGTTTGGTGGGGCGTTCCTCTGCCTGGTTCTTTTGTGCATGTAAATTGCATTTCACATGTATATGCTAACTAAGTTTTTCTTTCCCTATGAAAATGCAAATGTCTTTGGGGACCAATGATTTTAAGTGGGGGGAGTGTGTAGCGGGGTGTCACTTTATAGTATGTTAAAGACTGTTGTTATCTTGAGAATTGACCCCAGCTCCCTTCCGGAGTCTCCTTAAGATATTACAGTGACTGTTGGTTAACTGTATGGAACGGTGCATTGTGGAACTTGTGGTACAGGGAGAAAGGGACTTCATTGCCATGGGTATCAAATAGACTATGGTACCCACAGCCAGCTGTACTCCCAAAGTGCATTGCATCTTCGCACAGCTAACTGGGGGAGGTTACTTAAAGCAAGGGAGGAGCTACGCTTGGCCTCTCTGGACCTCACCCTCGATCAAGCAGGAAGCCTGTGTTGAGGCCTGCTACCAGAGCATATAGGCCTGAAGCCTAGGCCTACAGCTATCGAGTAGGATCACTCAGCCTAAGGAGGGATCCTCTCTCGTGTGTTCAGCTCTCGCTTCTCAGAGACCGGAGTCATCCATCTACCGACATCCAGTGCGGCTGTGTGAGGGTGGGAGAAAAAGAAACCCTGGACTGCCGCACTCTGTATAGACAGTTATTTATTCCAAAATTTCAGGTAAAAAATCCAAATTCAAAATAAATCCATAAATCCAAAACAACAAATGCAGATAGTGTGCATGCAGGGAAGGGTGGCTAACGCGTTTCACGTCACGAATTGACGCTTACTCAGCTATGAGTAAGCGTCAATTCGTGACGTGAAACGCGTTAGCCACCCTTCCCTGCATGCACACTATCTGCATTTGTTGTTTTGGATTTATGGATTTATTTTGAATTTGGATTTTTTACCTGAAATTTTGGAATAAATAACTGTCTATACAGAGTGCGGCAGTCCAGGGTTTCTTTTTCTCCCATGCATCAGTGCAGAGCCAGCACCTGTGTGAGTGACCGGGCGGAAGCAGCTATTTGGTGAATTCTCAAGCTTTTGAGCGGTACGTTTTTCCTTTCCGCGGCTGTGTGAGGAACCGGAGACTGCAAGTTGCGGAGAGACAGCGGATCGGGACACCGACAGCGGAGCGTACCGGAGAGACAAGGCCTATTTTGGGTGAGAGGGCACCTGCCTGGATTTCATTAACTGCTGTGTAGGCCTGTGACTTACTGAAGGCCCGCCATTGTTATAGTGGTGCGCCACACAGAAGGCCAGTGAGCATCTCGTGGTGCCGCATGGTTTAAAGTTGGTGTTCGCACCGTCAGAAAGTTTCACATCCATAAACATTGTGGAAGTTCAGTTTGCTTTCTTTTAATTACCCTGTGGATTACAAATGTTATGTGCACCAACGTTTGCTAGCGAAGACTCCTACTATTGAAGGAACTGTACACTGAAGTTGGTCAGGCCTGCCTAGAACTGTTAGTGACAGGACATGGATGTAACATTGCCCATTAGGGGGAGCTCGCGAGCATAGGTAGTTTGCTTACGAAGGAAGTGTGCATTATTGTGGTGTTTGCTATTGACATATATAAATATATAATTGACTTTGCAGGGCCCTGCATTAGTCAACTGCAATACTGTTTAACTCTGCTATCTTTTTTATTATTGAGTAAACGTGATCTTTGGTTAAGCAGAATACTGTGTGGAGTTCTCTGTTACCCTGCTGGACGAGTGGTTATACCAGGTAACAATTTTATGTGCCATTATACTTTTGTGTGGTATTATTGCGTTCCCAGCCATCAGTGGGTTCACAATTACAATATACAATACACCAGAAGATGCAATTTGTTGCGAAACGCGTCGGGAGACTCCATTGCTGCCATTGATAGTATTTGACAAGCGCTTGTTTCACCATCTTAATGTAAGTGTACCTATCTACATTAAATTTCATTTGAAAACAGTATTATGCTATGTGCCCTTCTCTTTTCCTTTACACTGCCATTGGTTTGCATCCCGGTTTACCATCATTGGGTCACCATCTTCCAAGCTTCCACCTACCCTCCCATTTTGCTTGTTGTGGGTGTGTTTTTTTGTGGATTCATCAACAGAGGATTAATTCTTTACAGTGATATACACTCAAAGCTCGATTTGACCCTCTAGACGTATGTCTCTTAGGGTCCACAGATTCTGGTAAGCCTCTTCTTTATCGGTGGTGGTCATCTTCACCTTGTCAAGATTTTGGGATTATCACATATTTGTCAAGAATTGGTTTTGATTTCATATCATCAGAGACTTTTCTTCATTAGATTTTTATATGGACTATTGTCATTTGACTTTTCAGATTCAGTATCACTTTCAATCACTGGGTGTGGCATATACTCACTAGCGCTACAATTTATTTGTTATTGGGTTCACAATTACAGTATAGACCAGTTTTGCCAAGGGAGGGTTTGAGCCAAATTCTTGGGGTTGATAGTTAGGGTACAGGCCCAAAACAAAAAACTTTTAAAAGTTCCACCGCGGGACATTCATTTTTGTTCCCTGACACCGAAGTGCCGCGGGACGGGTTATTTTGTTTTCGGTCCTCCCATCACAGTTGTTGAGCGGGGGGGTGGGGGGGGGGGTGGTGGTTTGTAGGTGCTGCCGCGGGACGGGTTTTTTTCCGTTAATCTCATCACAGTTCCTGGTGAACACGGTTGTGGAGCGGGAGGGGGTTCTGCCGCGGGTGGCCGCCGATCGCGCGGGGGGGTGCGTCTTACCTCCCTCCCAACGCTTCATCCACTGGCTCCTCTTCCTCCGATTCCTGCTGTGCGGGAAAATTAACGCACTCGCGGGACTGCGGGAAAGAAGTGTCAATGCGGGAAAAACCTGCAGAATCCGTGCATGTTGGGAGGTATGGGGTAGTGCTACATAAAGTAGTGAGTATACAGCTTGTATAACAGTGTACATTTGCTTTCCCCTCAAAATAACTAAACACAGCCATTAATGTCTAAACCGCTGGCAACAAAAGTGAGTACACCCCTAAGTGAAAATGTCCAAATTGTGCCCAAAGTGTCAATATTTTGTGTGGCCACCATTATTTTCCAGCACTGCCTTAACCCTCTTGGGCATGGAGTTCACCAGAGCTTCACAGGTTGCCACTGGAGTCCTCTTCCACTCCTCCATGACGACATCACAGAGCTGGTGGATGTTAGAGACCTTGCACTCTTCCACCTTCCGTTTGAGGATGCCCTACAGATGATCAATAGGATTTAGGTCTGGAGACATGCTTGGCCAGTCCATCACCTTTACCCTCAGCTTCTTTAGCAAGGCAGTGGTCGTCTTGGCATTCATGGTTCCCCCAATGAACTGTAGCTCCCCAGTGCCGGCAGCACTCATGCAGCCACAGCCACAGACCATGACACTCCCACCACCATGCTTGACTGTAGGTAAGACACACTTGTCTTTGTACTCCTCACCTGGTTGCCGTCACACACGCTTGACACCATCTGAACCAAATAAGTTTATCTTGGTCTCATCAGACCACAGAACATGGTTCCAGTAATCCATGTCCTTAGTCTGCTTGTCTTTATCAAACTGTTTGCAGGCTTTCTTGTGCATCATCTTTAGAAGAGGTTTACTTCTGGAATGACAGCCATGCAGACCAATTTGATGCAGTGTGCGGCGTATGGTCTGAGCACTGACAGGCTGACCCCCCACCCTTTCAACCTCTGCAGCAATGCAGGCAGCACTCATATGTCTATTTCCTAAAGACAACCTCTGGATATGATGCTAAGCACCTGCACTCAACTTTTTTGGTCGATCATGGCGTGGCCTGTTCTGAGTGGAACCTGTCCTGTTAACTGCTGTATGGTCTTGGCCACCGTGCTGCAGCTCAGTTTCAGGGTCTTGACATTCTTCTTATAGCCTAGGCCAGGGGTGCCCAACCAGTGGCCCGGGGGCCACATGTGGCCTGCGGAGCCCTTTGATGTGGCCCGCGACCTCCTGCTCTGGGATGGCGGGTTGGCAAGCCAAGATTGCAGGTTGTCTACCCGCCATGCCAGAGCATCATTGTTGTGAATGAAGCCAGCAGTAGAGGAAACAAGCAGCTGCAGAGCGGAGCCACATAAGCCAATGCTTTCTGTATAGCACCGGCTCCTGTCATAGGTGGAGTGATACCAAATCCACTCTGCCTGGGACAGCAAGTTTATTACTAAAATCACAGTGTATATATGGACATATCTGTTCTGCAGTGGTTACTGGGCTGCTTTTAAACTGATCCCCAGGTGTAGCGCAGTGTACCTGCGGCTTACCTGCACTGAGCCATAGACTTCTGGTTTTACCTGTGGGTTTGGTGCACCTGCAGGATATAATAGAATTCTATTTATGTTATTTTTGATTATGATACTTTTGTTACTGTGGTCCATGTGGACCAGTTTCCCTGACATAAATAAAAAAAATAAATAGAATTCTATGGCAAAGTACAGCTAACCTGCAGGAAAGCCACAGGTGCACTGCGCTGCATCCACGGTGTGGGTAGACCGCAGACCATCAGTGTAAAAGTAGCCTTAGGCCCCTTTAACATGATATGTCTGACCCAATCGGACCCTTCATTCACCTCTATGGAGCAGCAGATGTAAACAGACTTGTGTCCGTTTACACCTGCCTCCTTCCAATCTGATCTGCTAAAAAAACAAGTGGATCCGTCCCCTTCAATTTGATCAGATGAGAGGGCCCATACAGTAGAGTGGGCTGTGTATGTGTCCGCTTTGCATACGCAGAGTGGACGCAGAACTGTCAACTGCTCATTGTGGCCCGCGACTGGTTACTAAGTCTCTTAAGTGGCCCTCGCTCTTCAAAAGGTTGGGCACCCCTGGCCTAGGCCATCTTAATGTAGAGTAACAATGCTTTTTTTCAGATCCTCAGAGAGTTCTTTGCCATGAGGTGCCATGTTGAACTTCCAGTAACCAGTATGAGAGAGTGAGAGCGATGACACCAAATTTAACACACCTGCTTTCCATTCACACCTGAGACCTTGTAACACTAAGAGTCACATGACACCATGCAGGGAGGGAAAATGGCTAATTGGGCACAATTTGGACATTTTCACTTATGGGTGTACTCACTTTTGTTGCCAACGGTTTAGACATTAATGGCTGTGTGTTGAGTTTTTTGAGGGGACAGCACATTTACACTGTTATACAAGCTGTACACTCACTACTTGTATTGTCACATGAAAAGATATAATAAAATATTTACATAAATGTGAGATGTGTACTCACTTTTGTGAGATACTGTGTGTACAGTCAGGTCCATAAATATTGGGACATCGACACAATTCTAATCTTTTTGGCTCTATACACCACCACAATTTGAATTTGAAATGAAATTAAACAAACAAGATGTGCTTTAACTGCAGACTTTCAGCTTTAATTTGAGGGTATTTACATCCAAATCAGGTGAACGGTGTAGGAATTACAACAATTTGTATATGTGCCTCCCATTTTTAAGGGACCAAAAGTAATGGGACAATTGGCTGCTCAGCTGCTCCATGGCCAGGTGTGTGTTATTTCCTCATTATCCCATTTACAAGGAGCAGATAAAAGGTCCAGAGTTCATTTCAAGTGTACTATTTGCATTTGGAATCTGTTGCTGTCAACTCTCAATATGAGATCCAAAGAGCTGTCACTATCAGTGAAGCAAGCCATCATTAGGCTGAAAAAACAAAACAAACCCATCAGAGAGATAGCAAAAACATTAGGTGTGGCCAAATCAACTGTTTGGAACATCCTTAAAAAGAAAGAACGCACCGGTGAGCTCAGCAACACCAAAAGACCCGGATAACCACGGAAAACAACTGTGGTGGATGACCGAAGAATTCTTTCCCTGGTGAAGAAAACACCCTTCACAACAGTTGGCCAGATCAAGAACACTCTCCAGGAGGTAGGTGTATGTGTGTCAAAGTCAACAATCAAGAGAAGACTTCACCAGAGTGAATACCGAGGGTTTACCACAAGATGTAAACCATTGGTGAGCCTCAAAAACAGGAAGGCCAGATTAGAGTTTGCCAAACAACATATAAAAAAGCCTTTACAGTTCTGGAACAACATCCTATGGACAGATGAGACCAAGATCAACTTGTACCAGAGTGATGGGAAGAGAAGAGTATGGAGAAGGAAAGGAACTGCTCATGATCCAAAGCATACCACCTCATCAGTAAAGCATGGTGGTGGTAGTGTCATGGCGTGGGCATGTATGGCTGCCAATGGAACTGGTTCTCTTGTATTTATTGATGATGTGACTGCTGACAAAAGCAGCAGGATGAATTCTGAAGTGTTTCCGGCAATATTATCTTCTCATATTCAGCCAAATGCTTCAGAACTCATTGGACGTCGCTTCACAGTGCAGATGGACAATGACCCGAAGCATACTGCGAAAGCAACCAAAGAGTTTTTTAAGGGAAAGAAGTGGAATGTTATGCAATGGCCAAGTCAATCACCTGACCTGAATCTGATTGAGCATGCATTTCACTTGCTGAAGACAAAACTGAAGGGAAAATGCCCCAAAAACAAGCAGAAACTGAGGACAGTTTCAGTAGAGGCCTGGCAGAGCATCACCAGGGATGAAACCCAGCGTCTGGTGATGTCTATGCGTTCCAGACTTCAGGCTGTAATTGACTGCAAAGGATTTGCAACCAAGTATTAAAAAGTAAAAGTTTGATTTATGATTGTTAATCTGTCCCATTACTTTTGTTCCCTTAAAAAGTGGGAGGCACATATACAAACTGTTGTAATTCCTACACCGTTCACCTGATTTGGATGTAAATACCCTCAAATTAAAGCTGAAAGTCTGCAGTTAAACATCTCGTTCGTTTAATTTCAAATCCATTGTGGTGGTGTATAGAGCCAAAAAGATTAGAATTGTTTCGATGTCCCAATATTTATGGACCTGACTATATAAATATATATATACATATACATATACGTATATATATATATATATATATATATATATATATATATATATACACACATATACAATGTAGCGCCCACCCCAAAAGGTTGGGACGCTATTTAAATTTAGAGGGATGTCTGAGCCAGTAGTTGGGCTCAGACGGTTGAATTGCATTTAATTTTACCTTTGCTCCAGCTGTGGTTTGCCCGATAGTATTTTCCCTTATTGCCTGTAGGTGGCGTTACCACCTCAGGCACCTGTTGGAACACGGGCAAACCATGGTGTATTGAGTGGCCCTTCTCAGCAGCGGTACAGTGGGAATGGTCAACCCGGCTGGGAGGGGATACTTAAGGGGCAGACGCCATTGATTGGGGTCCATTCTCACCCCACAGCTCTCCAGGCGCGAAGCATGTGTGTGTGGTCTTGGTCACGGGGCAACGTTGGCAACGTTGGCCCGAGGCTGCATCACTATCTAGTAGGCCCAGCTAGTTTGGCTGTGGCCTACATTCGGAGAAGGGATTCCCAGCTGACTGTCCAAATGGGGAGGAAGCTATCTTGGTGAAGGAGACCAGGGAAGGATCTGTCCTGGAGGAGATCGGCAAAGTGCTGCTGTTTCGGGTGAGGCTTGGTGACTTTGTCAAGGAGGGATCCGCTATACTACAAGCCCTGCAGTTCGCTGGATTGGCTTAAAGGCCCTTTAACTGTGTGGCTGGAAGTTTGGGACTTTAAAATCCTGTGGCAGAGGATTCCTGGACTATACGTTTACTCAACTTCAAAAGGTCTGTGGCAGAGACTTTGTACACTTCAAAAGGTCTGTGGCAGAGACCTACTTCATCATGGGCAGTCTGTGGCAGAGATTTCCCCGTTGCTGGTTCGTGTGTCATCCCGGCTGCTAGGCCATGTGAGAGGGGACTATCCGGGTGACCAATACCCACTCTAACATTGAGAGTGGTGAGTGACTTTGAACTTATACATTTGTCAAATTTAGTGGCAAGTGCCTGAACCTTCCCCTACTCCTCTATACCTTCTACTACTCAAAGTTTACTGCATAAGAAAAATAAAGCCTAACTGTTTGAGGTTTTACATCGGTGTGGACATTGCATTACTACAGACTTTCCTACCCGGACATCGCAGCTGAAGAGGTAACGTGCAAAACCCAAAACTAACCAGCGGCCCTCTAGGGGGTATTGCTACAATAATTTTAAAGTAGAACTATAGGCAACACTTTTTTTCTTCCACTTTGGATAGAGTAAGGGAGGGTTATAACCCCTGTCAGAATTTTTTTTCCCCCTGTGTCCCATTGGGAAGACATCCCTTAACTTCCTGTCCCATAGCCAAACAGGAAGTCAGAGGAAATCCCTACAAATTAAGGGAATTTCTTAGGGACCCCCAGGTCCCCATTAAAAGATTTCCTCTCTATAACTTTTCTGGGAACAACCCAACATTCTGGATTTTCTTTTACTTTCACTTTCAATGGTAATGGTGAACAGGACAAATACAGAGGGTGAATCTCCCCAACAGGGGCACAGACAGCAATAAAAACTGACAGGGGTTCTAATCAGTGGCGTATCCAGGGTATGGCACTCCATGGCAAGTGCCATGGGCGCCCTGGGGGGGGGGGGCGCCCAAATAAACTTAACGAAAAAAAAAATTCCCACCCGCACCTGTCCTCCTGCGGGCCGCCTCCCGCACTATAGCCCCCGGCGGCGACACGGCACTGCACTCTTACTTGGCTGGATCTGGATGGCAGTGTTATGGAGAGTGACAGGCGCGGGCGCCCCTATGCTTACAGATGAGTGGGACCGTCCACTGCATCTCCAGACCGTCATTCGGCTAACTGGCGGGGAGGCGGAGCTTTCCTCCTCTGTGCTGGTGGACTGGGCGGGGGGATGGGTGGAGATTTCCCCCCAGGAAGCCTACCTTATTGATAAAACGGCCGCGCTGCCTTAGCCTGTGTTTACTTTTTTTTTTTTTTCTGTCTGTGGCTGTGCAGTGCAGCGGTACTAGTTGCAAGTATTGTAAATGTGTATGCGGGGGTGGCGGGGCCGAGGGCGGGGGCGGGGGTAGTACGGAGCGGCCTCCTCCATTAGCAGCCGACATATTCGACTGACGGAGGCGGAGCCTATAGCTCCGCCCACCCTCTCCGTGCGACTGTGGTCCACTGCATCCTCTCTTGGGGAGGGGTCTGTCTGATGACAGGAGGAGAAGGAGAGAGAGAAGCACGAGGAGAACCCCTGGCAAGGACAGAAGGTAAAATGTAATAAATTACTCTTATGATGATACACAGTCAGATCATGATTTTGCAATAAAGTGATCCATGCTGCAAACTCAACAGTCTCCCTTCAGTGAAAGTTCATGTTTTGCAAACTTTGCAGTACATGAACTTTCACTGAAGGTGGACTGTTTAATGAGTTTGCAGCATGAATCACTTTATTGCAAAATCATGATCTGTATATTAATGAACTTTCAATGAATGTTGTCTGTTTAACGAGTTTGCATTGAGTTCAGCATGTGCAAAGTGTTCCATGTATGCTGAAATCAATGCAAACTCATTAAGGAGGTTGAGGCTGCACTCATTGCCACTGATTAGGCGGCACTCTAAGGCTACTTTCACACTGAGGCATCAGCGGTAAAGCACTGCTATATTTAGCGGCGCTTTACTGTCGTTTTTGTGGCACTATTTGGCTGCTAGCAGGGTTTAACCCCCGCTAGCGGCCAAAAAAGGGTTAAAACCGCCCGCAAAGCGCCGATGCAGTGGCTCTTTGTTGGCGGCTCGGCAGCGCTGCCCATTGATTCCAATGGGCAGGGGCGCTGTAGGAGCGGTGTATACACCGCTCCTACAGCGCCTCAAAGATGCGGCTTGCAGGACTTTTTTTACCGTCCTGCCAGTGCACCGCTCCAGTGTGAAAGCCTTCGGGCTTTCACACTGGAGTGAAAGGAGAGGCTCTTTCAGGGCACTTTGCAGGCGCTATTTTTAGCACTATAGCACCTGCAAAGCGCCTCAGTGTGAAAGTAGCCTTAAGCTGCACTGATATGCTACACTGATGGGCACTGATGAGGCCGCACTGTTGGCCACTGATAAGCTGCACTGGTGAGGCTGCATTGTCGGGCACTGGTGAGGCTGTGCTGATGGGTACTGGCGAGACTGCACTAATGGGCACTGGTGAGGCTGCATTGATGGGTACCAATGAGGCTGCATTGATGGGCATTGGTGAGGCTGCATTGATGGGCATTGGTGAGGCTGCATTGATGGGCACTGGTGAGGCTGCATTGATGGGCACTCATGAGGCTGCATTGATGGGCACTGGTGAAGCTGCATTGATGGGCACTGATCAGCCTGCGTTGATGGGCACTGATCAGCCTGTGTTGATGGGCACTGATCAGTCTGCACCGATGGGCACTGTCTGCACTGGTGAGGCTGCATTGATGGGCTCTGATAAGGCTGCACTGATCAGGCTGCACTGATGGGCACTGATCAGGCTGCACTGATGGGCACTGTCTGCACTGGTGAGGCTGCACTGATGGGCACTGTCTGCACTGGTGAGGCTGCACTGATGGGCACTGTCTGCACTGATCAGGCTGCACTGATGGGCACTGTCTGCACTGGTGAGGCTACGTTAATGGGCACTGATCAGGCTGCATTGATGGTTCAATGGGCCACTTGACTGGACTTGCCCCCTAGGCCTAAGGCTGCCAGCCCTCTCCTGGAGCCTGCTTCCATCTTCTCCCCGAGCGCGTCGGTGACGTCACGTGAGGTGAGGTCGCCGTCGCTGAGGAGGATCCCTTGATTGATTGCCGAGCTCCAGCACGTGTACATCTCCTGAGCCATGGGCCTCTGCTACAGCCTCCGACCATGGCTGTTCGGTGATTCTAGCGGCTCCATCTCCAACGCCCCCACCAACTCGGACACCGAGCAGCCCCCTGGAGCTGTTAGTGCCTATGAGAGCCAGGGACCTGAGGATCACAGCAGCAGCTCAGGGGGGGGGGCTCTGTAAACCGACTAGAGAGGGGAAAGTTCCAGACGGGCTGCTTCTACTACTGCAGAACTGGGGAGATAGCACCAGCGGCACTGGGGACAGCAATAAGCAGCAGCACAAGCCCAGCAAGGGCCAGCAGGTGCACCATCAACAGCAACATTCTCTGCAGAAGGGATGGGACAAACTCTGACTGGAGGAGAAGGAGGCCAAGAAAGTCAGCAAGAGCATAGATCGGGTACTGAAGGAGCAGAAGAGGGAGTACAAGCAGACCCATAGACTGCTCCTCCTAGGTAAGTGCCTCTCCTTCCATTTCTACACTAACATGGGGGATAGGTGGCCGGCCATGCCTGCTGACACTGCCTGTCTGCTTTATGTTGTCCTTGACATTTTATGGTTGGCCTGCATCCTGGGCATGCCTCTGGACTCTACATGCTCTATATATATATATATATATATATATATATATATATATATATATGGCTTCACTCCTGCCCAGCACACTAGCTGCATGGAGTTTGCATGTTCTCCCTGTGGGGTTCCTCTCCCACTCCAAACACATGCAGGTAGGTGAATTGTACCCTGTGTACAGACTGGCAGTGTACATGGCTGATCACATTCTACACTGACCCTACAATCCTAGAGGACCCTACACATATCTATGTATACTTCCATTCAGTCCTGTCCAGCTCTTGGCAGATTTTGGGCCAGAGATCATCTTAAATCATTTTTCGGACATGGGGGTGGCATGCAGAATGTGATTGGCCATATACATTGCCACTTCATACAGACAGGTGACCATCACCTACCAACATGGCTTTGGAATGTGCCAGGAAACTGGAGTACCTGGAGGATGCCCACACAAAGAGAACATGAAAACTCCATGCAGATAGCTTCCTGGCCCAGATTCAAACCAAGTGAGGCAAGTGCCTACCACTAACCTACTGTTCTCCCTATATAACTGTATATACTGACAGCATTATCTGAAAGTAGGGTTTCAAATGTTTTAAAAGGGACGCATTTTCAGTGCTTGCCATAGGCGCCATTTTCGCTAGATACGCCTCTGGTTCTAATCCCTCTCCACTATCCAAAACCAAAAAAACTTTTGCCTTTAGGTATACTTCAAGCTATTTGGAAAATAGTATCTATCTAATTGTAACAGTGGGGACTTCTTTGTGCTGGGATCATCTGTTGCTTTAGTCCTCTGCGGCAGAGGTACTGTCTGACAAAGAGTCTCACAAATCCTTGAGGGATTAATTTGTTCCTGAGGAGCCTCAGTCAACTGATTTAGCTGCCAAGATACCATATCCACGTTGGCTTTAATTGATGCTGCCCAAGCTACCTTTAGGCTGGGTTCACACTTTTGCGAATTGGATTCGGTTTTCTCCACATCCAATTCGCATGACTGGAGAGTGTGACCCACTCTCATAGGAGCGGGTTCACACATCTCCGGTGCGGCCGTGGAGCACATTGCACAGGGGTCTTTTGCATCTTTGGTTCCATTTCAGGTCCGAATTCAGTCAAAAATTCAGGCCTGATTCGTCCCTGAAACTGAGAACAGGGACGCACTGGACCCCTGCTGTGAGCCGCATCCATTTTAAGTGTGAACCCAGCCTTAAAATGGAACAGCCTATTGTTTTGACTCTGTTACCAGTCTAGCTTACTCCTTACTTTAACCTGTTCTGTACATAGACAGGAACACTTTTATTAAAGTATTTACTCCTCCCAAATGCTTTTTTAGACAAACATCTGTTTGATGAGAATCTTTTTAAGTAGTGGGCTGATCCCACTGGGCATTGGTGATATCCTGTCTTATTGAAACGTTGGTTGTACCTATTGAGGAAGCTTTATAATGACACCAATGAGAAACATTTAGAAGCCCTTTGCAAATTCTTGTTTATGCAAGTACTCCGTGCTATGTAACCTGCCATCGCTGTGTTGTCAATCTATTAAACCAAAGTAGAATGGACTACGCTAATGTCAGGATCCTGCTACAGTCCTCACTTATCCTTTAATCGAAGAATGCTTAGAGCTTTTGCCTTCAGCCCTACATTATTGCATTGATGGCTTAGTTAATGTTATCCATCTTTTGTCCTGAATGAGTCTCCTGCCTGTGAATATAAGGGGATCTCTTTAGTTTAAATGTATGTCTGCAAAACAGCAATGTAGAAAACCCTTGCTGTGCATGACTTTTGATGATGAACTTTGCTTTGGTGCTTCATTGGATAATTTCATAAAGGAAGTTACTGGTGATAAAGAGCACTCATTTTCCTGAGCATAAGAAGCCTAAGCATCAAATAGCAAATCTTTCCCTCCTCTGAAGCTGAAAATATTTCCTTTTGTTTCTCCCATTCAGGAGCCAAACCTCAGGCAAGGGCCTGGTACAGCTGTAAGCCTTGGGCAGGGCCGGCGCTACCTATAGGCAAGGTAGGCACCGGCCTAGAGCGCCATCAGTCAGGGGTGCCGCGGCAGCAGGGGTGGACTGGGGGCAGGGTGGCAATTTCCTCCGCTCTGAGGCTCTGTAAAAAGGCCACCCGCTGCCCTCAATATAGGACATGCGGTACTTATACTTGCCGCGGGTTGCTCACACACAGAGTCAGACTGACACTCATGAAGTGCTGAGGCGCTGCAGGGGCTCGGTTACCCACGAGACCCAGAAAACAGGGGCAGAGCCTGCGAGGTGTGCATTTCCACTGGGCGAGACTCGAGGAAGGGGTGTGGCCAGCCTCGTTCCCAGCCCGCCTTCTTCTCTGGTGCATGCGTGAGGCGAAGCTCTGCAGACTGAGAGAGAGCGAGAGCACCAAGGAGGTTACCTGGTAAGTTAGTTCTGTATTGGCAGGATATATGGGAGTGCACAGTGGGAATCCATCATATTTTAGCAGTTGCTGCGGATCTGCTGGCTGATTGCTAATTTATACATAAGCCCAAATGTTGCTAACCTGTAATGCTCAAACTAAAAATCAATATACTACCCTAGTTTGTCTATATACTACCCTAACCTGTCAATATACTACCATAGCCTGTCCATTTACTATCCTAGCCTGTCTATATACTACTCTAGCCTGTCTATATACTACCCTGTCCTGTCCAAATACTACCCTAGCCTGTCTATACACTACCCTAGCTTGTCCATATACTACCCTAGCCTGTCCATATACTACCCTAGCCTGTCCATATACTACCCAAGCAGCTCTATATACTACCCTGACCTGTCCATATATGACCCTAGCCTGTCCATATAATACCCAGGCCTTTCTATATACTACCCTGGCCTGTCCATATACTACCCCAGCCTGTCTATATACTACCCTGGTCTGTCCATATACTACCCTAGCCTGTCTATATACTACCATAGCCTGTCCTTATACTACCCTAGCCTGTCTATATACTACCCTAGCCTGTCTATTTGCTACCCTAGTCTGTCCATTTACTACCCTAGACTGTCCATATACTACCCTAGCCTGTCTATATACTACCCTAGTCTGTCCATTTACTACCCTAGCCTGTCTATTTACTACCCTAGCCTATCCATATACTACCCTAGCCTGTCTATATACTACCCTACCCTGTCCATATACTACCCTAGCCTGTCTATATACTACCCTAGCCTGTCTATTTTCTACCCTAGCCTGTCTATATACTACCATACCCTGTCCATATACTACCCTAGCCTGTCTATATACTACCCTAGCCTGTCTATATACTAGCCTAGCCTGTCTATTTGCTACCCTAGCCTGTCCATGTGCTACCCTAGCCTGTCCATATACTACCCTAGCCTGTCTATATACTACCCTAGCCTGTCCATATACTCCCCTAGCCTGTCCATATACCTGCAGACCACAGCTAGTATGAGGAAGCAAGCCGGTTCTGCCACCATTTGTCTTCAAGCTGGGACCAAAGGGCCTGCAGACTATGACTGAAGAAATAGGTGGAGAGGCGCCACAAAAATCTCCACCCTCGCCACCTCAACCGTATACATGGTCAGGGCAAAGGGTTTGGAGTCAGGGGCAGAGCCGGGAGGGGGGGCAAAATCAGGTTTTGCCTAGGGTTTCTAAAATCCTTGCACCAGCCCTGACCTTGAGCCTCTAAATCCACCAACCCTACAGGCAAGGCATTTCTTTCCAAAGACAGCATCTCAAATGCCTAAGAATGGGAGATAGTTTTAACAGGTCACAAGCTAGAGTTTTGCTCTCTGCCTCCACTCAGCTTCATGTTGTCCAACATGGCTGTTTCTGTGCTTAGACTAGCAGACCTCTATTCTTCAATTACAGACCATTTGAATCAAGGAGTGACTGTTTTGTGCCAATGGTGCAAAGGTTTTAGGCTGTCTACCTTTTCAATGTTCCAAAACCAAGGGGGCATTTGCACCATTTTGAATCTGAAGCCCTTGTCTTCATTTAAGTCCAAAAATTCTGCATGGAGTTCACCAAGCTTGTCGAAACATCCTTCCACTAGGGCTTATAGCCTTCAAGGTGCATGGATCCATGGGGAAAGGTTTCCACACCCAGAAGTGTTTCAGGACCAGTGTCACAGATGAGGGAAACCTGGCATTGATCCCCTGGCCTCCAGGCTCAACAACAAATAACAGGTTTGCCTCCAAATGCACAGATCCTCTGGTGGAAGAAGTGGATGCCCTGGTGACTTTGTGTTATAAGTAAAGCCTGATCTGTGCTTTTCCTTCTCTAAAAAACCTTTCCTTGACTACTTTAAACAAAAAATAATCACGCTAGTCAAAAATAATAAATTTGAGAAGGAATATAATACATTCAGTACATAAATGACATCCATATTGCAAATAAATGAAAATTATATAAATTCGTTCAAAGTTTGTGCAGAAGGATCTTCTATCCTGGGCATCGGTGGCGGGGCTAACTGAAATATGGCATGCAAAGAATCCCACTGTCAAGTGCTTTTTACACCTGTCGCAGACGCATCGCTCTTCGGCCAGGATTAACTTTGCATTTGGCAGTTCGGTAATGATATCATATGTGAAGGACATTGCTTATTTGGCGGGGGGCTTGTCTGATCATAACCCGCTTTCCCTCTCCCTGGCCCTCCCCTTGGGGAAAGGGTTGAGGGGTTGGAAACTCCCGCCTGGTTGGCTGCAAAATGATCGGATAACGATTCACTTTATGGACTCGGTTACGGACTACTGGGCAACAAATCTGGAGTCCGCAGACCCCCGGATAGTCTGGGATGCCTTTAAGGTGGTAATCAGGGGGGAATGTATTTCAACTATTAAGAAGGAAAGGGGGGGAACAGAATGCTGAGGTTCAATTGTTGCAAGATAAGGAGAGGGAATGCACGGACAGCAATGCCAGCAATCCTTCAGGCTCTTCATACACTGCTTTGTTGGAGGCCAGGAGGTTGCTCGCCCTACATTTTTTCACAACTTGGCACATACGGAGGCGAAACACAGGGCAGATTCATTATTTGCGGAGGGGGACAAGAATGGGAAGCTCCGTGCTAGGTTGGTAGCAGACTCTCATCAACTTGCAAGCATCCCAGTTATCAGACGTAGGGACGGAGGACTGGCTAGTGACCCTACTGACATAATGGCTGAGTTCCGACACTGATCGGGAGGTCTTGGAGGCTGAGATCACTAACAAGGAGGTAGTATCAGCGATTTTTGCATTTCCCCCTCATAAGGCCCCGGGCCCTGAAGGGTTTCCAGCGGACTTTTATAAGATATATGCGGACCAGATAGCGCCCAGACTTACAGCATTATTGTCCTACTGTATTCAACAACAGCAATTGCCTACGTCAATGCTTGACGCTTAAATGATTCTACTCCCCAAACCGGGTGAAAAACCCTCTAGACTGTTCGTAGTATAGACTTGTTAAACATGGATTTGAAAATCCTAACGAAAGTTTTGGCAAAGAGACTGGCAGGCATCATTTCCTCCGTGGTGGATATTGACCAGACAGGGTTTATGCCCAGTAAGTCTACAGACACTAATCTGAGATGGCTGTTTACCCACCTGCAGCTCCCTAATTTTTACTCTCCCACTAGAATTGTGGTATCTATTGATATCGAAAAAGCATTCGACTCCATTGACTGGCACTACATGTTGGCAGTATTGGAGAAAATGAGATTTGGCCCAACCTTTCGACGCTGGATCTCACTCCTTTATAATAACCCCAGGACGGCAGTCCGCATTGGCATCCACACTTCCCCATTTTTCCAAATTGGTAGGGGCACTGGGCAGGGATGTCCCCTGTCGCCCTTTTTGTTTGCCCTCATGATGGAACCGCTCACGGTTGCGTTGAGAGCAGCCGGGGAAGTTAAGGTGATTACAGTGGGGACTATTGACGAAGGCCTGGCACTTTATGCAGACGACATGTTGCTGTTTTTGCAAGACCCAAAGGAGTCACTGGAGGCTGCGCTACACATTATGAACGAGTTTTCTCAGTATTCTGGGTTGAAAGTCAATTGGTCTAAATCATCTATTTTACCACTTGATGCTGGGGCCCGGGACATTGCTGGGGCCCATTGAATTGGGTCTCGAGATCACGTATCTAGGGGTCAATATTACGGCGTCTCTCTCCTTCCACTCCCTTGTGGATGAATCCTAAATTGCCTAATTTTTACTCCTTCGAAAATCCCATGGGCTGGGTGACCAGGGGAATTAAACTGCTCAAGGATATCACTATGGATGGGGAATTGCTAACTTTTTACCAGCTTAAAGCCAGACATGACCTACCTAACTCACAATACTTTAGGTATTTTCAGTTGCGTCACGCTTTTCAATCGCAATTTAAAACTGTAACGGCACCCCAAGTATGAAAGGGGTTAACGCCGTTTAGGATATTCCCTCTCTGGACACACATCCACTGCCGATCCTCCACAGTCAGGCGACCGCTTCCCATAGGATTAATCCTTCCAAACATACGAGACGAACGCTCTTGTATCTTTCCAACTAGACTGACAATCTTTAATGACAAACTCCCAGTTTTATACACACAGAGAGGAGGTTCTTACATTCTCCTCAGACAATACACCTCTGACCAGACCTAATTTACATGAGCTAATTAACTACAGTGATGACTCAGACACATGACCTTTAGGCTAGCCTCACTGTCTCCCAATACACATCTGACATCTTAGCAGACACAGGTGGGGGCTGGATGTGGTGACATTAGCATCTAACAGTATGTGTCCCAACATCATGAAGGAGTCACTTTTCAGTTAACCTGTTGAGTTCATAATCAAACAGTAAATAGTTCTTTACAGATATCCTGGGGAATATTGTGGAAAAATATCACTGTCCCATTTTAAAGCAATCCAAGACATATTCTTAATGTCCATTATTTTCTTGCTCACCCTGTGCCCAAAGTGACCCCTGTCACACATCTCCCCTTTCGGCAGGAGACTAACACAGGAGGAGACCCCAGACGGGTTGATTCCGAAGTTAGTCCATAGTTCCATTCCTCTAATGCCTGGACAACCCATCAACATTGCCATTTTGCTTACAGGGTCAGTAGCTGATGGTGCAGTTGTAAGGTTGCGGGACGAATAATGGAATTCAGTTCTGGAACAGTCACTTGCTTTGCTCTCTCAATGGCTCCCAAAACTTGTTGCTAGTGCTCTTGGGAAAGGTAAGGCAAAACCTGGGCGCAAATCCCATTTAACCTTTTTACAATTTCAGCCTGTTTGTGCATTTCAATGTTCAAGCCATGGGACATCTCATAATACATGACGTAGTGTGTTGGCTCTCTGGGATGAGGTTCTTCTGTAGTAGGGTCATGGTAGCGCCACTATCACGTAAGCCATTGGCTACCGTTCCATTAACCCGGACAGTCTGCCTGTGTTGTTGCCAGTTGTCCCGGTTAGCTGCTTGTATTGGATCAGCCTCGTGCAGGATGCCCCAATGTTCTTCCTCCTCAACGCAGTGGGCCGCAGGCATGGGTGTGCGGGGGCTCCCCCTTGCTGGCTGTCTCCATGACTGGGACTGGATGGCTGGATTCAACGGACAGTCTGGCTTTTTGTGCCCTAGCTGTTTAAATCCGAAACACCTGACGGGTTGTGCGTAGTCCTGGGAGTTGAACCTGGGCGGCTGAGGATAAGTGGCCGCTGGGGTTGGTGCTGAAGTTGGGTTAGCGGCTGATAAACTGGGCCGAGATAGTGGATAGCGCTCGCTTCCGCCTGACCTTCGAGAGTCCAGATATTCATCGGCCAAAGTAGCCGGTTGCTGTACAGTCCGTGGTTGCTTATCTCGCACCCAATCCCGTAGAACCGGAGGGGTGTGGTTAAAGAACTGTTCTAAGAGTTCTAGCTGGGTGATGTCCTCTATGGTATGAGCGTGGCTTCCCTGGAACCAGCCCTTAAGGTTTCGCTGCAGACGATGTGCCCACTCCACGTATGTTATGTGGGTTTGTTTCCGGAATTCTCAAAACTTAATCCGGCTGGCTTCGGGTGTAATGGCAAATCGGGCTAGCAGAGCTTCTTTTACCCGGTCATAGTCTTTAGCGTCCTCATCCTCCAGGGCCCGATACGCATCCGCCGCTCTGCCCGTTAAATTACTTGCCAGTAAGGTGACCCAATCTTGGGGCAGTACTTCATGTATCTGGCATAGTCTCTCAAAGTCCTGCAGGAACGCTTCAATTTCATCCTCTCCTTCCTTAAATAGTTTGAACGCCCGAAAGGGCAACTTACGGACAGGCGCTGCATCTTTAGGCGTTGTCTCCGATTGCCGTATTTCCGCCATTCTCCGCTCATGTTGCCGCTCTAGTTCTCTCTCTTGTCGCTCCAGTTCTCTCTCTTGCCGCTCATCCTGCAGCTGGATATCTTTAATGGCTTCCTGTATGGCGGTCTCTGATGGGTTAGCACCATATAATGCCAACCGTTGTCGAACTCGTTGCTGAAACAAGTCTTCAACTGACCGGGGTCCTGCATCACCATCCCTCTGATCCATCTTGGCTAGCTCCCTGATCAAGGTGGCCTTGTTCTTTGTCCCACCGGTCCCTCCACGGCTCTCAAGTAAGTCTTTCAGCGTGGCTTTCCTGCAGGCTGCATAGCTGGTCATTCACTGTGGTGGTTTGGAGTGTCCCAGTAACTGGAGGGAAAATCCCACCACTGCCAACCAATGTAACGGCACCCCAAGTATGAAAGGGGTTAATGCCGTTTAGGATATTCCCTCTCTGGACACACATCCACTGCCGATCCTCCACAGTCAGACGACCACTTCCCATAGGATTAATCCTTCCAAACAAACGAGACGAACGCTCTTGTATCTTTCCAACTAGACTGACAATCTTTAATGACAAACTCCCAGTTTTATACACACAGAGAGGAGGTTCTTACATTCTCCTCAGACAATACACCTCTGACCAGACCTAATTTACATGAGCTAATTAACTACAGTGATGACTCAGACACATGACCTTTAGGCTAGCCTCGCTGTCTCCCAATACACATCTGACATCTTAGCAGACACAGGTGGGGGCTGGATGTGGTGACATTAGCATCTAACAGTATGTGTCCCAACATCATGAAGGAGTCACTTTTCAGTTAACCTGTTGAGTTCATAATCAAACAGTAAATAGTTCTTTACAGATATCCTGGGGAATATTGTGGAAAAATATCACTGTCCCATTTTAAAGCAATCCAAGACATATTCTTAATGTCCATTATTTTCTTGTTCACCCTGTGCCCAAAGTGACCACTGTCACAAAAACCAGGACCATAGAATCTTTTCCCTCGGACTTGGAGAATTTGCTAACAACGGATGACCTTCCCAAGACGCTCTCCATTTTATACAAGGAATTGTTTAAATCTAGGCCAAAGGCAGTGCTCAAGTGTAGAGAGCGATGGGAGGCTGAAGTCCCAAGCATTCAGGGAGAGGACTGGGATGACATGTGGACACACCCGTTCCGACATCTGGTGGCAGTGAGGGACAGGCTGATTTATTTTAAGTTCTTGCATAGGATTTACTATACGCCAGCTAGGCTGGCGTCTATTTATCCAACGGTGCAGGCAGAATGCTGGAGATGTTATTTTGCTCCAGCGGCTGCAGAGCATATATTTTGGAGCTGCCCTCAGATTAAACAGTTTAACTGTCCAGGTGAGGGTTAGGGTGTGTCTCTTGGGTTTGGTGGAAGAGGTGGTCCCATCTCGGGCTCATAGAACGCTTCTCAACATCCTCTTGTTCTACGGGAGGAAGGCCATTTTGTTGAGGTGGCGTAAACCCGGGGTTCCGGATTTGCGCTTCTGGAAGGGGCTGGTCAATTCTATGATGTCATATTATAAGGCGACCTACTTATCTAGAGGCTGCGGAAAGAAATTTGACAAGGTGTGGCAGGCATGGTATAACTCTGATCTGACTGTAGGTTAACGCCTGCAAGTGGTGTATCTTTGGATCAAGTGGGTATGTTGGATGATTTGGGGCTCTGCCTTTAAATATTAATTAAGTATGCTGTGGGGCAAGATTACAGTATCCGGAAGATCCATGGGTAATTGGGGGTGAGGGAACTGAGTATGGGGGGTGCTGAGGGGGGAGGGAAGGGGGGGTTTGTTGTTATTACCTGATAGTTAGTTAGCACTACTGTCAGTTAGGCAGGACATTTATTGTAATTGTACCTGTACATGTTGGCCATATTGGCCTGTCACTGACTCAGTGTTGTGCTGGGTCGGTTGCTAATGTTTGTTGTATGTGTTGTCAAAAATCAATAAAAATAATTTTTCCAAAAAAAAAAAGTTTGTGCAGAAAGTGCATCCTTATAATTGAGACATATGAAAGTCCAAAAATCATTAAGACAGGTATTCCACCACCAAGTAGTCATGCAGGGCCTCCTGTGACACTCCACACCTCCCCCACCAGATAGTAGAGACCACCTGTCGCTAGGATGGTTAAACAGGCAGGCAGAACAACCTCTGCAGGGTATAAGGGACCAGGAAGCCTCTGGGACACTCCGATGGTGAGATGGATCCTCTGTTGTAGTCACACTCACAGCATAATCAATACGACAGAAGTCAAAAGGTAGACCATACAAAGGAAAACTCCAATAGTGGGATACCGTTTATATGACATTTATTGAAAAAGAAAGCCAATTGGCTATCTACTATGGATAAAAAACAATCTCGCATGGATTAAAATCATCTGCTGGCAAACTCAAATTCTATCACCCGCACTTCCGGGTCACACTGGGCACAATGGCTTCAGTGTATAGCTCCGCCCATCGCGCCCAAAGTGACCCGGAAGTGCGGGTGATAGAATTTGAGTTTTCCGGCAGATGATTTTAATCCATGCAAGATTGTTTTTTATCCATTGTAAGTAGCCAATTCTCTTTCTTTTTCAATAAATGTCATATAAACTGTATCACAGTATCGGAGTTGGACTCCTTTTGGATGTCCCAGCGAATCCTGTGCCCAATAATGAACAATAAATCCATAAAATCTATTTCTTGGAGTTCATCCAGGAATACAGGTCCCACCCATCTATGCTGTCATCTAAGTCCTGATTTTCAAACCATTCTGAAGCTAGATGGGAGTTGAAGGAGTTATACCTGGCTGGTCAAAGACTATTTGTTTGCCAGTGTCCAAATCCTCCTCTAGGAGGCAGTATAACTCAATCATCTCAGACTAACTGAATCCAGTGTCCCTTAATGAACTCTAAGAAACAAATTTTATAGCACGTAAACCAAAAAATCAGTTTTGACCAAGCTAATGAGTAATAGATTTTTAGACCTTTTGGCAGATGTGAGATGTGTGCAGTAACACCCAGAGGGACCTATGTGTCATAAAAGTTACATTGTAACTTAATTAGCTCCTTCTGCTTATCAAATAATTACTTATAACTACCGTACTTTTCTATCAGGAAATGGAAGCTTTAAAAATTGACCTTTTTGTCACTCTTACAGTCTTATAAATATAGTTTTAAAAATGCCCTTTTCTTTATTACCGTACTTAAAAGAATATATTTAACTATATAGATAGGCATTATGTGATAAATACAAATAGGAGGAAGTTGGCGCTGGTATCAAGGACAATGTAAAAACTAATGAGAATGAGGGAAAAGAATTAAAACAAAGGCACTAAATTAGAAATGGTAAATGAGTCAATCAATACATGATAATAACAACAGTTCACATAAGACTATAAAAAGTCCTTTCAGTCCGTCCTCAAGCACCTAAAAGGCAGCCCAGTGAAGAATAAAAGCAAAATCCTGAAAGAGCTGTAGGGAGAAGCACAAAGGCGCCACTCTAAGTGCAGTATAATCAATAAAATGTAATATTAAAAATGGGGGGGGGGGGAGCATATATGTACTCACAAACATGATGTAAAAATGAGCATGTAGACAAAAAGTCTTATCTGTGGAGAAGCGGTGGCGCAGACCAAATGGCGCTGCTGAAAGCTGGTGTGTAGCAGTACCGCACTTCTGCTAGTACAGGAAAGGCAGGATGAGGGGGATCCACAGTGGGCGATGGACCATGCTGTAAGCCGTGTCTCTTGATCGACTTCTGGGTATTGGCAGGCCGTGACTTGCGGTGGTGTTCCGGGTGATGAGAGGACCAATAAGATCCAAGTGGCTGGAAACCAATGGGTAAGCACTTTCGGAGCATGCGCTCCTTCATCAGACCTAGTAGTGGACACGGCTTACAGCATGGTCCATCGCCTGCTGTGGATCCCCCTCATCCTGCCTTTCCTGTACCAGCAGAAGTGCGGTACTGCTACACACCAGCTTTCAGCAGCACCATTTGGTCTGCGTCACCGCTTCTCCACAGATAGGACTTTTTGTCTACATGCTCATTTTTACATCATGTTTGTGAGTACATACATGCTCCCCCCCCCCCCCCCCCATTTTTAATATTAAAATTTATTGATTATACTGCACTTATAGTGGCACTTTTGTGCTTCTCCCTGCATTATGTGATAAATATACTATCATGACCTTTGTAAGATAAAAAATACTGCTATTTTATATTTACTGTAAATGATAATGCTACTCTTAAAAGCTATATGAAACCCTAGTTGTTTCTTTCTTTTAAATAAGGAGGTCCTGAACAACCTAAAATGAATATTTGTTTTCATCATCAAGTCCACCTCTTTTAGCAGGCCCCCAAACTGCTCCCCCACCCCCTTAGTTGGTCAGGTGCTAAAGAAACACTCTTGCATGCCTGGGCCTGGCTGAGACCTGAGCTCTGATTTGTGGTTCTGTAAATTTGACGCAGCATGTTGTGTTTGATAAGCGGTGCTGCTTGCCAAATGCGGCTTAAAATAAAATCAGACATTCAGGAGGCAGCAGTATCCTAAACACCTAAAAAATGCTGCACAATTGCCTCTGAAAAGCAACCCACCACAGGATTTTCACTGGGGCAATAAAGTCCACTGCCCATATTAAAGGGGCTGAGATTTGGCCTACAGGAGTCAGTTTTACCTGTTGCCCTATCCATTTATTAGTTGTGTTTGTATTGTTCTGTTCTTTACATATTAAACAGAGAAAGAATGACCAAGATTAGGTATAGTGTCTTTGGGGAGGTCTGTTCTGCCCTGCACATAGACATGTCGTTTTGTATAATACCTGTGTGCATATCTATGTCTACATTTAAAAATTCTAATAATACTCACATATTTTATGGTTTGGGCAATGGCCAATAAGAATAGAAATGGAAGAACTAATAAAAACCTTAAGTGATGTTTAATGTTAACTTGTTAGTCATTATATCTAGGGATGAGCTTCGATACGCCGAACAACGAACAATTTGGGGTGTTCGCAGCAATTTCGAAAAGCCGTGGAACACCCTGTAAAAGTCTATGGGCGAAATCTAAAGTGCTAATTATAAAGGCTTATATGCAAGTTATTGTCATAAAAAGTGTTTGGGGACCTGGGTCTTCCCCCAGGGGACATGTATCAATGCAAAAAAAAGTTTTAAAAACTGACGTTTTTTCGGGAGCAGTGATTTTAATAATGCTTAAAGTGAAACAATAAAAGTGAAATATACCTGGGGGGGGGGGGGGGTGTATAGTATGCCTGTAAAGCAGCGCTTGTTTCCCTTGCTTGGAACTGTCCCTGCACAAAGTGTCATTTCTGAAGGAAAAAAAGTAATTTAAAAGCACTCGCGGCTATAATGAATTGTCGGCTCCCGGCAATACAGAGAAAAGTCATTGATTAAAAAAAAAAAAAAATGCGTGGGGGTCCCCCCAAATTCAATTACTAGGCCCTTCAGGTCTGATATGTATATTAAAGGGGAGTTCCAGCCTTTTTTTAATGTTTATTAACCACTTAACGACCGCTCACTGTATATATACGTCGGCACAATGGCACCAACAGGCACAATCACGTACAGTGTACGTGATTGCCTTTGTACAGTTGGGGGGTCCAAACGGACCCCCCTTCTGTACAGTGAGCGGTCGGAATTCGTTGGGGAGCGATCCGACATGAGGGGACGGCCGTTCGATTCCGGCCACCCCCCCCGCGATCGCTCCCGGCGAATGGAAATTCCCCCTCTGTCTGTGGAATTTACACACAGACAGAGGAAGCAGGAGGAAGTGATGTTATCTCATGTGCGGCGCTCACATATACAGAGCGCCGTACAAGAGAAGACATCAAGGTTAGTGCACAAACACTACACTAACACCAGCACACATAGGCACATAAAACGCCCCCCCCAGGCCCCCCCCAGATCACCCCCCAGCCCCCAGTCACAGTGTCACTGATTGCAGTGACCATTTATTTACTGATCACTGCAATCAGTGACATTTGTGACTGTAAAAGTGTCACTATATTTAGTTTTAGGTCCAGTGTAGCCCCCTAACCCCCCCTAATAAAGGTTTAACCCCTTGATCACCCCCCAGATAACCCTTTCACCCCCTAGCACCGACGTCGATAAGCGATCATTTTTCTGATCGCTGTCTTAGCGTCGGTGATGCAGATCGGTACCCAGTAATTTTTTTTAGGTTCGCCGCAGGTTTTTATAGCGTCGGGTACCCCCATAAATTATCTAATAAAGGTTTAACCCCCTTGATCGCCCTCCAGGTAACCCTTTCACCCCCTATCACCACTGTCGCTGAGCGATCATTTTTCTGATCGATGTCTTAGCGTCGGTGATGCAGATCGGTAGCCAGTATTTTTTTTTTAGGTTCGCCGCAGGTTTTTATAGCGTCGGGTACCCCCATAAATTATCTAATAAAGGTTTAACCCCCTTGATCGCCCCCCAGGTAACCCTTTCACCCCCTATCACCACTGTCACTAAGCGATCATTTTTCTGATCGCTGTCTTAGCGTCGGTGATGCAGATCGGTAGCCAGTAATTTTTTTTAGGTTTGCCGCAGGTTTTTATAGCGTCAGGTACCCCCATAAATTATCTAATAAAGGTTTAACCCCCTTGATCGCCCCCCAGCTAACCCTTTCACCCCCTATCACCACTGTCGCTAAGCGATAATTTTTCTGATCGCTGTCTTAGCGTCGGTGATGCAGATCAGTAGCCAGTATTTTTTTTTTAGGTTCGCCGCAGGTTTTTATAGCGTCAGGTACCCCCATAAATTATCTAATAAAGGTTTAACCCCCTTGATCGCCCCCCAGGTAACCCTTTCACCCCCTATCACCACTGTCGCTAAGCGATCATTTTTCTGATCGCTGTCTTGGCGTCGGTGATGCAGATCGGTAGCCAGTATTTTTTTTTAGGTTCGCCGCAGGTTTTTATAGCTTCAGGTACCCCCATAAATGATCTAATAAAGGTTTAACCCCCTTGATTGCCCCCCCAGGTAACCCTTTCACCCCCTCTCACCACTGTCGCTAAGCGATCATTTTTCTGATCGCTGTCTTAGCGTCGGTGATGCAGATCGGTAGCCAGTAATTTTTTTTAGGTTCGCCGCAGGTTTTTATAGCGTCAGGTACCCCCATATATTATCTAATAAAGGTTTTAACCCCCTAATTGCCCCTAGTTAACCCTTTCACCAGTGATCATCATATAAGTGTTACGGGTGACGCTGGTTAGTTAGTTTGCTTTTTATAGTGTCAGGGCACCCGCCGTATATAACCCAATAAAGGTTTAACCCCCTGATCACCCGGCGGGTGATATCAATTAGGTTTTAGCATCAGAGAGGGTCTGCGTCACACCCCAGGCAGCGTCAGGTTAGTGCCAGTAACGCTAACACCCACGCGTGAAGCATACACCTCCCTTAGTGGTATAGTATCTGAACAGATCAATATCTGATCTGATCAGATCTATACTAGCGTCCCCAGCAGTTTAGGGTTCCCAAAAACGCAGTGTTAGTGGGATCAGCCCAGATACCTGCTAGCACCTGCGTTTTGCCCCTCTGTCCAGCCCAGGCCACCCAAGTGCAGTATCGATCGATCACTGTCACTTACAAAACACAACACACATAACTGCAGCGTTCGCAGAGACAGGCCTGATCCCTGCGACTCCAGTGCTGTAGGAGGTGATTTCACCACCACAGTTAAAAAAAAAAGCAAATATGCCGAAGCATTGGGGCAGCAGGGGCGGAGGAGTGATTTTGCTCCTAATGCCCCGTACATACGGTCGAAATTCCGACGGAGGCTTGCCCGTGGAAAAGTCCGACCATGTGTGTGCGGCATAACTTTTTTGCGGGAGGATGCCCCCATGCTTCGGCATATATAAATGGTGCATGTATGCCCATCATTAGAAGTGGGTGGATGAAGGGCGGTATTCTAACGGTGGGCATACCCACCGATCAATCTCTTTTTTCATTCAGCCACCTGGCTGCATGAAAAAAAAAGATTACAATACATGTCCAACAAGGACCAGCAATGTACTGGTATGTTGCTGGACTTTGAATGGTTATACCAGATTGATGCCTGCGGGTTTAGGTATCATCTTGGTATCATTCTTTTCAGCCAGCGGCCGGCTTTCATGTAAAAGCAATCCTAGTGGCTAATTAGCCTCTGGACTGCTTTTACAAGTAGTGGGAGGGAATGTCCCCCCCCCGGATATAAAAAGCACCATTGGGAAATTGGGAAAGCATTTTATCACACCGATCTTGGTGTGGTCAGATGCTTTGAGGGCAGAGGAAACATCTAGGGTCTAACCCCCCCATTTTTTTTCAAAAAAAGAGTACCTGTCACTACTTATTGCTATCATAGGGGATATTTACATTCCCTGAGATAACAATAAAAATGATAAAAAATAAATAAATATGGAAGGAACACTTTAAAAATAAAATAAAAAAGCAAAATTATTAATATAAAAAAAAAAAAAAAAAAAAAAAGCACCCCTGTCCTGCCCTGCTCTTGCCCAATGGCGAACGCAAGCGTCGGTCTGGCGTCATATGTAAACAGCAATTGCACCATGCATGTGAGGTATCACCGCGAAGGTCAGATCGAGGGCAGTAATTTTAGTAGTAGACCTCCTCTGTAAATCTAACGGGGTAACCTGTAAAGGCTTTTAAAAATGTATGTAGTTTGTCGCCAATGCGCGTTTGTGCGAAATTTTAAAGCATGTCGTGTTTGGTATCTATGTACTCGGCCTAAGATCATCTTTTTTATTTCATCAAACATTTGGGCAATATAGTGTGTTTTAGTGCATTAAAATTAAAAAAAGTGTATTTTTTCCCCAAAAAATGCGTTTGAAAAATCGCTGCGCAAATACTGTGTAGAAAAAAAAAATGCAACACCCACCATTTTATTCTGTAGGGCCTTTGCTTTAAAAATATATATAATGTTTGGGGGTTCAATATAATTTTCCTGCAAAAAAATATTTTTCATGTAAACAAAAAGTGTCAAAAAGGGCTTTGTCTTCAAGTGGTTAGAAGAGTGGATGTAAGCTTCCTAATGTTGTGTATAAAATGCCAGAACAGTTCAAAACCCCCCCAAATGACCCCATTTTGGAAAGTAGACACCCCAAGCTATATACTGAGAGGCATGTCGAGTCCATGGAATATTTTATATGTTGACACAAGTTGCGGAAAAAAGAAATGTTTTTTTTTTTTTTTTGCACAAAGTTGTCACTAAATGATATATTGCTCAAACATGCCATGGGCATATGTGGAATTACACCCCAAAATACATTCTGTTGCTTCTCCTGAGTACGGGGATACCACATGTGTGAGACTTTTTGGGAGCCTAGCCGCGTACGGGACCCCAAAAACCAATCACCGCCTTCAGGCTTTCTCAGGCCTCGTACACACGGCCGAGATTCTCGTTGAAAAAAACATGTCGTTTTTTTCGTCGAGATTCTTAGACAAGAAACTTGTCCCGGCCGAGTGTACACACGCTCGTTTCAAAGAACCCGCGGTTCTTTGAAAGGAGCGTACGCGGTGACGTCATCGACTACGTCGAGCATGCGCTCATCACATTCGATGCCGTCGCCGCCATCTTGGTATACCCTACGTATGCCTAGGAAGCTACCGCGCATGCGTCGAATTCATTTCGAACATGCGCGGGCTTCCGGGAGGACAGGTAAGTGTACACACACTCACTTTTCTCGTTGAGAAACATGCCGACGAGAATCTCGACGAGAAAATAGAGAGCAGGTTCTCTATTTTCTCGTCAAGGTTTCTTGTCGGTTTTCTCGACGAGAAACCCGATAGCAGCGTACACACGACCGATTTACTTCGCAAGACCTCTCTGCCAGCAAGTTTCTTGCTGGTTCTTGCCGAGAAAATCGGTCGTGTGTACGAGGCCTAAGGGTGTACATTTTTGATTTCACTTCTCACTGCCTATCACAGTTTCGGAGGCCATGGAATGCCCAGATGGCACAAACCCCCCCAAATGACCCCATTTTGGAAAGTAGACACCCCAAGCTATTTGCTGAGAGGTATTGTGAGTATTTTGCAGATCTCGCTTTTTGTCACAAAGTTTTGAAAATTGAAAAAAAAAAGAAAAAAATAATGTATTTCTTCATTTTCAAAAACAAATGAGAGCTGTAAAATACTCACCATGCCTCTCAGCAAACAGCTTGGGGTGTCTACTTTCCAAAATGGGGTCATTTGGGGGGGTTTTGTGCTATTTTGGCATTTTATGGCCTTCGAAACTGTGATAGGTAGTGAGGAGTCAAATCAAAAATTTGTGCCTAGAAATCCTGAAGGCGGTGATTGGTTTTCGGGGTCCCGTACGCGGCTAGGCTCCTAAAAAGTCCCACACATGTGGTATCCCCGTACTCAGGAGAAGCAGCAAAATGTATTTTGGGGTGCAATTCCACATATAACCATGGCATGTGTGAGCAGTATATCATTTAGTGACAACTTTTTGTAATTTTTTTTTTGTCATTATTCAATCACTTGGGACAAAAAAAAAAATATTCAATGGGCTCAACAGGCCTCTCAGCAATTTCCTTGGGGTGTCTACTTTCTAAAATGAGGTCATTTGGGGGGGTTTTGTGCTATTTTGGCATTTTATGGCCTTCAAAACTGTGATAGGTAGTGAGGAGTGAAATCAAAAATTTGCGCCCTTAGAAATCCTGAAGGCGGTGCTTGGTTTCCGGGGTCCCGTACGTGGCTAGGCTCCTAAAAAAGTCCCACACATGTGGTATCCCCGTACTCAGGAGAAGCAGCAGAATGTATTTTGGGGTGCAATTCCACATATAACCATGGCATGTGTGAGCAATATATCATTTAGTGACAACTTTTTGTAATTTATTATTTTTTTTGTCATTATTCAATCACTTGGTTTACCCTAGTTTGTAAACGCTATAACTTTTGCGCAAACCAATAAATATACACTTATTGACATTTTTTTTACTAAAGACATGTGGCTGAATACATTTTGGCCTAAATGTATGACTAAAATTGAGTTTATTCGATTTTTCTTATAACAAAAAGTAGAAAATATCATTTTTTTTCAAAATTTTCGGTCTTTTTCCGTTTATATCGCAAAAAATAAAAATCGCAGAGGCAATCAAATACCATTAAAAGAAAGCTCTATTTGTGGGAAGAAAAGGACACAAATTTCGTTTGGGTACAACATTGCATGTCCGCACAATTTACAGTTAAAGCAGCGCAGTGCAAAATTCTGAATTCACCTCTGGTCCTTTAGCTACCAAATGGTCCGGGGCTTAAGTGGTTAAAAGTCAGCAGCTACAAAAAGTGTAGCTGCTGGCTTTTAATAAACATACACTTACCTGTTCCACTGTCCAGCGACACGCCGCCCGGAGCTCCGCTCCTCTCCCCCCTTCTCCGCCGGCGCCTCCATTCATACTGTGGGCACCCGGCCGTGACAGCTTTCGACTTCACGGCCGGGGACTCACTGCGCATGCGTGAACGGCGCAGCGCTCTCTGAGTGGACAGGCGATCGCCTGGGACCTGTCACGTGTCCCAGGTGATCGCCTACAGGGAGGGGCCGCCTTAGGCGATATGATGTATCGCCTAGGCGACCCCAGGGCAGAAGGAGGAAGTGGGACAGGAAGTCCCACTCCTACTGAAGCCCCCACTCCCCCCCCCAAAAAAAATGACATGCCAAATGTGGCATGTAAGGGGGCAAGGAGTGGATTTAGCGGAAGTTCCAAATTTGGGTGGAACTCCGCTTTAAGGGGAACCCTGCGTCAAATTTAAGAAAAAAAATGACGTGGGGTTCCCCCAAAATATCCATACTAGACCCTTCCGGTCTGGTATGTATTTTAAGGGGAATTCCACCCGAAATGTAAAAAAAAAATGGCGTGGAGTTCCCCCAAAAATCCATACCAGACCCTTTATTCCGAGCACACAACCTGGCAGGCCACAGGAAAAGAGGGGGGGGGGGACGAGAGAGCGCCCCCCCCTCCTGAACCGTACCAGGCCACATGCCCTCAACATAGGGAGGATGCTTTAGGGGTCTGTGACCCCTCAAAGCACCATGTCCCCATGTTGATGGGGACAAGGGCCTCATCCCCACAACCCTTTCCGGTGGTTGTGGGGGTCTGCGGGCAGGGGGCTTATGGGAATCTGGAAGACCCCTTTAACAAAGGGGACCCCCAGATCCCGGCCCCCCTATGTGAATTGGTAAGGGGTACATTGTTTCCCTACCATTTCACAAAGAAAGTTTAAAATAAATGTAAAAAAAATGTAATCCAGTGTCCCGCGGCGATCCGATGTCCAGCGCTGCAGTCTCCACTCCACACGAAACGTCATTGGCTGATCGGACCAACATTGCGGAGGAAGTTCCCCATCAGGTCCTCTCAGCCAATGACGTAGGCGGGGTCTGAGGTACGAGGGGGCGGGGGCGCCCTCGTATCTCAGACCCCGCCTACGTCATTGGCTGAGGGGACCTGATGGGGAACTTCCTCTGCAGTGTAAAAAATGAATAGACCCGCCCCTTCTCACGTTCCCCATCAGGTCCGCTCAGCCAATGACGTAGGTGTAATAATATCCATACCAGACCTGAAGGGCCTGGTAATTGAATTTGGGGGGACCCCCCACACATTTTTTTTTTATCAATGACTTTTCTCAGTATTGCCGGGAGCCAACAATTCATTATAGCCGGGAGTGCTTTTAAATGACTTTTTTTTCCTTCAGAAATGACATTTTGTGCAGGGACAGTTCTAAGCACGGGAAACAAGCGCTGCTTTACAGGCATACTATACACCCCCCCCCCCCCAGGTACAAAGTTTAAAGGAATATTTCACTTTTATAGTTTCACTTTAAGCATTATTAAAATCACTGCTCCTGAAAAAACATCTGTTTTTAAAACTTTTTTTTTGCATTGATACATGTCCCCTGGGGCAGGACCCGGGTCCCCAAACACTTTTTAGGACAATAACTTGCATATAAGCCTTGATAATTAGCACTTTTGATTTCGAACGTTCGAGTCCATTGTATTTAATAGGGTTCTAAAGTTTGCGCAGGTTCGCAGGTTCTGGTGCAAACCGAACAGGGGGGTGTTCGGCTCATGCCTAATTATATATTTTTTTAAATAATGCTACTTTGATTTAGTGTCACTTTATAACTAGAGTTCCGACTTCTGGGTTGTCACTGGCCACTAAAGTGCTTTCATTGGACAGGGAATTACAGTTGAGTGAGGCTAAAGCTGGCCATAGATGGAGCAACAATCAGCCAGTTCAGCAAGGACTGGCTGAATTTCGACCCATCTCAAGCCATTCCCACTGGAGAGAAGTTGATCTAATAATTGGCTTCTCTTCAACGAGAACGTTGGAAAATTTTCATTTGATTAGAGCATGCAGCCAGTTGCCGTCATCACTGATCAGTGTATTCTGACAACAGAGGAGTCCCCGCTGTCCGATTCCCCCATCCACCTTGCTTGTACAGTTTGGGAATCTATTGTTTTGTTTTTTTAGCTTTCGTTCATAGGTCAAGTCACCAGTATTACCATGAATCATAATCAGTGGGGAGCACAAAAGTTCTGACAATAGCAGAGAATAGCAGGCATCTTGTGGTAAATGGTGTTGCCATGATGGGTGGTTTGCCTAAATCGATCTGTATGATCTGGTTGGGGAATGTCACGCATCTCTGGGTCTTTTATCAAGATCTGTAGTTGACCTGGACTTTCATGGAAACTAATGCCATCAGCTTGAAAGGTTTTTTACTTGCTATTTTTTTCTGAAGAAAAAAGTTCTTAGGTGTTCCTCCCCAACTTTTATGGGCCTGAGCATGTACGCTTGCTGATTGTAATTGTGTATGCTTGTGCCATGATCTTTCATTAGATCATTTCATCAGATTAAATCAACAGCTTGCTTTAGTCAATCTGGTAAGTACATATCAATGTGCCAAACCCAGCTTACTGTTGCCTCCTGCTCCACCACCATTAATCACCCATCCTACGGGGAAAATAAAAAGAGCCTTGTGATCATTTGCAAAGTCTCTGGTATCCTGGATATGTTAGAAAATGGTATAAATCAGTGGTATGAATAGTAAAGATTGTACAGAAGACTGGTAAAGGTTAAATTTAGTTATATGTGAACAGTCTGATTGTAAAAATGTTTGTACAACCTTCTTTAGATTTATCAATAACTATGTAATACAAAGGAATTGGCTGAATGAATATAAAACCAATTGAACTGCATATTTTTTGTAACTTTAAAGGAGATTGTACAGTGATATTGTAAAGATCATGGGCAGCTGTAGGCCCCTTTCACACATGCGGACCGTTCGTTTCATCAGTTCAAGTCACATTTTTTCAAAGAAAAAACATATGAAGTTTATATCAGTTTTTCATAAATTGTTCATCTGTTTTTACATCCTCCAGCTAGAGTCCTTAGCCACTTGAGTCCCAGAGCCATCTATTCATGCAAAAACAGACAATTTGTTCGTTTACATCCTTTTTACGTCGGGTTCATTTTTTGAATGGAAGAAAAATAGGGCTTTGATCTGTTCCAAAAAACGGATGTTGATGGAAGCAGATGTTAACAAATGTAAATGGACGATTATATGTTTATATCCAATTTTCCATAGAGATGCATTAATGTCCATTTTTCATCCATCCCCCTTAGGGTCAAGATAATGTAATCATATCAGTGATAATCATAGGGCTCTGTAATTACCCTCCCACTATACTGTTTATACACAGTGAAATATGCTGTGTTCTGATACTTAACTACTTCCCACCCGGCCACTGTACATATACGGCCGGGTGGGCACTTCCTCCTTCTGAGTGGGACGTTCAGGAATGTCCCTCAGAAGGAGAGGGATCGCCCGAGAGCGTGCCCTTGCAGCGGCGCGATCCCGATGCGCGCGTGTCACCCGGACACGGCACATCTCTGATCGGCAGGAGGGCTCTGTGATTGGCCCTCCTGATCACATGACGGCTGTGTCCAATCACAGCCGTCATGTGATGTAAATAGAGAGCCGGTTGCTAGGCGATCGGCTCTCCTCTCCTCACACAGAAGTTGTCAGTGAGGAGAGGAGAGCAGATCGCTGGAGCCGGCCGGTGATCAGTGAGTATGAACGTTTTTTACAGCTTTTTACACACTGATCACCGGCTGTCAGAAACCATGAATAAGACCGAGACAGAAGTGCAGTTAAATAACACTCATTAACCACTTAACGACCGCCCACCGCCGATTTACGTCGGCAGAATGGCACCGACAGGCAGAATCACGTAGATCTACGTGATCGCCTTTGTGCAGTTGGGGGGTCCATCCGGACCCCCCTTCACTGCAGTGAGCGGCCGTTAAGTGTTCGGGAGCGATCAGGCATGAGGGGGCGGCCGCTCGATTCCGCCCCCCCCCCTCGCGATCGCTCCCGGCGAATGAAATTGCTTCCTCCTGCCTGAAATGTAAACACAGGCTGGAGGAAGTGATGTCATCTCCCTCGCCGCGGTCTTTTCGTTCCCAGCGCCGAGGAGAGAAGAAGCAGGTTAGTGCACCAACAGTCCACTGACACGTAGGTACACATAGGCACACAAATCACCCCCCAGTCACCCCCAGATCACCCCCCAGGTCACCCCAAAGCCCCCAATCACAGTGTCACTGATGGCAGTGATCATTTATTTTACTGATCACTGCATTTAGTGTCATCTGTGATTGTAAAAAGTTGCAGGGCAGTTAGGATTAGGCCCCTTTAGGTCCAGGGTAGCCCCCTAACCCCCCCTTAATAAAGGCTTAACCCCTTGATCACCCCCAGGTAACCCTTTCACCCCCTAACTTCAGCGTCACTAAGCGATTGTTTTTCCGATCGCTGTATTCGTGTCGCTGGTGTTTTAGATAGGCAGTTATTTTTTTTTAGGTTCGCCGCAGGTTTTTATTAGTGTCAGGTACCCCCATATATTATTTTAACCCCCTGATTGCCCCTAGAGTTAACCCTTTCACCAGTGATCGCCGTATAAGCGTCACTGGTGTCACTGGTTAGCCAGTAAGTTATTTAGTTATTTAGGTTACCCGTCAGGTTTTTATATAGTGTCAGGTACCCCCATATTTAACCTAATAAAGGTTTTAACCCCCTGATTGCCCCTAGTTAACCCTTTCACCAGTGATCACCATATAAAGGTTACGGGTGACGCTGGTTGATTAGTTTGCTTTTTATAGCATCAGGGCACCCGCCGTATATAACCCAATAAAAGTTTAACCCCCCTGATCGCCCGGCGGGTGAGATCAATTAGGTTTTAGCGCCAGAGAGGGTCTGCGTCGCCCCAGGCAGTGTTAGGTTAGTGCCAGTAACGCTAACACCCACGCGCAAAGCATACACCCCCCTTAGTGGTATAGTATCTGATCAGATCTATACTAGCATCCCCAGCGGTTTAGGGTTCCCAAAAACGCAGTGTTAGCGGGATCAGCCCAGATACCTGCTAGCGCCTGCGTTTAGCCCCTCCGCCCAGCCCAGCCCAGCCCACCCAAGTGCAGTATCGATCGATCACTGTCACTTACCAAACACAACACACATAACTGCAGCGTTCGCAGAGACAGGCCTGATCCCTGCGATCGCTAACAGTTTTTTTGTAGCGTTTGATATATTTGCTGACGACAGTCAGGTGCTTTTTTTCCTGTGAATCTTACTAGTGTACCCCTAAATTTAGAGCCCAAAATGGCAAGACGAAGGTACACTAGTAAAGAGGCCTACGAGATTCTGAGCATGACAGATAGTGAAGAGGAGGTCACGTATCTGTCAGATTCAGGCTCAGAATATCTTCCCGTAGAAGACAGTGACGTCAGCGGCCCCACGTCAGATAGCTCTGACGACGAAGTTGAGGTCCCTGCTAAGGTCAGGTGTACCCGATCCCGATCTTCTGAGGTTGTTGAGGAGCAAGAACCGCAGGTCTCTCGTATCATGGAGCAGAGTAGTACTAGCGCCGCTATTCCTTCTGGTGAACTGGCAAGCACCAGCGGCCTAGTACAGCCTGGACGTACATCCAGCACTGCAGTAACACTTGGTGACGTGGCGAGTCCCATAAGTGCAGTTCAAGCTGGCGAGGTGGCAAGCACAAGTAGTGTCCCGCTGCCACCAAGAAGACAAAGGCAGGCCCGTCGTGCCCATACTGCCCTTCCTGCAGAATTCGCCTATCCTGATTGGGTCCCCACCACTTCTGCAGAACCCGTACTTCCCCCATTCACTGCCCAACCCGGTATTCAGGTGGAAACAGCTGATTTTATTCCAATTGATTTTTATTCGCTGTTTTTCACGGAAGATCTCTATAGATCTATTGTGGACCAGAGTAATTTATATGCTGGTCAATTTATCGCCGCTAACCCCCAGTTGCCTAAAATTGCCAGAAATTGGAAACCAATTACGGTTTCCGAATTTAAGACCTTTCTGGGCCTTTCCCTCAACATGGGCACACATAAATTTCCGTCATTGCGTGCTTATTGGTCCACGCACCCAATTGACCACATGCCCGTGTTCTCTGCCTCCATGTCCAGGGCACGATACGGGCAGATTTTGCGGTTCATGCACTTCAACGACAATGAACTTTGTCGTCCACGTGGGGACCCTGAATACGACCGGCTCTATAAAATTCGGCCCCTCATAAACCACTTCAACGAACGTTTTGCAGCCTTGTTTACTCCCGATCAAGTTGTCTGCGTTGATGAGTCCCTGATTAAATTTTCTGGCTGCTTGTCTTTCAAGCAGTACCTTCCCAGCAAGCGTGCCAGATACGGGGTCAAGCTCTACAAGTTCTGTGACAGGGCAACAGGCTATGTAGTGAACTTTACGGTTTATGAGGGAAAAGATAGTAAGATTGAGTCGGTCAACTGCCCGGATTACATAGGGAGCGCTGGCAAGATAGTGTGGAACTTGGTGTCACCCTTATTCGGAAAGGGGTACCACTTGTATGTGGACAATTATTACATGAGCGTGCCACTGTTTAGTCACTTGTTTGATCATCAGATTGGAGCATGTGGCACCGTGCGACCTAATCGCCGGGGCTTTCCCCAGCGGCTTGTAGATGCCCGTCTTAGGCTGGGGGAGAGAGCCTGCTTGAAGTGTAATAACTTGCTCGCTATGAAGTGGAGGGACAATAAGAATGTTTTCCTTCTTACCTCCCTTCATGCAGACACGACAGTCCAAATTCGTACGGCGACTGGTGTTGTGGAGAAACCCCTCTGTGTCCACGAATATAACCAAAATATGGGAGGGGTGGACCTCAACGACCAGTTGATGGCGCCGTATCTAATTGACCGTAAGGCGAGACGCTGGTACAAAAAAGTGTCTCTATCATTATTCCAATTGGCTTTGCTGAACGCTCATGTGCTATACAGAGCTTCAGGCGGGACGTTATCTCTTCTAAAATTCCAGAATGAGATAGTCACAGAACTCCTGTATCCAGGCGGTTCTGCACCTCACCATCCCCAACCAAATGCAGTAAGCCGGCTGCATGAGAGGCATTATTCGTATGTCCTCCCGAGTACCCCTACCCAAAGCCACCCCCAAAAAAGATGTCGTGTCTGTAGCAAGCGCGGATTTAGGCGTGACACCCGTAGTTTTTGTCCACTCTGTCCTGACAAGCCTGGTCTTTGCCAAGGTGAATGTTTTGAACGCTACCACTCAAAAGTGAAGTTTTAGCGTAGGGTACAGCATTTCACAGACAAGGACACACTTACACAGGGTCTCCCAAGATGCCATTACATTTTGAGAGACCCGAACCATTACAGTTGTAAAGTTACAAAAAAAAGTGTAAAAAAGAAAAAAAAAAACGTAAAAAACAAAACACAAAAAAATATAAAATAAAAAAAACAAAAATAGTTGTCGTTTTATTGTTCTCTCTCTCTCTATTTTCTCTCTATTGTTCTGCTCTTTTTTACTGTATTCTATTCTGCAATGTTTTATCATGCTTGCTTTTCAGGTATGTAATTTTTTGTTTTCAGGTGCGCCATTCAACTGCAGCGCGGAATTATTTATCTTGACAGCAACAGCGTTTGCTCCCACGATACATAAAGCCGTGACTCCAGTGCTGTAGGAGGTGATTTCACCACCACAGTTAAAAAAAAAGAGCATATATGCCGAAGCATGGGGGCAGCAGGGGCGGAGGAGCGATTTTGCTCCTAATGCCGCGTACATACGGTCGATATTCCGACGGAGGCCTGCCCGTGGAAAATTCCGACCGTGTGTACGCGGCATAACTTTTTTGCGGGAGGATGCCCCCATGCTTCGGCATATATATATTTTAGGCACAGGTTGCGTTAAAACATTTTTTTATTTTTTACTAGGTTTTGTTTTGGTATTTGCTTTGCAGGTATGGCATGGTAAGGTCTTACTGTTGTACTGTAATGTTACTTTGTTTTAATGTTAACCACCATTTGCTTAGCAGGTACGCCATTCAGTTGCAGCGCGGAATTATTTATCTTGACAGCAACAGCGTTTGCTCCCACGATACATAAAGCCGTGACTCCAACGCTGTAGGAGGTGATTTCACCACCACAGTTAAAAAAAAGAGCATATATGCCGAAGCATGGGGGCAGCAGGGGCGGAGGAGCGATTTTGCTCCTAATGCCGCGTATATACGGTCGAAATTCCAACGGAGGCTTGCCCGTGGAAAAGTCCGACCGTGTGTACGCGGCATAACCTTTTATGCCGCGTACATACGGTCGAAATTCCGACGAAGGCTTGACCGTGTGTACGCGGCATAACTTTTTTGCGGGAGGATGCCCCCATGCTTCGGCATATATGCCCATCATTAGAAGTGGGTGGATGAAGGGAGGTATTCTAATGGTGGGCATACCCACCAATCAATCTCTTTTTTTCGTTCAGCCAATAGGCTGTATGAAAAAAAAGATTACAATACATGTCCAACAAGGACCAGCAACGTACTGGTATGTTGCTGGACTTTGAATGTTTATACCAGAATGATGCCTGCGGGTTTAGGTATCATCCTGGTATCATTCTTTTCAGCCAGCAGCCGGCTTTCATGTAAAAGCAATTCTAGCAGATAATTAGCCTCTAGACTGCTTTTACAAGCAGTGGGAGGGAATGTCCCCCCCCGGATATAAAAAGCGCCATTGGGAAATTGGGAAAGCATTTTATCACACCGATCTTGGTGTGGTCAGATGCTTTGAGGGCAGAGGAAAGATCTAGGGTCTAACCCCCCAATTTTTTTCAAAAAAAGAGTACCTGTCACTACTTATTGCTATCATAGGGGATATTTACATTCCCTGAGATAACGATAAAAATGGTAAAAAAATAAAATATGGAAGGAACAGTTTAAAAATAAAATAAAAAAGCCAAATAAATAATAAAAAAAAAAAAAAAAGCACCGTTGTCCCCCCCTGCTCTTGCGCAAAGGCGAACGCAAGCGTCGGTCTAGCGTCATATGTAAACAGCAATTGCATCATGCATGTGAGGTATCACCACAAAGGTCAGATCGAGGGCAGTCATTTTAGCAGTAGACCTCCTCTGTAAATCTAACGTGGTAACCTGTAAAGGCTTTTAAATGCTTTTAAAAATGAATGTAGTTTGTCGCCGCTGCGCGTTTGTGCGCAATTTTAAAGCATGTCGTGTTTGGTATCCATGTACTCGGCCTATGATCATCTTTTTTATTTCATCAAACATTTGGGCAATATAGTGTTTTTTAGTGCATTAAAAATAAAAAAAGTGTGTTTTTCCCCAAAAAAATGCGTTTGAAAAATCGCTGCGCAAATACTGTGTGGAAAAAAAAATGCAACACCCACTATTTTAATCTGTAGGGCCTTTGCTTTAAAAAAATATATAATGTTTGGGGGTTCAACATAATTTTCTTGCAAAAAAAAATTTTTTTTCATGTAAACAAAAAGTGTCAGAAAGGGCTTTGTCTTCAAGTGGTTAGAAGAGTGGATGATGTGTGACATAAGCTTCCTAATGTTGTGCATAAAATGCCAGGACAGTTCAAAACCCCCCCAAATGACCCCATTTTGTAAAGTAGACACCTCAAGCTATTTGCTGAGAGGCATGTTGAGCCCATTGAATATTTTTTTTTTGTCCCAAGTGATTGAATAATGACCAAAAAAAAAAAAATGTACAAAAAGTTGTCACTAAATTATATATTGCTCAAACATGCCATGGGCATATGTGGAATTACACCCCAAAATACATTCTGTTGCTTCTCCTGAGTACGGGGATACCACATGTGTGGGACTTTTTGGGAGCCTAGTCGCGTACGGGACCCCAAAAACCAAGCACCGCCTTCAGGATTTCTATGGGTGTAAATTTTTGATTTCACTCCTCACTGCCTATCACAGTTTCGGAGGCCATGGAATGCCCAGATGGCACAAAACCCCCCCAAATGACCCCATTTTGGAAAGTAGACACCCCAAGCTATTTGCTGAGAGGTATGTTGAGTATTTTGCAGATCTCGCTTTTTGTCACAAAGTTTTGAAAATGTAAAAAAAGAAAAAAAAAAAAGAAAAAAAAATGTCTTTCTTAATTTTCAAAAACAAATGAGAGCTGTAAAATACTCATCATGCCTCTCAGCAAATAGCTTGGGGTGTCTACTTTCCAAAATGGGGTCATTTGTGGGGGTTTTGGGCTATTTTGACATTTTATGGCCTTCGAAACTGTGATAGGTAGTGAGGAGTGAAATCAAAAATTTACGCCCTTAGAAATCCTGAAGGCGGTGCTTGGTTTTTGGGGCCCTGTACGCGGCTAGGCTCCCAAAAAGTCCCACACATGTGGTATCCCCGTACTCAGGAAAAGCAGCAGAATGTATTTTGGGGTGTAATTCCACATATAACCATGGCATGTGTGAGCAATATATCATTTAGTGACAACTTTTTGTAAATTATTTTTTTCTTTGTCATTATTCAATCATTTGGGACAAAAAAAAAATATTCAATGGGGTCAACATGCCTCTCAGCAAATAGCTTGGGGTGTCTACTTTCCAAAATTGGGTAATTTGGGGGGGTTTTGTGCCATCTTGGCATTTTATGGCCTTCGAAACTGTGATAGGTAGTGAGGAGTGAAATCAAAAATTTATGCCCTTAGAAACCTTGAAGGCGGTGCTTGGTTTTTGGGGTCCCGTACACGGCTAGGCTCCCAAAAAGTCCCACACATGTGGTATCCCCGTACTCAGGAGAAGCAGCAGAATGTATTTTGGGGTGTAATTTCACATATGCCCATGGCATGTGTGAGCAATATATCATTTAGTGACAACTTTGTGCAAAAAAAATAAAAAGTTTGTCATATTCCCGCAACTTGTGGCAAAATATAAAATATTCCATGGACTGAACATGCCTCTCAGTAAATAGCTTGGGGTGTCTACTTTCCAAAATGGGGTCATTTGGGGGGGTTTTGTGCTATTTTGGCATTTTATGGCCTTCGAAACTGTGATAGGTAGTGAGGAGTGAAATCAAAAATTTGCGCCCTTAGAAATCCTGAAGGCGGTGCTTGGTTTCCGGGGTCCCGTACGTGGCTAGGCTCCTAAAAAGTCTCACACATGTGGTATCCCCGTACTCAGGAGAAGCAGCAGAATGTATTTTGGGGTGCAATTCCACATATAACCATGGCATGTGTGAGCAATATATCATTTAGTGACAACTTTTTGTAATTTTTTTTTTTTTGTCATTATTCAATCACTTGGGACAAAAAAAAAAAATATTCAATAACAAAAAGTAGAAAATATCATTTTTTTTCAAAATTTTCGGTCTTTTTCTGTTTATATCGCAAAAAATAAAAATCGCAGAGGCAATCAAATACCATTAAAAGAAAGCTCTATTTGTGGGAAGAAAAGGACGCAAATTTCATTTGGGTACAACATTGCATGTCCGCACAATTTACAGTTAAAGCAGCGCAGTGCCGAATCCCAAAAACAGGCCTGGTCCTAATGGCCCGAAATGGTCCGGGGCTTAAGTGGTTAAATAATAAATAATAAAAAGGTAAACAGAGTAAGCATAGTCAAAACATAGACAGAGTTCAGTAACCGGATCAGGTAGTCAGCCTAGCCAAAGTCCAAGAGCCAGCGATAAAGGTAATGAAACAGCAAGCAGGATCCGTAGCCAGAGGGAACAGCAGTCAAGCAGGTCTTCAACTGGAACGCAGGAGAAAGTCTCTTGTGATGTTAACACAGGCGAAGGCGAAGATCAAATGAACTGGAAGTCCTTAAGTAGGCAGGGCTGACGAGCGGATCAACAACAGGTGGATCACTGTGGAGAGATGGAAGCTGGCAATTAGCTGACAGCTGAGCTGCCAGCACAGAGAAGGAAGGGCTGAACCCAGCCCTGACACCGACCCAGTGTCCCCACACATGTCCCCACACAATGTAAACACACAAGTCTCCAAAATAGTGTCCCCAAAACACATGTCCCCACACAGTAAAAACACCTGTTCCCCACATATTTAACAGTAAAATCACATGTCCCAATGATCATCTGCACACATATGTCCGTGATTACCCGCGCACATCTGTACATGATCATCTGCGTACATCTATCCCTGATCACACAAACCAATTATTATACGCCTAACAGGATTTTTTTTACTAAAGACATGTAGCAGAATACAATTTGGCTTACATTTATGCCAAAATTCGATTTTATTGGATTTCTTTTAAAATAGAAAGAAGAAAATATCGTTTTTTTTCCAAATTTCCCCTTTTTTTTGCTTATATCGCAAAAAATAAAAACCGGAGTCATGAATAAATAAAAGCTCTATTTGTGTGAACAAAATTATAAAAATTTCATTTGGGTACAGTGTTGCATGACCGCGCAATTGTCATTGAAAGTGCGAGAGCGCTGAAAGCTGAAAATTGGTCTGGGAAGGAAGGGGGCGAAAGTGCCCAGTATTCAGGTGGTTAATCTCCATCATCAGCTCTGTCTTTCTCCTGATTTCACACAATGGCAGCTCCTGTCTCAGTGTACAGTGGAACCTCGGATTACGAGCATAATCCATTCCAGGAGAATGATCGTAATCCAAAGTATTCGCATATCAAAGCGAGTTTCCCAATTGAAGTCAATGGAAAAGAAAATAATTTGTTCCGCACTGACTTCAATGGCATGCAATACCGCATGTGGCCAGAGGTGGGGGGGCACCGGAGGGCCTTGGGAACACACGAAAAGGCCAGAGGACAGCTCGGCTGACCTCGGCAAACATTGGAAAGGCTCAGGAACGGTGTATTTCTGAGTCTTTCCGATCATTTCCGAACTGCTCCGAACGGCACCGAACGCCACCGAGCGGCTACGCTCGACTCCCGCGCCCCCCCCTCATCTCAGGCCAAACGCGGTACTGCACAGCGCTTTGGCTTGAATCATGCTCGTTTTGTGAGACAACACTTGCAAACCGAGTTAGGATTTAAAAAAATACAGTGCTCATATTGCGAAACGCTCGTTAACCGCGTTACTCGCAATCCGAGGTTCCACTGTACTTCTCATAGATGCTGAAAACTCTCCCTGTCAACTGAAGCTGTGAATCCCCTCATGGTGGTAGAGAGGTTCTTGTTCTGTATGGGCTGAGAAACTGGCTGTATGCTGATACTATCCTACTTTGGCAGCAGACCAACATCTTCACATCTGTCAGAGAATATTTGATGTATCTTGGGGTTGCCACCTTTTCTTCAAGCCAATCCCGAATACTTTAGCAGCGCAGGGGATTTTTTAATTTTTTTTTGTAGTATACTCTATAGGATTATAAAAGACCTGGGACACCTTTGGGTGCCGCAAGGAGAGTAGTAATGGGGTGCGGCGAACAGCGGGTGTGGCTAAATTGCTGTTGCTGACATCATCACCCTACCCCCCAGTCAGGGGCGTAACTAGAAATCACAGGGCCCCATAGCAAAATGTTGTATGGCACCCCCCTGCAAACAGCCCCCCCCCCCCCACAAAAAAAATGAACTAATGCAATTGAACAACGGATTACCACACCCATGTGGCACATTACCCAGGCAATAGCTTATAGTAATTTCGAACAACAAAGTATGCAGTATACTGTATGCAGCCCCTGAAGAACACACATTGCTGACCTCCATGCCATCTGCACCCTTGAACCTGCCATTGCTCCCCCTCTCTTTGTGCCGAAATGATCCTAATGAAAAAATATAGCAAACATTTTCTTCACAAAAATAGCAAAACAGTGCAAAACAGATGACAGTCTTCCACTCCCTTCCTACCTCCTGTCCAGACTCCAGAGCCTCCTCATGTGCGGAAAACAATGTCCCTTCACAGGCACGCTTGAGCGTTCTGCCCAGCCCACTCTGCTCTCTTCTCCTGCCTCCTGCCTCCTGTTGTATGTGGCTGCGTGTGTCGGGACATGGCCGGACTCACAGGGCACGGGAGGCTTAACAGTAAACTTACATTCCTCATCCTCACTGCAGGGGCGGATCCAGAGTCTTGTCTCGGGAGGGGCACTGCCAGAAAATACGATTTTTTGCAGGCAATTTATTTGGGAAATGGCTGGTGTTAGTGCTTCAATCATCACGGCACCATGGTTGTTTTGGTGTCAGGATGACTGTAGCGCATTATTTCTATTATTACATTGTTATAGAAAATTAAACCATAATGCAGAATCTGTGGAAGCCCTGGGTGTGTCACTTGCCACCGCCGCCTGCCACCATATGCAGATTGTCACTTGTCACACGTTGCAGATTGTCACTTGCCACGTCACCTGCCACAAGTTGCGGATTGTCACTTGCCACAAGTTGCGGATTGTCCACTTGCCACGTCACCTGCCACACACTGCGGATTGTCCACTTGCCACGTCACCTGCCACACATTGCGGATTGTCCACTTGCCCCGTCACCTGCCACAAGTTGCGGATTGTCACTTGCCACAAGTTGCAGATTTTCACTTTCCACGTCACCTGCCTCACGTTGCAAATTGTCCACTTGCCACGTCACCTGCCACAAGTTGCGGATTGTCCACTTGCCACAAGTTGCGGATTGTCCACTTGCCACGTCACCTGCCACACATTGCGGATTGTCCACTTGCCACGTCACCTGCCACAAGTTGCAGATTGACACTTTCCTGCTAAGGTGTGGTATGGGGATTGTCACTTCCTGTGTCCCAGTTTGAGTTAGGCAGCAGAGAGATGCCTGTACAGTGAGTGAGGGCGGGAACTGCCGCTATGCAGGGCGGCGCCAGGCGGTGAGAGATGATGCCATCTCTCTGCTCCGCCACCTGCTGATTGGCCAGTCCACCCACCGAGCCTCCCAGCTGGCAGCTTCCCGTCCGCTCTCTCACCCGCCCGCCGAGCCGCCCAGCTGCATCCGCTCGCACAGTCAGTGTGACTGTGCGAGCGCCGAGCGGACGGGCAGCTGGGCGGCTCACCCACCGTGCCGCCCGCACAGTCACTTGCACGCTGACTCACCGGGCCCCACACGGCTGCAAGTAGGTAGTTCCGCCACTGCCCCCAGTGATGCCGAACCTGCCCCCAGAGAGCCGCCCACAGCTCCTGGATTGTAACAGATTTGTGTGTGACTATTTCGATTACTTGGGAAACATTAGCCGGGTCTGAATAATGTGTCAGGGTTTCAGGCGGACTGAAACCCGGACAAATGATTTAAAACCCAGACTGCCCGGGTGAATACTGGACAGGTGGCAACCCTAATGTATCTACATATCTCTCTGCTTTTCCCCAGTATCTAAGACCACAGGGGAGAGGAATTGGAGGCAATGGTATCTGTATTGGAGGTTATCAGCAAGGTCTGGCATGCCTGTAAGCCCTGGCTAAAGCTGCCCATGCTAGTATTATCCCCTGTACTACAGGAAACAGCATTCAGACGTTACTCACATATGCTTTACACAATAGATGTTATTACGTAATACCTTACAAGGAAGATGTAAGATAATAGCCTATGTTCTTCAGGTATACCATACACAGAAGTTGTAAGATAGTTGCCTATGTATCTCTGGAAATGACACTGGTGTGGTGCCAGGAGTGGTTTCAGGTTCCTGCAAGTTTAAAGCCGGGTACACACGATCAGATTATCGGACTAATTTTCGTCTGTTTTTTGTTGCATGCTAGTCTCATATTGGAAGTAAAGAGGTTACTCACCATCCGAAAATTTTCGTACGACAGAACACAACGTCAGAAGTGATGTAATGTGTTGAATAGTTTTGTATGTATTCTTTCGTTTCTGAGCATGCGTAGTCTTGCTCTTACGATTTATTTCAGCCGAAAACTGTACTAATTACTGTAAATGAAAATCAGACATTGTGTTCACATACAACAAAAAAAATTATATCCTGCACATCCAGTTTTTGTTGTCTGAAAATTTTGAATCGGCTGTGGAAAGCACCATACTAACGATCAGAAAATCGGCAAATCGTTCATCGGACTAAATTTTTCTTCCAATTTTCTGATTGTGTGTACGGGCCTTAACTTTCCTTTAATTGTTTAAAATGGCTTATGGCTTCACTCTAAAGGGAGGTTTATTAAAGAGGAAGTTTACTCTTTTAATCAACACGGACTATTTTTTATCCTTATGCTTCTAGTTTTAGTAAATAGATAGGAACGCATATAATAATTACTTGTTTTAAACTTTTTGTAATACATTTCTTCAATTACTTCCTGGTTTCCAGGCCTAGGCAAATTATGTCATACATCCCAGGAGTCTTCAGGAGGGGAGAAGGGGTTTTCTCAACTAAGCACACTCTTCTGCTTGCATGCCTGAGCTAAGGGCAGATGGATTCCAGGAAATAAGTGCAGCATGAATCATCTGCCCTTACTCAAGATGGCCATGGTCAGAAATGCTTAGGGTGTTTTTCAAATGTATTTCTTAGCCAAATAGAGCATGGATGGATGGTAGAGTTTGCTTTAACCACTTGAGTCCCGGAAGAATTTACCTCCTTCCTGACCAGAGCACTTTCTGCGATTTGGCATTGTGTCGCTTTAACTGAAATTGTGCGGTTGTGCGAAGTGGCCCCCAAACAAAATTGATGTCCTTTTTTTCCCACAAATAGAGCTTTCTTTTGGTGGTATTTGATAGACATGTGCGATTCGGTTCGTAACGAATGGATTTTCTTACGAATTTGTTAGTATTCGTACATTCGGATCAATACGAACATCCGAATAGTTGAAAGAACCAAAATACGAAAATTACGAAATTACGAATAAGCAAAATAACGAACATGCGAAAATACGAACTGACAAATGGACAAACTTACGAAAATGCAAAACATTGAAACAGTAAAAGAATGAAAATGACATCTATAACGAATGATTTGCATTCCGTATTTTCAATCCTTTGTCTGTTCGTAATTTTGTATGTTCGTATTTTCATTCGTATATTCGTAAATTCGTTTCTTTGTCTGTTCGTAATTTTATGTTCTCGAATCGTTCTTTCGAATGGGCAGTGTAGTGAGTGATGTATCTTACTTAATATCTTAGCCAATCAGCTTATCTCTTTTGTGTCTGAGTCACAATGCATTCCTGAATCTTTTTAGATTCAGTTGAGGAGGAGACTGAGTCAGGTCTGGTGACTGAGGGAGTGGACTGGGAGTAAGTACAGGACTTTTTAGAAGCCGCGTGTTGAAAACGAAACTAAAATACGAGATTGCGAATGACCGCAATGTATTTACGAAAGTACGAATTCATTCGAAGCACAGTAGTAGGCACGAATCAACGAAAACAAAACAATGTTACGAATCAACGGAAAAGGCAATCTCACAAAAGTAACAATTACTAAATCACGAGTAGTGTACCGAATAAACGAAAATTATTATCTAATAAAATTACGAATTTCGAATCAAAGAAAATAAATTAGACAGAATTACGAATCATTCAGTATCAACGAAAATAAAACTGTTCCGAAAATACGAACGAGTCCGAATATGAAAACTCGCATCTTACGAAATTACGAATCTTTACAAATCTACGGAAACTAGACGAACCAAAACAAAATTTTTTGTTGTGCACATGTCTAGTTTTTGATCACCTTTGCGTTTTTTTTTTTTTCACTATAAACAAAAAAACAGCAACAAAAAAAAGCAATATTTTTTACTTTTTGCTATAATAAATATCCCCCAAAAATATATATAAAAAAAACGAATTTCTTTCTCAGTTTAGGCCGACATGTATTCTTCTACATATTTTTGGTAAAAAAAATCGCAATAAGCGTATAGTGATTGGTTTGCGCAAAAGTTATAGCATCTACAAAATATGGGATAGTTTTAAGGCATTTTTATTATTAATTTTTTTTTATTAGTAATGGCGGCGATCTGCGATTTTTATCATGACTGCGACATTATGGCGGACACATCGGACACTTTTGACACTATTTTGGGACCATTGACAATTATACAGCGATCAGTGCTATAAAAATGCACTGATTACTGTGTAAATGACACTGGCAGGGAAGGGGTTAAACACTAGGGGCAATCAAGGGGTTATGTTTGTCCTAGGGAGTGATTATAACTGTGGGGGGGGGGTGGTCTCACTAGAACATGACAGAGATCACTGCTCCCGATGACAGGGTGCAGTAGATCCCTGTCATGTTGCTAGGCAGAACAGGGAAATGCCTTGTTTACATAGGCATCTCCCTGCGCGCGCCCACTATGCAGCGATTTAAAGGCGACGTACAGGTACGTCGCTTTGCGCAGCTGTGTCATTCTGCTGACGTATATCGGCGTGAGCCGGTTGGCAAGTGGTTAAATAATAAAAATGAATAGCATTTTTGGTTTGTGGTGCTCAGATGCAGTATAGTTACACTTTAACTGATGCAAAGAAGGATACAAATGTGGCGATAAAACCTATATTTCCCTTTGGTATTTAATCCCACCTTTTGTAATTAAACAAACATGTACAGTATAGCCTCGTACACACGATCGGATATCCTATGGATTCTAATCCGATGGATTTGTCCATCGGAAATCCGATGAAGCTGACTTCCATCAGTCTTGCCCACACACCATCAGTCAAAAAACCGACCGTTCCAAACGCGGTGACGTAAAACACTCCGATGAGCCGAGAAAAATTAAGTTTAATGCTTCTGAGCATGCGTCGACTTGGTTCTGAGCATGCGTGGGTTTTTTATCCGATGGACTTGCCCATAGACGATTGGAATTTGCTATCGGTTTTTGATCCATCGGAAAAATTTAAAACATGTTCTATTTTTTAAAACTGATGGGAAAAAGACTGATGGGGCCCATACACGATCGGTTTGTCCGATGAAAAAAGTCCATCGGACTGTTTTCATTGGTAAAACCGATCGTGTGTACAGGGCTTCAGTGTTCGTATATGCTAACCCTTCTTTTGTATCTCATTTTGCTAGATTCATCAAATTTATTACGTAACAACATTTTACAAATGGAATCAGCTAACTGTCAGTCTGTTTTCTTTCTTGCCAGTGTTCCACTAGAAGGAAAGGAAAGTGTTTGCAAAGCAGAGGTAGTTCCCATATTTGTACAGCTCCTGGAAGATGAGGATGCCGAGGTCAGAGCCAATGCTGCTGGGGCTTTGATGTTCACTACCATCACTACTCAAGGTAAGGCATCTGTCCTATGGTTGTATGATAACTCTGCACAGTTTCCCAGCACGCTCTCATTGTTACTTTTTTTCTGTAGGGAAATATGCTGCTCTTCATTCTGGAGCCATTCCGAAATTGCTAGCTCTTGTGAAGGATAACCACAGCAAGGTGCGACTAAACTGCATCAAGGCATTAACCACCCTTTCTGAAACACCCGAAGGTCGAAAAATTCTCCTAACGGATGTGAATCGAATCCAGGAATGTCTGAGCGACTCCAGTGAAGCAGTGAGCAGAGCAGCTGCTATAGCAGTACAAGTCATACAGTGGAAACCCTGAGCCAAGCACTATAATGGTACACAGGCATATTACTGTGTCCAATTCACTGGCCTTAATTGTGATGTCCATAAGAAACACTGGATCCTTTGGTGTAAATTTGTTAAGAAATTGTCAAATTGTTGCCTACGCTATACAAAGGTTTGAATAAAAGTTTTGGTTGAAGTTCTACTTTAACTTACACCCTGCAGCCTCCCCTTACTGAGGGACCCTGAGCCTAGCATTCCCCTACTTGCATGGTTGTACCTGTATTTTCTTGCTAACTTCAGGTAGGCAGTTTACCCAAATTTGATTAATAATGTTTTACAATAAACCTGAAAAACTTTAAAAATGACTCAGACTTCAGTTTATGTATTATGGAATGGTCCCAGATTGCATTCCTGAGCATTAAAGCCTATGTCCACCTTCAAGCAACGCTGTATCCTGGCCTAGGCCGACAAGGCCCAGGCCTAGGGCGGCACTTTGCAGGGGGGCAGCACAGAAAGAGTCCCCGCCAGCTTGCGCTACACTGTTTTCATCGGACAAACCGATCGTGTATGGGCCCCATCGGTCTTTTTTCCATCGGTGTTAAAAAATAGAACATGTTTTAAATTTATCCGATGGAAAAAAACGATAACAAATTACTATCGTCTGTGGGGAACTCAGAAAGAGTCCCCGCCAGCTTGCGCTACACTGTTTTCATCGGACAAACCGATCGTGCATGGGCCCCATCTGTCTTTTTTCCATCGGTGTTAAAAAATAGAACATGTTTTAAATTTATCCGATGGAAAAAAAAACTATAGCAAATTACTATCGTCTGTGGGGAACTCCATCAGATCAAAAGCCCACGCATGCTCAGAATCAAGTGGACGCATGCTCAGAAGCATAGAACTTCATTTTTCTTGGCTCGTCTGAGTGTTTTACGTCACGGCGTTTGGGACGATCGTTTTTTTGACTGATGGTGTGTAGGCAAGACTGATGGAAGTCAGCTTCATCGGATTTCCGATGTAAAAATCCATCGGCTTAAAATCCGTAGGAAATCCGATCGTGTGTACAGGGCTTTAGTCTAGCGCCAGTCTTTTGGGGTGGACTGGGCTCAGAGGCAAATTAGTCTAGCGCCCCCATAAAGCGGCCGTACTGCTTCCGGTATGCAAGCGGCCGGCATTCCGCAACTTTGGGGGTGCCGCTTCTAATTTTGACTGTCCGATCATCCTGGACCACAAACCTTCCTCACTGTGCTATATGTTTTCTGCTGCACCATTGGCATGGTTATATCTTCTTAGTCCTCTCCATAAAATTATCAGAAATCTGTGCTTAAAGTAGAACTATAGGCAACACTTTTTTTTCATTTTGGATAGAGTAAGGGAGGGTTATAGCCCCTGTCAGTTTATTTTTTACCATCCCTGTTCCATTGTAGAGATTTCCCTTCACTTTCTGCCCCATAGCCAAACAGGAAGTGAGAGGAAATCTGTGCAAATTAAGGGAATCCATTGCCCCCCCCCCCAGGCCCTCAGAACTAGTGTCCCCACTCGAAAATTTCAGGGCGAGTCTTAAACAGCAAGGGGTGTGTCATATTTAATCTAGGGGGTGCACGAGTTTAGTCAGGCCTAGGGCAGCACAAAACCTAAATACACTACTGCCTTCGTGACCCATATTTAGGGTCTAACAAATTGCCAGGAGGAATACAGTAATGCACAGGCATGTTCTGCCTTTATCTTCCTCAGGAAACCCACCCTAAGAAAAGTCATGCCAAGCTTTTGCAAGTTGACATAAGTGTAAAAATAATAAGAATATAATAATATAGCTTTATGTACCTATGTTATGTAGCACACCCCCGTAGGAGCTGCTGGTTTAGATTTGGGCCTTGAACGTTACCTCAGTATTCGTTGTCTAGGGGAAGAAAGTCTGTAAAAACTGCAATGTCCACACAAGATGTTGTTTCGCTTTGCGTTTATCTAGCAAGGTTACTCTGGTATAACAAGGAAGCTGAGACTTCTGCAGTGTGTAAATATGCTTTTACTATACAAGATGCTGTACATACAAAACTATTACAATATTAGGACTAAAATACAAGACTGACAGATTTCTATAACAAGCAAAATGCCTAGAAAATAGAACAGCCTATGGTCTATAACTACAAATACATTTAAAGGTTACTTATCTTCGATTACTCGTGATCTCCATTGGCAATAATTCTTCTTGGAGATCAGGTTCTCTTCTTCTTCATGATCTTACAGCAACATGGTGTGTGTCTTTTTTCCTAGCTTACTGTCCTGATTTTATCTGTGTGTCAGGCTGTTTACCATTGTTACCAAAACAGAAAACATAGATGTATTTCAACAATAGCATTGAATACAACAATGCTATCTACCTATTGTCTACTCAAAAAACGAACCTGTAATCTAAACTGTGATTTCTTTCAGTTTGAGAGCTGAAAGAAATCTCAAACAGGTAATGTTCTAAAATACAACAATGGTATCTAATCCCATTGTCATTTGTTTGAGAGATCTACTTAAACCAAATGCTGACAGGTAATCTGACTATTGGAAAATTGTCCCATGTATCCTATGTCTGATTAATATAATAAAAATCATATTTTTAACAAACGCAATACATTCCGCCCCTATGATTTTTATTTTTTCTTCTCTCAGACCACACACAGAAGATCTCTTCATTACTAAAAACTCAATATACACATGAATTTTCCTTAAATGCAACCCCTCCCATATTTCTGTCACTGGGAAGGTGTTTCAGTCTTTGGATAAAAGTTCATTAGAAAGTCCATTCTAAAGTTCTTTAGAAACAAGTCCAGGCTTGGAATACATCAAAAAGGCCTTGTTCTCCACAGCTCTTGCGATCTTCCGTCATTCTTTCCATCATGTAACCACTTTTTCTCTAGTCTTCCTATGGATCAAATCGGAGACAGCCTGTGGAGTGGAAAACAAAGCGGATTATCTGTTCCTTCTAACAATACATAAACAGTAGATCCTGGCCCTTCAGCTACAATCTCTCCTCTAAATGGCTTCTTGCCTGGATATCTGACCAATACTTTGCCACCTGCCTGTATGCACCTCTGACCCTCCCAAAGAACATCAATAGGGAGGAGAGGAAATATACTGATATTTCCCAGAAAATCACTGCTGTTTATTTTGGAAGGTTTGATGTTATGTAGCCTCACTTTCCACTCTTGCTGAGAAGTATCAACTAACCAGTCAGAGTCCCAGCCACTGTCTTGAAGCTCATCTGCCAATGCAAATATAACTTCAAACCTTCCTGCCAGATTCCCTCTCATTCCTAGATAGGCTTCAGCTTCAGATACGTCACTCTTGGTTTCTATGTCATGGGAAGCAGTAACATGGTATCTGTTAAACCCTGTTCTTTCAGGAACCTTACATAAATACTGAACTCTGCACTCCAGCTGTGGAATCTGTGCCTCAGCCCCTACCATCCTCTCATATGTTGTGCTTTTGGCTATTGGCCTAGAATTTAACAACATGACTGCCTGTGTGAGGACCCGATCCCACCCCCTTAGTGTATGTGTGGGTGTAATTTTACGTATCTGGTCCTTCAATAGCCCGTTGTATCTTTCAATCAAACCAGCTGCCTGTGGATGGTATGGGATGTGGCACAACCAGTACACTCCAGAATCTTTGGCCCACTGCTGTACTGTTAATCCGGTGAAGTGTGAGCCATTATCACTTTGGACTTGTTTGGGACAACCATAAGCAACGACAAGTTTCTGAAGCAGTTGAAGCGTTGCGGCTTGATCTGCACGTTTGCAAGGACGAACAAGCATAAGTCCTGAATAGGTGTCCACCGCAGTGCAACAATATCTCAGTCCATTGTTTCCCCGGGGCAGGGGACCGATGAAGTCAATCTGCCAGATCTCTGCAGGCCTCTCACCCCTCTTAATCGACCCAGTGGAGTACTTTTGCAATGGCCATTGTCGCACTTCTCCACACACTGTACAGTTCCCTATTACAGTCTTTATCATGTCCATGGATATAGGCAATCCTCTCTGCTGTGCCCATTCATATGTTGCTTTCTGCCCCAAATGTCCAGATTGTTTGTGGGCCCAGTTGGCCAAGTTCATCAAAACAGGATCAATTGGCACAACTGCCTTCACTTTTGCGATTTCATCTGCAACTCTGTTATAGTTCTCAAAGTCTGGTACTAGGGGCACATGTGCATCAACATGCCCCACTTTTATGGTGCGGGAGTGAGCTTCCTTCCAGATGTAGTCCCAGACTTCCTTGCCTCCCCACACCACCTTTCCATGAATCATCCATTCATTGGACTTCCACGTGGGCATCCAAGTTGTCAGTCCTTTAAAAATCGCCCAGCTGTCAGTGTAGATAGTGACATGGGAAGAAGGATCCTCCTGAAGAGTCATCACTACAGCTTTCAACTCTGCATACTGACTGGACCCTCCGATTCAGGACTCCTGCAGGACTGTGTCTGTACTTGGATTGTAGGCTGCTGCTGTCCATTTACGCCCAGACGAGGCGATTATGGCTGAACCATCAGTGAACCACGCTGACTCCTTCATGTCTTCTGACAGAGACTCAAAGGGTGGAGCCTCTTGAATGGGGGATGACTGCAGCACAGGAATTTCTTCTTCTGGCCGGGTGCTGGTAAAAGTAACAAGCCCTGCCAACTGTTTTGAAATGTCTCTAACATCCCCAGCTGCAATACCCCCTCTTTCTTGAAGGTACCACTTCCATTTCATCAGTGTCTGGTTCTGGGCTACAGCTGCCCTAGTGGTCAGTCCATTATCTCTCACCCATCCTGCTATTGGCAATGCAGTATGGATGGTGACTGTGTCCTTTCCTGTAATGGTCTCTACATGTTGAAGTGCTGTGTAGGCCCCAAACAGGTACTTCTCTAAGGGCGTGTATCTCGTCTGTGCCCCTGTCAGTTGTTTGGACCAAAATCCAATAGGTATTGCTCTCAGTCCTTTCTTTTCATTTGGCTGCCACAGACTCCAAGATATGGTACCATTCTGCTCCACTACATCCAGCTGAAATGGTACTCCTTGTCTCACAGGTCCCAATCCCTGATGCTGCAAAATAGCTTCTTTAGCAGCCAGGAATGAAGTCCGCTGTTCTGAACCCCATGAGAACTCAGTCTTTTTTCTGGTAACATTGTATATAGGCCTCAGAATCAATCCAAGATGTGGAATGAACGATCTCCAGAATCCCACAACTCCAATGAACTTCTGTGCCTCCTTTTTGGTAGTAGGGGGCAACAGCGCCTGGATAGTTTGCACAACTGTCTCTGGAATCTTCCTCTGTGGCCCAGTCCACATCATTCCTAGGAATTTCCCCTCTGTGGCAGGTCCTTGGACTTTTTCTCTGTTGATAGCCCACCCTCTGTTCTCCAAGTGTTGTATCAGCAGGTGCAGTGCTTCAGTTACATCTTCTTTTGTCCCAGAGATCATGATGTCATCAATGTAGTGAAACACAGTAACTTTCAAATTCAGGGTACTTAAATCTTGGGCAATCAGTCCATGACAAATCGTTGGAGAATGAAGATAGCCTTGCGGAAGGACAGTGAAAGTGTACTGGCAGCCGTCCCACACCAGAGCAAACTGGTCTTGACAATCTGGGTCTATCAAAATTGAAAAGAAAGCATTAGCCAGGTCTATCACAGCATGATATTCTCCTGCATCTTTAGCAATTTTCTCAACAATTGAGATCATATCTGGTACAGCTGACTTCAATAGAGGTGCCACTTTGTTTAGACCTCTGTAATCCACAGTCATTCTATATGTTCCATCAGGTTTCTTTACTGGGAACACCGGAGACGAGAAAGGACTTACAGCAGGTCTAAGGATCCCTACTCTCAACAATTCTTGAATAGTCTCCCCAATTTCTTTGTGGCCTCCAAGAAGTCTGTACTGCTTGAGACAGACTGGCTTCTCTGGTGGAGGAATGTAGACAGGGGTCCATTTCGCATGACCTCTGACCACAGCCTTCACCGCCCTTACCAGATACGCTTTATCAGGATACCCGAATGTGAATGTACCTCTTTCAGTCTGAATTGACTGACCTTGAAGTACATCCATCCCAAGAATATTTTCGGATAACTCTGATATCAAAACATTTGTCATAAATCCTGATCCCTTGCCAATAGCCAATTTCACCCGTATCCTAACTGCTGGTGTAGTTTGCCCTCCCAAGCCTTCTACATAAATCAATTCTCCTTTGTGATGGGAAGGATTTCCTTGCAAAAGTGTAACTTCAGCTCCACTATCAACTAAAGCCATTACATGTGTAGGAGAAGATGACTTCCCCCACCATACAGTGACAGGTGCATATGGACGTCGATCTCCTGCTGTCACTGCCCTTGCTGCTATTACAGGAGACTCACCTTCCCTTCATAAAGGATATTGAACCTCCCAATCCCCTTTTCTGATTCTCTCTAACTCCTCCCCAGGATAAAGGGATTTGGGTTTGGGTTCATGTTCACTTTTAGGAATTGGTTTGGGGCTAACAGGAGGGGTCTGTTCTGTTTCCTCTAAGTCTAGGCTGATGTTATCTTCACTAGGAGTAGTGTTTCTAACCCTGACAGTTTTACCTACTAAATGTTTCCACCTCTTCAGCATTTCTGCAGTAGGAATGCCATCTATCTCATCTTTAGGTACTCCTGCCTTTAATAGATCCACCCACATTTCTTTCCTAGAAACAACTAGCCTGGTTTTCTCTTCACCTTCTGTCTTCTCTACCCCATTCCGTTTCTTCTCTGTTCTTTTCTGCTTGTATTCTTCCTGTCTGGCCTTGACCTTATCTACTGCCCTGACAGGTTTTGTTTTAGTCTCCTCTATCTCCCCCAACTGGCTTAAAAGGGTTGTGCCTTCATGAATCTTGCTGTTTAATCCCAGGCCTCCCAACAAAGACAATAATGGAGCCCTGAGATTAAATGGCGCAGACTTCATCAGCTTAGAGCGCAGAGCAGACGTAAAGGGTTCCATATCTGGACCTATCCATTCTGGAAATGTATTTAATCCGGTTATACAGCCCATCTCACGTAACCTGGAAATACCCTCTCCCATTGATCTCCAGGAGTAGGTATTTTCCAGGTCAGTAGGACTGGCGTATACTCGGACTATTCCATCTCTCACAAGGTCTAACAGTGAAAAATTCACGCTAAACTCTCTGGCTTTTCGCATTGCCTGACGCAATTGTGGATCATGGGTTAACACTCCCATAGCCACTGCTTCCTTACCTGACAAAACAACACTGTCCGCCCCTTCATCCCATAAGCGTAGGAGCCAACCCAATAGGGGCTCCCCAGACCTTTGTTTGTATTGTTTTGCCAGCTCATGGAGTTCAGTTTGTGAAAACTCCCGTACTTCTTTAAATTCAACATCTCTGGGGTTGCGATAATGCACCTCCCCATTTGCCATATCCTCTCTATCATGTTGCCGTTTCCTATGCTTAGTAATGAGAGGTCTGGCATACTTTTTCTTTCCCACTAGCAGATCATCCTTTGAAATATCAAACTCTATCTCCTCATCCTCACTATCATTTGAGGAGAACACATCCTCACAATCCCAACTTTGGGATGTGACAATGGCACGTACCCTGGCTTTACTAACAGGTTTACGCCCCTTCCTTTTCCTTAAGGCATTAATTGATTTGGTCATGAGGGATGTACACCGCTCTTGCAAATCATCAGCCCGACTAGCAGTTGAATGTACACACTCTGAAGCAACTGCTAGCTGGTCTTTTAATACCTTAACTTCTGCCTCTGCCTTCTCCCTTCTATGTGATTCAGTATAGAGAGCATGGAGGAAGTACCAACCCACTGTGGACACTGTCCTCTTCTCTTTCTTACTTAAATCCAACCCCTTAAGGCTAAAATCTACAAAATGATCTGAGACTTTATCACCCCAAGTCAGCTTCAAGGGAGAAGCATACTTCACAAATGCATTAGCAAGAGGCTCCCACTCATTATTTCTGGCCCAGATAGGTAAGCTGCACACTTTCTTCTGGTCACCAGAACCCTCTGCAGCCTTGCTTTTCCTAAACAGCTTACGCAGCATTTTACCTAGCACAAGCTACACAACACACTACAGAAAAACAAGTCTGCTTCAATTGAATTATAACACAAATCCCGGACGAGCCCCCAAATGTTTTGCTTTACGTTTATCTAGCAAGGTTACTCTGTGGTATAACAAGGAAGCTGAGACTTCTGCAGTGTGTAAATGTGCTTTTACTATACAAGATGCTGTACATTCAAAACTATTACAATATTAGGAATATACTACAAGACTGACAGATTTCTATAACAAGCAAAATGCCTAGAAAATAGAACAGCCTATGGTCTATAACTACAAATACATTTAAAGGTTACTTATCTTCGATTACTCGTGATCTCCATTGGCAATAATTCTTCTTGGAGATCAGGTTCTCTTCTTCTTCATGATCTTACAGCAACATGGTGTGTGTCTTTTTTCATAGCTTACTGTCCTGCTTTTATCTGTGTGTCAGGCTGTTTACCATTGTTACCAAAACAGAAAACATAGATGTATTTCAACAATAGCATTGAATACAACAATGCTATCTACCTATTGTCTACTCAAAAAACGAACCTGTAATCTAAACTGTGATTTCTTTCAGTTTGAGAGCTGAAATAAATCTCAAACAGGTAATGTTCTAAAATACAACAATGGTATCTAATCCCATTGTCATTTGTTTGAGAGATCTACTTAAACCAAATGCTGACAGGTAATCTGACTATTGGAAAATTGTCCCATGTATCCTATGTCTGATTAATATAATAAAAATCATATTTTTAACAAACGCAATACAGATGTAAAACCTTCTGTTGTTAGGTTTTATTTTATTTTGCTTAAAACTTGTGAAGAATAGTAGAAGGATGAAGGGAAAAGGGGTAGGTTCAGGTACACAGTACAGATCACTGGGAAGAAACTTTTCAACTACAGAGTCATTCACCACTCCTCCTCGAGTGGGTATTGCTCACCCGGATAGGCCCCTCTCACCTGGCCTAGCAGCCAGAATGATGCACGGACAACGATTAGGACCAGTCTCTGCCACAGACTGGTTGTGCACAGAATTGGATAGTCTGGGATCCTCTGCCACAGGACTTAACGCCCAAACTTCCAGCCAAACAGTCAAAGAGCCTTTAAGACCCGGCAGACTGTAAGGTAAACTTTAGCTATGGTGCATCCTCCAACAGAATCACCAGGCCTTCCTCAAGACACCAGCCTTCCGCTCGGTCTTCTCCAGGACAGGTCCTCCCCTGGTTTCCTCCATTGAGTGGCTTCCTCCCGCAGGACGGACAGCACAGGATCACCTTCAAAGTGTAGGCCCCAGTCAGCATAACAGGGCCTACCTGGTAGAGTTGCAGCCTCGGACCAACATGGTCCCGAGGCTGAAATCACAAAACACACCCCTCGCGCCAGGAGGGCTGCGAGGGGAAGAAGGACCCAGAACAATAGCGTCTGCCCCTTCAGTACCCTTCCCCAACATGCTCAGCGGGTAGACCACTCCCACTGAACTGTTCCCGGGGAAAGGCACCCAATGCACTTTGACCTGTCAGTCTTCCACATTGGCCTGGGGTGGTAACGCCACCTACAGGCAAACAGTGGGAAGTTTTCCAACACAGCCATAGCCGTTACAGAGGCTAATTTATCATAATCACTTAAAGGGGTTGTAAAGGTTTTTTTTTTTTTCCTAAATAGGTTCCTTTCAGCTAGTGCATTGTTGGTTCACTTACCTTTTCCTTTGATTTACCTTCTAAATGTTTTTTTTCTTTGTCTGAATTTCTCCTCACTAAACTTCACACCATCATCCGAGTGGTGTTTAGCCAGCCAGAACCGCTTACTGAACAGCTTACTGAGGAGGAACAGGAAGTGAGAAATTCAGACAAAGAAAACAGAGAAAACAATTTTTTAGAAGGGAAATCTAAGGAAAAAGTAAGTGAACCAACAATGCACTAGCTTAACCTCCCTGGCGGTATGATTCTTTCTGGAATTATGTACCAAAAGCGGTACAATTATTTTGCATGGAAATTTGGTGTTATGTATTATAGGCCTGCGATTCTTAGTAATTACTTACTTAAACCTGAGCAAACCAGAGTCTAGTAAACATCCCGGGTATGATAAAGTTTGAAACACAAAATTATAAATTATAATATAATAAATAACTATAAATAATTATAAAAAATAGTAATCTAATTATAATAAAAATTATTCAATAATGAAATCAAATCAAAAACACTGAAATTTGCTCAGTTGCAGAATTGTCGCTGTCATTAGATTCTGTGTTTGATGATGAATTTCCCCACAAATCGCTATCGATCAATTCTGCGAGTGATTCTAATTTATTATCGCTGTTTTCTAGCTGGTCTAAAACCACTTTTGACATAAAGAGACACTTTTTGGTTGCTATGGACAATCTCCAGTTTCCAGGCAGAAAGAACAGTTTTTATTATATAAAACTGCATGCAGGACACTGGACAGACCACTAGGGACAAAGGGGGTGTGTAATTATTACATACAGTACTGTAATCAGTAAGATTACAGTATACTGTATGTATACTATGTGTTTACCTTTTTGAATTTGCCGCCCAGTTCCGCTCCCATGCGCCGCTGCGGCTCGCAGGGAACGGAACTAGGAAGTCAGATGGGGTCGAAAGTGCCGACACTCGCCGGAGACCTCGCTGGTGATCACAGCAGAGGACATCATCGCTGGATCGCCAGGAGAAGGTAAGGAAACTCCGCTGCGGGCTCTGCAATGTCTACCCCGAGCGTGACTCGGGGTTACCGATCCTAGCATAAAAAAACAACCCTGAGTCACGCTCGGGATTACCGCCAGGGAGGTTAAAGGAACCTATTTAGAAAATAAAAAACAAACCTTTACAACCCCTTTAAGTCTGAGCCCAACTATTGGCTCAGACACCCACTAAATTTAACATAGCGCCCAGTCATTGGGAGCAGGGCGCTACAGTTAGTATCACATATGGTTAGTGTGCTGCTGTTTACATAATGTGGATCTGTTTAGGTTGACCACTATGTACTCTTTACTTTTTTTGTTGGCTTTTTTTTATCTGTCAGTTTATGATAAGCTTATAATATGTAACCTACAGAGTTGTGACTCATGTTTCACTGTTGTTTTCCTAGTAATCTGGGCAGGTGATTATAAGGGAATAAAATGCGTCAAAGGCATTCTTATCACATAAATGAGTTGTATCTTGTAGGGTAGTGTTTACTATGCACAAGGAGATCAATGTACTGAGCATCATTATTTTCGAAATATCTTAAGTAGGGTGACGATGGTGAGGCCTAATGAAGACTTTTAAAAAAAAAAAAAAAACTGATGAATGCAATGCTGTACCTTCCATGTGCAAGACGAGGACATACATTTTCAAAAGGGCAGGTAAACGCTGTATGCATATTGGGGACACAGGCTGCACAGATGCAGCCTGAAAAGAACAGAATAAGAAAGAAAACCAGCATACACTTATGCACAGTGCCTTGGAAAAATATTCATACCCCTTTAAATTTTCCACATTTGGTCATGTTACAACCAAAAACGTAAATGTATTTTATTGGGATTTTATGTGATAGAAAACATAAAAAACAAAGGTATGCAGCGCTGAAATAAGATCTCCAAAATTAAATTAGGAGAACATAAAATAGGTTGATAATCAATTAAATAGTTAAACACAAAATATAAAATAAATTATAAATAAGTGCAGTAGTGAACCACGAAAAATTATTAAATAAAAAAATATTAACAATAAAAATAATGTTAATAACTAATCCGTGAAGAAATTCATAAACAAAGTCCATCAAAAATAAACAACAATCTAATGTGAAGTGAAGTGTTCCAAAGAAAAGAAGAAAGCTTGCTCCCAAACGTGAAGTAATGGATACAATGGTGACACCCGGGTGAGAAAGATATATATCCTGCTTACCAGATGCTCATGACTGCATCCAACAGTCTCACCCAGCATAGGGAAATTAGGCTTCCCCCACAGCCTTAAAATTCAATGGTGTAGATTCCTCGTCCAACCTTAAACTCAGGCATAAAAGAAGAATTCCATAGGGTAGTATGTCAAACCAGCTTAGTTTATTAAAAAGTATTGCACTTACAATGTCGAAGATCGTTGAAAGCAGTAATCACAATACAACGATATGGCAGTAACAGCTCCGGCGTTCGTCTGTGTCTCTCGTTCCTGTATGTAGGACTTCAACTTCGGCCAATCCCCAGTTGAAGTCCTATCGTGACGAAACGCGTAGGGGGCCAGTGACGTCATCACGCATTTTTTGAATACGAGGAAGTGCCGCGGAACATACAGGAACGAGAGACACAGACGAACGCCGGAGCTGTTACTGCCATATCGTTGTATTGTGATTACTGCTTTCAACGATCTTCGACATTGTAAGTGCAATACTTTTTAATAAACTAAGCTGGTTTGACATACTACCCTATGGAATTCTTCTTTTATGCCTGAGTTTAAGGTTGGACGAGGAATCTACACCATTGAATTTTAAGGCTGTGGGGGAAGCCTAATTTCCCTATGCTGGGTGAGACTGTTGGATGCAGTCATGAGCATCTGGTAAGCAGGATATATATCTTTCTCACCCGGGTGTCACCATTGTATCCATTACTTCACGTTTGGGAGCAAGCTTTCTTCTTTTCTTTGGAACACTTCACTTCACATTGGATTGTTGTTTATTTTTGATGGACTTTGTTTATGAATTTCTTCACGGATTAGTTATTAACATTATTTTTATTGTTAATATTTTTTTATTTAATAATTTTTCGTGGTTCACTACTGCACTTATTTATAATTTATTTTATATTTTGTGTTTAACTATTTAATTGATTATCAACCTATTTTATGTTCTCCTAATTTAATTTTGGAGATCTTATTTCAGCGCTGCATACCTTTGTTTTTTATGTTTTGTATAGTTTTAGTATTTAGCTATTTATGCTAGCTGCTGTCCTTGGATCACTGATCACTTTATTAATTTTAATTGCTTCTCCAGCGCAACGTTAGCCCTAGGGCTTTTTTCTTTCCATTTTATGTGATAGACCAACACAAAGTGGCACATAATTGTGAAGTGAAGAGAAAATGATAAATGGTTTTCATTTTTTTTTTACAAATAAAAATGTGAAAAGTGTGGCATGCATTTGTATTGAGCCCCTTTACTCTGATACCCCTAACTAAATTCTAGTGGAATTGCCTTCAGAAGTCACCTAATTAGTAAATAGAATCCACCTGTGTGTAATTTAATCTTAGCATAAATACAGCTGTTCTGTGAAGCCCCCAGTGGTTTGTTAGAGAACCTTAGTGAACAAAAAGCATCATAAAGGCCAAGGAACACACCAGACAGGTCAGGGATAAAGTTGTGAAGTTTAAAGCAGTGTTACGTTATAAAAAAATATCCCAAGCTTTGAACATCTCACGGAGCACTGTTCCAACCATCATCTGAAAATGGAAAGAGTATGGCACAACTGCAAATCTACCAAGACATGGCAGTCCACCTAAACTGACATGCCGGGCAAGGAGAGCATTAATCAGAGAAGCACCCAAGATGCCCATGGTAACTCTGGAGGAGCTGCAAAGATCCACAGCTCAGGTGGGAGAATCTGTCATAAGTACAACTATTAAGCCCTGTACACACGATCGGATTTCCTATGGATTCTAATCCGATGGATTTTTCCATCGGAAATCCGATGAAGCTGACTTCCATCTGTCTTGCCTACACACCATCAGTCAAAAAAACGATTGTCCCAAACGCTGTGACGTAAAACACTCAGACAAGCCGAGAAAAATTAAGTTCAATGCTTCTGATCATGCGTCGACTTGATTCTGAGCATGCGTGGGTTTTTTCTCCGATGGAGTTCCACACAGACGATCGGAATTTGCTATAGTTTTTTTTTCCATCGGATAAATTTAAAACATGTTCTATTTTTAATCACCGATGGAAAAAAGACTGATGGGGCCCATACACGATCGGTTTGTCCGATGAAAAAAGTCAATCGAACTGTTTTCATACCGATCGTGTGTACACGGCATTAGTCGTGCACTCCACGAATCTGGCCTTTATGGAAGAGTGGCAAGAAGAAAGCCATTGTTGAAAGAAAGCCATAAGAAGTCCCATTTGCAATTTGCAAAAAGTCATGTGGGGGACACGGCAAACATGTGGAAAAAGGTGCTCTGGACAGGTGAGAGCAAAATTGAACTTTTTAGCCTAAAAGCAAAAGGCTATGTGTGGCAGAAAACGAACACTGCACATCACCCTGAACACACCATCCCCACCGTGAAACATGGTGGTTACAGTATCATGTTGTGGGGATGCTTTTCTACAGCAGGGACAGGGAAGCTGGTCAGAGTTGATGGGAAGATGGATGCAGCCAAATACAGGGTAATCTTAGAAGAAAACCTGTGAGAGTCTGCAAAAGACTTGAGACTGGGACGGCGGCTCACCTTCCAGCAGGACAACGACCCCAAACATACAGCCAGAGCTACAATGGAATGGTTTAGATCAAAGCATATACATGTGTTAGAATGGCCCAGTAAAAGTCCAGACCTAAATCCAATTGAGAATCTGTGGCAAGACTTGAAAATTGCTGTTCACAGACGCTCTCCATCCAATCTGATAGAAATTGAGATATTTTGCAAAGAAGAATGGGCAAAAATGTCACTCTCCAGATGTGCAAAGCTAGTAGAGACATCCCCAAAAAGACTTGCAGCTGTAATTGCAGCGAAAGGTAGTTTTACAAAGTATTGACTCGGGGGTGCTTAATGCAAATGCACGCCACACTTTTCAGATATTTATTTGTAAAAAACTTTGAATACTATTTATCATTTTCCTCCCACTTCACAATTATGTGCCACTTTGTGTTGTTGGTCAATCATATAAAATCTCAATAAAATACACTGACGTTTTTGGTTGTAAAATGACAAAATGTGGAAAATTTCAAGGGGTATGAATACTTTTTCAAGACACTGTAGGTATATTTTTTTATCTTTTATATATCAAGCGCTACCCCCACAGGAGCCATTGATGATTTTGGTTGTCTGGCCCTGTGGAAGGCCTCACCCTCACACACTGACACCATTAGAATATCTTGTGTGGAAACACCAGGCAGATGCACAAGAATTATACACACCACCCTTTAAAAAGATAAGCAGACTGTTTTTGCACATTAAGATTACAAATATGACATTGGTACATGAAAATCAATATGCATAAACACAACAGTATGGGTACAGTGTACTCCACAGAGGTACCATTAAAAGTCACATCCCAGCTTATACTGAAGCATTATGAGCATAAACGGTAGCTCTCCATATGAAATGTTATACCTCAAGCAACCACAAGGGTTAACTAAGAGGTGGAGCAGGCTATGTCATTTGAGAGCTCTCAAACAAAGGGACTAGGTTTAGGCCTTTAAATTTACATTCTATAATAGAACACAATTCTGCCCTCAGAATAGAGAAACGCGGGCAAGTCTCTTCCTGCCAGCTACGTTGGGGCCCTTTAAAACTGTTGACATGAAGGGTGATAGAGTAGACTCAATAGCAGTAAATCAGCAGTAAATCAGCAGCAGTCATCACTCTGGAAGACCAGAGGACTATGCTCTATGGATAGCTCTGTCAGCCATAGAGTAACAATAAATGTAGCAACAGGTGTGATAAATCTCCGAATGTAGTATGTCAATTATGTCAATGAGTGGAAATAGTTTGTTAAACAGAGCTCCAGCCCCCCTCTATGATGGGGGGGGGGGGCTGGAGCTCTGTTCCCCCCTCTATGGGGGGCTCCAGCTAGACCCCCCTCTATGGGGGGAGCGATGTCGAGACCCCAGACGATTTTCCGATCGGCTCTTGTGTGCTGCCGCTGTCATTCATTGTAAGAGAAACCCGAAAGGCTTCACTGCCGGTTCCCTACTGCGCATGTGCAAAGCGCGCTGCGCTTTCCACCTGGCCCGGCGGCGGAGGAAGGAGGAGAGGGCTGAACTTCAGGGTGACTTTGCCGCAACGTGCCGCAGCCAGGTCCCCCGGAAGTGGCAAATGTGGCACCAGAGGGGGGAGGAGGCAAACAACGGAGCTTTCACTTTGAGTGGAAGTTTGCTTTAATGGGCTGAAGGGAGTTAAGTGGTAGTAACTGAAATATGTGTCTGAAACCCTCTTGCTGGATTCCTTTCTCAGCAGTAGGGATGAGCTTCGTGTTCGAGTCGAACATACGTTCGACTCGAACATCGGCTGTTCGATCGTTCGACGAAGATCGAACGATTTGGGCCGTTCGCGCCAAATTCGAGTGACGCGAACGGCCCACAATGCACTACGCCATCGCAGTGTCATCCAGGCGCTGTGATTGGCCAAGCATGCACTGTGACCCCGCATGCTTGGCCAATCACAGCGCCGGCAGCGAGGAGAGCAATGATTGGCCACAGGCAGGATGCCTGTGGCCAATTATTGCTGAGGGTGTTTAGTACACGCCCCACACTATAAAAGGCCGCCAGCACGGCGGCCTAGTGTAGTGTGTTCCGGAGCAGGGATAGAGCAGCATAGGCAGGGACAGTGACTGTTATTTCTTTCTTGCTTAACCTGGATTCCTTTAGTTTAGGGAAAGAGAAGGATAGGTAGGGAGAGTGTCAGTGTGTTTTGTGCTTGTGCTATAGTGTGCTTAAAAAAAACATTTTTTCTAGGGACAGAAAACTGTAGGTAGGGACAGTGTCAGTTTCTTTCACTCTGCAAGTCCTTGTTTCCAGGGACCTGGAAGGACAGTGAGTGAATTGTCCTTGTGCTATATTGTGCTTAAAAAAACATTTATTCTAGGGACAGAAAACTGTAGGTAGGGAGAGTGTCAGTTTCTTTCACTCTGCAAGTCCTTGTTTCCAGGGACCTGTAAGGACAGTGAGTGAATTGTCCTTGTGCTATATTGTGCTTAAAAAAAACATTTATTCTAGGGACAGAAAACTGTAGGTAGGGAGAGTGTCAGTTTATTTCACTCTGCAAGTCCTTGTTTCCAGGGACCTGGAAGGACAGTGAGTGAATTCTCCTTGTGCTATATTGTGCTTAAAAAAAACATTTATTCTAGGGACAGAAAACTGTAGGTAGGGACAGTGTCAGTTTCTTTCACTCTGCAAGTCCTTGTTTCCAGGGACCTGTAAGGACAGTGAGTGAATTGTCCTTGTGCTATATTGTGATTAAAAAAAACATTTTTTCTAGGGACAGAAAACTGTAGGTAGGGAGAGTGTTTTTTTTCTTTCACTCTGCAAGTCCTTGTTTCCAGGGACCTGTAAGGACAGTGAGTGAATTGTCCTTGTGCTATATTGTGCTTAAAAAAAACATTTTTTCTAGGGACAGAAAACTGTAGGTAGGGAGAGTGTTTTTTTTCTTTCACTCTGCAAGTCCTTGTTTCCAGGGACCTGTAAGGACAGTGAGTGAATTGTCCTTGTGCTATATTGTGCTTAAAAAAAACATTTATTCTAGGGACAGAAAACTGTAGGTAGGGAGAGTGTCAGTTTATTTCACTCTGCAAGTCCTTGTTTCCAGGGACCTGGAAGGACAGTGAGTGAATTGTCCTTGTGCTATATTGTGCTTAAAAAAACATTTATTCTAGGGACAGAAAACTGTAGGTAGGGAGAGTGTCAGTTTATTTCACTCTGCAAGTCCTTGTTTCCAGGGACCTGTAAGGACAGTGAGTGAATTGTCCTTGTGCTATATTGTGCTTAAAAAAAACATTTATTCTAGGGACAGAAAACTGTAGGTAGGGAGAGTGTCAGTTTATTTCACTCTGCAAGTCCTTGTTTCCAGGGACCTGGAAGGACAGTGAGTGAATTGTCCTTGTGCTATATTGTGATTAAAAAAAACATTTTTTCTAGGGACAGAAAACTGTAGGTAGGGAGAGTGTTTTTTTTCTTTCACTCTGCAAGTCCTTGTTTCCAGGGACCTGTAAGGACAGTGAGTGAATTGTCCTTGTGCTATATTGTGCTTAAAAAAAACATTTATTCTAGGGACAGAAAACTGTAGGTAGGGAGAGTGTCAGTTTATTTCACTCTGCAAGTCCTTGTTTCCAGGGACCTGGAAGGACAGTGAGTGAATTGTCCTTGTGCTATATTGTGATTAAAAAAAACATTTTTTCTAGGGACAGAAAACTGTAGGTAGGGAGAGTGTTTTTTTTCTTTCACTCTGCAAGTCCTTGTTTCCAGGGACCTGGAAGGACAGTGAGTGAATTCTCCTTGTGCTATATTGTGCTTAAAAAAAACATTTATTCTAGGGACAGAAAACTGTAGGTAGGGAGAGTGTCAGTTTATTTCACTCTGCAAGTCCTTGTTTCCAGGGACCTGGAAGGACAGTGAGTGAATTCTCCTTGTGCTATATTGTGCTTAAAAAAAACATTTATTCTAGGGACAGAAAACTGTAGGTAGGGAGAGTGTTTTTTTTCTTTCACTCTGCAAGTCCTTGTTTCCAGGGACCTGTAAGGACAGTGAGTGAATTGTCCTTGTGCTATATTGTGATTAAAAAAAACATTTTTTCTAGGGACAGAAAACTGTAGGTAGGGAGAGTGTTTTTTTTCTTTCACTCTGCAAGTCCTTGTTTCCAGGGACCTGTAAGGACAGTGAGTGAATTGTCCTTGTGCTATATTGTGCTTAAAAAAAACATTTATTCTAGGGACAGAAAACTGTAGGTAGGGAGAGTGTTTTTTTTCTTTCACTCTGCAAGTCCTTGTTTCCAGGGACCTGTAAGGACAGTGAGTGAATTGTCCTTGTGCTATATTGTGCTTAAAAAAAACATTTATTCTAGGGACAGAAAACTGTAGGTAGGGAGAGTGTCAGTTTATTTCACTCTGCAAGTCCTTGTTTCCAGGGACCTGGAAGGACAGTGAGTGAATTGTCCTTGTGCTATATTGTGCTTAAAAAACATTTATTCTAGGGACAGAAAACTGTAGGTAGGGAGAGTGTCAGTTTATTTCACTCTGCAAGTCCTTGTTTCCAGGGACCTGTAAGGACAGTGAGTGAATTGTCCTTGTGCTATATTGTGCTTAAAAAAAACATTTATTCTAGGGACAGAAAACTGTAGGTAGGGAGAGTGTCAGTTTATTTCACTCTGCAAGTCCTTGTTTCCAGGGACCTGGAAGGACAGTGAGTGAATTGTCCTTGTGCTATATTGTGATTAAAAAAAACATTTTTTCTAGGGACAGAAAACTGTAGGTAGGGAGAGTGTTTTTTTTCTTTCACTCTGCAAGTCCTTGTTTCCAGGGACCTGTAAGGACAGTGAGTGAATTGTCCTTGTGCTATATTGTGCTTAAAAAAAACATTTATTCTAGGGACAGAAAACTGTAGGTAGGGAGAGTGTCAGTTTATTTCACTCTGCAAGTCCTTGTTTCCAGGGACCTGTAAGGACAGTGAGTGAATTGTCCTTGTGCTATATTGTGCTTAAAAAAAACATTTTTTCTAGGGACAGAAAACTGTAGGTAGGGAGAGTGTTTTTTTTCTTTCACTCTGCAAGTCCTTGTTTCCAGGGACCTGTAAGGACAGTGAGTGAATTGTCCTTGTGCTATACTGTGCTTAAAAAAAACATTTATTCTAGGGACAGAAAACTGTAGGTAGGGAGAGTGTCAGTTTATTTCACTCTGCAAGTCCTTGTTTCCAGGGACCTGTAAGGACAGTGAGTGAATTGTCCTTGTGCTATACTGTGCTTAAAAAAAACATTTATTCTAGGGACAGAAAACTGTAGGTAGGGAGAGTGTCAGTTTATTTCACTCTGCAAGTCCTTGTTTCCAGGGACCTGGAAGGACAGTGAGTGAATTCTCCTTGTGCTATATTGTGCTTAAAAAAAACATTTATTCTAGGGACAGAAAACTGTAGGTAGGGAGAGTGTCAGTTTATTTCACTCTGCAAGTCCTTGTTTCCAGGGACCTGTAAGGACAGTGAGTGAATTGTCCTTGTGCTATATTGTGATTAAAAAAAACATTTTTTCTAGGGACAGAAAACTGTAGGTAGGGAGAGTGTCAGTTTCTTTCACTGTGAAAGTCCTTGTTTCAAGGGACAGAGAAGGACACCTGAAGGTAGCCCTTATTGCTTTTTTCCCATCTCCCTGCAGGCCATCTATTAGAATGTCTGGAAGGCAAACAAGGAGAGGCAGACAGTCAGGAGGCAATAAAAGAGGGCAAGCAGGCTCTGTGTCTGGGGGCAACAGTGCTGGTCGTGGACGCGGTGCATTGTCATCAGCACATGGCCATGGGACACGCTTGTCCTTCTTTTCGGCAGCTGGACATGTTGAGCCACATCATGCCGAAGACTTGGTAGAGTGGATGACCAAGCCCTCCTCCTCCTCCTCATCCTCTCTCACCCAGGCTCAGGGTACTGGAAAAGCAGCTGCCAAAGCGTCGTCTTCCCTGGTATCAATGTCAGACAAATCATCAGTCACTCCTTCCCTAGACCCACCATGTCCTCCTCCTGAGGAGTCCCCCGAACTGTTTCAGCACAGTGTTGGGTACATGCTCCAGGAGGATGCCCAGCGTTTCGAAGGGTCTGATGATGAAACCCAGCTAGAGGAAGGCAGTAGCGTGAGAGCAGACAGAGGGGATGCTCAAGAAGGACACCAATCTGGCAGTCATGTTCCAGCAGCTGCAGCATACTGCCAGATTGGCTCCAGTGATGAGGAGGGAGGGGATGATGAGGTCACTGACTCCACGTGGGTGCCTAATAGGAGAGAGGAGGAGGAGGAGGATGAGGAGGAGGCACATCTCCAACGAGGCAGGATGCCCTTTGGTGGCCAGCGTAAGGGCAGTACACCGACGGAATCACACCGCAGAGCTCCGCCTGTGCAGGGCGCTGCCTCTGCCCGTCATTCAAAAAGTTCTTTGGTGTGGGCCTTTTTTGAGGCTAGTGCATCAGATCGCACAGCTGCTGTTTGCAACATATGTCTCAAGCGTATATCGCGTGGCCAAAACATCAGCCGCTTGGGTACCACATGCCTGACCAGACATATGTTGACCTGCCATGCAGCTCGTTGGCAAGCCTACCTCAAAGACCCACACCAAAGAACAAAGCGGACCTCTCCTTGCACCGCATCAGCTGGGATCTCCAACCCCACTATAACTTCAGTCCTCTCTGAAACATGCACTGAGAGGAATGAAGGTGTAGAATTAGGTGTGTCACAGCCAAGTACTTGCGCCCACTCTGCTAGCAGTACACCGACGTCCGATTCTAGCAGGCAAATTTCCCTGCCCCAGCTGCTGGACCGTCGAAAGAAGTTCACTCCCAGCCATCCACATGCCCAGCGGTTGAATGCTAGCTTGGCTAAATTGCTAGCGCTTCAACTGCTGCCTTTTCAGTTGGTAGACTCGGCCCCCTTCCGTGAGTTTGTGCAATGTGCAGTTCCTCAGTGGCAGGTTCCCAAACGCCACTTTTTCTCACGGAAGGCTATTCCGGCTCTCTACCGGCATGTGGAAGGCAATGTCTTGGCCTCGCTGGACAGGGCGGTCAGCGGTAAGGTGCATATTACCGCTGACTCATGGTCCAGCAGGCATGGACAGGGACGTTACCTTTCTTTCACGGCCCATTGGGTCACTCTTTTGGCAGCTGGGAAGGATTCAGGACAAGGTGCAGTAGTGTTGGAGGTTGTCCCACCGCCACGCCTCCAAAATGCTACTACTGGTTGTGACACACCTCTCTCCTCCACCCCCTCCTCTTCTTCTTCCTCCATGGCCTCTTCCTGTGGTTTGTCCTATGAACCAGCGGTGCTCCGTAGCCGTTCACGGGGCTACGCAAGTACGCAGGCAAAAAGATGCCATGCCGTGCTTGCGCTGGTGTGTTTGGGGGACAGAAGCCACACTGGGGCAGAGGTCCTGTCTGCTCTGCAGGGCCAGGCCGAGAGGTGGTTGACGCCACGCCAGCTTAAGCCAGGAATGGTGGTTTGCGACAATGGCACCAACCTCCTCTCCGCCCTCCGACAGGGACAACTGACCCATGTGCCCTGTGTGGCTCACGTCCTTAACCTGGTGGTGCAGCGCTTCTTGGGCAGGTACCCGGGCTTACAGGATGTCCTGAGGCAGGCCAGGAAAGTCTGTGTGCATTTCCGCAGATCTTATAATGCCAGTGCTCGCCTGGCTGAGCTGCAAAAGGAGTTGAACCTGCCCAAGAACCGCCTTATATGTGACATGCCCACCAGGTGGAACTCAACGTTGGCCATGCTGCAGCGGCTGCACACGCAGCAGAGGGCCATCAATGAGTACCTGTGCGACTACGGCACCAGGACAGGGTCAGGGGAGCTTGGTTTTTTTTCTCCACGCCAGTGGGGCATGATCAGGGATGCATGCACTGTCCTGGCACCATTTGAGGAGGCCACGAGGATGGTGAGCAGTGACAGTGCATGCATCAGTGACACTGTACCTCTTGTCCACCTGTTGGAGCACACGCTGCGTGGAATAATGGACAGGGCACTTGAGGCAGAACAGAGGCAGGAAGAGGAGGACTTCCTTGCCTCTCAAGGCCCCCTTTACCCAGACAGTGTTCCTTCTGTCCCACCCATCGCACAGGAAGAGGAGGAGGAGGAGGAGGAGGAGGAGGAGGAGGAGGATTGTGTCAGCATGGAGGTGGAGGCTGGCACTCAGCATCATCAGCAGCAGTCTTTTAGGGATGATTTACAGTCCCAAGAAACCAGTGGACTTGTACGTGGCTGGGAGGAGGTGGCTGCGGATCATGTCGTCCTTAGTGACCCAGAGGACTCCGGAGCGAATGCCTCAGCAAAACTACGCTGCATGGCCTCCCTGATCCTGCAAAGTCTGCGGAAGGATCCTCGTATTCTTCGGATCAAGGAGAGGGACCATTACTGGCTGGCCACTCTCCTTGATCCACGGTACAAGGGTAAGGTTGCGGACCTTATGTTACCGTCGCAGAGGGAGCAGAGGATGAGACAACTCCGGGAGGCCTTGCAGAAAGGTCTGTGCAACGCGTTCCCAGAGACTGGGAGGTTGCAAACTCCTGGTCCTGGACAACGAGTTGCTGAGGCTTCGGCCAGTCAAAGAAGGAGCGGTGGGGAAGGTGGCCGTCTGACCGATGCGTTCAGACAATTCTTTAGTCCGCAGCCCCAAAGTATGATCGGTTCCAGCAACCATCGCCAGCGTCTGATAAACATGGTGCAGGAATATCTAGGGGCAAGGTCAGACTTGGACACCTTCCCCACCGAAAATCCTCTGGCTTACTGGGTCTTGAGGATGGATCACTGGCCAGAGCTTGCACAGTATGCAATTGAGCTACTGGCCTGTCCTGCATCCAGCGTTCTTTCGGAACGCACATTCAGTGCTGCTGGAGGATTTGTCACGGATCACAGGGTGCGCCTGTCCACCGACTCGGTTGATCGACTGACTTTCATCAAGATGAACCAGTCTTGGATCACCACCAGCTACCACACACCTGATGCTGATATAACAGACTAATTGATTTTAACATGTCACATCCCTTCAAGACTGATGCTGATGCTGAGTGCCTGTGCTGTTATGTTGACTGGCTATCCTCCTCCTCCGAGTCCTCAATGATACGATTGATGATGATAGCTTGTAAGATCATTTTTGTTTATGGGTGCCGCCACCAGTGCCTAACGCCCAATTTTTCAGCCCCTGTTTAACAGGGGCGTGTAATTACAATTTTTGAAGCAATACTTTGCAACAGGGCTCATTGCTGTGCTCCAAGTACAGTATCTGTGAGGAGTTGCAGTGTTGTGCCACCAGTGCCTAAGGCCCAATTTTTCAGCCCCTGTTTAACAGGGGCGTGTCATTACAATTTTTGAAGCAATACTTTGCAACAGGGCTCATTGGTGTGCTCCAAGTACAGTATCTGTGAGGAGTTGCAGTGTTGTGCCACCAGTGCCTAAGGCCCAATTTTTCAGCCCCTGTTTAACAGGGGCGTGTCATTACAATTTTTGAAGCAATACTTTGCAACAGGGCTCATTGCTGTGCTCCAAGTACAGTATCTGTGAGGGGTTGCAGTGTTGTGCCACCAGTGCCTAAGGCACAATTTTTCAGCCCCTGTTCAACAGGGGCATGTAATTACAATTCTTGATCTAATAATTCACAGCAGGGCCCATTGCTGCACCCACCAAGAGTAACTGTCAGGGCTTACAGTGTTGTGGCACCAGCACCACCATCAAAGGCCCAATTTTTACTACCACTGTTCAACAATTATATGTAATTAAAATTCCTGATATAATAGTTGACAGCAGGGCGTTCCAGCACCAACCAAGAGTAACTGTGAGTGCTTACAGTGTTGTGCCAACACCAACAACTAAGGGGCCTATTTCTGCAGAGTATATACGGCAGGTCCCTACTTTCAAACATCCAACTTACAAACGACTCCTACTTGCAAACGCAAGAAGACAACAGGAAGTGAGAGGAAATCTACCACTAGGAAGGAAAATTCTCTCCTGTAAGAATAAATATGGGAGAAAGGTGTCTCCTCTGTACTGATGCTTTATCAGCAATCCTTGTTTCAAGAAAAACACCACATTTCAAAAACAGTTGTCATTGGGACGGAAAGTGAGGTGAAATGTTCTGAACAGGGGCACAGACAGCAAAACAAATGTTACAGGGGTGATAACCCTTACCTATGTTTTCCAAAAAGTTTAAAAATAGATTTTTGGTCTGGAGCTACACTTCAACAATGTACCTGTTCAAAATTACAAACAGACTCTACATAAGAACAAACCTACAGTCCCTGTCTTGTATGCACCGCCTGTATAGGGCTGTTCAGAGTATATAGGGCCTTTTTTATTTTATGTGCGGGGTTCCCCTTAATATCCATACAAGACCCAAAGGGGCTGGTAATGGGCTGGGGTAGGGGGGGGGGTCATGGGGTAGCTATGCCATTTTTCTTAAAGAATTTCATCCATATTACCGGGACCAGACATTACATTAAAGCCGCAAGCAGTTTTAAATGGCTTTTTTTTCCTTTAGAAGTGTCATTTTGTGCAGGGACAGTTCTAAACACGGGAAACACGTGGCACTTCACAGGCATACTTTAGACACCCCCCAGGTACGATATTTAAAGGAATATTTGACTTTTTTTTTTTCACTTTATGCATCATTAAAATGACTGCTCCCGAAAAACGACCGTTTTTAAAACTTCTTTTTGCATTGATACATGTCCCCTGGTGCAGAACCCGGGTTCCCAAACCCTTTTTAGGACAATAACATGCATAATAGTTGTTATAATTAGCACTTTAGAATTCGAACGTTCGCATCCATTGTATTTAATAGGGTTCTAATGTTCGTTCGAACTTTCGGTCCGTTCGCGGGTTCTGGTGCGAACCGAACCCGGGGGTGTTCGGCTCATCACTACTCAGCAGTCTTCTGGTAGAAATGGGTGCACTGTTTGATGGGCGGCCCCTGTAAGCGGTACAGTGGAAGCGGCAGTTGATGTGGTAATGACTCTCACAGCAATTCTGGATGCTAGTGTCCTGAGTAACTAATGCTGATGCAGTCACTTTCCAGTTCAGCCTCCTGGTTCTAGAGTCCAGCGAATTCAGCACAGCAACTCGTTCTCTGGGCACAGCACAGCACTTCTTGATCCTGTCCAGTCGGCGTACTTCTCCAACTGCCCTGGCTCCTTCCTGGACTTTTGCTTATGTAGCACCCAGGGTGGGGTTTTCCTCCCTTTTCTTCTCTCTCCTTCCACCCCTGCGGCTACGCCGGATCCACACTTTGTTAAGTATGAAATCCACTGTTTAATTACCTTTGGGTCTGCAGCGAGTTACCTCCCACAAGTGGATCCTTCAGCTCCGTTGTCTAGGTACACCAGTGTATTCAGGAATAAGGCCAATGTCCACACACGAGTAAAACCTAATCAGCAAGGCTTTATTATTTTTCTTACTTTTGAGTCAACTTGAAGAAAGCGAAAGCAGGAAAGTTGAAAATGTAGGGGAAGGTTCAGGCACGCAACACTTAGATCCCAAATATATATATATACTCGTCGCCACTCAAGCCTGAGTGGGTATTGCTCACCCGGATAGTCCCTATAAGAGCAGTCCTAGCAGCCGGGATGGAGCACAGATGTCAAAGATGATGGATCCCCCTTTAGGCAGGCCTCTCCCCAAGACAGCAGTACTATCTCCGCCGGGATTGATCTTCCCCTGGAACTCCTTTCCTAAAGATGGGCTCCCTTACAAACGTGTAGCCTGGGGTCCTTTTCCGAAGCGTAGGCCCTTGTTAGGAGAGCTGGGCCTACGATGCAGCAGCAGATCCTCGGGCTAAAGGTGCCCGAGGCCTAAACATTCCCGCACACCTCGTGCCATGTGGGCCACGAGGCACGCTCACTGGACCAGAGGTCCCCCCTGAACGCCTTGGGGTCCCCCTGGAATCGCCTCACACCAAATGGCATCTGCCCCTTTTGTACCCTCGCCCAGCATGCACCACGCCCACTGTACGGCTGCCGAGAGAGGACACCCAAGGTGCTGTGATACCCCCGTGATCCAGCCTGTGCCAGGGGTGACAGTGCCACCTGCAGGCAAAGGAGAATAACACTGCCGGGCAGTATCACACCCAGAGCAGAGCAAACAATTTCAACTATAATTGGTCTGAGCCCAACTACTGGCTCAGACTGCCCCTAAATTTCCATATAGCGCCCCCAAATATTGGGGGGGGGGGCTACACTTTTATATCTGATCTCTTTTGTTCAAGGTTTCAATCATAGCTGGATAAGGCATAACTGACATCTCCATCTTGTGGACAAAGAAAGTTCTGCAATCAGTAACATTGCCCAGTGTTAGTGTTACACATATTTTTGCCATTTTCTGTAGGGGAGGAAGGATGGGGGGCACACATGTGCACGCTGCTAGTTCTCACATAGATACATGATATATGTTTAATCAGTATCAGGATTTATGCTTGGAAATGTTCACCTACAGTTTGAATCTGTTGATATAGATTGTGTAAATATCAGTAGTGGTATTAATTTGAAGTAAATTTTTTGTAGCTTGTAGAGCTTCCACTTGAATCAGTTTGTTGTCCTGGTTTTTCTGCATCTGTTGCAATCACATTTGATAAATTCATATTTCTCCTTACCTTGCCTTTTTATAGCTGCTGTGTTGAAAAAACACGTGATGTGAGATTCTCATCCATATGCAATTCAATTCAATTGAAGCGAAATTGAAAAAAATGCTGACAGGTAGGCTTTTTATGACAGAAGAGACCCTCTGCCTGTCAGTGTTCACCACCCGCCGACTGCTCACAGTATATACAAGCAAGCAGATGGCAGGTACAGGCACAATCACATACATGCATGTGAATTTGGTGCGCACATGCGTGCCCCCCCCCCTGCACACCCGTGCTGTGATTGGACACAGCACAAGTTTGGCAGCAGATTTCAGCCAAAGAGTTTGGCTGAAATCTGCTGATAGGCTGTGTCCAATCACACACACTTCTGTGTTTACAAACAAACAGAACTCTGTGTGCAAAGGAATAGCAATCTGGCTGTTTCTTCTCCCTGAAAAGCAACTAGAAAATAACAGCCAGATTAGAAAGTAAAAGCAGCACATATTACACACATACAAATTGTTAGGCACACAGTTAACTTCTTGATTGCTCTTAAGAAGTTAACCCCTTCCCAACCAGTGTCATTAGTACAGTGTCAGTGTACAGTATTATCACTGATCACTGTATAAGTGTCCCACAGTGTGAAGCTAATAGGCACTATCAGACACTATATGGAAGGAGAGGGGGGGGGGGGGGTTACCCTGGCAATGAGGAAACCAGGAAAAGGGGTTACTTTAAGCAAGAAAAATTGATCAAACTGGAATATTCAATCTAAGAATTTTAATTCCATACCACAAATTTTAAATATAAATATCAAGGATATAAACTTTGTGGTATGGAATTTAAAATTCTTAAATTGAATATTCCTGTTTGATAAATTTTTGTTGCTTAAAGTAATCCCTTTTCCTGATATCCTCATTGCCAGGGTAACCCCTCCCCCCTTCCCCTTCTATATGCAGTATGGTTACCGCAACAACACCCCACTAGGTGAATTATCAATCCACGGTTGTTTAATGTACTTGACCGTGTATTAGTGGTTAGCTTGCCCATCCCATTTTCCCTTTTTTCTTTACTATCAGACACTATCCTCCCAGATAGTGTCTGTTAGCGCCAAATTGCCTGCCACCCTATCACAGTCCCACTATAAGTCACTGATCACCGCCATTACAGTATAGCATCTATAGCTGCGTAAATCCCAGTATACTGTATATATACCATAGTCTGTAGATGCTGCAACTTTCACACAAATCAATTCAAATGCACTTATTGGGATTTTTTTTTACCAATAACATGTAGCAGAATATATTCTGGCCTAAATTTCTGAAGAAATTAGATTTTTGTTTATTGGATATGTTGTATAACAGAAAGTAAAAAAATATTTATTTTTCAGTCTGTTTTCATATACATAATAAAAAAAAACCAGTGGTGATCAAATACCACCAAAAGAAAGATTTATTTGTGTGAAAAAACTATATAAATGTAATTTGCATACAGTGTTGCATGACCACACAATTGGCAGTTAAAGTAGCACAGTGCTGAATAGCAAAAATTGCTCTAATAGTGAAGGGGGTAAAACTTTCCGGAGGTCGATTGTTTAATGCACACTGAGCCTTGCAGCTCAGCATACATATACAGAAGTAACAAAAGGGAGAACAACGGGCGAGACTTTGCATGAGGCACACGGAAGCAAATAAAAAGATTGAGTAGAAAAGCAACCTTTAACCACTTAAGCCCCGGACCATTTGGTAGCTAGAGGACCAGAGGTGAATTCAGAATTTTGCACTGCGCTGCTTTAACTGTAAATTGTGCGGACATGCAATGTTGTACCCAAACAAAATTTGCGTCCTTTTCTTCCCACAAATAGAGCTTTCTTTTAATGGTATTTGATTGCCTCTGCGATTTTTATTTTTTGCGATATAAACGGAAAAAGACCAAAAATTTTGAAAAAAAATGATATTTTCTACTTTTTGTTATAAGAAAAATCGAATAAACTCAATTTTAGTCATACATTTAGGCCAAAATGTATTCAGCCACATGTCTTTAGTAAAAAAAACGTCAATAAGTGTATATTTATCGGTTTGCGCAAAAGTTATAGCGTTTACAAACTAGGGTACATTTTCTGGAATTTACACAGCTTTAAATTTATGACTGCCTATCTCATTTCTTGAGGTGCTAAAATGGCAGGGCAGTACAAAACCCCCCCAAATGACCCCATTTTGGAAAGTAGACACCCCAAGGAAATTGCTGAGAGGCATGTTGAGCCCATTGAATATTTTTTTTTTTTGTCCCAAGTGATTGAATAATGACAAAAAAAAAAAAAATTACAAAAAGTTGTCACTAAATGATATATTGCTCACACATGCCATGGTTATATGTGGAATTGCACCCCAAAATACATTCTGCTGCTTCTCCTGAGTACGGGGATACCACATGTGTGGGACTTTTTAGGAGCCTAGCCGCGCACGGGACCCCGGAAACCAAGCACCGCCTTCAGGATTTCTAAGGGCGCAAATTTTTGATTTCACTCCTCACTACCTATCACAGTTTTGAAGGCCATAAAATGCCAAAATAGCACAAAACCCCCCCAAATGACCCCATTTTAGAAAGTAGACACCCCAAGGAAATTGCTGAGAGGCCTGTTGAGCCCATTGAATATTTTTTTTTTTGTCCCAAGTGATTGAATAATGACAAAAAAAAAAAAAAAATTACAAAAAGTTGTCACTAAATGATATATTGCTCACACATGCCATGGTTATATGTGGAATTGCACCCCAAAATACATTTTGCTGCTTCTCCTGAGTACGGGGATACCACATGTGTGGGACTTTTTAGGAGCCTAGCCGCGTACGGGACCCCGAAAACCAATCACCGCCTTCAGGATTTCTAGGCACAAATTTTTGATTTCACTCCTCACTACCTATCACAGTTTCGAAGGCCATAAAATGCCAAAATAGCACAAAACCCCCCCAAATTACCCCATTTTGGAAAGTAGACACCCCAAGCTGTTTGCTGAGAGGCATGGTGAGTATTTTACAGCTCTCATTTGTTTTTGAAAATGAAGAAAGAATTTTTTTTTTTTCTTTTTTTTTTTTTCAATTTTCAAAACTTTGTGACAAAAAGCGAGATCTGCAAAATACTCACAATACCTCTCAGCAAATAGCTTGGGGTGTCTACTTTCCAAAATGGGGTCATTTGGGGGGGTTTTGTGCCATCTGGGCATTCCATGGCCTCCGAAACTGTGATAGGCAGTGAGAAGTGAAATCAAAAATTTACACCCTTAGAAAGCCTGAAGGCGGTGATTGGTTTTTGGGGTCCCGTACGCGGCTAGGCTCCCAAAAAGTCTCACACATGTGGTATCCCCGTACTCAGGAGAAGCAACAGAATGTATTTTGGGGTGTAATTCCACATATGCCCATGGCATGTTTGAGCAATATATCATTTAGTGACAACTTTGTGCAAAAAAAAAAAAAAATTGTCTTTTTTCCGCAACTTGTGTCAACATATAAAATATTCCATGGACTCGACATGCCTCTCAGTATATAGCTTGGGGTGTCTACTTTCCAAAATGGGGTCATTTGGGGGGGTTTTGAACTGTTCTGGCATTTTATACACAACATTAGGAAGCTTACATCCACTCTTCTAACCACTTGAAGACAAAGCCCTTTCTGACACTTTTTGTTTACATGAAAACATATTATATTGCCCAAATGTTTGATGAAATAAAAAAGATGATCTTAGGCCGAGTACATAGATACCAAACACGACATGCTTTAAAATTTCGCACAAACGCGCATTGGCGACAAACTACATACATTTTTAAAAGCCTTTAAAAGCCTTTACAGGTTACCCCGTTAGATTTACAGAGGAGGTCTACTGCTAAAATTACTGCCCTCGATCTGACCTTCGCGGTGATACCTCACATGCATGGTGCAATTGCTGTTTACATATGACGCCAGACCGACGCTTGCGTTCGCCATTGGGCAAGAGCAGGGCAGGACAGGGGTGCTTTTTTTTTTTTTTTTTTTTTTTTTTATTATTAATTTTGCTTTTTTATTTTATTTTTAAATTGTTCCTTCCATGTTTTTTTTTTTTTATCATTTTTATTGTTATCTCAGGGAATGTAAATATCCCCTATGATAGTAATAGGTAGTGACAGGTACTCTTTTTTTGAAAAAACTGGGGTCTAGACCCTAGATCTTTCCTCTGCCCTCAAAGCATCTGACCACACCAAGATCGGTGTGATAAAATGCTTTCCCAATTTCCCAATGGCGCTTTTTATATCCGGGGGGGGACATTCCCTCCCACTGCTTGTAAAAGCAGTCCAGAGGCTAATTAGCCACTAGGGTTGCTTTTACATTAAAGCCGGCCGCTGGCTGAAAAGAATGATACCAAGATGATACCTAAACCCGCAGGCATCAATCTGGTATAACCATTCAAAGTCCAGCAACATACCAGTACGTTGCTGGTCCTTGTTGGACATGTATTGTAATCTTTTTTTTTCATGCAGCCAGGTGGCTGAACGAAAAAAGAGATTGATCAGTGGGTATGCCCACCATTAGAATACCGCCCTTCATCCACCCACTTCTAATGATGGGCATACATGCACCATTTATATATGCCGAAGCATGGGGGCATCCTCCCGCAAAAAAGTTATGCCGCACACACATGGTCGGACTTTTCCACGGGCAAGCCTCCGTCGGAATTTCGACCGTATGTACGCGGCATTAGGAGCAAAATCGCTCCTCCGCCCCTGCTGCCCCAATGCTTCGGCATATTTGCTTCTTTTTTTTTTTAACTGTGGTGGTGAAATCACCTCCTACAGCACTGGAGTCGCAGGGATCAGGCCTGTCTCTGCGAACGCTGCAGTTATGTGTGTTGTGTTTTGTAAGTGACAGTGATCGATCGATACTGCACTTGGGTGGCCTGGGCTGGACAGAGGGGCAAAACGCAGGTGCTAGCAGGTATCTGGGCTGATCCCGCTAACACTGCGTTTTTGGGAACCCTAAACTGCTGGGGACGCTAGTATAGATCTGATCAGATCAGATATTGATCTGATCAGATACTATACCTCTAAGGGGGGTGTATGCTTCACGCGTGGGTGTTAGCGTTACTGGCACTAACCTGACGCTGCCTGGGGTGTGACGCAGACCCTCTCTGACGCTAAAACCTAATTGATATCACCCGCCGGGCGATCAGGGGGTTAAACCTTTATTGGGTTATATACGGCGGGTGCCCTGACACTATAAAAAGCAAACTAACTAACCAGTGTCACCCGTAACACTTATATGATGATTACTGGTGAAAGGGTTAACTAGGGGCAATTAGGGGGTTAAAACCTTTATTAGATAATATATGGGGGTACCTGACGCTATAAAAACCTGCGGCGAACCTAAAAAAAATTACTGGCTACCGATCTGCATCACCGACGCTAAGACATCGATCAGGAAAATGATCGCTTAGCGACAGTGGTGATAGGGGGTGAAAGGGTTACCTGGGGGGCGATCAAGGGGGTTAAACCTTTATTAGATAATTTATGGGGGGTACCCGACGCTATAAAAACCTGCGGCGAACCTAAAAAAATTACTGGGTACCGATCTGCATCACCGACGCCAAGACAGCGATCAGAAAAACAATTGCTTAGTGACAGTGGTGATAGGGGGTGAAAGGGTTACCTGGGGGGCGATCAAGGGGGTTAAACCTTTATTAGATAATTTATGGGGGTACCCGACGCTATAAAAACCTGCGGCGAACCTAAAAAAAAAATACTGGCTACCGATCAGCATCACCGACGCTAAGACATCGATCAGAAAAACGATCGCTTAGTGACAGTGGTGATAGGGGGTGAAAGGGTTACCTGGGGGGCGATCAAGGGGGTTAAACCTTTATTAGATAATTTATGGGGGTACCCGACGCTATAAAAACCTGCGGCGAACCTAAAAAAATTACTGGGTACCGATCTGCATCACCGACGCCAAAACAGAGATCAGAAAAACAATTGCTTAGTGACAGTGGTGATAGGGGGTGAAAGGGTTACCTGGGGGGCGATCAAGGGGGTTAAACCTTTATTAGATAATTTATGGGGGTACCCGACGCTATAAAAACCTGCGGCGAACCTAAAAAAAAAATACTGGCTACCGATCAGCATCACCGACGCTAAGACATCGATCAGAAAAACGATCGCTTAGTGACAGTGGTGATAGGGGGTGAAAGGGTTACCTGGGGGGCGATCAAGGGGGTTAAACCTTTATTAGATAATTTATGGGGGTACCCGACGCTATAAAAACCTGCGGCGAACCTAAAAAAATTTACTGGGTACCGATCTGCATCACCGACGCCAAGACAGCGATCAGAAAAATGATCGCCAAGCGACGGCGGTGCTAGGGGGTGAAAGGGTTATCTGGGGGGTGATCAAGGGGTTAAACCTTTATTAGGGGGGGTTAGGGGGCTACACTGGACCTAAAACTAAATGTAGTGACACTTTTACAGTCACAAATGTCACTGATTGCAGTGATCAGTAAATAAATGGTCACTGCAATCAGTGACACTGTGACTGGGGGCTGGGGGGTGATCTGGGGGGGCTGGGGGGTGATCTGGGGGGGCCTGGGGGGGCGATTTATGTGCCTATGTGTGCTGGTGTTAGTGTAGTGTTAGTGCACTGACCTGTGTGTCTTCTCTTGTACGACGCTCGGTATATGTGAGCGCCGCACAGGAGATGACATCACTTCCTCCTGCTTTCTCTATCTGTGTAAACATTACACAGACAGAGGGGGCATTTCTATTCGCCGGGAGCGATCGCGGGGGGTGGTCGGAATCGAACGGCCGCCCCCCCATCTCGGAACGCTCCCAGACGAATTCCGACCGCTCACTGTACAGAAGGGGGGTCCGATCGGACCCCCCAACTGTACAAAGGCAATCACGTATGCTCTACGTGATTGTGCCTGTCGGTGCCATTGTGCCGACGTATATATACAGTGAGCGGTCGTTAAGTGGTTAATGTGTTCAATTTACAGTGGCTGCCAATCAGCTGCTTTTATCCCATTTCAGTTTTTTCAATTTTTTGAATTTTTTTTCTTTTTTCTTTTTATTGACTCTTGCTACTTCCCTGTGTTCAATGGTTGGTCTATATATATTATTTTGGTCTATATCCCTGAACTATATGGTGTTTTGTTAGTCATGTGTGTACTGGCGGTTTGGGCCGTGCTCATTGGCTGAGCCGTGCCTCCCTGCTGCACTCGGGAGCTGCAACGCGCACTGCTGACCTCCCCTCTGACCCTGATCTGACGAGGGGCGGGCGGGGGCTTCGTCACTGCGCGTCAACGTCACGTCTCCCTCGCCAGGTGTGCAGCAGGGTTGCCAACTTTCAGTAAATTTACAAACAGTTTGTAAAATCCATAATTGTTGCATCTGTCCATAAATGTCAGTTACGGACATGCAGCCTACATGTCTGTAATGGACATTCATGGACAGATGCAAAAAGTACGGATTTTACAAACTGTTTGTAAATTTACTGAAAGTTGGCAACCCTGGTGTGCAGCGTCATGGCGGCGCCGCGCCGCCGGCCGCTGGCAGTGTGGTTCACACTCGCTAGCACGCCGGGGATGATTTGGCTAGCGCTTCTTGCCGGGTGATTTGGTTGCCTGGCTTGCAGGGCCTTCCTCCTCCCCCATCTTGCTTTGGCGTGGCATTGGGAGCTGGATCATGGCGGCACTCCCTATATGGGCCTCCCCCTAACAGGGTCTGACACACACATCACTTCACACCATTGTCCACTGAGGGACAACATGCACCATCGCACCTTTGCTTCCAGCACCCTGACCCAGGTATTCCTTTTCCCCCCATGCATTCACACATCACTTGGCTTGAGCCTATCTCCCGTTTTCACTCCTGCCTTTCTTTTCTTCCATTTCTAGCTCTCCTCTTTTCCATTTTTTCATCTCCCCTTTTTTCCCCACTTTGCATTTTTCCCTTTTCCCTTTTCCACATTCACCCACATTTTATTTTTTTGTCACATATTTTGCTCCTACCTAACAATAATTTTTTCTTTTATCCCATACACATTTTACTCACACTCCTCTTTTTTCATTTAGGTCCCCCTATTTGGAGTTCCCCTACCCAGCTTACACCTTCGTCAATTTTTACACCTTGACCCACTCGGGGCGCTGCCTGTGTTGGCCTCGCCGCCATGCCATGCTCCCGTCTGTGACATCATTGGCCGGCCTGTCACTTCCACGGCCTTGCCGCCACTGCGCTTATGTACATCCAAGTCAATGGGGTAGGTGTGTATGTGATGATGAGGGGGGTTCCTCATGTATACGCCTGCCCTTATGCTTTCACTATATTTATTTCTTATATTTTTATATTTATTTTTTAGACCATTACAATACCATTGTTCTCCCTATTTATAGATAAACACCTCGGTTTTTGCTCCCGGTGAGAGGTTATAAGGCCTCGAAACGCATAGAGCTTACAACTACGGACAAGTGTACCTACCTATGTTTTGCTGTGGACGTTCCTTTTACCTGGTTTTATTCTTTTTCAAATCAATCATTTTTATTTATTTAGTACAAAGAGATACAAAAAGATACATAGGAAAAAAAAATAAAAAAAGGAATAGACATACAACTACATGTTCAAGATCGAATTAAAAACAAGCAAAAAAGAAAAAGAGAAGGGTTAACCTTAAATATCTTAAATTAAAACACATCTTATTAACCCGTCCACATGTTCAGTCACATATTATAGTATCTCACTTTCCTATGATTGCTCCAACAGAGGAGAACTTGTTTATACATCCTAATATCTTATTTCCCAAATCCCTGTCCATTTCCTTATGCCTCTTTCCTCTGTAATCTCCTTGTCAAAATATTTTATTAAGGCATACAGAGGGTATCATACATACAATCTTGATTATGCTTATATTAACAAACGTTATAATTCCTTTATATTCCAAAAGCTAGATTTTTGTTAATTTTAAAGGAGGTTGCATAACAAACTAAACATGCAATGTATCAATATTTTAGTTCCTTTAAGAGGTTTGCAAGTAGTATATGTTTCCTTAAAACATTGTGTAGCGGGGTATTCCCCTTTAAGACAGAGAGACAAGAAGTTCCAGGTGAGAGGTGAGTCAGGAGGAAGTAAAGAGACATTATTGGAAGTGAAAGCACAGGAGAGAGAGACTACATCTCCCAGTACATCTTGCAGCACCCAGGGTGCATTGCTCCAGAACAGAGACTGCTGGGGCAGACTTTATAAAGGGGAGGCGGAGTTTTGGTCGCTCTCTTTGGACACCCCTCTCCTAGCAAGAGGATCTCTGTGCTGAACTGCTGTGTGCACAAGGCCTGAAGCCTGGGCCGTGTGCTCCTTTCCAAAGAGCCCTCTGCCAGCCTAGCAGAGCCTTAGAGACATCTAATCCTCCTTGCTGCAGTACACCAGAAGGATTGAAGACTTGGATGTCGGTGGATTCCTGTTCCTAGACGAATCGATGGAGGAAACGGACTTGGACTTGCCCGGGTGGTGAGAGCTGTTTAAAGACAGATACTTTTATCTTTACTATTCGTTTGGATTACAAGTTGTTCTTCAAGTGCACCACCAAAGATTGCTAGCGAATATTGTTTCACTGAACTTCCATTTAGATCAGTCAGGCCTGACTGCATAGGTAGACATTGCTGGGTGTTAGTCTACCCATGAGGGGAAGTAGCTGTAAAAGGGCAGCGCTAGAGTTGCATAGCAATACTTAATTATTCTGATTACTCTGTTTATCTTTATTACTGTTTATTGCAGGGATCTGCAACTTGTTATACTGTTGTTTATTACTTGCCCATTAGCCTCAGTAAAATATCTGGGTCAAGTACATTGGTGTCAGTTTCACTTACTTTAATAGAAGTTTTAAAGTATATCACTGTGTGTGTTTGCCATAGGACTGCGTCACCTAGAGTTGCGGTCACGCGGTCCTATCTCCCCTTACTAGCTGTGCCAGTAGGGGGTTGAGCATATTGCCGGGGGTTGGCGGAGCTGTCTTCAGGGCCCAACTAAATCTGCGGCCTTCTTAGTTGGAGGTATCGCTACACGTGGGGGTTCTCGTCCGGGATCCTGATACAGCAGGTGAACGCCAGAAGTGCCGGCATGGACCCCATCAAAGTAGTCCAATGGTGCGAAGCAGAAGGGACACGCTCAGAAGCGAGCGTGGCCATTGAACTTCCAGGGAGTGACTGGAGAGAGAAACAAATTAAAGAGGTGGTACAAATATTGTCCCCGGATAGAAAGGCTTACGTGGTCGCAATGAGACCAGACTCAAGGACCAACTGCACCTATGCACTGATAGAGTGGGGACAGGATGTCCCTGAAAACTTCCACGGTGCCAGTATAAAATTGTCTGAAAAGACTGAGTTCCACCTGACACATCCTAGTCAGAAGCAGTTAGAACCCTTGGACAGGAAAGCAGGGGCTGCTGTTAAATCGCAGGCAGAGCAACAGCTGATTGATCTGAAACGACAGTACCGTGACATACAAGAGAGGTTTCAGGAGACTTCCAGTATGATAGCTGAATGCATTAAGGAGTTACGTGTCGCTCCTGAGGATCAGAAAGATGGTCAGATAAAGCCCAAACCTGGGAAGGTACCGAAGAAACGAGCTCAGGGTCGCCTGCAGGAAGTAACCATCCGGAAGGATTTCCGCATTGATGGCCAGATAGGAGAAAGAGGGCAGAAGGACAAACTGTCCTACACCAACCTCCTACACCAAATAGAGTTGGGGTTACAGAAAGGATATCAGGAATCTGAAATTAGAGAGGCTGTAATCCATGCCATCAGCCCAGGTTCAAGTGTCAGGGGCATGTTAGAGAGGAAGGGTAGATTGACCCTGAACCAGCTAAAGAGGATACTGAAAAGCTACTATGAGGAGGAAGATGCTGCTGAGTTATTTCATCAACTGATAAATATGACCCAGGAGAGTGGAGAGACTCCTCAGAACTTCCTATTCCGGGCCATTGAGCTCAAGGACCGCCTGTTGTCCACATCCAAGGATAAAGGAAATGGGGAGCATTTTGGAGTCGAGCTAGTCCAAAAGAAATTCCGGAGATCTGTGACTACGGGATTGAGGAGTGACTACATCAAGCTACAGCTGAAGCAGCATTTGGAAGATCCCTCAACTCCGGATGAGGTCCTCATTGAGAAAATGAATGAAGCAGATAAGATGGAGATTGAGAAGGACCAAAAACAGAGGAAACTTCAATCTCCTAGCACCACAAGTGCCAAAGTACAACAGATAGATGTCCCTTCAGACACTCGGGAGCTTAGTGTACTGGCAGCAAGCACTGAACAGGGATCATGGTCTTCACCTATTCACCACTTCCCCACAAGTCAGACTGGACTGGAGGAGCTGTTCCAGACCCAGAAAGGAATACTAGAGATGATGACGATATTGATGACTCGTCTGGTGAAACCCCAGACAGAAGAGGTCTCACCACTCATGGCACCAAAGACCCCTACCACTAACCGCTCTATGAAACCAATACAGAGAGCCTGCTTCAAATGTGGAGGAAAAGGACATCTCAGGCGAGTATGCCCAAGCCTGGTAGTTGAGGAAAAGTCCAAACAGCTGGCGGGAAACTTCAGCGGGCCCCGGTGAAGGAGCCGACCGGGTGCCCATCATTTTCAGTGAGTTCCAAACTGAATGAGAAGCTAAGGAAGAGAAAAGACAAAACTCCTCAGAGGAACTATAGTATCCCTCAGCAGGGGTACACCCCAAAGAGAGAGGGCCAGACCCCTCAGAAGAGGCACAGCATTCCCCAAAGGGAATGCACACCTAAGAAAAACTATAATATCCCTCAGCAGATCTGTACGCCCATTAAAAGGAGGGAAATCGATGCATACCAGGCCCAAGAAAGACTAAAGTCAAAAGGGAGATGGACGAGAGAGAGTCCGAAGGGAAAGGACCAGAAGAAGGCGACTCCTGCCAGGCCATATCCAGAGAAGCTGGTAGGCCCATCTCCTGTAGTGCCCATTCAAGTGGAGGGAGTTTACACCAGAGCCATCTTGGATACTGGGGCACAAGTGACCCTACTATACCGGGATTTCTACGATAAGCACTTGAGTCATCTGCCCATCCAGAACATAGAGGAGCTGGAAATATGGGGAATTGGAACCCAGAGTTTCCCCTATGATGGCTATCTGCCCATCCGGATGACCTTTGACCCATCTGTGGCTGGGAAGGCCGAAGTGTTTGACACCCTGGCAGTTGTGTGCCCTCGGCCGCCAGGAGCCAACAAGAGCTCCCTTATAATAGGGATGAACACGGACCTGGTCCGAAGACTCCTGACCCCTTTAGTGGAAGAGAAGGGGCAAGCAGCCACCAAGATCCATCCCATGCTGAGGACGGCTTACCAAAGGCTGGTCCTAGAGCAGAAGACCCCGGTGGAGGGGATAGGGAAGGTGTGGAGACTTGGAAGAGGAGGGGTAGTGTTGCAGCCTGGCGAAGTAACCTGTCTCAGAGCCACTGTGAAGCTTACTTGGGAGCAGCCTGGACCCTTTGTCGTGCTGGAGTCCGACCCAAAAGGAGAGTCCTCAGGTCTGGAAGTGATACCAGAAGTGATTCCGCTGAAGGTTCTGAAGAAGGCCCATTGTAGAGTTCCAGTGAGTGTTAGAAACACTACCAGAGGCCCCATGGAAATCCCTGCCAGAATGCTGCTGGGCCAGGTGAGCCCTGCTGCCCCGGTTACCCTGTCAGAAGTAAAGGGGACGGGTGAAAGAGGAGATCTTTGGGAGAAGCTGTCCATGGAGAACTTGAATCTATCCAGGGTTTGGAAAGAGAGAGCCAAGGCCCAGTTGACTAGATGAGAGAAGATATTCTCCAGAGATGAGTTCGATGTGGGGTGTGCAAGGAGTGCCACCCATCGGATCCGCCTCCAGGAAGACAAGCCCTTCCGAGAGAGAGTCAGGCGGGTCCCCCTAGCAGATCTGGAGGATCTAAGGGAACAACTTGCAGAACTCAAGAGGACTGGTGTGATACGGGAGTCCAGGAGCCCCTATGCCTCTCCCATAGTGGTGGTCAGAAAGAAGAATGGGTCATTGAGGCTCTGTATAGACTACAGGACTCTCAACAGAAAAACCATCCCCGACCAATACACCACTCCGAGGATAGAGGATGCCCTACAGAGCCTCTCTGGAGCCAAATGGTTCAGCGTTATGGACCTCAAGAGCGGGTACTATCAGATCCCTATGCATCCAGAAGACAAGGAGAAGACAGCTTTCATAACCCCAGTGGGGTTCTTTGAATTCAATCGGATGCCCCAAGGTCTGTCTGGAGCCCCAGCTACTTTCCAACGTCTTATGGAGAAGACTGTAGGAGACATGAACCTTATTGAAGTCCTTGTATACCTGGACGATGTCATTGTCTTTGGGAGAACCTTGGAAGAACACGAAGAGAGGCTGGAAAAAGTGTTGAGAAGACTAAGTGAGGAAGGACTCAAGCTTTCGCCTGAGAAGTGTCGGTTCTACCAGTCTTCTGTGAACTATCTGGGGCACATAGTGTCTGAAGAGGGGGTGGCCACAGACCCTGAGAAATTGGAGGCAGTTACCTCCTGGCCACGACCCACCACAGTAACAGAACTCAGATCCTTCTTGGGGTTCTGCTCCTATTACAGGAGGTTTGTGGAAGGATTCGCCTGAATTGCTAGACCATTGAATGAACTACTCAAGACCGAGGGGGAAGAGGACGACTCAGGGCCCAGGAAGCCGGGAGAGTCAGTCAGAGATCAGTGGAACCAGAAGTGTGAAGAGGCCTTCCAGGCATTAAAGGAGAGTCTAACCACTGCCCCGGTCTTGGCCTACGCAGACCCAACCAAACCCTATGAACTGCACGTGGATGCTAGTCATGACGGTCTGGGAGGAGTACTTTACCAAGAACACGAAGGGCAACTGCGGCCTGTTGCCTACGTGAGTAGGAGCCTGAACCCCTCGGAGAAGAACTACCCCACCCACAAGCTGGAGTTCCTGGCCCTTAAGTGGGCGGTAGTAGACAAACTCAAAGACTACCTATATGGGGCGGAGTTCACTGTGAAGACCGACAACAACCCCCTTACCTACCTTTTCACCACGGCCAAGCTGGACGCCACTGGACACAGGTGGCTGGCCGCACTTTCTGGATTCAACTTCAGCCTAAAGTATAGGCCAGGGACTGGGAATCGAGATGCAGACGCTCTGTCCAGGAGATCTCATTCTCTCACCAGTGACGTAGAAGATTGGACCCAAGTGGCACCGGACGGGGTGCGGGCCCTTTGTCAAGGAGCTGAATTCCAAGCTCGAGGAGGTTCCAGAGCAGAGGAAATAGGAGTTACCATGGTGGGAGTCCCCAAACACTACTGTGGAGTAGCTCGACTGGGAGAGGACAACCTGCCAAGACTGTCCAAGAAGGAGTTGAGGTGTGACCAATTGGAAGACCCCATGGGGAGATTGGTCCTGGAGGCCCTGGAGAATCAGGATCCAAACAGACTCATGCGTCAACCTTCAAAAGAAGCTCACCTGCTGAGGAAAGAGTGGGACAGGTTGCAGTTACATCAGGGAGTGGTCTACCGAAGGGAACCCTCTGATGACTCAGAAGATAAATGGCAGCTGTTTCTGCCAGAAAAGCACCGAGAGACTGTTCTAGTCGCCATGCATGACAATCATGGCCACCTAGGAGCTGAAAGGACCTTCCAACTTGTCAGAAGTCGGTTCTATTGGCCCTGCATGAGGGCAGAGGTAGAAGAGTACTGCCACTCATGTGCCCGATGCATCCAGAGGAAGACTTTGCCCCATCAAGCTGCCCCAATGGGCCATCTACAAAGTCAAGGCCCAATGGATCTGGTATGCATTGATTTTCTCTGCCTCGAACCCAACCTGAGTGGACTAGGAAATGTTCTGGTGATAACCGACCATTTCACCCGGTATGCCCAGGCTTTCCCGACCAAAGACCAGAAGGCCTCCACCGTAGCCAAGGTACTTATGGAGAAGTACTTTGTCCACTATGGGCTGCCACAGCGACTCCATTCAGATCAAGGGAGGGACTTCGAGAGTAAACTGATCCGGAAGCTCCTGGATTCTTTGGGAATCAAGAAGACTCGAACTACACCTTACCATCCACAGGGAGATGCTCAGCCGGAAAGGTTCAACCGAACCTTGCTCAACATGTTGGGGACTCTGGAAAGTGAGAAAAAGCAACATTGGAGCAAACACATAGCAGCCACAGTACATGCTTACAACTGCACCATCAGTGATGCTACAGGCTACTCCCCATATCGACTCATGTTTGGGAGAGAGGCGAGACTACCTGTGGACCTGGCCTTTGGCACCTCTCTGGACCATTCCTCAGTCACATCCCACAAAGGGTACGTGGACAGGCTCAGACAAAGCCTGAAAGTAGCTTATGAGCAAGCTCAAGCAGCTTCCGACCAAAGGGGGGCTAGAAATAAGAGAAACTTCGACTTGAAGGTCCGGGTGCAAGACCTACAGCCTGGGGATCGAGTGCTGTTACGCAACCTGGGGATCCCTGGGAAGCACAAACTTGCAGACAGATGGAGATCTGAACCTTATGTCATCTGTAGGAAGTTGCCGGGCCTACCTGTCTATAAGTTGAAACCAGAAGGAAAGGTAGGCCCACTGAAGACGTGGCATCGGAATCACCTGCTCCCACTTGCTGAGGCAGTTAGAATACCTCCTGCGGGAGACTCCCCTGAACCGGCCTCTATCCTGGATACTCCTAGGCCGAACACTCGGTCGCAGACCTCCCGAGCTGAAGATGGAGAGGCCTCTCAACTTAGTGAAAATGAAGAAGGAGAACTTGATTGGCTGTGGCCTTCCCCAACTCCAGAAACTTCTAATATTGATCTTCCAGCCACTGAAGACACTCAAGATGGAACACTGAACCCAGAAGCCACAGAATTCATCCCTTCTAGTCCTTCAGCAGAATACTGGGAAGATGCCCGGGATGGTTGTTCAGAGGAAGAGGAGCCTGAGGCGCCAGAGCCAGAAATCCCAAGAGAGCAAAGGGCTCGAAGAGTCATCCGGCCTCCTAAGAAGCTGACCTACCCACAAATGGGGAACAGTTCGGAAGACTCTGTAGTCACTGCTAGAAGGAATGCTGAGAATCCGGATCCTTCCACTGTCCATTTAGTGGAGGGCAACCCCAGCTCACTCTCTGGCACAGTTAGACAGGTCGCCCCCACTGAAGCGACCTGTAGACAGGACAGCTCCCCATCCTATGATGATTGGTGGGAGGCTCCTCTGTCAATCCTATGCAACCGCATTGAATCTAAAATGTTTTGCAGATCTAAAAATGTTAGATGTCTTTGGGGACCAAAGATTTAAAGTGGGGGGAGTGTGTAGCGGGGTATTCCCCTTTAAGACAGAGAGACAAGAAGTTCCAGATGAGAGGTGAGTCGGGAGGAAGTAAAGAGACATTATTGGAAGTGAAAGCACAGGAGAGAGAGACTACATCTCCCAGTACATCTTGCAGCACCCAGGGTGCATTGCTCCAGAACAGAGACTGCTGGGGCAGACTTTATAAAGGGGAGGCGGAGTTTTGGTCGCTCTCTTTGGACACCCCTCTCCTAGCAAGAGGATCTCTGTGCTGAACTGCTGTGTGCACAAGGCCTGAAGCCTGGGCCGTGTGCTCCTTTCCAAAGAGCCCTCTGCCAGCCTAGCAGAGCCTTAGAGACATCTAATCCTCCTTGCTGCAGTACACCAGAAGGATTGAAGACTTGGATGTCGGTGGATTCCTGTTCCTAGACGAATCGATGGAGGAAACGGACTTGGACTTGCCCGGGTGGTGAGAGCTGTTTAAAGACAGATACTTTTATCTTTACTATTCGTTTGGATTACAAGTTGTTCTTCAAGTGCACCACCAAAGATTGCTAGCGAATATTGTTTCACTGAACTTCCATTTAGATCAGTCAGGCCTGACTGCATAGGTAGACATTGCTGGGTGTTAGTCTACCCATGAGGGGAAGTAGCTGTAAAAGGGCAGCGCTAGAGTTGCATAGCAATACTTAATTATTCTGATTACTCTGTTTATCTTTATTACTGTTTATTGCAGGGATCTGCAACTTGTTATACTGTTGTTTATTACTTGCCCATTAGCCTCAGTAAAATATCTGGGTCAAGTACATTGGTGTCAGTTTCACTTACTTTAATAGAAGTTTTAAAGTATATCACTGTGTGTGTTTGCCATAGGACTGCGTCACCTAGAGTTGCGGTCACGCGGTCCTATCTCCCCTTACTAGCTGTGCCAGTAGGGGGTTGAGCATATTGCCGGGGGTTGGCGGAGCTGTCTTCAGGGCCCAACTAAATCTGCGGCCTTCTTAGTTGGAGGTATCGCTACAATTCTTAATGTCAATAAATTCATAACGTCTAGAAGATTTAAGTTATGATGGAGATATGGAATATAAATTCAAACAATGTTCTTATGTATACCCGATGAAATATTTATAAAAAGGAAGGAAAATGAAACGAATATATACATAATAAAGAAAAAATAGTGGTGAAAGAAAGATAGAAGAGGAGAGGAGAGGAGAGTAGAGTAGTGTAGAAGTCCGTGGGGTTAGACCCAGAGCCGCCGCCGCTACTATAGATAATTCATTTAAATCCTTTCTATCAGTTACCATGGTAAGAGAACTTTGGTGTCAAAGGTTGATGGACTAATGTAATTGATCCAGGGTTGCCACAATTTTTCAAATTTGGGGATCGTGTCCATATCTATCGCAGTCATTTTAGCATATGTCATCGCACTATTCATTCTGGTCTTTGATTCGTGTATATTTAATTGGGTTGATTTCCATGCTTTTGCTAATGTTTGTTTAGCTGTTGTAAAAAGTTGTACTAATAATTTAAATTGCATATGTGTTATGCTTTCTGGTTTCAGGTTAAGTAGAGCTATTCCCGGGTCAAATGGGATTGTCTTATTAAGCATTTCAGATGCCATTTTAAAGAGTTCTTTCCAGAATTTTTGTGCTGTTGGACACGACCACCAAACATGAAACTGTGTCCCTGTCTCTGTACATCCCCGAAAACATTGTGCTGAATAATTTGGAACATATTTCGCTATTCTTGCAGGCACAAGGTACCATCTAGTTAGTAGTTTATAATTAGCCTCAACCGCTAATATATTAGGGGAGGCCGATTTAGTTGTTATCCATATTTGATTCCATTCTGAGTTTTCTAATTCTCTTTGTAAGTCTCCTTCCCATTTTCGAGCGTATTGTGGTTTGCCCCCGTCTTCTTGTGTCAGTAATTGAGAATATAAGGCAGATATAGCACCCTTTGTGTGTGGGTCTTTCTTACATATTGTTTCAAATTTAGTCATTTGGGATGTTTGAGTAGAAGAATTTAAAAATGGTGTGAAGAAGTTTTTTATTTGAAGATATCTGAATAGTTCTGATTGTGGTAAGCCGTAAGTTTTACATAGGGTCGGAAATGGGATAAACGATGATATTGACACAAAATTATACATATAAAGAATGTCTCTAGATGTCCATTCTCTAAAAGTTTTGGGGTAGACCCATGCTGGATAGAATGCAGGATTTTTGTAAAATGAGAGTAGCGGATTATGTAAAGATTGTAGTTGATATTTAATTTTCGACCTATCCCAAAGGGAGATAAAATGTTTGGTGATAGGATTTTGTATGTTTTTGCGGTGTTTTGGGGGGATCCAAAGTAAGTTCGAGACTGAAATTGGATCACTCTCAGCAGCTTCTATTAATACCCATAATGGGATTTCTTTTTTTGCATGGTATTTACTGAGGCTAGCGATATGTGCTGCCTTATAGTAACTTGCAAAGTTGGGGCAGCCTAAGCCCCCTTGTAGTTTGGGTAAGAAAAGTGTGCTTTGTTGTATTCTCGGTTTGGTAGAACCCCAAATGAACTTAGATACTTTTTTCTGTAGTATCCTTAGATAATATGCTGGTATCGGGATTGGCAAGACTCTGAATAAGTATAGAATTTTTGGCAGTATCGTCATTTTTACCGCATTTATTCTTCCCATCCATGATATTGGGAGGTGTGCCCAAGAGTTCATTAAGTTTGTTAGATGTTTCAATATCTGTGGATAGTTATGAGAGAATAAATCCGAGAGAGATGCTGTCAGTTTGATACCTAGGTATGATATTGCTCCCTCAGTCCATGCATATGGGAGACCTATTTTGGCGGCCGATAATTCAATACTTGATAGAGATATGTTCATTATTGAACTCTTCTTGGAATTGATAACTAGGCCTGAAAGAGTGGCAAATTTATTAAGAATTGGGGTTAGGTTAGGACCAGATATTTGTGGGGATGAAAGAAATAGGAGGATATCATCTGCAAATAAGCATAATTTGTGCTGGTAACCTCCTACTTCTATTCCTGTTATTGTGGGTTCTAGTCTAATTAGTTGTGCAAGTGGTTCTATGAGTAAAGCGAATAGTAATGGTGAGAGTGGACAGCCTTGTCTTGTACCCCTCTCAATATCAAATGGTTCCGATCTATATCCTGCATATCTTACGTACGCTTTTGGCTTATCATAAAGTGCTTTGATCCAAGTCATAAAATTTGGGCCAAAACCCCATTTTTGTAATGTATAGGTCATGTAAGTCCAGGATACTGAATCAAAGGCCCTTCTGATATCGAGAGAGAGAAAGCAGGCAGGAATTTTACGTTTTTTCGCTATTTGTGCTAAGAGAACTGCTCTTCTAACATTATCTCCTGCTTGGCGTGAGGGCATGAATCCTACCTGATCACGATGTACTAGTGTTCCTATAATTGAGTTTAAACGTGTTGCTAGTATTTTTGTCAATATTTTAATATCCACATTTAACATAGAAATGGGACGGTAGTTACTGCTTAGTGTATCATCCGTGTGTGGTTTTGGAATCATACATATAATTGCTGTCAATGATTCTTGCCTAAATTTTTTGTTTCTCAATATTTCATTGTAAGCTTCTACCAGCATGGGGGAAAGAATATCCCTGTATGTTCTGTAGTATAATGATGAGTAACCATCTGGCCCAGGTCTTTTATTTACTTTTAATTCCTTTATGGCTGCGATGACTTCATCCTTTGAAACTGTGTTTTCTAGCAATGTTTTTTGAGATTCTGTCATTTGTGGGAGGTTAATTCGTGAGAAAAATGAATCTGCTTCAGAGGTGTTAAATGAATTTATTTCCTTGTATTGAGTTTTTAGATATGTGCTGAATTTTTGGACTATTTTTTGTGGATTGCAAGTGTATATATTATTGGCTATTTTGAGCTTGATAGGTTTATAGGATCTATTGATGGATTTTAGTGCTTTCGCTAGGAGTGTACCTGGTTTATTAGATTTCATATAAAATGAATGATTAGTTTTACGTAACATTTTTTCTGCTGAATCTGTGAGGAAGAGGTCATATTCTAAGCGAGTTTTCTCGAGATGTGTTTTTGCAGTGGGGGTAGGATTATTCTGAAAGGCCATAAATGCAGTGTTAAATTATTTTTCTAATTTTTGTGCGAGTGTTTTACGTTCTCTTTTCAGGATCCCTAATTGTTGTTGACAAATTCCCCTGAATACTGGTTTATGTGCTTCCCAAAGTGTGAGTGAAGAGATTTCTGGGCTAGTGTTATGCTTCAAGTAAGTTATTAGCTCACGTTCTATATGTGTGCGGTAAGAAGGGTGTTTGAGTAGCACATCTGGAAGGTACCATGATGGATCATGCGATTTTGGCAGAATAGAGGCTATGGTAGTATATACCGCATCGTGGTCTGACCATGGGATGGGGAGAATGGTTGAAGATCTTATCTCTGGGGCCATTCCTATTGTTATGAAAATATGGTCTATTCTGCTGAATGTTTGATGAGGATTAGAGTAGTAGGAGTAGTTCCTTTTCGTTGGGTTAGATTCTCTCCAAGTGTCAATCAAATTGTACTTAGATAGAAGCTGAGAGAGTGACCATTTGGATTGGTGATTTGTTGGGGTATAAGGTGATCTATCGAGGAATGGTAGAAGGACAATATTTGAATCCCCACACACAAAAAGTGTTCCTATCTTATGTGTGTTAATAACTTGAAAAAGATGGGATAAAAATGGTAAGGGTTTAAGGTTAGGAGCGTAGTAGGAGACAATAGTTACTGCTGTGTCCATGATATGTCCCGTTAGGATGAGATAACGACCTTCTGGGTCTTTTATTTCAGATTGCAACGTAAATGGAGTGGTGCGGTGAAATGCTATAAGCGTACCTCTCTGTTTTGTGTTGGCTGAGGCTGTGTATACTTGTGGGTAGGAGTTACTGAAAAATGTAGGAGTAAGGGTTGGTGTAAAATGTGTTTCCTGGCCAGCCTCACGTCAGCACACTATGGGTTAACCCCTTCCTCCGGTCTCCCAGTACCACCTTCTTTTAGCTGATAAATAGGGGGCCACTCCTCCCTTGCCCTTGTTCCTTTTTTTTGGTCGGACGACCAGACCACCACGAAAAACAACAAAACAACACAGAACAAACCCCCCTGCCGAACCCACCCACCCAGGTTCAAGCCTCTCCTGGGACTGGAAGGTCCAGAATACTAAAGGTAGCATCCTTTTAGAACACTGGACGCTCGAGGTGCATGAGCTATGCGGGCATATTGAGCTATAGGAGCTTACATACAGGGCTGTGGTGATGCTGTCTCCTCTCATGCTCCATGCTGCTGGGCTCCTTAGGAGCGTGCCGGCCGCCCCCTCCGTGCTTTCTGTGGAATTGCGATGATGTCACGGAGGGGGGCGGCACGGTGGGCGGCGCTGGGGGCGTGAACTAGCGTGGCTAGAAAAGCCCTGTAAGCCAGGAAAATCATTGCTGTATGCCTCAGTGCTTGAGAGAGACGTCCTGGTGAGTCTCCTTCAGTGAGGGGGAGTGGAGAGATTGTGTCAGCATTATGCACTGCCTGTTTTGTTAAAGTGACATGAACTTTATTTTACCTAACAGCACTCAGTGTTTCTCAAATATACTGCTGCCACCCCTAGAGAATTTGGACTAAATGCAAGGTAAAGAGCATTTATTTAAAAGAGATAACTATTATATATATATGAGAGTGAGAATTTTCCTGTTGCTTATTGGCTATATCCTGTCTTTTATATAGCATGAGCTCACCACAGCCCCATAATGCACGAAGATCACCAGAAAGGTAGGAGGGGTCTACGGGGGCCACAATATAAAAGAGTGCAACACCAAAACTAAAGAGGTGTTTTGTCTTTTAGGAGCAGAAGCCCTAATACAAGACAAGTGCGGAAGAAAAAGACCCGCCACCGTTCTAAATCTCCGCAAGCGTCTGGGTCTCGGACAATGCACAAATCCCAATCCAGCCCAGGTCGCAAAACTACTCAAACTGCTACAGTAGCAGAGCCAAATATGACCGGAGGCCGCCCTAATGAGGGGTTTTGCTGGGCATGTTCAGCGCCATCCGCTCCTGGGAAACTCTTATGCGCAGCCTGCATCAAAGAGGTAGCCACAGACAAAGAAGCGGAGGCACGCAGAATAAAAGACTATATTCACGAGGCAGTGACAGAAAGTATACAGTCAGCCTCAGGCTTCAGGGCTCCGGGGACTAAAGCTAGAATCAGGAGCACAGCGGAGCAAAGGCGAGATTCGTCTCCAGTGCTAGAGGTGTCGTCACGAGATTCCTCGGACTCAGAGGAACCCTCTGAGTACTTATTTGACTTTCAATGCATAGAGCCTTACGTTGCGGCCGTAAAAGAGGCCATAGACTGGGAACAGGATGCCCAGCCACCTGAAAAAATTAAAAGGTTTTTTCCTAGCCGGAAGAACCAAGGGGAGACCTTTCCGCTCTTGCCAGAGATCCGAGAGTGGTTCGAGGAGGAATGGGAAAAGCCAGAAAAGAGGTTAAATGTACAGAATCGTTTTGCAAGGCTATACCCATTTAAGACTCCAGAAGCTACCCTTTGGGAATCCCCACTAGGCATAGACGCAGCCTTACAGCGCTTGGCTAGACAAGTGGCCCTGCCATTACAGGATTCTACAACTTTCAGAGACCCGATGGACAGACGTGCGGATACAGACCTAAAGAAGGTTTATTCATCTGCTGGTGCGGCTTGCCGCCCTGCCATAGCCTTAACCTCAGTCTCCAGAGCCTTGAAGGTTTGGACCACAAATGTCCAGACAGCTCTAAGGTCTAACGTGGAAATGGACAGAATCATTTCGGCAATGGAGGAATTGGATCTCTCAGCCGACTTCCTGGCAGAAGCCTCTATGGACTTAGTAAAACTTCTCGCTAGGATCATGGCTTTTGCAGTGACCGCAAAAAGGGCCCTATGGCTGCGTCATTGGGTAGCAGACAGTACCTCAAAACTGGGTCTCTGTAATATTCCATTTAATGGCAAAACGTTGTTTGGTGGCACCTTAGAAGAAGCTATTAAACGAGCTACAGGAGGGAAGTCGGGCCTGATACCACAAAGACCTAAAAGAAGACAGCAGGCCACCCGGTCAGGCCAATCAGACTACAGAAGGGCGCAGGATGCCAGATCATACAGACCGGGGTGAGAATACACAAGGCCCTATTGGAAGAGCTCCCAGAACTCTTTTCTACGAAACGTAAAGACCAAGGCCGCGCAGACCGCTAAGAAATCGGAGAAGTCTTTTTGACGGGTCAGCCGCCCATCCTCCCCAGGTGGGTGCCAGATTGGCATCCTTCTGGAGAGTATGGGCGGAGACGGTCAAGGACCAATGGGTCCAGAAGACGGTCAAGCAAGGATACAAAATAATTTTTCGACAAAAACCACGCAACATAGTGGCCCAGACAGAATGGCCACAAGACCAGAAAAAACGGAAGTGCTTACTAGAATATATAACCAAATTACTTCAAAAAAATGCAATCACACCGGTACCTCTAAAACAGCGGAAAACGGGAGTTTATTCACCAATTTTTCTGGTACCCAAAGCATCAGGAGATCTAAGACCGGTTTTGGACCTAAGATCCTTGAACCACTATATTGTCCCCAAAACATTCAAGATGGAATCAATATTTATGATTATATCAGTTCTGCAACCAGGAGACTGGTTAATATCAGTCGATTTAGCAGATGCATACCTGCATGTCCCAATCAACGAGAAGCACCAAAAATACCTAAGATTCATGGTAGGGGAAGACCATTTCCAGTTCAGGTGTCTACCCTTCGGGATCAGCACAGCGCCTCGGGTCTTCTCCAAGATCTTGCTAGCTGTCATCGCCGTCATTCGATTAAGAGGCATAAAGATCTTCCACTACCTAGACGACATCTTAGTAGTGGCTCGTACAAGCGAAGAGTTAGCGACACAGCGCGAGCTAGTACTGAAGACTATATCAGAATTCGGCTGGATTGTCAACAAGCAGAAGAGCCAGCTGATCCCCTCTCAAGAGATGGAATACCTGGGACTTGTTTTCAACACAAGAAAAGGGGCTTGTCTCGCTACCAGGACGCAAGAAAGTCGAGTTAGTAGCCTGCGTAAACAGCGTGATGGAGTCCTCATCACTGTCAGCAAGGGATTGCATGACACTTCTGGGAATGTTCACCGCAGCGATCCCAGCTATCCCCTGGGCAAGATTCCATACAAGAGCATTCCAGACATCCTTCCTGAACCAGTGGGATGGCGTATCATTGCACCAGAAGATCTTCATACCAAGACGGATCCGCCAAGGCCTGGCGTGGTGGATAGCACCAGAAAACCTGTCGCAGGGCATGCCCCTCAGCCCCGGAGACTGGATTCGGATAACCTCGGATGCCAGTCTCCGGGGCTGGGGCGCTCACTGCCTCGGCAGGCAGGTTCAAGGCGAATGGAGCAGGATGGAAACCAGACACTCCAACCTCTTGGAATTACAGGCAGCATACCTGGCCCTGCGGGTCATCTAGTCCACGGGGCTCGAGTCAAACTGATGTTGGACAACCGAACGGCGGTGGCTTATATAGCCAAACAGGGTGGAACCAAGAGCTTGCCGCTGTTGCAGGTGGCAACCAACATATTCGTTTGGGCAGAAGCGCATGTGGAAGCCCTAACGGCAGCCTACATTCCGGGCAGTCAGAATCACATAGCAGACCGTCTGAGCCGGGATTTCCCCAACAAGAACGAATGGACACTCAACAGGGACATCCTAGAGACAATCTTCCACAAGTGGGGGACACCCTCGGTAGACCTAATGGCGACTCCATGGAATGCGAAGACACCCCGGTTCGTGTCAAGGTTTCGCTGCGACGAGGCAGTAGCCCAAGACGCCTTCTCAATTCCGTGGGATTTTCCCTTTGTCTACCTTTTTCCACCGTTACCTCTGGTAATGAAAACCCTACTGAAGATTGCGAGGGAGAACGTCCATGCAATTGTAATCCTGCCCTTCTGGCCACGGAGACCATGGTTCCCTCTGCTCCTACAGATGGCGGCAGTCCCCCCAATACAGCTGCCACTGAAGAGAGACCTTCTACAGCAGGGCCAATGGTGTCATCCCAACCCGGGCAGGTTACAGCTGATGGCTTGGTTGTTGAATCGGCCAGACTACAGTCACAAGGCATCTCGGAGGAAGTAATTTCGACGCTACTAAAATCTAGAAAAGCCACAACCAATGTCACTTATAACAGAATTTGGAAGAAATTTACGGCATTTGCCCTGCAACAGAAGTTTTCTCCGTTATCCCCAAGCATTGCGCAAGTGTTGGACTTCTTACAGTCAGCTCTAAAAGCGGGCTTAGCCTATAACACCATAAAGGTTCAAGTGTCAGCATTGGCGTGCTTCACAGGTCACAAGTGGGCAGGTGAGCCTCTAATAAGACAGTTCCTCAGAGCAGTCATAAAATTGAAACCACCAAGGAGACCCCTGTTCCCAGCATGGGATCTGGGCACGGTACTAAAAGCCCTGCTCCTACATCCATTCATCCCTGCAGAGACATGCCCGCTTTGGTTCTTGACAGTCAAGCTGATCTTCCTTACAGCCATAACGTCGGCAAGAAGGGTTTCAGAACTAGCAGCTCTGTCCTGCAAGAATCCATATTGCATCATTCTCCAGGACAAAGTGATCCTAAGGCCCTCACCGGCCGTAACACCTAAAGTGGTTTCCAAATTCCATGTGAATTGGGAGGCAGTCCTACCAAGCTTCACACAGCCACCAAAACAAGCGGAAGAGCTAGATCTCAGACCACTGGACATGGTCAACTTGTTCTCAATTTACCTACACCGCTCTCTACAGGTACGCAAAACTAATACCCTTTTCGTCCTGCCATCCGGGCCTAGGAAAGGACAAGCGGCATCCGCTAGAATCATAGCGACTTGGATCACCAAGGTGATAAGCCTCACGTATGAGAAACAGGGACTGACGCCTCCACAAGTTCTTAGAGCTCATTCTACCAGAGGGGTGGCAGCCTCATGGGCAGCTTCGGCTAAGATACCGATTGAAGACATATGCAGGACCGCTAGTTGGAGCTCCTGCGAAACCTTCGCTAAACACTACAGTTTAGATGTCACAGCGGCCAACGCATCAAATTTTGGAAACGCAGTGGTGTCCACACCTCTGCAAACAAAATAAAATATTCACTATAGCAGCATTTTCAGTTGTTGTTCGAGTCTTATCTTTTCCCCACCCTAAATCAGCTAAATTAAATCCCATAGTGTGCTGACGTGAGGCTGGCCAGGAAAATGGAAAATTGTTATCAATACTTACTGTAATTTTCCTTTCCTGGCCTGTCCTCACGTCAGCACAGCTCTTTTCCCTCCCGATAAGCCTGTCGTCCTCCAGTTAAGTGGAACAAGGGCAAGGGAGGAGGGGCCCCCTATTTATCAGCTAAAAGAAGGTGGTACTGGGAGACCGGAGGAATGGGTTAACCCATAGTGTGCTGACGTGAGGACAGGCCAGGAAAGGAAAATTACAGTAAGTATTGATAACAATTTTCCATTTTCTTGCAAGCACACAATATGAGCTTTCTTACATTGGAATGACCTAAAGGCTTTAGTGCATTTTTGTGGCACATTAAGACCTTGGACGTTCAATGAGATAATATTTAATGGGGCCATGGCAAGTGATACAACAAGCTAATCTTACCTGTAGCCTTACTGCAACGGTCTCCGGGTCCAACCCACATGGATAAGAGAGAAAGAAAGTAAAGAGAGGATCTCGAGTGATCCGACTTAAATGAAAAATAAGAAATAGATATGATTATATAACATATAAACATTTTAAATATGTTAATGCATTCATTGTTTGCCCGTGAACGGGGGTAAAGCCCCCCCTCAGGGGACAAGGAGCATTCGTCGAATCCCCGCATATTAGTGCGAGGGCCCGAGGAAAGCTTGGTGGGGCACATGTGGTTTCCGTGCTATGGGGTGCCGCCCTATATATAATTAAATATAGAATAAAATGAAAAAATAAAAAATGTATATATATACATCGTAGTGATGTATGATTCTAAGCCCTATTTATACTTGTATAAGTTGTCTAAAACTAGTACTTAATCAAACGGATGGGGAGAAAAAATTAAAACCTTTAATAGTTTACCTAGGAGATACAACCTATTAACTTTAACTAAGTTGATTCTAAAAGATTACCTTAGTGTGTAAATGCATATCTAAATGAAGAGAATCTGTTTGTTAAATAAGAACTATTTTTCTATTCACTTCAATCTTTAACTAATAAGTAGTTACTCAGAACTAATAAATTATAACTAATGAATTTTCTATTCATATTGAGACCTGTATTGCGTAGTAACTATAAATGAAATATAATTGAAGATACTTAAAAAAAAAAAAAAAAGGTGGGGGGAAATAATAAAAAACAAAAAAAAAAAAAAAATGTTACTTTTAAGTAGAGATAAGAGAAATGTCTCTATAAAATGTTTCCAATGAGGTTTTCAAAGTTCTTCAGTCTTGTGGTTTGGCTTGTATGTGTTGAAGCAGGGGTCTTTGAGTAATCAAGGTGTTTCTATTACTGGTATTCTTTGCTGGATTTGTCACTTTCACATATTATATTTCTTTCAGTCCATTGTGTCTTCTTGGCCTTGGGAAGAGGGTGTGAAGCGTCCTCTTTTGTGCACTTGGGTGCTTCCATTTTTGGACTCTCAGGCCTCGTACACACGACCGATTTTCTCGTCGTAAACAGTCAAGAAAAGTGCCGCGAGAGTTTTTTTGTCTAGAAAAACGTTCGTGTGTATGGTTTTACGACGAGAAACTTGACGAGAATCTCGACAAGAAAATAGAGAACCTGCTCTCTATTTTCTCGTCAGGAGTCCAGATTTCCTCGTCGTGTTTCTCGTCGGCCTGTTTTGTGATGAGAAAATGGTTCGTGTGTATGCTTTTACGACTCTTCCAAAAGCGCGCATGCTCACAAGCAACTATGAGACGGGAGCGCATCTTCTGGTAAAACAAGCCTTCGTAAAGGAGATAGCACATTCGTCACGCTAAAACGAACTGAAAGCACGAAGACTGAAAAGTGCGAATCGTCTCTTCCCAAACTTTTACTTCACACACGGTAACACGAGATCAGCAAAAGCAGCCCAAGGGGTGGCGCCAAGAAAAAAGATCTTCCCCTTTATAGTGCCGTCGTACGTGCTGGACGTGAGCGCAGAGAACCACGAGGAAATTGGGAAATGACAGTGTGTACGCATAGAAAGCTTGACGAGAAAATCGACAAGCTTAACAAGAATCTCGTCGAAAAAAACGACGTGTTTTTTACGACGAGAAAATCGGTCGTGTGTACGAGGCCTAAGTGGAATGCTTTGTGCTTGGAGGGGATTGAGGCTAATCTTCTCTGTGATGCTGTTGATGTGTGTCTTTCAATCAAATTAAGGTCCTGGAGTGCTTGTTGCAGTTCTTCTGGTGTTCTACATGTGATTTTAGTACCTTGGTAGGTGAAACGTAGGGCAAAAGGAAAGCTCCATTGGTATTTCACATTGTGACGCTGTAGTTCCTGTATTTGCGGTTTCATTGCCCTTCTTTTAGATATTGTCAATTGAGATAAGTCTGCAAATATTTGGTAATTGTGTCCTTGAAAGACTAAATTATTTTGTTCCCTTGCAGCATTCATTATCTGTTCTTTAGTTTTATAATAATGAAATTTTGCTATCACATCTCGCGGTGGTCCTTCAGATTTTTTGGGCATCAGAGCCCTGTGCACTCTATCCAATTCCATTCTTTCTAATGGTATGCTTGGCATTAATTCTTGGCATAGTGCTGTTATTGTTGATTGCAAGTCTATTATAGATTCTGGTAATCCTCTAAAGCGCAGGTTAGACCTTCTTGCACGGTTCTCAAAATCCTCCAGCTTATTTTGAAGAGTAATATTATCTTCCTTCAAATTCTCTATTTCAGATTGGTGGTCTATTGTAGCATTTTCAATCTCCTCAGCTTTAATTTCTAGTGCTGCAGTGCGGTGTCCCAATTCTCTGATTTCTTTAGTTAAGTTGTTGGTAATTTGTTCTGATGTCTGCCTCAGTGCTTTGTGAAGCATTTTTTCAAATTGTTTTAAAATATTTGGGGGTGTAGGAATTTCTTTTGTTAATGGTTGTGACTGATAAACTTCAGCCTCTGAGTCAGAGTCTCCTGTGAAAATATGCTGTGCCTTTGTAAGCTTGCCTTTCTTCTCTGAGGTAAGCGTGTCTGAGGTGACAAGCGCCTTTTTCTGTGAGGAATTCCTCGCTAGTACTCCGCTAATGGGGTTCATTTTTGTCTTATTGCGGGCTCCTCCATAAACCATTCTCCTTCCAAAATGTACCCCTCACCTCTGTGAATCTTTAGACAGCTTTTCCAGTTATTTAGGAATGTCGGGCTGTTTCTATCTTGCGGCTTTGTCCCCCTCACGGAGCGGAGCTCTAGTCAGGCATTACCGTCCCGCTAGCCTCCGCGCATGCGCCCCTTTCCTCTGTAATCTCAAATGTATCCTGCTCAATTTCCTACCATCATTCCTATGACCTAGGACAGGACCACAACATCAAAAAAAAAACAGGAATCCGTATCTGTTTAAAGAGAAGTAGACCTCTCCTGCACTCCTCCGTTCCTGCCATAGGGGAGGTTGGGCTCATTACTCTAATAAGACCTTTTACTCATTTGTTTCATTGTCAAGGACGGTTTTCCCCTTGTCAGAAGCCAGGAAAGCATTCCAGGAAGACCAAGTCCTGGAGTACCTTTCCTGCTGGTGGCGTGCAGAGAGGACCAGGTCTTCTAGTTTGCTAATCCTCTTCACCTTCCGGATCCACATCCCTATTGATGGTGGTAATGATGATTTCCACTTCAATGGGATCCATGCCTTTGCGGCATCTAGGAGATGACAGATACTGGATTCCTTGTATACTTTCTCTGGTATCGAGTTTACATGTAGGAGGAAAAATGCTGGATCTTCGGGTATCGTTTGGTCTGAGCAGATTTGAAGGATACGTTGAATCTCAGACCAAAAATTTCTTAGCTTGGGACAGTCCCAAAAAATGTGTAACATAGTGCCTCTATTTGCCTGACACCTCCAGCAACAGTCAGAGGTATCTGGAAAAATCTTCTTTAATCTCTCTGGTGTTCTATACCACCTAGTCAAGATCTTGAAGTTGGTCTCTTGTATTTTCGCACAAATTGATGTTTCATGCGTAAGCCTACACATATGTTGTCGCTGTTCCAAGCTAAAGATCCTCCCCATTTCCCGTTCCCATTCCTGAACGCATTTCAGAGAGTAGGTTTGTAGGTTTCCGGCTGTATGATTAATAATTCATAGCTTGCAGATAGTGTGTGCGATATTGTTCCCTTCTCCGCACAAAGTTTATCAAATATAGTGAGGGGAGAGTACTAAGGAAGTGAGTAATCTGTAGAGAGTTCCAGAATTTTAATCTGAATGTATTCCCTTGTTCCATCAATTCCGTTATTGTAGGCCATGCCCCTGTATGGGTATAGCTAAGTGCCTGGGTATAACCCATACTGATTAAATGCGGAAAGGCTATATCTTCGTATCCTGGTGAAAAGAGGGTCGCTATGCCCAAATTTAAGGGATGGCCTGGGCAATAGTTTGGCTCAGGTCTTCTAATTTGATACTGGACTCTGCTCTGCTGTGGTGTTGTCTGGTGTACAGTTCCCCTTTGGACTGTGGGTGGCACTGTTACCCAGGCCTAGGGTCGAACCTCAGGTGACACAGTGGCGTGATTGGATGTCCTCTCTCGGCTGCTGTGTAGTGGGCAGGGCCTCGCCTGCTGTGCATGCTGGGAGAGGGTATATAAGGGGCAGACGCCTTGTTTAGGGAGGAGTGCCCGGGGAGAGGAGTATCCGGAGGAGTGTGCCCCCGGGGGGGTGCGTGAACTGGCCGAGGAGTCTCGGGCACCTTTAGCCTGAGGCTGAAATGTTCCAGGCAGGCCCAGTACCTTTAACTGGGTCTGCGATCCATATGCTGGAGTTCCAGGGAGCCCGTGTGAGGGGCGGCCCGCTCTGAAGGAGAGGAAACCAGGGGAGGACCTGTCTCATGGACCGGGGAGAGATGTCACAGTGAAATAGAGGCCTGGTTGCCTATCAGAGGGAGGACTCATTACTCAGCAAGCTAACCCTGTAGAGTGCTTATTGGCATCACCTGTTCTCTAATTTCTACAGAGGTTTAAGAAAAGTTCTGGATTCAGGAATAATAGGATTCTGCTGCTATGAGAGGATCTCCTGAACCTGTCCCTGGAGGGGACAAAGTTACAGTATTGTTCGAGCTCCACTCCGGCTGATAGAACTGTGAGAGGGATCTATCCGGGTGAGCTAAACCCACTCGGGATCGAGTGGTGACGAGTGAGTCAAGTGTTGTGTGCCTGAATCTACCTCCTATCTTCGCTAACTTCTTTCTCTCTTCAATTTCCCCGTTAACTGAAGCAAAGGAAAAAAAACTCTTTGTTGGAGTTAAAGTTGTGTGGACATTGGCCTTCTTGGGGAAGAATATAGACTTTTCCCTACATTCTAGGGACGAGAACCAGTGGAAAGAGGTAACTCGCTGCAGGACCCAAATCTGTGAACACCGTCTGACCTCTGATAAGGAGGACATGGGCTTGTGGCATGGTGTGTCCTACCCCCCCGCAGGTGAAGGTAAGTGGGGGCAAAAGGATTGGTGTGCTACACGTGGGGGCTCGAGTCTGGGATTTTGCAGCTACCTCTGGAAGTTGGACTATATTTTTTCCCCTGTTTGTGGTTCTGTGGAAGTCGGCCATTTCGGGAGAAATTGAACTGCGTCACTTGTGAGAGAAATGGAGGTACAGGCCTAAACCTATACTGGATTTTCTAACTGCATAGTTCGTGGACGTGCCTCAAATGTAGAAAAGCCTGCGAGCTACGAGCAAAGAAAAAAAAAGGGGGAGGAGCCCCCACCAACTTGTGTGTTGCACGTGGCGTTTGGCACCAAGGGACAGTACGAGCAGAACTAGTGAAGGAGAAGCAACATGTCTGCAGCCCCATGGATTTCTGTTGCACCGGAACCACGGATGTTCCCATCTACCCCAACCATGGACGTTGTTCCCCTCACTGCCCCCCTGACGGATACAGGGATCTGGCTCAAGCCTAGGGGCCGCTTCGCGCTCTACACCTGCAGGGATGCAGAGGCCCTGGGCATGCTCTGTCCTGGATGCCAAGGGCTGGCGGTACAACTTCGGCCGTTTGGAAGATGTACATCGTGTGGAGAGTTTCTCTTCGAAGTGGACCAGCCTACTGAGAAACCCCGGGTTTACCGAGTCAACTGCCTTACAGGCATCGCCACTCTTGAAGAGGAATTCTATACTCCCACAGCCAGGCCCACGCGCACCGCTCCGACTGCCACGGATGTAGAGGATGGAGTTCCGGCAATTACTGAGCTTGCGACAGATGTCATTGCAGATGCTGCCTCCGTTACAACAGAGACCTCTCTTCCACCCGCCAAGCGGAAGGTGGGATACGTTAAGGCCTCCCACGGTCGCGGTCGAAGCCTGCCCCAGCGCCTGCCTGAACCGGATCTAAAAAGCCGGAGGGACCTCCAGGAGATCCACGGAAGGGGACGGTAAGGAGGTTGGGGGAACTGTGACATTGAGTTTGCCGGGGTAGGGAAAGAAGCTCATACCCCATGCTACTGGGGATGTACGGACAGGCAACCCGCGTGAACTTTCTGTTTTTGGGGACAGTGTGTCTGTGTCCACCAAGAATTACATGCCGGCAGAGGAGTATGACACTTCCGATCTGGATTCATCAGCCGATGTGGGAGATGATTACGCCATAGATGAGACTTTTGCTAGTAAGGGTTGGGATAAAATTCTGGTGACCCTGCCCCGTAGTCTTCGGGAGGGATCACCCATGGACTCTGGGGAAACTACACCCCGAATGGAAGCCCCTACTCTAAAGGCAGAGATTAATCCCATGCCTGCTTTGCCAGTAGGGATGAGCTTCGTGTTCGAGTCGAACATACGTTCGACTCGAACATCGGCTGTTCGATCGTTCAATGAAGATCGAACGATTTGGGCCGTTCGCGCCAAATTCGAGTGACGCGAACGGCCCACAATGCACTACGCCATCGCAGTGTCATCCAGGCGCTGTGATTGGCCAAGCATGCACTGTGACCCCGCATGCTTGGCCAATCACAGCGCCGGCAGCGAGGAGAGCAATGATTGGCCACAGGCAGGATGCCTGTGGCCAATTATTGCTGAGGGGGTTTAGTACACGCCCCACACTATAAAAGGCCGCCAGCGCGGCGGTCTTGTGTAGTGTGTTCCGGAGCAGGGAAAGAGAAGCATAGGCAGGGACAGTGTCATTTTTTTTCCTTTACTAATCCTGGATTCCTTGTGTTTAGGGACAAATAAGGATAGGTAGGGAGAGTGTCAGTGTGTTATTCTGTGCTAAACCTTGTTTGTAGGGACAGAGAAGGACAGTGAGGGAAAGTGTCAGTGTGCTATTCTGTTCTAAACCAATTTTGCTGAACCATATTTGAAATCCTTGAGTTTAGGGACAGAGAGGTACAGTGAGGGAAAGTGTCAGTGAGCTATTCTGTTCTAAACCAATCTTGCTGAACCATATTTGAAATCCTTGAGTTTAGGGACAGAGAAGGACACTCGTGGAAACTATCAGTGTGCTATTCTGTGCTAAATCTTGTTTGTAGGGACAGAGAAGGACAGTGAGTGAAACTGACAGTGTGCTATTCTGTTCTAAACCAATCTTGCTGAACCATATTGGAAATCCTTGAGTTTAGGGACAGAGAGGTACAGTGAGGGAAAGTGTCAGTGTGCTATTCTGTTCTAAACCAATCTTGCTGAACCATATTTGAAATCCTTGAGTTTAGGGACAGAGAAGGACACTCGTGGAAACTATCAGTGTGCTATTCTGTGCTAAATCTTGTTTGTAGGGACAGAGAAGGACAGTGAGTGAAACTGACAGTGTGCTATTCTGTTCTAAACCAATCTTGCTGAACCATATTTGAAATCCTTGAGTTTAGGGACAGAGAGGTACAGTGAGGGAAAGTGTCAGTGTGCTATTCTGTTCTAAACCAATCTTGCTGAACCATATTTGAAATCCTTGAGTTTAGGGACAGAGAAGGACACTCGTGGAAACTATCAGTGTGCTATTCTGTGCTAAATCTTGTTTGTAGGGACAGAGAAGGACAGTGAGTGAAACTGACAGTGTGCTATTCTGTTCTAAACCAATCTTGCTGAACCATATTTGAAATCCTTGAGTTTAGGGACAGAGAGGTACAGTGAGGGAAAGTGTCAGTGTGCTATTCTGTTCTAAACCAATCTTGCTGAACCATATTTGAAATCCTTGAGTTTAGGGACAGAGAAGGACACTCGTGGAAACTATCAGTGTGCTATTCTGTGCTAAATCTTGTTTGTAGGGACAGAGAAGGACAGTGAGGGAAACTGTCAGTGTGCTATTCTGTGCTAAACCAATCTTGCTGAAGCATATTGCAAATCCTTGTGTTTAGGGACAGAGAAGGATAGGCAGGGGACAGTGTCAGTGTCATTGTTGCTAAGCCTCCTGCACAGTATACACCTGAAGGTAGCCCTTATTGCTGTTTTTCCCATCTCCCTGCAGGCCATCCATTAAAATGTCTGGAAGGCAAACAAGGAGAGGCAGACAGTCAGGAGGCAAAAAAAGAGGGCAAGCAGGCTCTGTGTCTGGGGGCAACAGTGCTGGTCGTGGACGTGGTGCATTGTCATCAGCACATGGCCATGGGACACGCTTGTCCTTCTTTTCGACAGCTGGACATGTTGAGCCACATCATGCCGAAGACTTGGTAGAGTGGATGACCAAGCCCACCTCATCCTCCTCATCCACTCTCACCCAGGCTCAGGGTACTGGCAAAGCAGCTGCCAAAGCGTCCTCTTCTCTGGTATCATTATCTTCATTAGTCAATCCTTCCCTAGACCCACCATGTCCTCCTCCTGAGGAGTCCCCCGAACTGTTTGAGCACAGTGTTGTGTACATGCTCCAGGAGGATGCCCAGCGTTTCGAAGGATCTGATGATGATACCCAGCTAGAGGAAGGCAGTAGCGTGAGAGCAGAGAGAGGGGATGCTCAAGAAGGACACCAATCTGGCAGTCATGCTCCAGCAGCTGCAGCATACTGCCAGATTGGCTCCAGTGATGAGGAGGGAGGGGATGATGGGGTCACTGACTCCACGTGGGTGCCTAATAGGAGAGAGGAGGAGGAGGAGGATGAGGAGGAGGCACATCTCCAACGAGGCAGGATGCCCTTGAGTGGCCAGCATATGGGCAGCACACCGACGGAATCACACCGCAGAGCTCCGCCTGTGCAGGGCGCTGCCTCTGCCCATCATTCAAAAAGTTCTTTGGTGTGGGCCTTTTTTGAGGCGAGTGCATCAGATCGCACAGCTGCTGTTTGCAACATATGTCTCAAGCGTATATCGCGTGGCCAAAACATCAGCCGCTTGGGCACCACATGCTTGATCAGACATATGTTGACCTGCCATGCAGCTCGTTGGCAAGCCTACCTTAAAGACCCACACCAAAGAACAAAGCGGACCTCTCCTTGCACCGCATCAGCTGGGATCTCAAAACCCACTATACCTTCAGTCCTCTCTGAAACCTGCACTGAGAGGAATGAAGGTGTAGAATTAGGTGTGTCACAGCCCAGTACTTGCGGCCACTCTGCTAGCAGTACACCGACGTCCGATTCTAGCAGACAAATTTCCCTGCCCCAGCTGCTGGACCGTCGAAAGAAGTTCACTCCCAGCCATCCACATGCCCAGCGGTTGAATGCTAGCTTGGCTAAATTGCTAGCGCTTCAACTGCTGCCTTTTCAGTTGGTAGACTCGGCCCCCTTCCGTGAGTTTGTGCAATGTGCGGTTCCTCAGTGGCAGGTTCCCAAACACCACTTTTTCTCACGGAAGGCGATTCCGGCTCTCTACAGGCATGTGGAAGGCAATGTCTTGGCCTCGCTGGACAGGGCGGTCAGCGGTAAGGTGCATATTACCGCTGACTCATGGTCCAGCAGGCATGGACAGGGACGTTACCTTTCTTTCACGGCCCATTGGGTCACTCTTTTGGCAGCTGGGAAGGATGCAGGACAAGGTGCAGTAGTGTTGGAGGTTGTTCCACCGCCACGCCTCCAAAATGCTACTACTGGTTGTGACATACCTCTCTCCTCCACCCCCTCCTCTTCTTCTTCCTCCATGGCCTCTTCCTGTGGTTTGTCCTAGGAACCAGCGGTGCTCCGTAGGCGTTCAAGGGGCTACGCAAGTACGCAGGCAAAAAGATGCCATGCCGTGCTTGCGCTGGTGTGTTTGGGGGACAGGAGCCACACTGGGGCAGAGGTCCTGTCTGCTCTGCAGGGGCAGGCCGAGAGGTGGTTGACGCCACGCCAGCTTAAGCCAGGAATGGTGGTTTGCGACAATGGCACCAACCTCCTCTCCGCCCTCCGACAGGGACAACTGACCCATGTGCCCTGTATGGCTCACGTCCTTAACCTGGTGGTGCAGCGGTTCTTGGGCAGGTACCCGGGCTTACAGGATGCCCTGAGGCAGGCCAGGAAAGTCTGTGTGCATTTCCGCAGATCTTATAATGCCAGTGCTCGCCTGGCTGAGCTGCAAAAGGAGTTGAACCTGCCCAAGAACCGCCTTATATGTGACATGCCCACCAGGTGGAACTCAACGTTGGCCATGCTGCAGCGGCTGCACACGCAGCAGAGGGCCATCAATGAGTACCTGTGCGACTACGGCACCAGGACAGGGTCAGGGGAGCTCAGGTTTTTTTCACCACGCCAGTGGGGCATGATCAGGAATGCATGCACTGTCCTGGCACCATTTGAGGAGGCCACGAGGATGGTGAGCAGTGACAGTGCATGCATCAGTGACACTGTACCTCTTGTCCACCTGTTGGAGCACACGCTGCGTGGAATAATGGACAGGGCACTTGAGGCAGAACAGAGGCAGGAAGAGGAGGACTTCCTTGCCTCTCAAGGCCCCCTTTACCCAGACAGTGTTCCTTCTGTCCCACCCATCGCACAGGAAGAGGAGGAGGAGGAGGAGGAGGATTGTGTCAGCATGGAGGTGGAGGCTGGCACTCAGCATCATCAGCAGCAGTCTTTTAGGGATGATTTACAGTCCCAAGAAACCAGTGGACTTGTAGATGGCTGCGGATCATGTCGTCCTTAGTGACCCAGAGGACTCCGGACTGAATGCCTCAGCTAACCTACGCTGCATGGCCTCCCTGATCCTGCAAAGTCTGCGGAAGGATCCTCGTATTCTTCGGATCAAGGAGAGGGACCATTACTGGCTGGCCACTCTCCTTGATCCACGGTACAAGGGTAAGATTGCGGACCTTATGTTACCGTCGCAGAGGGAGCAGAGGATGAGACAACTCCGGGAGGCCTTGCAGAAAGGTCTGTGCAACGCGTTCCCAGAGACTGGGAGGTTACAAACTCCTGGTCCTGGACAACGAGTTGCTGAGGCTTCGGGCAGTCAAAGAAGGAGCGATGGGGAAGGTGGCCGTCTGACCGATGCGTTCAGACAATTCTTTAGTCCGCAGCCCCAAAGTATGATCGGTTCCAGCAACCATCGCCAGCGTCTGATATACATGGTGCAGGAATACCTAGGGGCAAGGTCAGACTTGGACACCTTCCCCACCGAAAATCCTCTGGCTTACTGGGTCTTGAGGATGGATCACTGGCCAGAGCTTGCACAGTATGCAATTGAGCTACTGGCCTGTCCTGCATCCAGCGTTCTTTCAGAACGCACATTCAGTGCTGCTGGAGGATTTGTCACGGATCACAGGGTGTGGCGTGGAGTCCCCCTAAAAATCCATACCAGACCCCTTATCCGAGCACGCAACCTGGCCGGCCGCAGGGGAAAAGGGGGGGACGAGAGAGCAGCCCCCCTCCCTCCTGAACCGTACCAAGCCACATGCCCTCAACATGGGGAGGATGTCCCCATGTTGATGGGGACAAGGGCCTCATCCCCACAACCCTTGCCCGGTGGTTGTGGGGGTCTGCGGGCGGGGGGCTTATCGGAATCTGGAAGACCCCTTTAACAAAGGGGACCCCCAGATCCCGGCCCCCCCCTATGTGAATTGGTAAGGGGTACATTGTACCCCTACCATTTCACGAAGAAAGCGTAAAAAAATGTTTAAAAAAGCACACAAACACCTTGAAAAAGTCCTTTATTAAAAAAAAACAAAAACATTCCAGCGGTGAAATCCAGTGTCCCGCGGCGATCCCGATGTCCAGCGCTGTCCTTCATTGGTTGTGCCTGAGCGGACCTGATGGGGAACTCCCTCTCAGTATTTTAAATGTATAGACCCGCCCCTTCTAAAGTTCCCTATCAGGTCCGCTCAGCGGACCAGATGCGGAACATGAGAAGGGGCGGGTCTATACATGTATTACCAAAGTGAGAGCAGTTCCCCATCAGGTCCGCCCCCTCGGTATGTCGGACCCGCCTACGTCATTGGCTTGAGCGGGGAACTTCCTTCACTATGTAAATTTAAATTACACAGTGAAGGAAGTTCCCCGCTCAAGCCAATGACGTAGGCGGGTCCGACATACCGAGGGGGCGGACCTGATGGGGAACTGCTCTCACTTTGGTAATACATGTATAGACCCGCCCCTTCTCATGTTCCGCATCTGGTCTGCTGAGCGGACCTGATGGGGAACTTTAGAAGGGGCGGGTCTATACATTTAAAATACTGAGAGGGAGTTCCCCATCAGGTCCGCTCAGGCACAACCAATGAAGGACAGCGCTGGACATCGGGATCGCCGCGGGACATTTTTTGCAGGGACAGTTCTAAGCACGGGAAACATGCGCCACTTTACATGCATATCATACACACCCCCCAGGTACGAAATTTAAAGGAATATTTCACTTTTATTTTTTCATTTTAAGCATTATTAAAATCACTGTTCCCGAAAAAACGGCCGTTTTTAAAACTTATTTTTGCATTGATACATGTCCCCTGGGGCAGGACCCCGGTCCCCAAACACTTTTTAGGACAATAACTTGCATATAAGCCTTTATAATTAGCACTTTAGATTTCTCCCATAGATTGTTCGAATTTGCCGCGAACACCCCAATTTGTTCGCTGTTCGGCGAACGGGCGAACAGGCAATGTTCGAGTCGAACATGAGTTCGACTCGAACTCGAAGCTCATCCCTACTCCTCTCTACTGATGCTTTATCACCAATCCTTGTTTCAATAAAAACACCACATTTCAAAAACAGTTGTCATTGGGACGCAAAGTGTGGTGAAATGTTCTGAACAGGTGCACAGACAGCAAAACAAATGTGACAGGGGTGATAACCGTTCCCTATGTTTTCCAAAAAGCTTAAAAATAGGTATTTGGGCTGGAGCTACACTTAAACAATGTAGCTGTTCAAAATTACAAACAGATTCTACATAAGAACAAACCTACAGTCCCTGTCTTGTATGCACCGCCTGTATACGGCTGTTCAGAGTATATAGGGCCTTTTTTATTTTGTGTGCGGGGTTCCCCTTAATATCCATACAAGACCCAAAGGGGCTGGTAATGGGCTGGGGTAGGGGGGGGGGGTTGATGGGGTAGCTATGCCATTTTTCTTAAAGATTTTCATCCATATTACCGGGACCAGACATTACATTAAAGCCGCAAGCAGTTTTAAATGACTTTTTTTTCCTTTAGAAATGTTATTTTGTGCAGGGACAGTTCTAAACACGGGAAACACGTGGCACTTCACAGGCATACTTTAGACACCCCCCAGGTACAATATTTAAAGGAATATTTGACTTTTTTTTTTTCACTTTATGCATCATTAAAATGACTGCTCCCGGAAAACGTCCGTTTTTAAAACTTATTTTTGCATTGATACATGTCCCCTGGTGCAGAACCCGGGTTCCCAAACTCTGTTTAGGACAATAACATGTATAATAGTCGTTATAATTAGCACTTTAGAATCCGAACGTTCGCATCCATTGTATTTAATAGGGTTCTAATGTTCGTGCGAACTTTCGGTCCGTTCGCGGGTTCTGGTGCGAACCGAACCCGGGGGTGTTCGGCTCATCACTATTTGCCAGCTCCGGCATCCTCCGTGCTTGTTGTTTCTGATGTCCGTGCACCATTGCGGCCACCTTTGCCACCGCTGGAGCTTGCACCATTAAAAAGGTCTCCGGATGCTATTGTCCTTCCTGGAGCAGGAGATCGGGCCACCATGCCACCTCTAGCCCGATTGCAACGGCTCCTAAATAAAAAGGTCGCCACAGACTATGGTTGGGAATACCATATGTTCCCAAAGAACTGCTCTTTGAGATTGAGGCCTCCCGTGAACGATGGTACGCTGACTTTGTGTGGGATCATATAAAAGTACCAAGAGGCTACAGGTAGTTCAAGTGTTAAGCTGAAATGACAAATAGTTATAAAGGCTGCCGCAAGGACCGGACTTATGGTCGGCACATCCATGCGGACCGGGTGGTAATATGCAGCAAAGAAAAAGAGGATGCCGTGTATTCAATAGAGACTCTGGACAGACAATGGAAGACTCTTGTTCTCCTGTATCCTCAGTATTACTTGTTAAAAAGGAACTTGTTTTTTTTTTTATGGATATTCCGTTTCACAGAAAAAAAACAAAAAAAACCCTGCCCTGAACTCACTGGTGACTTTACCCTATGCTGCAGGGGAACCTACTCTGTTGAGGAATCAGAGAGCTGTTTGTTTCTTTTTCTCCCCTCTTCAGTCCCGCAGAAAATAATGGTTTTTTTTGTGCTTTTGCTCTTTGAAAAAAAAAAAGAAGAAAACTGAACACTGGGTAGGTTTAGTCAGGTCCAAAGCAGGAAGCCGCCGTGAACAAGAAGGAAGGTTCCTGTGTGTTAAAACATGCCTATGCGCACCAATGACAATGTAGTGAAATGTGCTGCCACTAGGTGGTGGTGTTCTGCAGAAATTTATGCTGCAGAAGCCAGTCATTCCTTCTTAGAGGAGTGGTTCGCTTCTGTTTTCTAGGAGTTAGGATGTGTTTATTGTGTGTTTGTTTTTTTTTCTCCCTCTGCAGGCGATCGGCCATCAACTCTACCGGAGAATGGGTGGGGAAGATATGATAGGATTGAGGGAGGGATTGTCTATTGAAAAAAATGTAATGTGTATTGCTACATGCTTCTTTATTTTCCTTCTCCTCTGTACTCTATTTCCAAAATTTGATTCAGGCACTGAACCAATTTATTGTACATAGTTTGGAAAAGACCAGATCCCACTCAGGATTGAGGGGGGTCTTTTGATCTCACTGGGGACAGTGGCTCTTTAAGGGGGGGTATATGTAGCGGACCCCTATGCCCAAATTTAAGGGACGGCCTGGGCAATAGTTTGGCTCAGGTCTTCTAATTTGATACTGGACTCTGCTCTGCTGTGGTGTTGTCTGGTGTACAGTTCCCCTTTGGCCTGTGGGTGGCACTGTTGCCCAGGCCTAGGGTCAAACCTCAGGTGACACAGTGGCGTGATTGGATGTCCTCTCTCGGCTGCGTGCAGTGGGCGGGGCCTCACCTGCTGTGCATGCCGGGAGAGAGTATATAAGGGGCAGACGCCATGTTTAGGGAGGATTGCCAGGGGAGAGGAGTACCCAGGGGAGTGTGCCCCTGGGGGGTGCATTAACTGGCCGAGGAGTCTCGGGCACCTTTAGCCCGAGGCTGTAACGTTCCAGGCAGGCCCAGTACCTTAAACTGGGTCTGCGATCCATATGCTGGAGTTCCAGGGAGCCCGTGTGAGGGGCGGCCCGCTCTGAAGGAGAGGAAACCAGGGGAGGACCTGTCTCATGGACCGGTGAAAGAGAGGCCTGGTTGCCTATCAGAGGGAGGACTCATTACTCAGCAAGCTAACCCTGTAGAGTGCCCATTGGCATCACCTGTTCTCTAATTTCTACAGAGGTTTAAGGAAAGTTCTGGATTCAGGAATAATAGGATTCTGCTGCTATGAGAGGATCTCCTGAACCCGTCCCTGGAGGGGACAAAGTTACAGTATTGTTCGAGCTCCACTCCAGCTGCTAGAACTGTGAGAGGGATCTATCCGGGTGAGCTAAACCCACTCGGGATCGAGTGGCGACGAGTGAGTCAAGTGTTGTGTGCCTGAATATACCTCCTATCTTCGCTAACGTATTTTTCTCTTCAATTTCCCCGTTAACAGAAGCAAAGGAAAATAAACTCTTTGTTGGAGTTAAAGTTGTGTAGACATTGGCCTTCTTGGGGAAGAATATAGACTTTTCCCTACATTCTAGGGACGAGAACCAGTGGAAAGAGGTAACTCGCTGCAGGACCCAAATCTGTGAACACCGCCTGACCTCTGATAAGTCTGACACGCCGCAACAGCGATCTCGGTAAAGAGCCTCCCGCGGACGCTCTTTACCACGTGATCAGCCGTGTCCAATCACGGCTGATCACGATGTAAACAGGAAGAGCCGTTGATCCACAAATGGGCACTGACTGGCACCATCATGGCACTAACAAAATTTGTGATGCCCAGCAATGCCACCCACCAGTGTCACCAGTGCCACCCACCAGTGTCCATCAATGCCACCTATCAGTGCCCATCCGTGCCCACCTATCAGTGCCATTCTGTGCCACCTATCAGTGCCACCCATAAGTACCCATCAGTGCCGCCTATGAGTGCCCATCAGTGCCACCTATGAGTGCCCATCGGTGCCGCATATCAGTGACACCTATCAGTGCCCATCAGTGCCACCTCATCAGTGCCACCTCATTAGTGCCACCTCATCGGTGCCCATCGGTGATGCCTTATCAGTGCCCGTCAGTGCAGCCATATCAGTGCCCATCATTGAAGAAGAAAAGGTACTTATTTACAAAAAAAATTAACAGAAACAAAGAAAAACATAATTTTTTTTCAAAATGTTTGCTCTTTTTTTATTTGTTGCGCAAAAAATTAAAATCACAGAGGTGATCAAATACCCCCAAAAGAAAGCTCTATTTGTGGGAAAAAAATTATAAAAAATTTGTTTGGGTACAGTTTAGCATGACCGCGTAATTGTCATTCAAATTGCAACAGTACTGAAAGCTGAAAATTGGCTTGGGCAGGAAGGTGTATACGTGCCTGGTATTGAAGTGGTTAAGTTCTTCACTGGTTATAGGATCCTCAAGTTTGTCCTTGTCTTCCTCTGAAAGTCTGGGCATTAATGACGACGAAAGATACAAATCTATCTGCTCTTGAGTAGGGGGTTTGCTCTCTAAATTGTACAGGGACTGGTAGAAATCATGGAACTCTCGCGCTATATCATATGGTTTAGTAGCCTTAGATTTGTTCGCTGAGATAATATGTGGAATATAGTTCCTTAATTTCTGTTCACATAAAGTTCTGGCCAATAGTTTCCCACATTTATCCCCTGATTCATATGAAAACTTCCTACATACCTGTAGTGCCACCTAAGCTTTATAATAGAGAAGATCTGTGATTTGTGTTCGTTTACCAAAAAGAGCTCTCTCTAAAGATGTTGAGCGTATCTGTTTATGTCTAAGCTCCAATATAGCTAATTCTTCCAGTAAACGTTTTAGCTGTTCTGTACGTTTCCTCTTGATCCTAGCTCCATGTTTGATCAACACTCCACGGATAACTGCCTTATGCGCTTCCCAGATAATTCTGGGGTCACAGTCTGGGGTATCGTTAGTGTTGAAGTAGAAATTTAACTCCTTAATCACAAAGGAGAAGACAGAGTGATGACGGAAGAGGGAGGGATAGAAATAGATAAAAAATATATAAGGGGGTGGAAATCGCCTTAATATTATATACATTAACTTCTATAATCCGCCCCCCCCCCCATTGGTTGTAATAGAGAAAAAAAAAAGGATTATAGACTAGTCTTCGTCAGTGTAAAAAAGAAAAAATTCATATGCTAGACATAGACAACCAATTGAGCTGTATACTTACAAAACAGTTCTCTATTACATCTAAATTTCCCTCCTCTCTCACCACTCCAAGCTTCTAAATTCTGACTGATAGTCATAGGCCCCTTCCATATCTCCCGAAAGCCCAAAAAAAAAAAAAGGATAACCTATAGGATGGGTTCCCTCCAATTCCCCAAACCTGTGTGGAGCCCGCCCCCCTACCCTTATCCCAGAGCCTCGTATCCTGCGTCCATCTACCTCTGCATCTATTGTACATAATTATCTTATGTCTTGTATCAAAAAACTTTACGTTCCTCCTCTCCCTTCCCTTCCACCCATCCTCTACATTAAGTAAGCCTTCCATAAGTCGATCTCTGGGGTACTCTGTTCTACCTGGTTTTATTCTTCCCCATATTCCATTGATATCTTATCAAGATCATTGACCCATAAGGATAATGAGTATAATACGTGTTATCATGTTTTTTCATTTTATGTATTTGTATAATATGCAAATTCCTTGTTGGAATATTATCTACTATGCATTAACTGGTTCCAATGTATTGTTCAAGTAATTTTGTTTTGTAGCACAATGCACAATCCAAAAGTGAAACTATATAACAATTTGAACCCATTAAAGGTTGCTTTTCTACTCAATCTGTTTATTTGCTTCCGTGTGCCTCATGCAAAGTCCCGCCCCTTGTTCTCCCTTTTGTTACTATTGAAACGGGATGGAGGAGGGGACTGAACAGCCCCGCTAATCCTCATCTAAAGTCCCACCAATTCCCTTTCTCCCCTTTATTTCATACATATACAGAACCTCTCTATGCTTAAATAATGTGACTCCAGTGATTATGCACGGGAGTGACATGGCCCAGCTAATAAAGCGGCCGAAGAGTCCAAACCCAGGAGGAAGATCGGGAGAAGATGAAAGATCCCATGACCAGCAGGAGTGCTAACAGCACAAGTCTGGGGAGGATTATTTGGCAGGTAGGTCTGCCATAATGAGCTAAAATGCTCTGAATAAAAGCACATTGTAGCTAACAGCTTCTAGGGGCCTGTTAAAAAAATAAAATAAATTGTGGAGTTGATTCGGCTTTAAATTGCTTACACAGGTTTTTCAGAATGTTAAATAATGTTACATAGTTACATAGTAGGGGAGGATGGAAAAAGACACAAGTCCATCAAGCCTAACCTATGTGTGTGATTAACAAATTAAATAGGATTGGTCCCACCACAGAACCCTGTGGGACCCCACTTTCCACCCCGGACCATTCAGAGTATTCCCCATTTAACACTACCCTCTGAATTCGCCCTTGTAGACAGTTTTCAATCCATGTACTCACCCTATGGTCCATGCCAACGGACCTTATTTTGTACAGTAAACGTTTATGGAGAACTGTGCCAAATGCTTTTGCAAAATCCAGATACACCATGTCTACGGGCCTTCCTTTATCTAGATGGCAACACACCTCCTCATAGAAGGTTAATAGATTGGTTTGGTAAGAACGATTCTTCATGAATCCATGCTGATTACTGCTAATGATACTGTTTTGATTACTAAAAGAACAGACAAGGTGTAGGGAAGAGTAGGTCCAGACACAACTGATGAATTAAAGTTCCTCCTGTTCCGTTTAGTGCAAACAGGCTTGGCGCACAGTCGCTGCCACCGACTGTGAATTTGGTCACTGCCACTGACCTAGGTGAACGTTGAGGCCCCTGCCACAGGCCTTGGATGAGGCCTGCCACTGACCTGAGAAAGTTGGGTCCCTGCCACAGACCATAAGAACATGAAGTACCTCCTTTAGAACCTCCTTTAGAACAAACGACCCCTGTCAGAGGAAGACATCCATCCGGGCGGTCAGCAGAGGCCTCCACCGGCACCAGCAAATGCTGCGCTGGCTCTACGGGGAGGTCACATCTCCGGTCCCTTACGCCCAGGATTCAGGCACCCAATACCGGGGGCACCTTAGGAATGCTTCGCCGTCGCGGGACTCAGTCGAAGGTACTGGGCCCCAGGCCTCCTTGTGTAGTACCTCACCCCAGGCCGAAGGTGCCTTGGATGGAACTCGACTCCACACGCCCAGGCCAAGGGCACCTGGGCACAGACGAACCGCAGCAGCCCCAGGCTGAAGGTGCCTGGGGAATGGACCTCGTGCGCAAGATGTCCACCCCCTTTTACATCCTCTCCCAGCAGGCACAGCGGGTTCCCCGCCCCGCCGTACTACTGCCGCGAGAGGACAAAAAGGGCACGGCTCTGGAATGGTAGTTCAACCCCGGTCCCAGGTGACAGCGCCACCCAGGGACCGCAGGGAACATGACACCATTCATACCTCCCACACTCCAAAATGTCCATAAATCCCTGAAATCAATGTATCTGGGCCATCTATTGCCCAGATACACCCCACTAAATTTAACACCCGCTACATATGGATAAGGTTCATTTTCAGGAATCAAAAATGAAACATATGTTAAAGGCCTCGACTTTGGCAAGATTAAATTCCATACCTGCCAACTTTTAAATTCCTACCTGGTGCCAAGGTTTGCATCAGTGTCATGTTTTCTAGTAAAGGAATTTGCCATGTGTTTTGTCTACTGATGCTTTTGGATTTGGATTCTCTTTCTAGAGATTCACTCAAAGTCTGTTGGTTATATTCACCTCCAGCAAATTATAAATGAACAAAGACTTTCTTAGGGCGCTTTCATACTGCCTAGCTGCGGTTTGGCCACAGTGCAGTCACAGCGCCATGTACCCATAGTTTTCATGCTGATTACCTGCCCTTTCCCATAGGCTTCTATTAGATCGGGCGTTTTTGGTGCTTTGGTTTATTGATAGCACACCAAAGATGCAGCATACAGGACTTTTGGTGTGTTTTCAGAAAATGTGTCATAAATACCCTATCTAATGGAAGTCATGGGGAATTTGTGTGTAACCTGCAGGTACACTGCACTGCACCCGCATTGTGTTTTGGCCACAGTGTGAAAGTGCCTTATAGTTCAGAATATTCTGCTGGTGCAGGCTGTAAGGAGCTATTCATACCCATGCTATTGATATTATTAGATGAATTCTGCGTCCTGAGGTTTATTCAGAACTACAAGCTGTCAGCCACGGTGGCTGACAGTGATCGATTTTTTTAATTTGTGACAACGGGTGTGAGGAGAAGATCCCCCGCCCGCCGTCACAGGAAGGATGGATCGGGGACTTGGCGACAAGTGCTGGAACATGTTACATGCTCCACCCTAAATACAAGTGGAACAGGTAACATTTTCCAAAAGGTGAACTTATCCATTTGAATAGGGATTTTACCTCAAAGTTCCTTATTTCACAGGAAACCTGTGAAATTACCTTCAGACTGAGAGTTCCAAATCATGTTTATTTGTTACGCAATTACATTACATAATTACGGAGAGCACACATACATAAGGCCGTCAGAGTATGCTCTGAATTCAATACAGCTTGATATCCCCTTTTATAGGGTGCCTTATCAGCAAGTCACCCAAGCCCAGCTGCAGAAACTGCCGAGTGAGAGTACCATGCTCATCTGCGCTCTTTGGTATGTTTTCACAAACATGTTCTCTTGAGATAAGCACATGGCAGCATGGTATTCTCAAACAAATTCACAATCACCATTTTAGTTTCTATCTTGTTTAATCACACTTTATATAATGTTCATAACTAGCATTATTATTATTATGTGTTTTACATGTAACGCTGACCATAAACGTGTTTTGCACTAAGATGTATGATCCTGTAAAGATAATCTTATTATCCTTATACATATTAAGACAATTTAAGGATAGCATACTGTGTGTAGGCAGGTGAGGCTGTAGTATATCCTTCAACCTGAAGGTGGCACTGTGCTGTTTTTTCAGGCTGGCAGAACCCCATTGAGGAACAATTGTCTCCTGCTATGGGTTTTAGGCAGCCATCTTGGGGAGGACGGCAATCCAATTGAATAATGAAGTCCCATTAAAGGTAGTTGTCTTGACTATGCATTCTTTAAATAGTAGGATACTGTGTCATTCAAGGTGCCTGCAGTGTGGGAGTAAGATAGGTACAGAGCCCGCTGGACAGGTAGAGAATAGGAGCAACATTAGGGAGAGGTACCTGTTGAGGAGGAAAAGAGTAGGTTTCCCCTCACAGATTGTCTCCTCTGTCAGCTTCCTGGAAGAGTCTTCCACTGGCAACCAGATATCTGCAGGGACATTTGGGGATCACAGTGTGAACAATCTATAGCCTCCTCTGGCATTCTGTGTTGCTATGAATGGCTGACATGTTACTATTTGGAACAGTGCCCTCTTCTGCTTGAAGAAGTGTATGACCTCCAATATATGTGGTGCCATTGCTGTAAATTGTCTTATTTCTGTGAAAAGTAAAATTTCTACAATATAGACAAGGTTTATGTATCCATGTATTCAATTTTTGGGTACACTGGTTAGGCCCCGCCTACATGTTGGCAAGTGGTGTGTAGGTGGCATGCACTTTGCCACTGGTGGCAATGTTTACTACTGGCAACATTGGCTGGTTCTGATGGTATGGACTATTACATAGTCAATCAACACTGGTTATACAAATCACAATGAAGTAACAAAATTATATTTCTTAATAATAGTTTATTTATGTATTAAAATACAAGAGATGTTTTACAAATATGAAATATTTCTTTATCTATTAATTGTAGCTTTTTGGACAATTTCTTCTGTGAAATGTTTTCATAGACCCTCATTAACGCAAGAGATTCTAGTCAATGATGTCCATCATTGGTCCTAGGTTAGGTTAGTAATGTGTGGATGAAGTTCACTACCAATGTCCTGCTACTTCACCCTGAAATAGGGCATGTCTATGTAATATGTACTGCTATTGGGGCTTCATGGACAGGAGGAGTTACCCACAGGGTAGAGTTTTCATCATAAATTACCTTTACGTCCATATTTCCTTTGTTTTGTATCATCTAAATGGTTCTCATAAGCAGAAAAAGGTAATAATTGGTACCGCTCTCTGCCATTAACCTTTATTTGATGATTGGACCAAACAATGTCTATTAGGATTCAGCATAAAGAATATATTACATCTAGGCAAAGTAGGCATGGCAGAACACAGCAACAGCTAGTAGGATAATGCCATTGATATTGGACACGTTTCTCCATAGTGGCGATTCCGACGTGTCTGTCATCTTTGCTTCCATGGCTGCCTTCTCTTCCTCACTAAGTTTTGGAGCCTTCTTAGTTTCAAACCCACAGAACCAATTGTAAGCCTTCTTCCAACAACTCATTTGTTTCTCTGCATCAAATGTAAAAATAAAAGGGTTGAATGAATAACTGACAAACAAAATGCTACGCCTAAACTGACTATATCAGCTTTTTTTGTCGGCTGAAGGACTATCACTATCACTTTTGGTCCTGCAGTAGGATTTAAAACAAATAAGATTCTGTGCTTCAGTGAACGGGGGACCTATTGAAGATTCAGTAATTTTTTTTAATGTAATCATATGACCGACTTTACTGATCAGAGATCAAAGGCTTGCATCTTGTGAAATGCTTTTGTACCTGGTTGAAAATTTGATTACACTAGTTGGGCGCACCCTGAGTACTAAGATCCCATTGGCACAAAGCTATACCTATTGTAACATGTACAGTTATTTACATTATGCGATTATTTAGAGAAGTGGGGTCCTTATGTCTGACTAACCTTCATCAAATTCATCATCTGTTTGTTCTTCAGCAACCCAGTCTTTGGCTTCAAGGTCTTCTCTTTCCTCTTTGCTGTTCCTCAGGGACCAGCACAAGCGGTAAAGCTACAAAAAAAGTTTTTATATTTTTGTCACATTATGCCTAGCACCTCTATTTTACTCTTATGCCGCGTACACACGGTCGGACTTTTGACCGGGCAAACCTCCGTCGGAATTTCCGACGGAAAAATAGAGAACCTGCTCTCTAAGTCCGTTGAAAATTCCGACAGAAAAAAAACGATGGGGCATACACACGGTCAGAATATCCGATGAAAAGCTCCCATCGGACTTTTTCCATCGGAAATTCCGACAGTGTGTACGCGGCATCATTTTAGTGATCTAGTACATTTTGGAATTGGATACAAACATTTAGGCTGGGTTCACACCATTGTGAATTGGATGCAGATTCTCCGCATCCAATTCGCAATAGCAGGAGATTTTAACCAGCTCTCTGTGGAGCCAGTTCACATATCTCAGCAGCAGTTCTCCGTTTCAGATTCAAAATTCAGCCCAAAATTCAGATTGAAATCGGACCTGAAACAGTGAACCAGACCCCTGCTGTGAGCGGCATGCGGTTCATATGTGAACCCAGCCTTACATATTCTTGTTATAGTTCAGTCATGTTTGTTCACTTCCATGCAATAAAACCAGGGTATATCAAACCCAAAACATATTTTTTTTAGTTTTAGTGCAGGAAAAGATTATATGTATCTGTTTTTTACCACTAACTGGGACAGTTAGAGATTTTTTCCTCACTTTCTGTCTTGCTTACAACAGTTTTACCAGACAAGAACTAGGCTGCAAGTTGAAGAGAAGGACCTCCAAGGTGATATTCTCTGAAATATTGCCTATGCCTTGCGCAACACAGGAAAGGCAGGGGGTGATTAGAGAGCTGAATGCATGGCTAAAGACCTGGTGTAGGGAGGAGGGATTTGGGTTTTTAGAGTGACTTTAGGCTGAGTGGTTTTAGAGTGGTTTTTAGGCTCTTTTCACTGGGTGCAACCTATATGCTAAAGATTCTTTGTACCTAAATGGAAGGGGGTCTACTGTGCTGGGGGAGAGGTTTTGGGAAGGCTGGAGGAGTATTTAAACTAGGATTGTGGGGGAAGGGTGAGTTAGATTATAATGAGGCAGACAGGTCATCCCCTATTGGAGGGTGGAATGGGGAAAGATGGGGGGAGGGCTATGGCAGATGATATGAAGGTTCCTATGTTACAAACAACCATTGGAAATTGTACTATTTGTACTAAAATAAAAAATATGCAACACACGTTGCCAAATGTGACAATGAATCAAAGTGTTTGTTCACCAATGCCAAAAGTCTGCCAAGCAAAATAGGTGAGTTGCAAGCTCGGGTGCATGAGGAAAACTATGATCTAAGTGGTATTGCTGAATCTTAGCTTCATTCTTCTCATGACTGGGCTATTAATATTTCTGGCTATGATCTCTTTCGGAAAGACAGGGTAAAACGGAGGGGTGGTGGTATCTGTCTCTATGTGAGAAGTAAACTCAAAGCGAGTGTGAAAGAGGACCTAGTTGATGGAGAGTGTATGAGTCTGAAGCATTATGGGTGGAACTGTATATGGGTGTGTGCACTGCAAAGGTTGTCATTGGAGTTTGTTATAGACCTCCCAGTGTTAGTGAGGAGGTGGAGACTCAGCTCCTTGCACAGATGGAAAGGGCTGCAAGGGCTTGGACAGTGATAATAATGGGGGATTTCAACTACCTGGAAATTGACTGGAGTAATGGCACTGCTGGGACAGTTAAAGGGCAAAAATTTATAAACCTATTACAAGACAATTTTATGGTCCAGTTTATTGAGGCCCCGACTAGGAATGACGCTCTGCTGGACCTGGGAATCTCAAACCATGCAGAGCTTATTACCAATATTCATATAAAGGGGCATCTGGGTAGCAGTGACCATATCATGATTTCATTTAATGTTAGCTGTAAGCCACAAACACATACGGTTCAGATAAAAATACTTAACTTTAACCTCTTCCCGACCGCTGCACACCGTAGTACGTCAGCAGAATGGCACGGGTGCGCAAAAGGGCGTACCCGTACGTTCCTTCGTAATCCCTGTCTAGCGGGCCCCCGCGCACTCGATGTCCACCGGTGGCCCACAATTGCGGCGGGGGAAAGGCAGAACGGGGAGATACCTATGTAAGCAAGGCATTCCTGTTCTGCCTAGTGGCATGACAGGAAACCACTGCTCCCTGTCATCGGGAGGAGTGATCTCTGTCATGTCCTAGGTAGCCCATCCCCCCTACAGTTAGAAAACACCCAGGGAACACACTTAACCCCTTGATCGCCCCCTAGTGTTTAACCCCTTCTCTGCCAGTGACATTTACACAGTAATTAGTGGCTATTTTTAGCTCTGATCGCTGTATAAATGTCAATGGTCCCAAAATAGTGTCAAAAGTGTCCGATCTGTCCGCGGTAATATCGCAGTCCCGATAAAAATTGCAGATCACCGCCATTACTAATGAAAAAAATAATAACAAAAATGTCATAAATCTATCCCCTATTTTGTAAACGCTATAACTTTAGCGCAAACCAATCACCCCTACCCATTCACGTAGGGGGGTGGGATCTGGGGGCTTGTAGATTCCGATAAGCCCCCTAGCCGCAGACCCCAACAACCACCGGCCAGGGTTGTCGGGAAGAGGCCCTTGTCTTTATCAACATGAGGCAAGGTGCCTTGGGGTGGGGGGGCGCTCGCTCTGCCCTTCCCTTTCCTGACCTACCGGGCGGCATGCTCGGGTAAGGGGGTCTGGTATAGATTTTGGCGGGGGGGAAGCCACGCCATTTTTTAAAAAAAAATTGGCGTGGGGGGGGGGGTCCCCTCTGAATCCATACTAGACCCGAAGGTCCTGGTATAGACCTGGAGGGGGAACCCCACAACGTTTTTTTCACAACTTTTTTGCAGGGAATTTTGTTTTTTTTACATTCAGCTTTCAGCAGGGAAGCCTGCTGACAGCTGATGACTCATTGGTTGTTAAGGACGGGGCGGCCGGATTCCAGGCCCCCTCCTTAGCAACCAGCTATATACAGTGTGTTTACAGTGCGTTAAAAGAGAAAAGAAAAACGTAAAAAGCAAAATGCATGAAAACTGCATGCAAAAATGCATAAAAATGCAAAACACGCTACATAACAGGCCTGAAAAACGCATCAAGCGCAGCTGCATAGATCTGAACTTAGCCTGAGTGCGTAGGTGCAAGTCTGTGTAGTAGTAGTCAGTGGGCTGGTGCGCACTGGTGCTGTGGTGGCGTGTGGGGAAGCACATGCAGGTGCAGTGGTAGTAAGTAGATAATCATGTGTTGGTTCAGTGGTGACAAATGGAGAAGCACTTGTGGATGCTGTGGCAGACAATGAAGATAGCACTTCAGTTCAGCAGTGGTAGGTGCGAAACTGTGTGCAGTGCAGTGGTGACCCGAGTCTCGGTGTAGTGGCAGTCAGTTATGTAGCTTGTGACAGTGCAATTATGGTAAGTGGGGTAGCGCACATTGATGTAGTGGTGGTGACTAAGGTAGAGCTCTTCAGTGCAGAAGCACATGACGATGCAGTGGCGGTTAGTGAGGTAACACCGGTGCTGTTTCTATCTAGGCACAGTTGAGTGGTTCAGTCTTGTTTGCAGTAGAAAAAAGTAGAGCAAACCTTACTTTTTTTAGTGCAACACAATTCAATGCATGTTAGCGCAACTCAACACAGGAAAAACAGAAGGCCAACACAAGTTTGGCACCTCTGCAATGCCACCATTTCTATGTTCCAGGAAGTGAAGAAAAAAGTGCATGTTAAAAACGCAATGCACCGCAACTCAGCATGCCAACACACGTCAACGCATGTGTGTTTACCTGCTCTCAATGCACACATTGCAGCGTTAATGCACCCCTAAACTTTTTTCCATTACAGTTTGGCACATATGTTCAGGAAAGGGTCCATCTATAAAGAGTAGTTGAAGCTCCTATCTATACCTAGACCAATATGTGATGAAGATCAAACACTGCCCTGACTCCAAGAAGTCATGTCAAATGCCAAGAGTATAAAGCCCTTCATAATCTTACTTGTGTGGCAAAATGAAATATGTACAAAGAAACAATGTTTCACTTTTTACTCACATATTTGTCTGGGATTGGCTTGGTCATTAGTGATACGGCCACAACAATGATGCTGGTTGCAGTAAAGAGAATAATAGCAAAATACAGGTAATGCACCCCACAGATGATCTTCGGACATTTACTGGGCTTCTGACAGGATCCGGTACCAAAAGCGAATTCTGCAATCATCCGGGACAGACCAATTAACAATCCAATAACTAATCCCCAGAAAGCTCCCTGGTAGAAAATGAAAAAGTGATTAAATATTTAAAAACCTAGCCACACCTTGAACACTGTTTATTATTTTATACACACACTCTTGTAATTGTGAATGTATCCCTAGACATTGTATGTGATCTCTGCAATTGTGTCGTTTCTGACAATCAGGCTTTCTGTAAAGCACATCACTGGGTTACCAGATTAAATGACATAAATAATACTATGTGACCTTGTGTTGGTGTCTTTGGTGTTATCACTTTGAACAATAAAAGGCAATCAGAATTCCTAAATGTGCAGCAATTTCTTTTCTTACATAAATAATACAAGTTGTCAACTTTCAGTTGATCCTTGTCCCCCATAGTTCTTCTCTTTCGGGCATGGACGAGCACCTTTTCTTTCTCGTACATCACAGGACACAGTGCGGCATAGTAATTACTATGTGGGTTATAGAGCTTACCTTCAGGTGATGGACATTGGCACACCCAAGACAGGAAGTCCCCTCCCCTATATAACCCCTCCCATACCGGGAACACCTCTGTTTTTTGCCAGTGTCTAAGGTGTTGGTCACAGTTAAAACATGTATTCAAGTTAGCTTTGCATATGGTTCTTTGTTGCCTAGGCAAGCTATTCCGGATCCGTCCAAAGTGCTTCAAAGCCAAAATGAACGGTACCCGGGCCTCCGTGAAGAACAAGGTTTTGCCTGTAATGCCTCTCTTTGGAGGGCTGGATCCTGGGTTCCAGTACTCTGGTCAGACCCAATACCAAGAGTTTTCTGGCAGGGTGCTATACAGGTCCAGTGGAGTTGTGTTCCTTTCAGTAGGACCCCGACCCCTGAAGGTCAACTGACATTGCCCGCCAAGAGGGGCGAAGTTTGGGCTATCTGTTTCGAACAGGGTCCTGCGGCGGGGAGAGGTAAGTGAAGGTCCCTGATGGACTTGGTTCAGCAGGGGGCCTTCAAACTAATGTGTTTTTTTCCTGTAAAATTTACCTATATGGTATTACTTCCCACTGTATCCTGGTGCCTTTTCTTGTAAACCTGAAATGAATTCATATGGTTTCTAATTTTGGACATTATTATAGTACCCTTTTTGGGCCAGTAGAGGGCGATGCCTCTATGAGATGTCTAAAGCTGGGCTATACCTTGGTTCAAGAGTAATGCCTGGACAGATGGAGGAGCTTCCTTTTATAAATACAGCTCTAGCGGCCATCTGCTTAATGTTGCCACATACCTGAGGGGGAAACCTGGGTTCGCATCCTGATGCTGCGCTGCGGTCTCCCTGTATAAACGCCGCTCAGCCATGAAGGGCTGGAGCAGTCCGCAGCCTTCCTCCTCCTCTCCCCATTCCTCTCCATGAGGAAGCGTCTCTGGCGGAGCCGTGCACGCGCGTGCGAGGTGTCCAAGTTATGGGGAACGAGTCACGAAGGGGGGCGGGGCTTGGCGTGATGACGCTCCGTGTTTCCCGGCGTGTTTCTGCGCATGTGCGGGCGTCCTCTGCCTTAAAAAGACAGTCACTTGAAGACACACTGCTAAGAGGACTGACACAGGAGCATGGGAATTTGGTGACAGTTTAATATTAATGTATTTGGCATACAACAGGCGGTATAACAGGCATCCCCAAGGCACATTAGTTTAGACACCTGACTGGCTCATATAGCAGCTTGTACGCTGGACTATAGCTAGTAGGGGGTGCATTTGGCTGTGAGTACCTCGGCTTGAGCTTGGGACTATGCCTTCCAAGGGCTCTGGGACTAAAAATCCTAAGAAGCTAAAGCATTAATCGCTTCCTCCCTGCCAGGAAAGAAGCGCGCCAGATCTCCATCTCCCCCGTTAGAGTATCTAACAGCAGAGCAATTGTCCCACGAAGAGATTGACTTGCCTGCAGGGGATCAGGCTGAGGGATGATTTAGCCTCAGAGGAGTCCACTTTAGAAAAACCATTTTCAGCCTCACAGACTGAAAAATTGTTGGTTCAGTTCCTAACAGACATGGTTCGGTCAGCTTTTAAGCTGCCCCTTTCAGAACCGGAAGCTACATCTGTTTCTTCATTGGGGTCTTTGAGAGCCCTGCAGACTAATTGTTCCTTTCCAGTTCATCCGTTATTGGAGGTACTCATTTATCAGGATTGGGAACATCCTGATAAGCTTTTTCTTCCTCCTAAGAAGTTTGCTGTTGTGTATCCGATGGAGGAAAAGTTCACCAAAAAGTGGAGTCTTCCTACTGTGGACGCTGCCATCTCTTCTGTGAACAAATCCCTGACATGTCCAGTGGACAATGTACAGATGTTTAAGGATCCAGCAGATAAAAAGTTGGAAACCTTATTGAAGGCTGCTTTTTCTACAGCCGGGGCTGTAACTCAGCCTGCAGTAGCAGCTATTGGCGTTTGTCAAGCGCTGAAAGACCAAATGAAACTGGTTTTAAAGGACATACCAGCTCAGCAGGCTCATGATCTGGCTGACCTGCCTAGAGCATTATGTTTTGCGGTGGACGCCTATTAAAGATTCAATTAATCAGGCCTCCTGCCTTACGCTATTGTTGGTACAAATGCGTAGAATCCTATGTCTAAAGAACTGGTCAGTCGACACGCCTTGTAAAAAGCTCCTGGCTGGGTTTCCATTCCATGGGGAGCGGTTATTTGGGGAAGACTTGGATAAGTATACCCAGAAGATCCCCAGTGGGAAGAGTACCCTTTTACCGGTCAAAAGAACGTTCAGGGGTCCTTCTTTCAAACGGCCTACCTCTCCAGTCCCAGGAACTTCAGCCTCTAAGCAGTTCCGACGGCCTTCCCGATCAAATTCTGGAGGAAGAGCTCAGGGGCAGGCACAGGGTCATAAAAAACCCTGGAACCGAAAGGGTACTAAACCAGCCCCTAAGTCGGCACTATGAAGGGTCGCCCCCACTCAATTGGGTGGGGGGAAGGCTTCAGTTGTTCTCAGGGGCGTGGTGAGAGACGATCCAGGACAGGTGTCTCTCCACAGTGTCGATGGGATACAAATTGGAGTTACGGGAATTTCCTCCCCCTCGGTTTTTAACATCAAACATCTCGGGAGATCCGGTAAAAAGAGAGTCTCTCCTTTTGGCGTTAGACCGACTATTGTCCCAAGGAGTAATTGTGGAGGTACCGGTGGTAGAACACGGGTTAGGGTTTTACTCAAACCTCTTTACAATCCCAAAGCCCAACGGAGACGTAAGACCCATACCGGATCTCAAAGGTCTAAACAAATTCCTAAACGTTCGGTCATTCCGGATGGAGTCGATTCGGTCAGTAGCCTCCACCCTGCAGGGGGGAGAATGGTTGGCTTCCATCGACATCAAGGACGCTTATCTACACGTTCCTATTTTCCCCAACCATCAAAAGCTTCTACGCTTTGCGGTGGAGCAGCGCCATTATGAGTTTGTGGCCCTGCCCTTTGGGCTAGCCAAGGCACCAAGGGTGTTCACAAATATCTTGTTGGCCGACTTAAGAACACAAGGTATATCAATAATGGCCTACTTGGACGATCTTTTGATAATAGATCACTCGGTTGCCAATCTAAAGGTAACGTTGCGCAACACGGTCAAATACCTGGAGTCTGGGGGCTGGGTCCTCAACCTAGACAAATCAGCCTTGCAACCGGTAAAGAGACTAGAATATTTGGAACTGCTCATAGACACAGATCAAAGAAAGATTTTTCTGCTTCAGGCAAAGATCGCTTCCTTAAAGGCGCAAGTCCAAGTATTCTGTGCAAAAAGACAGCCATCCATTCGTCTTTGCATGCGGTTGCTGGGAAAGATGGTGGCCTCATTCGAAGCGGTTCCATACGCCCAATTCCATTCAAGGAAATTGCAGAACGCCATCCTATCCGCCTGGAACATAAAAATTCAAGCCCTAGACTTCCCAATGTCTCTGACCTCGACAGTACGCATGAGTCTCTGTTGGTGGTTGGTACCCCAAAATCTACAGAAAGGGAAGTCTTTCATTCCAATCTCTTGGAGAGTAGTAACTACAGATGCCAGTCTTCTGGGCTGGGGGGCAGTACTGGAGCAATGGTCGCTCCAGGGAAAGTGGTCGGATGCCGAGAAAGCCCTGCCCATCAATCTTCTGGAAATTCGGGCGGCACGTTTGGCCCTGAAAGCATGGACAGCCAAACTACGCGATTCCCCTGTCAGGATCCGATCAGACAATGCCACAGCTGTGGCGTACATCAACCACCAAGGGGGCACCAAGAGTCGGGCGGCCCAAAAGGAGGTGAACCATATCCTGGAATGGGCAGAAAGTCATGTTCCATGCATATCCGCTATCTTTATTCCAGGAATAGAGAATTGGAAGGCGGACTTCCTGAGTCGCCAGCAATTATCCCCAGGGGAATGGTCTCTTCACCCCGACATCTTCCTGACGATATGTCAGAGGTGGGGGACACCAGACGTAGATCTGTTGGCAGCCAGGTTCAACGCGAAGGTAGACAGCTTTGTGTTCAGGACCAGGGATCCGCTCGCTTGCGGGACTGATGCGCTGGTGGGTCCGTGGGATCAGTTCTCACTGATTTATGCGTTTCCTCCTTTGCAGTTATTACCTCGACTCCTCCGCAGAGTCAGGTTACAAAGGAAGCCAGTGATTCTGGTAGCTCCGGCTTGGTCTCGAAGATCCTGGTACGCGGAAATTGTAAAGATGTCTGTGGGGAATCCTTGGCCCATTCCACTTCGTCCAGACCTGCTCTCACAAAGTCCGATATTCCACCCTTTCTTACAAACTCTAAATTTACCGGTCTGGCTATTGAGTCCCACATGCTAAAAAAGAGAGGCCTCTCTAACTCTGTGGTGTGTACAATGATTAATGCTAGAAAGCCAGTATCCAAACATATATTTTATAGGGTTTGGAAGGCGTATGTGGCCTGGTGTGAGGCCAGGAACTGGCATCCTCGTAAGTATGTCATAGCCAGAATTCTGGACTTCCTACAGTTGGCTGTAGACAGGAATTTAGCCTTAATTACTATTAAGAGTCAAGTTTCGGCCTCATCAATATTCTTTCAAAGGCCACTGGCTATGCATTCGCTAGTTAAATCTTTTTTGCAGGGTGTGACTCGGATCAACCCGCCGGTTAAATCTCCCATGTGTCCATGGGACTTAAACTTGGTTCTATCAGCTTTACAAAGACAGCCTTTTGAACCTTTGCTCCACATTCCCTTAGTTCTTCTTACCAGGAAGTTGGTTTTCTTGGTAGCCATATCTTCAGCCAGGAGGGTATCGGAATTGGTAGCTTTGTCTTGTAAGGAGCCATATTTGATTATCCATAAGGATAGAGTGGTTCTACGCCCTCATTCGTCTTTTCTTCCCAAGGTCGTGTCAAGTTTTCATTTGAACCAAGATGTGGTTATCCCTTCTTTTTTTCCCAAGCCTAGTTCGGCGGAGGAGAAATTATTACATTCTTTGGATGTAGTAAGAGCAGTTAAAGCTCATCTTAAGGCCACTGCTCAGATTCGAAAAACTGATGTTTTGTTTATTCTGCCGGAAGGCCCCAGAAAGGGTCAGGCAGCGTCAAAATCTACTATTTCTAAGTGGATTTGACAGGTCATTATTCAAGCCTATGGTTTGAAAAGGAAGATGCCTCCATTTAAGGTTAAAGCGCACTCTACTAGAGCAGTTGGTGCTTCTTGGGCAGTGCATCACCAGGCCTCCATGGCTCAAATCTGTAAGGCCGCAAACTTGGTCTTCAGTCCACACATTCACTAAATTTTATCAGTTGGATGTGAGAGGTCAAGAGGATATCGCCTTTGGGCTCAGTGTGCTGCAGTCTGCAGTATAGATCCTCATGTCTGATGGCGCCCAGCTTATGTATGGTGTCTTCCTCCCCTCATTTGGCATTTCTTTAGGACGCTCCACATAGTAATTACTATGCCGCTTTGTGTCCCGTGATGTACTAGAAAGACAGTTTACCTGTAAAATCCTTTTCTTGGAGTACATCACGGGACACAGAGCTCCTGCCCCTCTTATTTGAGGAGATTGGGACACTTATTGCTTTGCTACAAAACTGAGGTACTTCCGGTATGGGAGGGGTTATATAGGGGAAGGGACTTCCTGTCTTGGGTGTGCCAGTGTCTATCACCTGAAGGTAAGCTCTATAACTCACACAGTAATTACTATGCCGCTCTGTGTCCCTTGATGTACTCCAAGAAAAGGATTTCACAGGTAAGCTGTTATAAAAATCCTATTATTTCAGCTCATAGTACATACCTGCTTGTTTGATATGAGCATGTATGTATGTCACTAGGTGAACAAATTATTTGCAGTATTTGGCTTTATGGTCAGCTGTAGTCCCATGTGTGAAGGTAGGTTTATGGCAGCTCCCAAAAAGTAAAAAAAAAAAAAAAACAAGCAGGGACGTTAGACTGAAGCTAAACTCAAAATGTGAAGATTGTCTATCTCTAGAAAACACCTTGAAGCATTAGTTGTACCTAATAAGTACCCTGAAATATTTACTAGTTGCCTTGAAATACTACTAAGAAACGACAGTTCACTTCTGCCACCTAGGCAGTCATTATATCTGAACTGAGTTTGGTCGTGTCACTACTGTACCACTCACTGTTCTCCTTGCCGGAGAGGAAACTGTATCTGAGGACCTATGGTAAACCCCCAACTGTATGACATTTAGATTACTAAAGCCCTGAGTATCATAAACAACTGGCATTTTTTGCTTGCAGAAAATACTTTTTTTTATTCTCAAGTGCAAGCATATACTGTAAACACAAGTGACAGAATGCAACACCGAGCAATTGAGAGGGAACAGACTAAGCAGTATCACCCTGTAACAGGAAGTGCCTGTACGAGAACCTTCATGGCAAAATCACCTGGTATTATTTTAATAAAAGTTGCAGATTTAGAAAGGTTTAAAGATCATTTTGAAATGAAGTTAACATGTTAAATATTATATGAAACTTTAGTAACTGGGTTTAAATTTGCTAAATATATATATATATATATATATATATATATATATATATATATATCAGGGTTTCCTGGGTCTACTGGGGGCAGAAAGATACCTTCAAAGACCAGGGAGCGGCCTACATCCACCCCAGGGCTGAATTCATGGCTATAATGGGAAATGAAGAACAAATGCGGGCGCCAGTCACTTTAGTACTTTTCAATGCTTTAATAAGAACTTGGAAATAGCAGTAGGATAGAGGGTTAGGGGAGGTTTCAGATACCTTTAGCAGATCACTGATGGATTTCTTAGATCCAAAGGGCAAAACAGCTTCTTTAAAAGATCTTGGATACCCGAAAAGGCCTCTCACACAGACCTAGCAGCCGGTAGAGTTTCTCTGGATAAGTCTCTCTCACAGACTTAGCAGCCAGTTGTTAGTTACCTTGAATGTATGTAGAACAGCTTCACAGTACCAGAACCTTTAAAGGGGTTGTAAAGGTTTGTTTTTTATTTTCTAAATAGGTTCCTTTAAAGGGGTTGTAAAGGTTCATTTTTTATTTTCTAAATAGGTTCCTTTAAGCTAGTGCATTGTTGGTTCACTTACCTTTTCCTTCGATTTCCCTTCTAAATGTTTTTTTCCTTTGTCTGAATTTCTCACTTCCTGTTTCTCCTCAGTAAACTTCACACCATCATCCGAGCGGTGTTTAATCAGCCAGAACAGCTTACTGAACAGCTTACTGAGGAGGAACAGGAAGTGAGAAATTCAGACAAAGAAAACAAAGAAAAAAAACATTTAGAAGGGAAATCAAAGGAAAAGATAAGTTAACCAACAATTTCCACCATAATTTGCAAAAAAAATCTTTCCAAATCAGACAATGTGATTGTCTGGATTTGTTTCCACATTTTGTCTCTCATAGTTGAGGTATACCTATGATGACAATTACAGGCCTCTCTCGTCTTTTTAACTGGGAGAACTTGCACAATTGGTGGCTGACTAAATACGTTTTTGCCCCACTGTATATACACACATGGCAAAAAACAAATGCATCTATGTGTGAATGCACAAATGGTGGACAATAAATGATACATAAATCCTATATCTATGAATAGAAGTAAATGTAAGAAAATTAAATATTAAAAATAAAATAAAAACATGGTGATGGTGACATAAGATATTGAGGGAGAGGAGGGGGGTCGGAGGTAGAGGTCACAATAAAAAATCTAGTAGTCACTCAGGAAGCAATTGAGGTCAAACTTAATGTTAAGACCTTTTGGCACAAAGGTGTCCATAGAAAAAATGTATTTTGATTCGAGTTGACTAAGAGTCCTCACTTTATGCCCCCCACGCCAAGGCCTTGTGTATGGGACAATCCCCCAAAATTTAAGGTGGGAGGGATCTTTTTTTTTTTTTTTTATCTTTTTATTGAATTTTTATAAAACATACACACATTTTGCCCACACCTAGGCATAACAGCTGCCCATGCAGGGGCCAGTACCCTGTTTCGGCATCAGACCGTCACAGGGCGACAAATAACAAAGAACTTAACTTAGTCTATACTACAACCCCAAGCTTGGGGAGAGGGTTCAGTCAATATACGTCATGCTTCAAAGTGGTATTGATAGAGGAAGGTAGCCTGGAAACATTATTTGGGTTAATAGATCGATATTTCAATGATACAATAGAAGTCTAGACAGTGGTCACTGTATCACTTGCCGTGCTTCTGTCATCTAACCAACAGTTCCATACCTTTTCAAATTTGTGCGGACAACCTCTAGACAAGTACGTGGCTCTATATAGGGGCAAACTGGCATTAATTAAGTTTTTCCAAAATTTAACAGAGGGGGGAGACGATTGTTTCCAATTCATTGTAATGGCTTTGCGCGCATAGTACAATAGCAGGGATATGAGTGTTTTTCTGGCTCTGAGTATTGGCAGTTGGTCAACCAGTCCTAGCAAACAGTGTATGGGCTCGCATGGGACGCAAGTCCCGGTGGCCTTATTGATCACCCGTAGCACTTCACTCCAATACTGTACAATTGCTGGGCAAGCCCAGAAAATATGGAAGAAACCCCCTGGCCGGTAGGAGCAGCGCCAGCACTCCGGAGAATGCTCCGGTGACATCTGGTGCAGCCTGTGAGGCGTGTAGTGAGCACTGTGGACAATTTTATATTGGACTAATTTGTCCCTTGCTGAGATCAGAGGGGAGAAGGGATAATCCCAAACCTCCCTCCAGTCGTCCGCGTCCAGCCCCGGTATGTCCTCCACCCATTTCCTGCGGAGGGAAGACAGCTCGGGGATAGCAGCAACCAGCAGGGATCCATAAATCTGAGATGCGGGCTTCTCCAGGTCTTTCACCCGGATAGTAGATTCCAACTCTGAGTACGCCAGTTCGACTGGCCTGCCCAAAAATTGGCACCTGAAGGCATGTGCAATTTGGAGATATCTAAAGTGGGCTCGGTCAGGTACGTTGAATTTAGCACATAAAGTGTGAAAGGGAGTGAGATCTCCGTTGGTGATGATATGTTTGAGGGTCAGTATTTTATACTTGGCCCAGGCCTGCGGATCGGGGATAGTGTGGAATTGTGATAGGTTGGGATTCAGCCACAGGGGGGTGTGAGGAGACCAAGAGTTCGGCTGGGGTGCCCTTAGTGCCTCACCCGCCTTCCATGCCCGCATAGTGGTACGCATGGAAGGGGTGAGATTGTGAGGCGTTTTAGGCCCCCTGAATAGCAGTCCCTCCAGTGCCTCCAGGGACCCCACTATGGCTGCCTCCAGTACCGTCACGGAGTTGGTCAGGTCCGGTCTCAGCCACCAGTGGGCGGTCACAAGCTGAGTGGCCAAATAATACTTGTAACAATCAGGGAGAGCCAAGCCGCCACTGTCCACAGGCCTGGTCAAGGTGGAATATTTGAATCTAGGTGGCCTGCCCCCCCAAATAAAGGAGAGGAAGAGTTGCCTGAGGGAATTAAAGAAGACTTTATTCAGCCAATGAGGGGAGTTACGAAAAATATACGTGAGTTTAGGAAGGACTTTCATTTTAATCAGGTTAATACGTCCGATGAGAGAAAGGGGGAGGTTACTCCACGCCTTAAGTTTGGCTTTAATGGTCACCAGGACAGGGACGAGATTTAGCCACACAAAATCCCCAGTCTCCCTTGAGATAACAATTCCCAAGTAGGTGAACTGCTCAACCCACTGAAGCGGGAGAGAGGAGGGCGAGGAGGACCGGGCCCCCGCATCCACTGGGAACAATTGCGACTTGTGCCAGTTCACCCTCAGCCCCGTGAAGGTGGCGAAGGCATCCATGATACCAAGTGCGCCCCGCAGAGAGTCACCAGCGTCATTCAGGAACAGGAGCATATCGTCCACGTATAAAGCCACTCTCTCCTCCAGCCAGCCCACCCGAAGACCACGGACCTCGGCCGAGCTCCTAAGGGCCTCAGCAATAGGCTCCACGGCCAAGGCGAACAGAGCCGGGGAGAGAGGGCATCCCTGTCTGGTGCCCCTCTGCAGGGAGAACGGAGGAGACAAGGAGCCATTCAGCTTAATGCGTGCCGTAGGACCAGTATAAAGTGTGCGTATCCAGCCTATAAATTTTAACGGGAACCCCATTCGTCTAAGCACCTCCCACAGATAGACCCATTCCACTGTGTCGAATGCCTTCTCTATATCCAAGGTGGCAATGGTTCTAGTACCCTGGTTAGTATGGGGGGCATGAATATTAGTGAATAATCTGCGTATATTAATGTCTGTAGATCTACCGGGCATGAAGCCCGTTTGGTCGGGGTCAATCAGGGACTTTATCACTACGTTGAGTCTAGTGGCCAGTAACTTGGTCAAAATTTTAAGGTCACAGTTGAGAAGTGCAATTGGTCTGTATGAGGCGCAGAACTTAGGGTCTCTATTAGGCTTAGGAATTAGAACCACATGGGCTTCTCTCATAGAGGGTGGCAAGGAGTCTTGATTCAAGCAAGCTTGAAACATCTGAGCTAGTTTAGGGGCGAGCAATTCTGCGTGGGCCCTATAGTACTCAATGGGCAGGCCGTCTGGCCCTGGGGTTTTTCCTGCCGGAAAAGATTTAATGGCCAGTGTGACTTCTTCTGGGGTGATCTCTGAGACAAGGAATTGCCTCTCCGTGTCAGAGAGCCACCCCAGGGCTAATGTGTCCAGCAGGGAGATCATAGGCGCAGGATCAAACCCGTCAGGAAGTGAAGAGGCATAAAGAGAAGTGTAGAAAGTGTTGAATGCAGACAGAATATCCTCCTGAGAGGTGGCTAAAGCGCCATCTGCCGTGAGGATCTCCGATATAACCGCTGAGGGCCTGTCCTGCTGCGCTAGCATCGCCAGCAGTTTGCTATTTTTATCTCCATGTTCAAAGTATGCCTGTCTGCTACCCTGTATACCAAGACTAGTGGCATCTGTAACATAGAGATGTAGTTCTCGCCTAAGCGATGACAGGTGTTCAAAGTTGGAAACCGTCGGCGAGGCTGAATACTGATTCATCGCCTCATCCACCCTACGCTGCAGGTCAGATACCCCGTCTCCCAGTTCTGCCTTTACCGCCGCCACAGCCGAGATATACTGACCCCTGCTGTGAGCCTTGGAGGCGTCCCAGGTCATCTCCAGAGAAGCCGACCCCGCGTTGTGCGCCCAATACTCCCCCAGGGGGGAAAGAACTCTGTCGTGGACAGCCTCATTGTTGATCCAATGGGGTTGCAACCTCCAAAGGGCATTGTTCCGCGACCTGGTGGTCCTAATGGTCAATTTAGGGGGTGATGATCAGAGAGGCCAGAGGGGAGATAACATGCCTCCTGAACGTTAGCCAGCATGGTGGAATTAGCAAAGGCTAGATCAATGCGGGAGGAGGTTCTAAATGTGGCCGAAAAACAAGAGTACGTTCTATCTTGGGGATGAAGCCACCTCCATGCCTCCTGGAACTCCGTGGCCTGAGCCCACGTTCCGAGATCAGAGTTAAAATTGGATTGGGGGGAAGGCCTGTCCAGGTCACGGGACAGCGTAGCATTAAAGTCTCCCATGAACAGAACCTGCGCTGGGCAATGCGGAGCCAGCCTCTCGTAGAGAGTGTACAGAGCCTGCACCTGACCAGGGGGAGGCAAATAAACATTCACTATGACATACTTTTGGGTATATACACTCAGAACAACCATAACGAACTGTCCCTGGGGGTCCAGATGAACATCGTGTATCACACACGGTACACGTTTGCTAATCAGGATAGACACCCCACGAGAATATGAAGAGTAGGTCGCATGAAACGCCCTCTGTACCCAGGGCTTCTTCAGAGCCATAACCTTGCTGCCGGTTAAATGTGTCTCCTGCAGTAGCACTATGTGGGGATTATGTATTTTCAAATATTGGAATAAGAGTGACCTCTTAAACTTCGAGTTGAGCCCCCGAACATTCCACGACAGAACGGTCAGGAGCTCAGCATCCGGAGGAGCCATCAAGGAACACCAGGGGGAAATAGAAGCAGGATGAGACCATCAACCCAACACATATAAGTAAACACAGTAGTGGCACACCTATTCAATAGGGTCTGAGACCCATAAGGTAATTGAGCAACACAGTAATTATCTGGACCTTCATAACCATTGAACCCTTCTCCCCATAACATAAAACACCCTACCCAAACACCATACAAACCTAGCGTCAAGGGCCAAAAAAAAAGGGACCCAAGAGCCATAAAAACTGATGCAGGGTTTTGTCCCTTAACTGAGAGAAACATGTAATCTTTAGGTCACTGCGACCCTAACAAGTCGGCCCGTAGGACCGCAGGTGAGGGAGAAGTTTCCGGGGAAGTCCGCCTCAACTCTGGGTGGAAGTCCAAGGTGTGGAAAGGGGGGAACAACTTGAGTCACCTTGGTTCATGAGCGAGGCAGTTCGTTAGTTGCCATTGGAGCTCCTTAGACAGGAGTGAGTGGAAGTTCAATCAGCCGAAGTGAACATTTGTGTAGAAGGAACAAAGGTGAAAGCCAGCAGGGATAAGCAGGATTAGGGGCATAGAAGGGGGCAGTGCTGGGATTCATCAGAAGACAGGAAAGATGTTCATTGATGGGATAGTAGAAGCATATCTGTTCCCTGCCGGGTGAACTCCACCGTTGGTCCTCGGCTGTCTAAGGTTAACGGGCGTCTAGCCACGCCACTGCCGCCTCCGGGGTATCAAAGAAATGAGTGTCGCTACCGTCAGTGACTCGCAGTCTGCTGGGATACAACAGGCCAAAGCGTAGTCCCTTCTCCCGGAGCCGGCGTCTCACATCAGTGAAGGACTTGCGACGTTGTTGCACCTCCTGGGAGAAGTCTGGGAAGAAAAGTAGTCTGGTGTTTTCATACTTAATGTCAGGCATGGCTCGTGCCGCCGCAAGAATGCGGTCCCGGTCCCGGTAGTTCAGCATTCGTAGCAGGAAGGGGCGTGGAGGGGCCCCAGGTCTCGGAGGGAGCGGTGGAACCCTGTGGGCTCTTTCAACCACAAAGGTAGATGTCGGGGCACCCAGGTCAAACAGGGTGGTCAGTAGTTGCTCAGTAAATTCAGCAGGCCTAGGGCCCTCGGCCCTCTCGGGCAGTCCAATTATACGGATGTTGTTCCGCCTGAGACGGTTCTCGGTGTCTATCGCACGCTCCTGCAGTGCTTTCACTTGAATTTGGAGGGCCCGTATCTCCCTGGAGTCTGACCGGACCGTATCCTCCACCACAGAGACCCTGTCCTCCACCTCTGCGATGCGAGAGCGAAATTTATCCATATCTTGACGGAGAAGACCGACATCCACTGTCAAAAAATCAATTTTAGATGTCAGAGTTTCTTTACAGGATGTGATGGCTGCCAGGATCTCCACTCCCGTGGGTGGCGCCGCCACCCCCGACTCCGCAGCCATCTGCGTATTGGCCGCTATCCCAGCCGAGGATCTCCGTGGAGACGAAACAACTGCTGACGGGGGTATGTGAGGAGCCTTCGGGCCCTTATTTGTGGAGTAGCGGGTCCTAGGGCAGCCCATCCAAGCCTTACCCCAAAATTAGGGAAAGTTCAGGGGGGGGGAGAGGGGAGTTCGCGGGCAGAGGGCCCAGTCCAAAAAAGGGAGGACGGGGGGCACAGCAGAGACAGGATGGAGAGGTTTGGAAGTGGGGGAGCCCCCCCCCGCAGTATTGTGAGGCAGTCAATCACCCAAAGGATCCCAGGAGGAGGGGAGGCGTACCTGCGTCCGATGGATGGGGCCGGTCAGGAGGCCGAAAGATGGCTGCGGGCTGCAGACGTGGATGCGTAGGAGCAGCTCTCCGAAAGTCGTCAGCGGCGGTGCCGACCCCCCCCGGCACGGATGGTGGCTCCGGAGGACGTGCCCGTCCGCCGCGTGTCCCGCGGCACTCAGAAATTGAGGACGGAGGCTTCCGGAATTGCGGTAGGCCGCAAGATGTGCGTAGGCCGCAGGCCCGGGCAATTAATCTCCCGAGGTCCCCAGGCGGTCGCAGCGCCGGTCCGGATCACCTTCCCTACCACTGGTGCCCCCGGTGTGCGTGGATGAGGCACCTCCAGCCCCGCGAACCACGGCAATCGAGCCCAGAGGCTCCGAGAAGGACAGCAGGCCGCAAGATGGCGGCGGGACCCGGGAGTACAGAGCCAGTCGCAAGTCCCGGTAACGGCTCGATCGGGCGACCAGGGCCAGAAATACAGGATGTGGCCGAGGCAGAGAACCTTCAGGGACCCGCCAGGTAAGTTTGAGGGCTCACCCGGGCGGTGGGAAGGCAGGATGGCAGCAGATTTTGTCAGGATGTATGGAGCTCCTCAGCAACACGTCTTCCCTGCTCTACATCTGGACACGCCCCCAAGGTGGGAGGGATCTTTATTATGGACTTCCGCAAAGTGTCTGGAGACACTGGGGTTGATTTACTAAAGGGAAATCCACTCTGCACTACAAGTGCACTTGAAAGTGCAGTCGCTGTAGATCGCTGTAGATCTGAGGGGAAGCTCTGAAATTAGGGGAAGCTCTGCTGATTTTATCATCCAATCATGTGCAAGCAAAAATGCTGTTTTTTTTATTTTTCTTGCATGTCCCCCTGAGATCTACAGTGACTGCACTTGAAAGTGCACTTGTAGTGCAAAGTGGATTTGCCTTTCGTAAATAACCCCCACTATGTTTACCAAACCCATGCAATACAATACAATACAATACCTTTTATATCTTGGCCCATCTGGCTATGTAGCTTTACTATATTTATTTTTTTCCATTTAGTTCCCATTTGCTCATGTCCATATTTAGGCGTGCTTTGCAGCACCGGCTTATTTGGAGTTTATTAGCTCCGAGTGATGACACGCCACTGTAATAGTCCATCTAGTCCCTGTGGGCTGTACTTTATATATACATGTCTTCCTAATGGCAGCCCTTATGTTTTTTGCCTGCCCCGCGCTCTGCTTACACTGGTCCATCTGCCTGTCTGATTCAGACGTGCATAGTGAATAGATAGAGACCAAGACAAAATGGTGGACGATACACATGGATTCTGATACCAGTCTATCTATGAGCGGGCTTCAAGAAAATGGCCGCCGGGCATCCAATTTAGCAGACTATTTAAAGCAATGGACCTTACCTAGTAGCATCCCCTGATGAAGTCACGTGATGTGACGATACGCGTCGGGATTGGAGCACTAGGTTTATCCACAATCTGACGGCAGAAGACGAGCTCGGCGCTCTTGGATGATATACACCGCAGATTCATCTCTTATGTGAGTTTTATAAGTGTTTTTACTTCAATAAATGTGTTAACCTTGCGGGATTATGCGATGAGTCTTCCCTTTTCCATTTATATTTGCCATTTACTGAGTCATTGAACAATTACCTTACAGTTGGGAGGCAGCTGAGAGACAGAGAGGATCTAAGTTTTCATACAGAGGCCTTACGAACTTGGTGTTCGTGGAGATACGCCCATGCTCCCTTTTTAAAAGTGAGTGCATCACTGTGTGACCTGTCTCTGCCACACTGCAGTTTACTATACAGAGTCACGCTATATATATATGTTCTCTGTTTCCCTACATATGATACATCCACCATTGAGTCTTCTCAGCAACCCATAGGATACCACCACGGTGTTGTTATCATCTTTACCTACATCTGTGAGCTTCCAGGCTGTTAGTCTAACAGCAGTGAGGTGAGCTGCTAGCAGACACAGAGGTGTTCACACTGAAGCATTTGTGTTTTTTCAACACGGTCACCGTTGGTGGTGGGATTACCACACAGAGACGTATTCACTTTTTTATATATTATATTTGTTTGGTCTTCACCTTGGACTTATATTTTGACAGATTTTCTATCACTTTTCACCTTATGGTTATTAGCCCAAGAGCTTATTCATGAGGAGGAGTTCTACTTTTTCATAAATTTACATTATAGCCCCTTTGTTTTAGGAACAGGGGGCTATATATATATATATATATATATATATATATATATATATATATAGTATTTCACAAACGTGAGTACACCCCTCACATTTTTGTAAATACTTTATTATATCTTTTCATGTGACAACACTGAAGAAATTACACTTTGCTACAATGTAAAGTAGTGAGTGTACAGCTTGTATAAAACAGTGTAAATTTGCTGTCCCCTCAAAATAACTCAACACACAGCCATTAATGTCTAAACTGCTGGCAACAAAAGTGAGTACACCCCTAAGTGAAAATATCGAAATTGGGTCCAATTAGCCATTTTCACTCCCCGGTGTCATGTGACTCGTTATTGCTACAAGGTTTTAGGTGTGAATGGGGAGCAGGTGTGTAAATTTAGTGTTATCGCTCTCACTCTCTCATACTGGTCACTGGAAGTTCAACATGGCACCTCATGGCAAAGAACACTCTGAAGATCTGAAAAAAAGAATTGTTGCTCTACATAAAGATGGCTTAGGCTATAAGAAGATTGCCAAGACCCTGAAACCGAGCTGCAGCAGGGTGGCCAAGACCATACAACGGTCGTCCCAGAAGGAAGCCTATTCTAAAGATGATGCACAAGAAAGCCTGCAAACAGTTTGCTGAAGACAAGCAGACTAAGGACATGGATTACTGGAACCACGTCCTGTGGTCTGGTGAGACCAAGATAAACTTATTTGGTTCAGATGGTGTCAAGCATGTGTGGTGGCAACCAGGTGAGGAATACAAAGACAAGTGTGTCTTGCCTACAGTCAAGCATGGTGGTGGGAGTGTCATGGTCTGGGGCTACATCATTACCTCCCGGCACTGGGGAGCTACAGTCCATTGAGGGAACCATGAATGCCAACATGTACTGTGACATACTGAAGCAGAGCATGATACCCTGCCTTCGGAGACTGGGCCGCAGGGCAGTATTCCAACATGATAACGACCCCAAACACACCTCCAAGATGACAACTGCCTTGCTAAAGAAGCTGAGGGTAAAGGTGATGGACTGACCAAGCATGTCTCCAGACCTAAACCCTATTGAGCATCTGTGGGGCATCCTCAAACGGAAGGTGGAGGAGTGCAAGGTCTCTAACATCCACCAGCTCCCTGATGTCGTCATGGAGGAGTGGAAGAGGACTCAGTGGCAACCTGTGAAGCTCTGGTGAACTCCATGCCCAAGAGGGTTAAGGCAGTGCTGGAAAATAATGGTGGCCACACAAAATATTGACAATTTGGGCCCAATTTGGACATTTTCACTTAGGGGTGTACTCGCTTTTTTTGCCAGCGGTTTAGACATTAATGGCTGTGTGTTGAGTTATTTTGAGGGGACAGCAAATTTACACTGTTATACAAGCTGTACACTCGCTACTTTACATTGTAGCAAAGTGAAATTTCTTCAGTGTTGTCACTTGAAAAGATATAATAAAATATTTACAAAAATGTGAGTGGTGTACACACTTTTGTGAGATACTGTGTATATATATATATATATATATATATATATATATATATATATTTTTTTTTTATTAAGTAATCATACTTACCTAGGTCGATACAGCATCGGTCCAATGTTGTATCTGTCCCTCTAAGACTGAGAATCAAGCGATCTAGCACCGCAGATCGCTCAGTTCTCAGAGCTCCTCGAGCAGAGAGCTGGTGACTGTTAGTCAGCAGCTCTGTGCTCTGCCCCCTCACCCTTGCGCTCACTGGATCGCTGGGCTGTGGAGGGGGCGGGAGCGGCCGTCTCAGGCTCACAGCGGCTCACTGAAAGGCTGAGCTGGGTGTCGGTTCAAGCATGTGAGTGGATCTCGACACCATTGTCGTGATCTTGCCTGAACCTGGACCAGGTCTGTGACGTCAGCAGACAGTGGACTTCAGCCCGCTGTCTGCTGAAAATGGGTCACAGGAGTGCAGAATGAACTACACTCCTGTGATCCACAGGAGAAGTACAGCCAAACAAGCTTTGGCTGTACTTCTCCTTTAAGCGTTAGAAAAAGCCATAAATAAGTGACATTATATTTTTCTTGTTCTTACCTATAATAATTCTTTCCATCTGCTAACTTACCTGTTCATTAACTCTCTTGACAAAGATAGCCAGGAAGAAGACAGATGCAATAGGAGGTCCCAAGTAGCTAGTCACGGACTGTATGTAATCAAACAACTGTCCGCTCTGTGCAGACTGCAGAATGGGAATCCAAGCAATGCTCACTCCGATCAGGAACAGCATAAAGACTCTACAAGGAGATTTGACAATGAAACAAATATCTGCATAACTGCCGCAGACACACATAGACATCCAACACAGAAAAAATAGAATGTATCTATCACCTAGTGTAGAAGTAACTGCACATAACCTATCTGATTAGATATCCATGGTCAGCGTCATAAATGGGCATGCTTGTACATGAAATTGATGGATGGGGAGCTTTCTGATTGTGATCAAATGAGTCTCATCAGTGTCAGGCCAAGCTTACCCTTCAATTTATGCTTACAGCAGGTTATGTTGCATATAAATTTGATTTAAAATAGCGGGTGAAAGAATAAGGCCTGCTCGCAGAAATATTTACAGTGCGTCAGAAGCTCCAACTGTGCAGTAAACACCTCCAATTGCTGTAGGCGCATATTATTCCTCTCTGAGGAGTTCAGAATAAGCATGAGAATTGTAAAAGATGCTCAAAAGAAGGACATTAATCCCAATTATCATCTTTGGGGAAAAGTAAGATGAAATTACATCTTGTCTCCTTTGCCAGTTTTACACATAATTTGTTCAACATTAATTAATATGTTTACATCTGCAGGAAATGATGTATGTTCTGGAAAGTTATAAACATTGCCAGTCATCAATTACCGTATAAACACTCTACGCGGGTAATCGGGTAATGACCTGTTAACTTAGAATCATTGAGGTAGATTTACTAAAGAAAAATAGACTGTTCACTAAAAATGAAATTTTCGTAAAGCTGAGTGAATGCGGTGACTTCCATCATCCAATCATGTGCAGGCAAAAAAAATTTTTTTTGTTTGATTGTACATGATTTGGTACTTTGTTGTACCGCTTTCACTAAGCTCTGGGAGAAATTCCCCTGCAAAGTGAACAGCATATTTGTCTTTGGTAAATCAATTGCATTATCTACAATGGTATCACATTTAAAAAGTGTGGTATTAATAAAGTATAATGCCCCATACACACGATCATTTTTCATGCCATTAAAAATGCCATTAAAAAAAATGGCCATTAAAAATGATCGTGTGTATGCTCCAGAGCATTTTTAACGACGTGAAAAACGGCCATTAAAAATTTCGAACATGCTCTCTTTTTTCACGTCGTTTTTCATGTCGTTTTTTTAACGACGTGAAAAACGATAGTGTGTATGCTTTAACGACGTGAAAAAAAACGCGCATGCTCAGAATCAAGTATGAGACGGGAGCGCTCGTTCTGGTAAAACTAGCGTTCGTAATGGAGATAGCACATTCGTCACGCAGTAACGACTGAAAAGCACAAGACTGAAAAGAGCGAATCGTCTCTCAACAAACTTTACTAACATGAAGGGTGGCGCCATTCGAACGGAACTTCCCCTTTATAGTGCCGTCGTACGTGCTGTACGTCACTGCGCTTTGCTTGAACATTTTTTAAAATGATGGTGTGTACGCAAGACAGGCTTGAGAGGAAACAAGAAAAAAAATGACAAGAAAAACGTCAGTTTTAAAAATGACATTAAAAATGATCGTGTGTATGGGGCATTAGGGTAATATTGCTCACTAAAAGATTATCATTGTGGGCCTGTAAAGTTTGACTGATTTACACTATGTAGCAGTGGTGACCCTGTCTTTAGAGTATGGCCAGCTTGCATTATGTGTTTATTTGGCACTAAAATCCATTCCAAGGAAATACACATGGGTTGTGTGAGCATGAAAGCGTCTCTCACCTTCCTGCTATCATCAGCTCCTTTTCTGATGCGCGCTTGCGGATCATGGTATAAATGTCCATGGTAAACAAGGTGCTGGCACTATTAAAGATAGATGTTAGGGAGCTCATGAGAGATGCCAACATTACGGACAACATCAAACCTCGAAGACCTGGTGAAACAGTTCACATTCAATTAAAATGCAGAAACCAAATTCAGGGAAATGAATTAAAGGCAGATAAATGTCAGGTAAATGTTATTTACCTCACCGTATTATAGAATCTCAAAACATTTTGGTGTAGTGCTACACCACACAGCACCCACACCGCACCCACAGTCAGGCAAAAGCAATTTTCCACACACTCTAATTGCCACAAGAAACAGTCTAGGGGTTTTGGTTGTTGGTGTTTATTTTGGGAACAAAGAACATGGATAGGGATTGGGGGTACATGGGATGCCCAAAACTGAAGAAATGACCAACTCCAAACACAACGGTTGAGTAACTGCTAAAGTCTCTGGCTCACAGTAATTTAGAATAAAAAACCTGATTTAGCTCAACCTTCTTATATCCTTAAGAAATAGTCTATTACACGCAGAGAGTTTTCACCTGAAGTCCCTGATTAAAAACATACCTGTCTGCCAGTACCTAAGGATTCGCCGTAATTGTACGCATGGGGAGGACTTTGAGCAGAAGGCAAAGATTTTGGGGGAGAGATTTTACACGAGGGACTATAATAAGAAATGGCTCATCAAGGCCTATAATAGAGCTAAGGACAGCGAACGGGAATCCCTAATTTTTAGATTCAAGGAGGGCCAGTAAAAAGAATTGGGCTACACTAGGTTGAGCCTACAATACACACAGGTATTGTAGTGAGTAAGGTGAGGGACATTTGCTCTTCAGACTGGCACCTCCTGAGGGAAGATACTTCTGTCAGTAGGTTTATCTCAAGGAATCCACAGCTGGTTTATGGGAGGGCTCGCTCACTAAGCGACCTCCTGGTACACAGTGATATTTCCTGGAAACCCCCGTGCTATCCTGTGAAAACAGGTATGACTCAATGTGGGAACTGCGAGTTCTGCCCCTATATGATAGAGGGCGATTTCTTAGTTACCCAGGGGTAGAATTCTAAAATGCAGGCAGAAGGCGAATTGTGATACTATGGGGGTAGTGTATGTGATCTTATGCTCTTGTAACTCGTTTTATATTAGCAAGACGATCAGACCAGTAGGCAAACACTTTCAAGAGCATATTTATGAGATAGCAACCTATCATTTAAAGGCCCCTATAGCAAGGCATGTATGCCTACAACATGGCAGGGACCCAAGCTACCTCAAGGGTATTGGAGGTGATACTCCAGGACAAGAGGGGGGGGGGGGGGGATTTTGACCAACTAGTTCTACAGCATGAAACTAGGTGGATGTGGGAGTTAAAGGCTACAAAAATGCCAGGTTTGAATGATACCTTCAGCTTTGTTCCCTTCTTGAGATACAACTAATTATTTTATTAGCATTTTTTTTTCAAAAAAAAACCCTTTTTAAGCTTGTTTTTTAAACTCACTGTATCATGATAGATTAAATTTACGCTAGTTGTGTATTTATAGTAATAAAAGAAAAAAAATATATGTAGTAGCGCTAAACTCAAACTAAATTAAACAACAAAAAATTAATGTGTCGTACTTGATTCACCACACATATACAGTGCATGAATCCAATGATAGTAACACATAAACTGATAAGTGATTGTGAACAAACCTAAACCTAATGGTCAAATTAAATACATTTTGATACACATGCAAGTATTACAAAAAATAAATGAACAAACATCTGTAAATAACTTCCAAATGTGACACACCAAGGCGTCAGTCCATGTGTGAAAAAACAGTGTTAAAGTCCAAATAAATGCTATAATAAAAACACCTGTGCAAGAAATTGTATAAAATTCCAGATTCCAACGTGTTGTCTGAAGAGTGACATCCACCACCATAAAAAAGGTCAGCAGCTTACCAGAGCTAGTTGGTCCCCTGTTACGGAGGACCTCAAACCGCATATAATGAACCCAGTTGGATGATAATAGCTCCTATAGCCACCTCTTGAATAATGCCTGCACACGGATGGCTCCTTCTTTCTGAATAGAAAATCAAAGGATTTGCCAGGGGGAGTACTCTTTCTCCCCATGTGTTCACCTAGGATGACAGGTCCTCTTTATAGAGAGAAATGGCGTCAAAAAGACCTAATATCTCTCTTTTACCTTTAAAAATAAAAGATTAAAAAAAAAAGATGATCTTTTGAAAAACCTACATAATACTTGTTACAATTAGGGCACTTTCACATTGACTCATTCCATTGCAGGCACAGTGATTTTTTTTTAATATATAATATACATGGGCTATGTGGGTTATTATTGATAATGATAACTATATACTTCAATACTGCAGTTTGGCCGCAGCGCAGGTGTAGCGCAGTGTACCTGCGGTTTTCGTGTGGTTTCTCATAAACTTCTATTATGTAGTACATTTTTGGTACATTTTCTGAAAGCACACCAAAAATGTGGGACATAATAGAAGTCTATGAGAAACCACATGAAAACCGCAAGTACACTGCGCTACACCTGCGCTGCGGCCAAACTGCAGTTTTGAAGTACCGTATATAGTTATCATTATCAATAATAACCCACATAGCCCATGTATATTATATTACATTTAAAAAAAAATTCACCATGCCTGCAATGAAAAGTGAGGCAATGAAAGTGCCAACAAGTGTTATGTAGTTTTTTTAATGTAGCGGGTATTTGAATTTAGGGGAGGCATCTGGGTGGTAGTGTAACCTAGATGCATTGATTGTTAGGGAATCTGAGACCCTTTTGTGGTTCTTGGAGGACTCTGGTGGTGTGAGGTTCCCTGCGGCCTGCAGGTGGAGCTGTCGCCCTGGGCCGGAGCTGAACGCTCACCGCAAGACTGCATCCCTTTTTGTCCTTTTCTGGCGCTGGTACAGCGGGGCGGGGAACCTGCTGTGACGCAAAGGGAGAGGAGATAAAAGGGGCAGACGCCCTGACCTTGGGGTTCAGAGTTTGGAGTCGGAGGACGCGGCCGCCCCCAGGCACCTTCAGCCTGGATGGTGGCGTTCCGGAGTTCCGCGCCCAGGTGCCCTCGACCTGGCCAGAGTGGGAGATGGAGTCCATCTCAGGCACCTTTAGCCTGGGGTGAGGTACTATGGCGGAAGCCTGGAGCTCAGTACCTTCGACTGAGTTCCACGAGGGTGGAGGAATCCGAGGGGGCCCTAACTCCTTGGGTGCCCGTGTCTGAGACGAGGAGGCCGGTGAGTGGAACTTCTCCGGAGAGTCCAGCGCAGCATTGCTGGTGACGGAGAGGCCTCCGGTAACTGTCTTGGACGGATGTCTTCCCCCTGGTAGGGGCTACGTTGGCGAAGGTAATCAATGTTCTGTTCAATATAGTCAGTGGCAGTGACTATTCGCCATTGGTGACACCACAGTGGTTAGCTCTATCTAAAAGGATTGTGCCTCAACCTACTCCCTACAAATACTGAACTGTTCGTTGGGTCCCAACCTGTCTGTGCTGAATGACTATTTGTTGAGAAGAATAAATACGAGTTGGACCCTTTTCAGTGTGTGGAACTTCAGTTACTGGAAGCAAAGGGGGGTCATTCAGTAAAGGATTTGACTCTGGGACATACACACAAAGCCCGATAGTTCTGGCCTTCACCTCTACGCATTGGAGGACATGGGCCGTGGTGTATCTCATCCCTCCCCCCAGTACTAACCCCTAGACGAGACAAAAAAGCCGTGAATGAGAAGGGGTGAGAGGGGTGAGGTCGCTACATTTATTTTTATAAACACCATGCCTGCAATAAAACTATCATACATTGAAAATGACAGGTACAAGTACTGTACCTGTGTCTCCTCACTGTTTTGTTTCCTCACTGTTCTTTCACCTCTACTCCTGTTGTTCTTCTTCTCCTCCCCTCAGGGAAACGCGCGCCAGCCAGCATCTACCCTGGCACCTGCGGCTCACACGTCACAGATAGCAGTGCATGCGCCCGACACTCCCATAGCAACTGATGATGTAGTCGGTCGGCAAGACACGATCGGGAAGCCAGCGCGGCTTCCCGAGTGCCTGTGGCAGCGGGAAGTGAGCTTTACACAGCGGACCGGCACCGCTGTAATAACAAATATTAACCAAGTGGCCAGCAGTAGTTAAAACATCAGATAGATGCCATAGCTGCCTATATTGGGGGTCATTTTGCCGCCGCACACCTGGGGACTCTTCACACTGGTTGAGAAACGTTGTACTACACTGTCCTCTCTTGTCCTTTGGGTGTGATAGCTGGTTTGTACTCACTCGGTCCCTTTTTTTTTTTTTTAATCCAACAAAAAGGTATTTATTGTGCAGAATTGGTATACAAACAGTGTGATCATCGCAATACAGTACAGTAGAATGCATCTCAACAATAAGCAATTTATATCTTCTCCAGCAGATCACAATATTCCATAAAATTAAGTAATCTCATGCAGTCCCTTAAAGTAGCTCCTATAATCCAGAAGGCTGCTCTGCTTGCCTTTGGCTTAACAGGCTGTTCCTGGCTTAGTTTGCAGTCTGCAGCTAGGCCTATCTGAGACTATGGCTGAGTGATATCCTGGAGCTTTCCTCCTTTCTCTCTCTCTCTCTCTTTCTCTCTCTCCTTGCTTTTTCTCCTCTGCCCCAGAGGGCAGAGCCCCCAACACAGGGGTCATCTTAGAATTCTGGACCCTGGACTCTGCTCCCAAACTTCCAGGCTTTAGAATATCTATGGGCTGCTTTCAGGGCCGGCCCTACCATGGGACCCGATGGTACCTCGGTCCCAGGCGGCACTTTAAAGGGGGCGGCAAATTGCCGCCCACCAGCCAGCTAGCCCGTTCCCCTGCGCTGCTTATCCCATTGCGAGCAGGGCCAGTGTTCTGCCGAGAAAGGTCCCGGCATTTTTAAAATGCATGCCTTATGGCGCCAGCCTAGGGGGCGGTTGGGGCTGTGAAGACATCCCTGACAGACCACTCTATCCCCAGCCTGCAGTGCCGCCCTAGCAGCTGCAGTGAGAAGATGAGAGGAGAGAGCCGGGACGAGGAGCAGCTGGCCGGAAGTGCTGCATGTTTAGTGGAACTGGCTGGGGTAGATGATATGGAAGCCCTGCATCATGTAACTACGGGCTTGCCACGATATCTGCTCCCGCTGCCCCCCCTCCTCCTGGTCTCTCAGGGATCTGTTGTGGGAGGACTGGCAGGCAGCAGCGCCGCTCTCCAGTCCTGGAGTAAAGTTTACCACCACCTTCGCTGGCTCAGGTATAGTGGAAGCTCATTGCTGCAGCCTGCACCCATTCACAAGAAACAAAAATTTACTCTGCTGTCAGTTTATAGTGCATTGCACTGTGTACAGAGGGAACTGATATGTGTGTGTGTGTGGGGGGGGGGGGGGTAGGTGTGCAGGGGGGTACAGATATGTGTGTGTGGGGGGGGGTACAGGTGTGCAGGGGGTACAGATATGTGTGTGTGGGGAGGGGGGGCAGGTGTGCAGGGGGTACAGATATGTGTGTGTGTGGGGAGGGGACAGGTGTGCAGGGGATACAGATATGTGTGTGTGGGGGAGGGGTACAGGTGTGCAGGGGGTACAGATATGTGTGTGTGGGGAGGGGGGGGCAGGTGTGCAGGGGGAACAGATATGTGTGTATTGGGTACAGAGGGTGAACAGATATGTGTGTGTGTGTGTGTGTGTGTGGGGGGGGAGGGGACAGGTGTGCAGGGGATACAGATATGTGTGTGTGGGGAGGGGGGGCAGGTGTGCAGGGGGAACAGATATGTGTGTATTGGGTACAGAGGGTGAACAGATATGTGTGTGTGTGTGTGTGGGGAGGGTACAGGTGTGCAGGGGATACAGATATGTGTGTGTGGGGGAGGGGTACAGGTGTGCAGGGGGTACAGATATGTGTGTGTGGGGAGGGGGGGCAGGTGTGCAGGGGGTACAGATATGTGTGTGTGTGTGTGTGTGTGGGGAGGGTACAGGTGTGCAGGGGATACAGATATGTGTGTGTGGGGGAGGGGTACAGGTGTGCAGGGGGTACAGATATGTGTGTGTTTGGGGAGGGGGGGCAGGTGTGCAGGGGGAACAGATATGTGTGTATTGGGTACAGAGGGTGAACAGATATGTGTGTGTGTGTGAGGGGAGGGGGGAAACGGATGTGCAGGGGGGTGTTTTTACACTTGAATATTGATTTACACACATATATAGTGCCATGACCAGTTCTCTTTATACTCCTATACATGAATAGAGCCATAACACATCCTTTTTATTGAGCCATGACATGTGCTTTTATACTCCTATATACACATGTATAGAGCTCTGATGGGTCCTTTTATACTCCTACATGCATGTATAGAGCCATGACAGGTCCTCTTTATATTCCTACATACATGTATTGAGCCATAACATTTCCTTTTACACTCCTATACACACGTATAATGCCATGACCGCTCCTCTTTATAGTCCTATACATGAATAGAGCCATACCAGGTCCTTTTTATAGAGCCATACCAGGTCCTTTTTATAGAGCCATGACAGGTCCTATTTATACTTCTATATACATGTAAAGAGCCATGACAGGTCCTCTTAATTTATCATGATATACAATTATGAATGTGGGGGCCTTTTGGTGGGCGACTGGGCGTGTTTTTTTTTTGGAGGGGGGGGGGGCAGCATTTAATTCTTGGTACCAGGCAGCACAATGTCTTGGACCAGCACTGGCTGCTTTCCCACATTTTAGACCCACCTTCCCAGGGATTGGTGGAAACTCTATACATTTTAAGACTGCAGCCTCTGTCCCTCCACCCACTATGTTCTGGACATTTCCAGTGAGTTCCAGAAGACAGGGAGGTGAGAGAGCCAAAGTCTGTGAAGTACTGCTCAGTCTCCTAAGCACAATTAACCCATGCTCCTCTGGCTTCAGTGGAGCTAAACTAAATGTACCTATACTTGTAACTGTGAGGGTGCTACATTGGCATTGCAGTTTTGGCTAAGTTCACTGTATGGAAACCAGTCATATACTGTATCAGACTGTTGACATCGGTACAGTGATGATTATGATTTATGATATCTGACCCTTGTAATCAAGCAACGCAGAGACTGTGGGTGACATGATTCACAAATTAAATGCTACATAGGAAACCGTTTTACTTGTGCAAGGGTACTATATAGTGAACAAATGCTACTATTTCAGTTACTTTGCACTCACTGTAAATTTCCATCTACTGGATATCCGATAAAAGATGTAGATATAACTTGCATTAATTTTGTTGCCAAATGATAGAATGAGTATAGGTAGTATAGATAGCAGCAGTCATCACACAGATTAGCTTTTTTGATAATGTTTTTAATATACTGCAAAGTCATAATGCAGTGCATGACTGGTGTAAGGCTAGTGTGCTTGTTGCCCTAAACCACCCTACACCCCCCCACTACTTAACCTTAACTTATTAAATTAAACACTTGACACCTTCTGGATTAAATGGCCAACAAAGGCCCCTTTATTAATTCGAAAAATAACTCTATAAAAATAGCCTTTTTGATAAATATATGTAGCGCTACCCCCAGTTAAGAGAGCCGCTGGATTTGTTTTCGGGCCCTGTGTACAGCACCACCAACCCCCGGCAATCTGCTTGACCCACCCTGGCACAGTTAGTCTAGGGGTTATATTTTTATCAAAATATATGGGTATGGTAAAGGCACCGTCTTTACAGTAAGACAACACACCAATGTTAAAGATCAAGTATAACAGTTTACTTTGGTGGTAAAAGAAAAAGGTTTAAACAGGATATAATACACACAACTGGCTTGCAGAGCCCTGCAGCAATCAATATAGCACACAATAATGGCGCTGCGCGGTAATCCACCACGTGTAGCTATTATGGTATACACGCCCTGTGGCGCACTAAACAATATCCTATATCCCCAGCCTGACCCAGAATAAATCTCAGTCCTTTCTATAGGGATTTCTTCGCATGCAAACTTTTGGTGGTGCACTTGATGAATGGTATTTGTAATCCACAACTGGCAATCTCTAAGAACACTATGATGGGGAGGGACACTTCAACTCTGTCCTGCCAACCGTCCCCCCCCGTGGAACAACAAGCAAACAATCGGTAAGCCACGGCAGTCTATAGGCCTAGAATCGGTAAAGTCTATTGGATTGAGCAGGTGCTCGCTCACCACTCCGGGCGCGATCCCAGCCCGGGGCTTCCACCTGCTGTGTCTCCGCACACAGCGTCTGCAACGATCGGGTCCCCGATCCAACTGATGTCCTCACTCGACAAGTCAGATGCCACCCAGGCTCCGCAGTGGGGTGGAAGGCTCTTTGGAAGTTGCGCAAGGCCCAGGCTTCAGGCCTTGCACTGCAGCAGATCCGCGCAGGAAGAAACTCTTGCTTGCAGCGCGGTGTCCAAAGAGGCCGAGCTCCGTCTCGCCTCCTCCTTAAATAACCCCTCCAATGAGTCTCTGCGGTGGCTAATTGCACTCTGGGTGCTGAACAGGGTTCTGGGTAACGTAGTCCCGGGGCCTTAAAGGAGACCCCGCTACACACTCCCCCCACTTAAACTCTTTGGTCCCCAAAAATAACATAAACTTAAATCACAGAACGTACAACATCAATCAAAGTTTCGTATGATGTTGGCAGAGGAAATTCCCACCAAAAACGAGGCGGTGAACTTCCCTGCCCACAGGTCACACCATCACTAGTGTCCTGCCTAACTGTGCCAGAGAGTGAGCTGGGGTTGCCCCCCACTAAATGAACAGGAGGAGGGTCAGGGTCTTCCGTACTCCTTCTGGCAGTAACCACAGTGTCTTCCGCACTTCTCCCCATCTGTGGGGAAGTTAATCTTCTGGGAGGCTTTATGGCTCTTCGCTTTCTCTGTCCTCTTGGGCTCTCTGTTAGAACAGGCTCCTCCTCTGGAACCAACTCAGGAATTTTCTCTGATTCGGGAGCACTGGACTCCGGAGCAGGGAGGTACAGAGATTCCCTTGGATCTTCTTCTGGGAGTAAGTCACAGGCACTCTCCCAAGAATCCGACCAAGGACTGGACGGAATGAACTCAGTAGCTTCTGCATTCAGCGTCTGATCTATGGTGTCTTCTTCAGGTGGAAGATCAATAGCAGAGGTTCCTGGGGCCTGTGAAGGTCAAAGTCAGTCAAGTTCTTCTCCCTCATCTTCACTCATCTCCGAGGTCTCTGTATCCCCAATCTGAGGGGTCTGGGACCGAGTGTTCGGCCTGGGAGTATCCAGGATGGAAGTTGGCTCAGGGGAATCCGTCACAGGGGGTATCCGAACTGCCTCGGCTAGTGGGAGTAGGTGGTTCCGATGCCAGGTCTTCAAAGGTCCCACCTTCCCTTCTGGTTTAAGTCTGTAAACGGGCAGGCCCGGTAGTCTTTTGCAAACAACATAGGGTTCAGGTCTCCATCTATCTGCAAGCTTGTGTTTTCCAGGGACCCCCAAGTTCCGTAGCAACACTCTGTCTCCTGGTTGCAAATCCTGAATCCTAACTTTCAGGTCAAAATTTTTCTTGTTGCGGGTCCCCCTTTGCTCCGAGGCCGCCTGGGCCTGTTCATAGGCTAATTTCAAATTACGTCTGAGCCTATCGACATATCCCTTGTGGGAAGTAGCAGAACAATGGTCTATTGAAGTGCCAAAGCCCAGATCTACGGGTAGTCTTGCTTCTCTCCCGAACATAAGTCGATAGGGTGAGTACCCTGTAGCATCACTGGTGGTGCTGTTGTATGCATGCACAACTGCCGCTATGTGGTTGCTCCAATGCTGCTTCTTTTCACTGCTTAGGGTCCCCAGCATATTGAGCAGGGTTCGGTTGAACCTCTCCGGCTGAGCATCACCTTGTGGATGATAGGGGGTAGTTCTTGTCTTCTTGATCCCCAAAGAATCCAGGAGTTTCCGGGTCAATCGACTTTCAAAATCCCTTCCCTGGTCTGAATAGAGTCGTTGTGGTAGCCCATAATGTACAAAGTATTTCTCCATCAGCACTTTGGCCACGGTGGAAGCCTTCTGGTCCTTGGTTGGAAAGGCCTGGGCATACGGGGTGAAATGGTCGGTTACTACCAGAACATTTCCTAGTCCACTCAGGTCGGGTTCGAGGCAGAGAAAATCAATGCATACCAGATCAAGTGGGCTTTGACTTTGCAGATGGCCCATTGGGGCAGCTTGATGAGGTAAAGTCTTTCTCTGGATGCATCGTGCACATGAGCGGCAGTATTCTTCAACTTCAGCCCTCATGCAGGGCCAATAGAAACAGTCCCTAACGAGTTGGAAGGTCCTTTCCGCCCCTAGGTGACCATGGTTGTCGTGCAGAGCAACCAGCACTATCTCTCTGTACTTCTCAGGCAAGAACAATTGCCATTTGTCTTCTAGGTCATCAGAGGGGCCCCTTCGGTAGACCACTCCCTGATGCACCTGCAACTTGTCCCACTCCTTCCTCAACAGGCGAGCTTCCTTTGAAGGGTGGCGCAAGAGTCTATTCGGATCCTGATTCTCCAAGGCCTCTAGGACCAATCTCCCCATGGGGTCTTCCAATTGGTCGGATCTCAGCTCCTTCTTAGACAGTTTTGGCAAGTTATCTTCCCCCAGTTGGGTTACCCCACAGTATTGCTTGGGAACTCCTACTATGGTAACCCCTATCTTTCTGCTCTTGAGCCACCACTGGTTTGGAGTTCAGCCCCTTGGCAGAGGGCCCGCACCCCGTCGGGTGCCACTTGGGTCCAGTCTTCTGCACTGCAAGTGGGGACATGAGATCTTCTAGACAAAGCGTCTGCGTCTCGGTTTCCAGCCCCAGGTCTGTACTTCAGGCCGAAATTGAAGGCAGACAGCGCCGCCAGCCACCTATGTCCTGTGGCATCCAACTTTGCTGTGGTGAAAAGGTAGGTGAGGGGGTTGTTGTCTGTTTTCACTGTGAATTCCGCCCCATACAAATAGTCTCTGAGTTTGTCAACTACCGCCCACTTAAGGGCCAGGAACTTCAACTTATGGGTGGGGTAGTTCTTTTCGGAGGGAGTCAGACTTCTGCTCACATACGCAACAGGCCTCAGTTGCTCTTCATGCTCCTGGTACAGCACTCCTCCCAAACCATCATGACTGGCATCTACATGAAGTTCATAAGGCTTCTTAGGGTCTGCATAGGCCAGGACAGGGGCAGTGGTTAATGTCTTCTTCAACATCTGGAAGGCATTCTCACACTTCTCGTTCCACTGGTCCTTGACTGACTCCCCTGGCTTTCTGGGGCCTGTGTTATCCTCTTCCCCCTCCGTCTTTAGCAGCTCATTCAGAGGCCTGGCTATCCGAGCAAACCCCTCCACAAACCTCCTGTAATAGGAACAGAACCCCAGAAAGGATCTGAGCTCTGTTACAGTGGTGGGCCTGGGCCAGGAGGTGACTGCCTCCAATTTTTCGGGGTCTGTGGCTACCCCATCTTCAGACACTATGTGCCCCAGATAGTTAACTGATGACTGATAGAATTGGCATTTTTCAGGTGAGAGCTTGAGTCCTTCCTCACTCAGTCTCTTCAAAACTTTCTCCAGCCTCTCTTCATGCTCTTCCAAGGTTCTTCCGAAGACAATGATGTCATCCAAGTATACGAGGACTTCGATGAGATTCATATCTCCAACAGTTTTCTCCATGAGATGTTGGAAGGTGGCTGGAGCTCCAGACAGACCTTGAGGCATCCGGTTGAATTTAAAGAACCCTACCGGGGTTATAAAAGCCGTCTTCTCTGTCTTCTGGATGCATCAGGATCTGATAGTACCCGCTCTTGAGGTCCATAACACTGAACCACTTGGCTCCAGACAAGCTCTGTAGGGCATCCTCTATCCTTGGAGTGGTATATTGATCCGGTATGGTTCTCCTGTTGAGGGTCCTATAGTCTATGCACAGCCTCAGTGACCCATTCTTCTTCCGGACCACCACTATAGGGGAGGCATAGGGACTTCTAGATTCTCGAATCACCCCTGTTCGCTTGAACTCGGCGAGCTGCTCCCTCAAGTCTTCGAGGTCTGCTAACGGAACCCGCCTAACCCTCTCCCTGAAGGGCTTGTCTTCCTGGAGGCGGATTCGATGGGTGACACTCCTAGCACACCCCACATCGAATTCATCTTGAGAAAAGATCCTTTCCCACCTGGTCAACTGGGCCTTGGCTCTCTCTTTTTAAGCCCTGGGCAGATTTGGATTCTCCATGGAAAGTTTCTCCCACACAGTACTTTCTCCATCTGCCCTCTCCACATCTGGTGAAGCAACTGGGGTAGCTGGGCTCACCCGGCCCAGTAACAGCCTGGCTGGGATTTCCATGGGACCATCCGTGGTATTTCTGATGCTCGCAGGCACTTTACAATGAGCCTTCTTCAGGGTCCTCACCGGGACCACTTCTGGGACTACTTCTAAGCCCGAATGTTCTTCCCTTGGGTCGGGTTCCAACATGACAAAAGGGCCAGGCTGCTCCCAAGTGAGTTTCACTGTGGCTTTCAAGCAGGTTACCTCACCGGGCTGCAGCACTATTCCCCTTCTTCCTAGCCTCCAGACCTTCCCTACCCCCTCTTTCGGGGCCTTCTGTTCCAAGATCAGTCGTTGGTAGGCTGTCTTCAACATTGGGTGGATCTCAGTGACTGTGGGGTCTTTCCTTCTTGTCAGAGGGGCCAAGAGTCTTCGGACCAGATCCGTGTTCGTCCCTATTATCAGGGAACTCTTGTTAGCTCCAGGCGGTCGGGGGCACACCACAGCTAAGGTGTCGAACACTTCAGCCTTTCCGGCTATGGACGGGTCAAAAGTCAGTTTTATAGGCAGATAGCCATCATAAGGGAAACTCTCTGTCCCAATTCCCCATATCTCCAACTCTTCAATCTTCTGGAGGGTAGGTGACTTAAATGCTTGTCATAAAAGTCCCGGTACAACAGGGTCACTTGCACCCCAGTATCCAACATGGCTCTTGTGTAGACTCCCTCCACTTGAACTGGTACTATCGGGGAGGGACCCACCAGCTTCTCTGGATATCGCTTCAAGGGAATCTCTTTCTTTTGATCTTTGCATTTTCCCTTTTGACTTTCTTTCTTCCATTTCTCTTTGGACTTAAGTCTCTCTTGGGCCTGGTATGCATTGATCTCCCTCCTTTTTATGGGTGTAACTACCCGCTAAGGGACACTACTCTCTTTCTTTGGGGTGCGTTCCTTCTGAGGAACCTTGCGTTTCTTCTGAGGGGTCTTCTCCACTCTTTTCATGTGCTTCTCATTCAGTTTGGAGCTCACTGGAGATGATGGGCACCCAGTTGACTCCTTCACCGGCGCCCGCTGAAGTTTTCCGGCGGCTTGCGGTTATTCATCTTTTTTTTCTTTGGGCTGGCACACACTTTGGCGAAATGGCCAGCTCCTCCACAATTGAAACAAATCACACCCCCCCAATCTTCCAGGGATGCGAGCGCTGAGGTGTTGGGAAACAGCTCCTTCCTCTGACTTTCCCTCTCTGGTTCCCTTGACTTCTTTTCCATCAGGGAGGTCAGCATCCCCAAGACTTGGGACATCTGTGACTTCAAGGAATCCACCTCTGAGTCTCTTTCCAGGGTCATGGCCGTCCTGACCATCACTGGAGGAGGAGTTACCGACTCAACTGGTAGGCTCCTCTTCTTCTCCTCCAGCATAGCTTCTTCCTCTCTGACCACTCGGATCAAGTCAGGGTACTCCAGGCTCTTCCCGTCCTGTCTTGTGCGTAGCGTCAATGCGATGGGGTCCAAGGGCTGAGATCCTCTCATCACCTGTTGAACACGGGCCTCATCCACCTTCCGTGGGTCAATCCCCTTCTTAAGAATCATCTTATGCAGGATCTTGTCCAGGCGCCTCATGAACTCTGACAGCTTCTCTCCTGTCTTCTGGTAGCAGTGCTCCAGCTGATAAGTGAGCTCAGTGATTTTCTCTGTTCCACGAACACATTCTGCAGAATGTCCAGATAGTCCTATGCATTACAGTCTGTCTTACTCATCTTGAGGTTGCGTATGGCCTCTAGAGCAGGCCCCTTCAAGCTCTCAGCAATTCTCTGCTTCTTTCTGTGGTCTGGGACTTCCCATTCTTCTAAGGCCTGAGTGGCACCGTCTAACCACTCCTCAAACCCCTCTTCACCCGAAGGTACAGGTTTCCTTCCTGAGAATATTCCAAGTTTTCTGTATCCTGACATCTGGTAATCTGTAGGATCTTTCTTACACTGGGCCACAAGTTCCCCCAGGACCGCGCACAACTCTGCGCTGAGTGTGGCAGATGGCGACCCGAGGCTTTCCCTTTTCCCCTGTTTTTCTACTTTTGGGGTGGGTGATGGAGATAGTTTCGGTGTCTGAAACCGTCCTCCTGGCTTGAGCGGCAGCGCGTGTATTAGGCTACAAGTCTGATCATCTATAGCTTCTACACTTGGATTCTTGAAATGTTCTGGGACTCCGTCCTTCCACTCTATTAATGCGTGGGTCAGTGAGGAATTCGTCCTGACATCCACCACCCATGCCTTCTGATACAGTGACAGTGTCATCACTAGCTGCTTCACCGCTTCTTCTTGCCAGATCCCTGGGAGTTCTATGACTACTATCCCAGGTGGATCTGTGCCAACCATTTTACACCACTGTCCTACTTCTAGTGGGTCCATGCTGGTACTTTTGGCGCGTTACTTGCTGCAACAGGATCCTGGACTCGAGAGCCCCCACGTGTAGCGCTACCCCCAGTTAAGAGAGCCGCTGGATTTGTTTTCGGGCCCTGTGTACAGCACCACCAACCCCCGGCAATCTGCTCGACCCACCCTGGCACAGTTAGTCTAGGGGTTATATTTTTTTCAAAATATATGGGTATGGTAAAGGCACCCTCCTTACAGTAAGACAACACACCAATGTTAAAGATCAAGTATAACAGTTTACTTTGGTGGTAAAAGAAAAAGGTTTAAACAGGATATAATACACACAACTGGCTTGCAGAGCCCTGCAGCAATCAATATAGCACACAATAATGGCGCTGCGTGGTAATCCACTACGCGTAGCTATTATGGTATACACGCCCTGTGGCGCACTAAACAATATCCTATATCCCCACCCTGGCCAGGCCTGACCCAGAATAAATCTCAGTCCTTTCTATAGGGATTTCTTCGCATGCAAACTTTCGGTAGTGCACTTGATGAATGGTATTTGTAATCCACAACTGTCAATCTCTAAGAACACTATGATGGGGAGGGACACTTAAACTGTGTCCTGCCACCGGTCCCCCCAGTGGAACAACAAGCAAACAATCGGTAAGCCACGGCAGTCTATAGGCCTAGAATCAGTAAAGTCTATTGGATTGAGCAAGTGCTCGCTCACCACTCCGGGCGCGATCCCAGCCCGGGGCTTCCACCTGCTGTGTCTCCGCACATAGCGTCTGCAACGATCGGGTCCCCGATCCAACTGATGTCCTCACTCGACAAGTCAGATGCCACCCAGGCTCCGCAGTGGGGTGGAAGGCTCTTTGGAAGTTGCGCAAGGCCCAGGCTTCAGGCCTTGCACTGCAGCAGATCCGCACAGGAAGAAACTCTTGCTTGCAGCGCGGTGTCCAAAGAGGCCGAGCTCCGCCTCGCCTCCTCCTTAAATAACCCCTCCCATGAGTCTCTGCGGTGGCTAACTGCACTCTGGGTGCCGAACAGGGTTCTGGGTAACGTAGTCCCGGGGCCTTAAAGGAGACCCCGCTACATATATATCTTTAAATAAATATATATATCTAACACATATAAACATATGTAGTGGGGGTTAACATTTAGGGGGAGTATCTGGGTGGTAGCATGACCCAGATACACTAATTGTTAGGAATCTATGGCCAATTTGATTCATGGAGGATATAATGGTGCTCAGTTCCCTGTGGCCCCTGGGTGCCGCTGTGCCTGCTGGGAGAGGGTATAAAGGGGGCGGACATCTTGCGCACGAGGTCCAAGCCCCAGGCACCTTCAGCCTGGGGGCTGCTGTTCTGTTGTCCGCGCCCAGGTGCCCTCGGCCTGGGTACGAGAGAGTTCGAGTTCCATCCCAGGCACCTTAGTCCTGGGGTGAGGTACTAACAAAGACCTGGGGCCCAGTACCTTCGACTGGGTCCCGCATGGGACAAGATGCCTAGGGGGCCCACCGAGTGAGGGGACCCGAGTCTCGGGCGAGGAGAACCAGGGAGGTGACCTGGCCTGAAGACCCAGCGCAGCATTGGCTGGTGACAGTGCAGGCCTCTGGGGACCGTCCGGGATGGATCATCTCCCTAACAGGGGTCGCCATTAGAAGGTAGTTCATGTTCTATGGTCTTTGCAGAGACCCAGCTACACCGGTCTGTGGCAGGGACCAACCTCACGGTCGGTGGCAGCGACCGTGCGCCAAAAGTTGTTGTGAGTTCCTAGCAACTTCTCTGATCCGAAAGGATTGTGCCTGAACCCTCACCCCACCAAGTTTGTGTTTGTATCAACCTGTCTGCTTGCAAAGAGGCATATTTATCTCTGCGGAAATAAATATAGATGTTGTACTGTCACCTGGTGTGGGCTTGCTTTTCTGGGAGCAAAGTGTTCTACATTCACCTATATACTGGTCATTTTTGAAGTGGAATCTCTGGACAGGGACACAGACCCGAAGGTAAAGATCATAGCTCAAACCTCTACACACCTAAGAGGGGCGAGCTGGTGGCAGCATCTCACCCCTCCCCCCTGGTCCCCCTAGACGAGTAAACCAGCTGAGAAGAAGAAGGGAGAGAGCGGGTGGGACCGCTACACATATAACCCAAACAATTTTTTGACTGCTGCATCTAAGGGTTCCTGAAAGAAGGTAAATGCTATCTCATCGGCTGTTCACCATCACCCCAGCATCCTGTCCTCTAGCCGTGATCCCACCAGCTCAGAGACAAATGATTAGAACCTTCTTTCACCATTCAGCTCGATGACTAATAGCCCATATTACCAGGTAGGGAGGTGCCCATACCGAGGCCCCAACCCGTACCAACCATATATGATATATATATATATATATATATATACCAACCACCATCCGATCTTCAGGAACCAGAGACCCCTGCCACAGACGCCCACCATGACCCCTTACGTGTGGGCGACCCGCCACAGCCGTAAGGCACGTTGGAGACCATCCTGGAGCCCCAGGACCCACATATCAATGCCCACCGCGGACAAGTGAACTCCATTACCCCTTAAATAAAGGCTATTTTTCCCTTCCAGGTCACAATGGCGAACCACCAGCCCCCCATTACGGAAGACAATTATTCTTTTTTTATTAGCCACCACCTTATTAACCCTTTTTCCTGGCCTTATTGACACGTTCTCGGCCCCCCAGCAAGCCGACCTCACAATGATGTCAGACCATACTACAATGGTTTCCGGGAAGGCCGAACGCAGTCGGAGGAAATCCCACTTCACATCCCTGATAAGATCCCAGGAAGCCCTGAGGCAGAAGTTGTTGCCCCCAACGTGCAACAACAGCACATCCGGGGGCCTGGCCAATCAAGCATGCCGCTCTACTTCCGGCATTACTCTGGACCACAACCAGCCCGTGATTCCTATCCACCAAACCGTGGCATCCGCCCGGGAGAAAAACCCATCTGTCTGCCTTCTGGCCTAACCAGAGCCGTTTTGCCCCCCAGTGAACGTAAGAATGACCCATGATACACAACAGACACACTGGGGCTGAAAGACAGAGAACACAAAGAAAACATAGATACAGAACCCAGGCACATACAGAACACCCACAATGCACATCCCCAGAAAAACAGCCCTCATAACACAAACACAGACACAGAAGTTTTTAATACACCGGGCAGGACTACTTCCCCCCCCCCCCAGAAGGAGAGGGGGGACGTACAGCCTGACCCGATCGGATTCCCAACGCCCTATACGCTGCAATATTGTGAAGCCTCTGTCGCTGCCCCCATCCAGAATGAATGGGATGAATAGTCCACGACATTGAAACCCCCGCCCCCAGGCAGCGTTTTGAATACTGACACAAATTGATACCTGGACAAAGGCAACCCGTCTTCGTGAACAAAAAAGGGGGGCCCGCACCAGGAGGCTGTATTACCGACCAATCCCGGAGTACCTCGACCAGGCATAGCACCGGCCTCGGAACTCTTCCCAACACCACCCTAGTCCCCTTTTCCAACGGGTCAGTCGTAGACTTCCGTATGACATCGTGACTGATTCCCCTTGCTTCGATACATCCGAGACATCAAACCCACCTGCTAACGACTTAGAAGGGCTAACCAACTCGCCCACTCTCAACGCCCCCTAAAAAGGCCACCACGAAAGCTGTCTGAAACAACTAGACTTCAAAAAGAGAAATACAAACCTGGGGTAACACCCCCACTAACCCTTTCAACATACCCAACGACATCGGACGCCTGTAGTCAGGCCTGAGGTGCCCCTTCCGGTAACCCTACCAAGCCTTGCGCACTCCAAACGCCTTTGTAACATCCTGAATAGGGATGAGCTTCGTGTTCGAGTCGAACATACGTTTGACTCGAACATCGGCTGTTCGATCGTTCGACGAAGATCGAACGATTTGGGCCGTTCGTGCCAAATTCGAGTGACGCGAACGGCCCACAATGCACTACGCCATCGCAGTGTCATCCAGGCGCTGTGATTGGCCAAGCATGCACTGTGACCCCGCATGCTTGGCCAATCACAGCGCCGGCAGCGAGGAGAGCAATGATTGGCCACAGGCAGGATGCCTGTGGCCAATTATTTCTGAGGGGGTTTAGTACACGCCCCACACTATAAAAGGCCGCCAGCGCGGCGGCCTTGTGTAGTGTGTTCCGGAGCAGGGAAAGAGAAGCATAGGCAGGGACAGTGTAATTTTTTTCCTTTACTAATCCTGGGTTCCTTGTGTTTAGGGACAGAGAAGGATAGGTAGGGAGAGTGTCAGTGTGTTGTTCTGTGCTATACCTTGTTTGTAGGGACAGAGAAGTACAGTGAGGGAAAGTGTCAGTGTGCTATTCTGTGCTAAACCTTGTTTGTAGGGACAGAGAAGGACAGTGAGGGAAACTGTCAGTGTGCTATTCTGTGCTAAACCTTGTTTGTAGGGACAGAGAAGGACAGTGAGGGAAAGTGTCAGTGTGCTATTCTGTGCTAAACCTTGTTTGTAGGGACAGAGAAGGACAGTGAGGGAAACTGTCAGTGTGCTATTCTGTGCTAAACCTTGTTTGTAGGGACAGAGAAGGACAGTGAGGGAAAGTGTCAGTGTGCTATTCTGTGCTAAACCTTGTTTGTAGGGACAGAGAAGGACAGTGAGGGAAACTGTCAGTGTGCTATTCTGTGCTAAACCAATCTTGCTGAACCGTATTTGAAATCCTTGAGTTTAGGGACAGAGAAGGACACTCGGGGAAACTATCAGTGTGCTAAACCTTGTTTGTAGGGACAGAGAAGGACAGTGAGGGAAACTGTCAGTGTGCTATTCTGTGCTAAACCAATCTTGCTGAACCATATTTGAAATCCTTGAGTTTAGGGACAGAGAAGGACACTCTGGGAAACTGTCAGTGTGCTATTCTGTGCTAAACCTTGTTTGTAGGGACAGAGAAGGACAGTGAGGGAAGCTGTCAGTGTGCTATTCTGTGCTAAACCAATCTTGCTGAACCATATTTGAAATCCTTGAGTTTAGGGACAGAGAAGGACACTCGTGGAAACTATCAGTGTGCTATTCTGTGCTAAATCTTGTTTGTAGGGACAGAGAAGGCGGCCTTGTGTAGTGTGTTCCGGAGCAGGGAAAGAGAAGCATAGGCAGGGACAGTGTAATTTTTTTCCTTTACTAATCCTGGGTTCCTTGTGTTTAGGGACAGAGAAGGATAGGTAGGGAGAGTGTCAGTGTGTTATTCTGTGCTAAACCTTGTTTGTAGGGACAGAGAAGTACAGTGAGGGAAAGTGTCAGTGTGCTATTCTGTGCTAAACCTTGTTTGTAGGGACAGAGAAGGACAGTGAGGGAAACTGTCAGTGTGCTATTCTGTGCTAAACCTTGTTTGTAGGGACAGAGAAGGACAGTGAGGGAAAGTGTCAGTGTGCTATTCTGTGCTAAACCTTGTTTGTAGGGACAGAGAAGGACAGTGAGGGAAACTGTCAGTGTGCTATTCTGTGCTAAACCTTGTTTGTAGGGACAGAGAAGGACAGTGAGGGAAAGTGTCAGTGTGCTATTCTGTGCTAAACCTTGTTTGTAGGGACAGAGAAGGACAGTGAGGGAAACTGTCAGTGTGCTATTCTGTGCTAAACCAATCTTGCTGAACCATATTTGAAATCCTTGAGTTTAGGGACAGAGAAGGACACTCTGGGAAACTGTCAGTGTGCTATTCTGTGCTAAACCTTGTTTGTAGGGACAGAGAAGGACAGTGAGGGAAACTGTCAGTGTGCTATTCTGTGCTAAACCAATCTTGCTGAACCATATTTGAAATCCTTGAGTTTAGGGACAGAGAAGGACACTCTGGGAAACTGTCAGTGTGCTATTCTGTGCTAAATCTTGTTTGTAGGGACAGAGAAGGACAGTGAGGGAAACTATCAGTGTGCTATTCTGTGCTAAAGCTTGTTTGTAGGGACAGAGAAGGACAGTGAGGGAAATTGTCAGTGTGCTATTCTGTGCTAAACCAATCTTGCTGAACCATATTTGAAATCCTTGAGTTTAGGGACAGAGAAGGACACTCTGGGAAACTGTCAGTGTGCTATTCTGTGCTAAATCTTGTTTGTAGGGACAGAGAAGGACAGTGAGGGAAACTATCAGTGTGCTATTCTGTGCTAAACCTTGTTTGTAGGGACAGAGAAGGACAGTGAGGGAAACTGTCAGTGTGCTATTCTGTGCTAAACCAATCTTGCTGAACCATATTTGAAATCCTTGAGTTTAGGGACAGAGAAGGACACTCGGGGAAACTGTCAGTGTGCTATTCTGTGCTAAACCTTGTTTGTAGGGACAGAGAAGGACAGTGAGGGAAACTATCAGTGTCCTATTCTGTGCTAAACCTTGTTTGTAGGGACAGAAAAGGACAGTGAGGGAAACTGTCAGTGTGCTATTCTGTGCTAAACCAATCTTGCTGAACCATATTTGAAATCCTTGAGTTTAGGGACAGAGAAGGACACTCGGGGAAACTGTCAGTGTGCTATTCTGTGCTAAACCTTGTTTGTAGGGACAGAGAAGGACAGTGAGGGAAAGTGTCAGTGTGCTATTCTGTGCTAAACCAATCTTTCTGAACCATATTTGAAATCCTTGAGTTTAGGGACAGAGAAGGACACTCGGGGAAACTGTCAGTGTGCTATTCTGTGCTAAACCAATCTTGCTGAACCATATTTGAAATCCTTGAGTTTAGGGACAGAGAAGGACACTCGGGGAAACTATCAGTGTGCTATTCTGTGCTAAACCTTGTTTGTAGGGACAGAGAAGGACAGTGAGGGAAACTGTCAGTGTGCTATTCTGTGCTAAACCAATCTTGCTGAAGCATATTGCAAATCCTTGTGTTTAGGGACAGAGAAGGATAGGCAGGGGACAGTGTCAGTGTCATTGTTGCTAAGCCTCCTGCACAGTATACACCTGAAGGTAGCCCTTATTGCTGTTTTTCCCATCTCCCTGCAGGCCATCCATTAAAATGTCTGGAAGGCAAACAAGGAGAGGCAGACAGTCAGGAGGCAAAAAAAGAGGGCAAGCAGGCTCTGTGTCTGGGGGCAACAGTGCTGGTCGTGGACGCGGTGCATTGTCATCAGCACATGGCCATGGGACACGCTTGTCCTTCTTTTCGGCAGCTGGACATGTTGAGCCACATCATGCCGAAGACTTGGTAGAGTGGATGACCAAGCCCACCTCATCCTCCTCATCCTCTCTCACCCAGGCTCAGGGTACTGGCAAAGCAGCTGCCAAAGCGTCCTCTTCTCTGGTATCAATGTCATCATTAGTCACTCCTTCCCTAAACCCACCATGTCCTCCTCCTGAGGAGTCCCCCGAACTGTTTGAGCACAGTGTTGGGTACATGCTCCAGGAGGATGCCCAGCGTTTCGAAGGATCTGATGATGATACCCAGCTAGAGGAAGGCAGTAGCGTGAGAGCAGAGAGAGGGGATGCTCAAGAAGGACACCAATCTGGCAGTCATGCTCCAGCAGCTGCAGCATACTGCCAGATTGGCTCCAGTGATGAGGAGGGAGGGGATGATGAGGTCACTGACTCCACGTGGGTGCCTAATAGGAGAGAGGAGGAGGAGGAGGATGAGGAGGAGGCACATCTCCAACGAGGCAGGATGCCCTTGGGTGGCCAGCGTATGGGCAGCACACCGACGGAATCACACCGCAGAGCTCCGCCTGTGCAGGGCGCTGCCTCTGCCCGTCATTCAAAATGTTCTTTGGTGTGGACCTTCTTTGAGGCGAGTGCATCAGATCGCACAGCTGCTGTTTGCAACATATGTCTCAAGCGTATATCGCGTGGCCAAAACATCAGCCGCTTGGGCACCACATGCTTGATCAGACATATGTTGACCTGCCATGCAGCTCGTTGGCAAGCCTACCTTAAAGACCCACACCAAAGAACAAAGCGGACCTCTCCTTGCACCGCATCAGCTGGGATCTCCAACCCCACTATACCTTCAGTCCTCTCTGAAACCTGCACTGAGAGGAATGAAGGTGTAGAATTAGGTGTGTCACAGCCAAGTACTTGCGGCCACTCTGCTAGCAGTACACCGACGTCCGATTCTAGCAGGCAAATTTCCCTGCCCCAGCTGCTGGACCGTCGAAAGAAGTTCACTCCCAGCCATCCACATGCCCAGCGGTTGAATGCTAATTTGGCTAAATTGCTAGCGCTTCAACTGCTGCCTTTTCAGTTGGTAGACTCGGCCCCCTTCCGTGAGTTTGTGCAATGTGCGGTTCCTCAGTGGCAGGTTCCCAAACGCCACTTTTTCTCACGGAAGGCGATTCCGGCTCTCTACAGGCATGTGGAAGGCAATGTCTTGGCCTCGCTGGACAGGGCGGTCAGCGGTAAGGTGCATATTACCGCTGACTAATGGTCCAGCAGGCATGGACAGGGACGTTACCTTTCTTTCACGGCCCATTGGGTCACTCTTTTGGCAGCTGGGAAGGATGCAGGACAAGGTGCAGTAGTGTTGGAGGTTGTTCCACCGCCACGCCTCCAAAATGCTACTACTGGTTGTGACACACCTCTCTCCTCCACCCCCTCCTCTTCTTCTTCCTCCATGGCCTCTTCCTGTGCTTTGTCCTTGGAACCAGCGGTGCTCCGTAGGCGTTCAAGGGGCTACGCAAGTACGCAGGCAAAAAGATGCCATGCCGTGCTTGCGCTGGTGTGTTTGGGGGACAGGAGCCACACTGGGGCAGAGGTCCTGTCTGCTCTGAAGGGGCAGGCCGAGAGGTGGTTGACGCCACGCCAGCTTAAGCCAGGAATGGTGGTTTGCGACAATGGCACCAACCTCCTCTCCGCCCTCCGACAGGGACAACTGACCCATGTGCCCTGTGTGGCTCACGTCCTTAACCTGGTGGTGCAGCGGTTCTTGGGCAGGTACCCGGGCTTACAGGATGTCCTGAGGCAGGCCAGGAAAGTCTGTGTGCATTTCCGCAGATCTTATAATGCCAGTGCTCGCCTGGCTGAGCTGCAAAAGGAGTTGAACCTGCCCAAGAACCGCCTTATATGTGACATGCCCACCAGGTGGAACTCAACGTTGGCCATGCTGCAGCGGCTGCACACGCAGCAGAGGGCCATCAATGAGTACCTGTGCGACTACGGCACCAGGACAGGGTCAGGGGAGCTTGTTTTTTTTTCTCCACGCCAGTGGGGCATGATCAGGGATGCATGCACTGTCCTGGCACCATTTGAGGAGGCCACGAGGATGGTGAGCAGTGACAGTGCATGCATCAGTGACACTGTACCTCTTGTCCACCTGTTGGAGCACACGCTGCGTGGAATAATGGACAGGGCACTTGAGGCAGAACAGAGGCAGGAAGAGGGGGACTTCCTTGCCTCTCAAGGCCCCCTTTACCCAGACAGTGTTCCTTCTGTCCCACCCATTGCACAGGAAGAGGAGGAGGAGGAGGAGGAGGAGGAGGAGGATTGTGTCAGCATGGAGGTGGAGGCTGGCACTCAGCATCATCAGCAGCAGTCTTTTAGGGATGATTTACAGTCCCAAGAAACCAGTGGACTTGTACGTGGCTGGGAGGAGGTGGCTGCGGATCATGTCGTCCTTAGTGACCCAGAGGACTCCGGACTGAATGCCTCAGCTAACCTACGCTGCATGGCCTCCCTGATCCAGCAAAGTCTGCGGAAGGATCCTCGTATTCTTCGGATCAAGGAGAGGGACCATTACTGGCTGGCCACTCTCCTTGATCCACGGTACAAGGGAAAGGTTGCGGACCTTATGTTACCGTCGCAGAGGGAGCAGAGGATGAGACAACTCCGGGAGGCCTTGCAGAAAGGTCTGTGCAACGCGTTCCCAGAGACTGGGAGGTTACAAACTCCTGGTCCTGGACAACGAGTTGCTGAGGCTTCGGGCAGTCAAAGAAGGAGCGGTGGGGAAGGTGGCCGTCTGACCGATGCGTTCAGACAATTTTTTAGTCCGCAGCCCCAAAGTATGATCGGTTCCAGCAACCATCGCCAGCGTCTGATATACATGGTGCAGGAATACCTAGGGGCAAGGTCAGACTTGGACACCTTCCCCACCGAAAATCCTCTGGCTTACTGGGTCTTGAGGATGGATCACTGGCCAGAGCTCGCACAGTATGCAATTGAGCTACTGGCCTGTCCTGCATCCAGCGTTCTTTCAGAACGCACATTCAGTGTGCTGCTGGAGGATTTGTCACGGATCACAGGGTGCGCCTGTCCACCGACTCGGTTGATCGACTGACTTTCATCAAGATGAACCAGTCTTGGATCACCACCAGCTACCACACACCTGATGCTGATATAACAGACTAATTAATTTTAAAATGTCACATCCCTTCAAGACTGATGCTGATGCTGAGTGCCTGTGCTGTTATGTTGACTGGCTATCCTCCTCCTCCTCCTCAATGATCCGATTAATGATGATAGCTTGGAAGATCATTTTGGTTTATGGGTGCCGCCACCAGTGGCTAAGGCCCAATTTTTCAGCCCCTGTTTAACAGGGGCGTGTAATTACAATTTTTGATGCAATACTTTGCAACAGGGCTCATTGCTGTGCTCCAAGTACAGTATCTGTGAGGGGTTGCAGTGTTGTGCCACCAGTGCCTAAGGCCCAATTTTTCAGCCCCTGTTCAACAGGGGCATGCAATTATAATTATTGATCTAATAATTCACAGCAGGGCCCATTGCTGCGCCCACCAAGAGTAATTGTCAGGCCTTACAGTGTTGTGTCAACACCACCACCACCACCACCACCAAAGGCCCAATTTTTCAGCCCCTGGTCAACAGGGGCATGCAATTATAATTATTGATCTAATAATTCACAGCAGGGCCCATTGCTGCGCCCACCAAGAGTAACTGTCAGGCCTTACAGTGTTGTGTCAACACCCCCACCACCACCACCACCACCAAAGGCCCAATTTTTCAGCCCCTGTTCAACAGGGGCATGCAATTATAATTATTGATCTAATAATTCACAGCAGGGCCCATTGCTGCGCCCACCAAGAGTAACTGTCAGGCCTTACAGTGTTGTGTCAACACCACCACCAAAGGCCCAATTTTTCAGCCCCTGTTCAACAGGGGCATGCAATTATAATTATTGATCTAATAATTCACAGCAGGGCCCATTGCTGCGCCCACCAAGAGTAACTGTCAGGCCTTACAGTGTTGTGGCACCAGCACCACCATCAAAGGCCCAATTTTTACTACCACTGTTCAACAATTATATGTTATTACAATTCCTGATATAATAGTTGACAGCAGGGCGTTCCAGCACCCACCAAGAGTAACTGTGAGTGCTTACAGTGTTGTGCCAACACCAACACCCAAGGGGCCAATTTCTGCAGAGTATATACGGCAGGTCCCTACTTTCAAACATCCAACTTACAAACGACTCCTACTTGCAAACGGAAGAAGACAACAGGAAGTGAGAGGAAATCTACCCCTAGGAAGGAAAATTCTCTCCTGTAAGAATTAATATGGGAGAAAGGTGTCTCCTCTCTACTGATGCTTTATCACCAATCCTTGTTTCAATAAAAACACCACATTTCAAAAACAGTTGTCATTGGGACGCAAAGTGAGGTGAAATGTTCTGAACAGGGGCACAGACAGCAAAACCAATGTTACAGGGGTGATAACCCTTCCCTATGTTTTCCAAAAAGCTTAAAAATAGATTTTTTGGCTGGAGCTACACTTAAACAATGTACGTGTTCAAAATTACAAACAGATTCTACTTAAGAACAAACCTACAGTCCCTGTCTTGTTTACACCGGTCTTGTTTACACCGCCTGTATACTGCTGTTCAGAGTATATAGGGCCTTTTTTATTTTGTGTTGCGGGGTTCCCCTTAATATCCAAACAAGACCCAAAGGGGCTGGTAATGGACTGGGGTAGGGGGGGGTGATGGGGTAGCTATGCCATTTTTCTTAAAGATTTTCATCCATATTACCGGGACCAGACATTACATTAAAGCCGCAAGCAGTTTTAAATGGCTTTTTTTTCCTTTAGAAATGTCATTTTGTGCAGGGACAGTTCTAAACACGGGAAACACGTGGCACTTTGCAGGCATACTTTAGACACCCCCCAGGTACGATATTTAAAGGAATATTTGACTTTTTTTTTTTCACTTTATGCATCATTAAAATGACTGCTCCCGAAAAACGTCCGTTTTTAAAACTTCTTTTTGCATTGATACATGTCCCCTGGTGCAGAACCCGGGTTCCCAAACTCTGTTTAGGACAATAACATGGATAATAGTCATTATAATTAGCACTTTAGAATTTGAACGTTCGCATCCATTGTATTTAATAGGGTTCTAATGTTCGTGCAAACTTTCGGTCCGTTCGCGGGTTCTGGTGCGAACCGAACCCGGGGGTGTTCGGCTCATCACTAATCCTGAACCCCCTCCCAATTAAAACAAGAATGCCAAGCCAGCCATCTTAGCATTCACTGCCACGGCAGGCACTCCTTGCTCAAAATTGAGGCCCAGAAAATACAGCAACACCTGGAGCCTGTCATACGCACCGGAACCAACCCCAAGGTCACTCACCAGCTCGTGCCACACACGCTTAAGCAATCGCCAGCTTGATTCCTCTACAGACTGCCGAACCAATGACATCACCACACCAACACAAGATCTCATAAACCCTGAGCCGCTCCGCCTCCGGAGCAAACCGCCGGAATCTGTCCCACTACAAACGAGGGAGCGCATCCGCCACCTCATTCTCAACCCCCGGGCTATGCACAGCACACCCACCAACATTTAATATTAGACACCTTAACACCAAATGACGTAAAAACTAACAACCGGCAAGGACGATGCCAACAATGAGTTAATCGCATGTACTATCCCCATGTTTTCCTCCAGTTACTACTAGCACCATGGTGAACATTCCAACAACATCAAAGTCCTGATAAACGCCGACCCCGCCACCTCCTCTGGCCACTGGTGAGCGCACCAACACCCCTTAAAATAAGCTGCAAAAACCCACCGATCCTGCCGCGTCCGGGAAGAGCTCCAAGTCTCTCACCAGTACCGCAGGACCCAGCCAAAACAACCTACCATTGCACTGCTCCAGAAACACCACCCAAACCTGCAAATCTTCCCATGGTTCCCGACCCAACCAAACAAAGTGGTGCAGGGCCCTGACCCCAGACAAGGCAGCCTACAGTCATCAGCAGAACACCCGCCCCATAGGCATAAAGTGGTCCGCAAAGTTGAGTGTTTCTAACAGTGACCACAAGTCCCGCAACTGCACCATAGAACGGCGGGGCTCTACTGCCACCTCCTCACGATGAACTTCCAGCTTGTCACTCGGCAGCCAGCATACCATCATATCGGTATCCATAATGAGACCCAGAAATTACAACACCGTCACAGGCCCCTCAGTCTTGGCCTGCGCCACCGGAACACCAAAAACTTTGACAACATATTGGATGATGAACAACAAAATAAGACAGGACCGATCCTCCTGTGGACCTATTACCAGGAAATCATCTAGACAATGCAAAATTGAGCCAAAACCCCCACAAATCCTTGGTGCAACCCATGGCAAACATCTGTGCACAAAATAGTCCCCCTCTCAACAACACCCCAACAACCACAACACTATCCTGATGCCCCGGCAACCAACGAAATGCCGACTCTTTGACGGTCTTTGCCATAAGCGCCCCAAACGCTGAACCCACCGCACAGGCTCTTTAAAAGATGCATACAACACTGCACAAAGGGCAGTATCACTCGCACCATTCACTGATCCACCCCTCAGGTGGGAAAGGTGGTGAATAAGCCGAAATTGATACGGTTCACGCTCAGGCACCACCCTGAACGGAAAAACCACTACGTCCCCTAACGGCGGCTCCAAAAACGGACCCGCCATCCTGCCCAAACTCACCTCCTTACGCAGTTGACCAGAAAGCATGTCCGGATGATGATACACCGCTCGCAGGTTGTCGAGACAGGGGGGGGGGGTGTCATCCAACTCACTGGGAATCGGGAAACCCTCCTTAAACCTCAACCATAATGTACGCGCCGCTCCCCTGTTCGGATACCTACTTAAAAAACGCCGCAATTTTTTTCACTTTTCACCGGTGTCATCCCTCTTTCCAGCGTCGCTCGGCTTCTTCCCTTTCTTATGAGTTTGACAAGGGATGGGCCCCCCCCCACAGCCTGAACACTCGTGGCGGAAACAACAGGAACCCCCGAACTTGCAAGTTCTCCATGGTGAACTGCCAGCAGAACCCCTTGCGCCTTCCGGGCCGATGGCGAAGAGGCTTAGGCACCCCCCGGCCCCACCCATGCAAGGGCTGCGGCGCAACCCTGGCTTGTGTCATGAGCTTCATCCACAAACCAATGTTCTTTTTTCCGTTTGATCCCATCGCAAGGATGGTCTCATAGCCGTACGGTCCCGGAACTGCTCATCACAGCGCAGCCACGCCACCCCCCCCCCCCATACCCCCTGTGAGCGTGAGAGCCCCTGTCGTAGGGAAAATGTGTGTAAAATGGACACAGGACTCTCAAAGAAGCAATTTGAGAAGTTCCAGCAAAAGATTGCTGAGCAGAGAAAACTGTGCTTTAAGTTTTCTCTGGATTTTGTAAGTCTGGATTGGAGCTGGAAACTTGAAGACTTCAAAGAGCATTGGGAGGGATGGAGTCTTCAGTCATGTGTCCGGGTTTTCCAGAAGCTCTGCAGGTTGTGTGTGTGTGTCCAGGTGCACACACTCATTATAAGACAGAGCTGAACATAGCTCAGTGTGTGTGGGAAAGGAGTTGGTGTTACAGCAGTTGCTGGAGGGAAGTGTGCTACTGTGTAAGAACTCAGGCAACATCCTTGAGACAGTACTCCATGTGGGAGAGGTTCCAGGTCAGTGGACTGAGAGTTGGGCCAGCTGAGAGAGTCAGGGAGACTATAGCTGAGACAACTGGAAGAGAGAGTCTTGGGGACCAGAGGGAACCGTGAGTCTTGGAGGAGTGTGAAAGCCTGGAGTGTCAGGAGAGCCCTTCCTAGAGGCCAGGAGTGGGCCTGTGCAGCAAGGAACTGCGCCCAAGGCTGAGTGAGCCTTAAGAGCCAGGTGGATTGGCATTTTCATGTGTTGATGTTTTTGGGAGAAGAACCCCTGTGTGGGAAACCAAATGCACGTATGAACTTTCCTTTTTGTTTCTTTCAATAAAAGTGGGCTACCACGCCCTTAAACCTTAGTTCCTGTTGGCTGTGAACTCACTTAAAACGCATCTATCACTGAGCTAGACATCCCCCAATGTCACAACCCTCTGTGCCTCGCTAATGGGGCCAAGATAACTGAAAAACCCTGAACAATGCTTAGACGCCAGGATGTAACGTCTGTATCCAATTAGCAAACGTACGCGGAAATAAGGCGATACCGCCGCTTCTCCTCTTCCTCCTTGCTCTCATCCAGCTTAACCTTGTCCAAATTAACTTCTCAAGCGGCAGCAATGAAAATATCTCCACGTAGTCACCCTTCCAATGTACTTACCTGGGAAACTCCTGCCCCCGCCGTGGTAACGACACTCACCCCCGCATTCACTTGAGCAATCCCCCCTCGCCGATGAGGGAGCAGCAGCCCCCCCCGGGGGACACCGGGGGCTGCTGCGGCCCTACCTGCACCGCCGGCGAGGCGGCCGGCGGGGATGTGGCGGCTGGTCGCCCGCCAACCCCAGCCAGCCATGCCGCCACAGGAGGTAATGTGGCAGCAGGGGGGGCACCGCTTCGGCCCCCCCACTCACCATATCCCTACCACCACGCCAAAGTGACGCCAACAATTGCTGTAGCAGCACCGTCCCAGCACCCGGGACACCACCCCAACCCCGACCCCAAACCATCGCTCCCCGCCACCACCGGCGCCAGTATAGTACAACAAGGGGGGGCAAGGACAACAAAGGAAACAGGAGAAGGTACAGATAAAGAATTAGAAGAGGACTTACCCGGCTTCCCAGGGGAAACCGACCGACCAGCCGCCACTCCGGGTCCACGCAGAGGCCCCGACAGGCCCGCCACTGCACCTGGACCATCCGAGTCCGTGTCAGGGAGCTTGCCTACGAACACTTACCTGTCCTGGGAGACCGCAATGTCGGCACCCTGGACGATTTTTGGATCAGTTTTCGGGTGCTGCTGCCACCATTCATGTTAAGGGAAACTGGCAGTGAAGCTTCACAGTTGGTTCCCTACTGCACATGTGAAAAGCAAGCTGCACTTTCTGAATGGCCTGTCGGTGGAGGAAGGAGGAGGAAGGCCAAACATTCCAAGGACGGCACCGCCTCCCGGAAGTGGGGAAGGATACCTGTCAAAAACAGGTACCCGGTCCCCCCCTCCCCCCTGAAAGGTGCCAAATGTGGCACCGGAGGGGGGGGGAGGAAGCAGATAAGCAGAGGTTCCATGTTTGGGGGGAACTCCGTTTAAACAGTCCATCCACATTCAGTGAAAACTCATGCACTGCAAAGTGCTCCGTGCGATAATCAATACATTAATAATATACACGAATAAGCTGTGATATTATGAAACTGATGAGGCTGCACTGGTTGCCACTGATGAGGCAGCACTCTTAAAGTAGTTGTAAAGGTTTATTTATTTTTTAAATAAAAACATGTCATACTTACCTCCACTGTCCCCTTTTTTTTTTGCCCTGAGTCCTGCTGTTCCGGGGTCCCTCGGCAGCCCTCTCGGCTCCTCCCTGCAATAGCTAACCCCCTCTGGGAAGCTCTCTCCCGAGGGGGTTAGCTTGCGGGCGCACTCCCGTGCCATACACTCAGCGTCCATAGCCGCCGCCTGTATGACTCAGCCCCGCCCCCCGGCGGCCGCGTCATTGGATTTGATTGACAGCAGCGGGAGCCAATGGCTGCGCTGCTATCAATCTATCCAATCAACCCCGTGACTCGGTGAAGAAGAGGATGCCGTGGACGCGCAGAGCAGGTGAACGGGCTCAGGTAAGTAAAACAGGGGGCTAGGGGGCCCGTGACAGCGAGGTGTTTTTTCAACTTAATGCATAAGATGCATTAAGGTGAAAAAACACAAACTTTTACAAATTTTATATTTTACATTTATATTTGAGCTCTTTGGGCTGGTAAAATAGCAACCTCTTTTTCTTTTTTCTAATTCCCTGCAGCTGGGCGATATCGCTGTCCTGTTGAGAATTATTTTAGCTCTGTTTTGCTTGCAGGTCTTTTTTAGTCTCCGGTATCATGGCGGTGCCGCCATTTTGCAGTGGACCATTACACCCAGCCAACCATTTCTTATTATTATTGATGGTAGTCAGCAGACTTGTTTTGGTCTCCGGCATCATGGCGGCGACGCCATTTTGCCGTGGATCGTAAAACTCCAAAACCATGAGGCCGGCACCATTTTCCTGATGACGCAAATCCTGCGAAATGCATAGAAATTTGACAGCCTGCCTTACACTGGAGCGGTATGACTTTTATTTACAGCTTTGATGCTAGCCCAGGTCCCCATGTGTTTTTTAGCAAACAGCCTGGCCATTGCTGGCCATTGCTTCCCTACACAGCTGTTAGTATACTTGGTTGTATACTTTTTTACCTTTGTATACTTTTAAATAAAACGGTATCACACTATATCCGTTTTTTTTTTTGTGTGGCTCTTTGCGGTGGAGCTTTTAACCCATTCTAGAGTGGAAGATTGATATTCACCTTGTTTATAAAGAAGCTACCGTGATTGATTTACTGGAGATTGGAGCGATTGGGAATCAAGAGTACCTGTTACATGCCTGATGGTCATTTATGGCCGAATATTTCCAGTGAGCACATTTGAGTGTCACGTCGGGTGAAGTACTTATTCATTATACTGCACCCTTATATGTTATATGCCTGATGGTCATTTATGGCCGAATATGTCTGGTGAGCACATTTGAGTGTCACGTCGGGTGAAGCACTTATCCAATATACTGCACCCTTTAAGAGCATGGTGGTTGGATTTTGATCACTCTGAATACAGCATTACCAGCTTATTTCTGCAATTGTTTCTTTGAATATTTTTTATATATTTGGTGTTTATGGACATTATACACTTGTTGCACCCTTTTATCGTTTTCTTCACAAACTTTTGCAACCCCTTTAAGCTGCACTGATAAGTCAGCAGTGATATGCTGCACTGATGGGCACTGATAAGCTGCACCATTGGGCTGGGCACTGATGGGCACTGACACCCACTAATGAGGCAGCATTCTTGAGCAGCACTGATATAAGGCACTGAAGGGGTAAGGTTTACAGATGACAAGGTGGGTCTTAAACAGGAAAGGGTTTGGCCTTGACCAGGGTGTGGCCTTTTCATATTTAAATTAGGGGTGCACATATTTAGTCAGGCCTAGGGCAGCGCAAAACCTAAATACACCACTGCTGGGTACCCTTTTCATGTTTAGGGTCCACTCCCTTGGACCTGTACAGCACCCTGCAGGAATGCCTTAGCGCTGTAGTGTCCAGGATTCCACTTTGCAGGGTCCAGCTCCCGGAGGCAGCTTACAGGCAAAACCTTGCAGGATCTTGAGTTTTCTTTGCGAGGCTCGGGTACCATTTATCTAAGCTATAAAGCAGGGATATGCAATTAGCGGACCTCCAGCTGTTGCCAAACTACAAGTCCCATCATGCCTCTGCGTGTCATGCTTGATGCTGTCAGGGTCTCGCTATGCCTCATGGGACTTGTAGTTGGCAACAGCTGGAGGTCCGCTAATTGCATATCCCTGCTATAAAGCCTGTGTCAAATGGATCAGATCGGTCAATCCCTTGATTCATTTTTGGAACCGTTTGTGGGAATAGAAACCTGGAGCTCAGAGAGTTCAAACAAACGTGCCATGCACCTTGTAGACCTTGGTCTACCAGTGTCCATTCACCTGACGATGGAGTATAATATAGTTACATAGTTACATACTTTGTCAGGTTGAAAAAAGACACAAGTCCATCCAGTTCAACCATAAAAAAAAAAAAAATATCATACAATCCCATTGACCCAATCTATACCCACAGTTAATCCAAAGGAAGGCAAAAAACCCCAGCAGAGCATGATCCAATTTGCTACAGCAGGGGAAAAAAATCCTTCCTGATCCCCTGAGAGGCAATTGGATTTTCCCTGGATCAACTTTAGATATAAATGTCAGTACCCAGTTATATTATGTACATTTAGGAAAGAATCCAGGCCTTTCTTAAAGCAATCTACTGAGCTGGCCAGAACCACCTCTGCAGGGAGTCTGTTCCACATTTTCACAGCTCTTACTGTGAAGAAACCTTTCCGTATTTGGAGATGAAATCTCTTTTCCTCTAGACGTAAAGAGTGCCCCCTTGTCTTCAGTGTTGACCGTAAACTAAATAACTCAACACCAAGTTCACTATTTGGACCCCTTATATATTTGTACATGTTGATCATATCCCCCCTTAATCTCCTCTTCTCAAGAGTGAATAAATTCACATGCTCTAATCTTTCCTCATAGCTGAGCTCCTCCATGCCTCTTATCAGTTTGGTCAGTGGCGGCCCGTCCATAGGGGGCACCCGGGCGCCACCCCCCTCCTGTAGTTAAAAAAAAAAAAAGTGTTTTCAAAACGACCCCTTTAAGAAAAAAATTAAAATAAAAAATAAATAAAAAAATCCTTTTACCGAATGCACTATGTGGCGCCAGCCACGTGCATTATGGGAAGCCCCACGTCAATGCAATCACGAGATTGCAGACGCGGCGCTTCATTTGCGGGCTTTTGTACCGCCTTGTGTCGCTTACCGAAGCACCACAGCTTCTGCCCGGCGCTTGTAGTATCTATTACTGCGGCCGGGCAGTTTGATTGACATCTGAATAGATCATGATGTCACTTCCTGTTTTCTCTCTCTCATTGCGCCCGTGAGAGAGAAAACATGAAGTTTGAGGAGCGGACTCCTCCATGGCCGCTGCCATGGAAGAAGACACAAGGAGAGGACACCACCAGCAAGGTAAGTGCCGCTGTGCTCCCGCGCGGGGGGGGATACGATGGGGCAATGGCTGCATTTGATGAGGCAGTGGCTGCATTTGATGGGACAGTGGCTGCATTTGATGGGGCAGTGGCTGCATTTGATGGGGCAGTGGCTGCATTTGATGGGGCAGTGGCTTCATTTGATAGGGCAGTGGCTGCATTTGATGGGGCAGTGGCTGCATTTGATGAAGCAGTGGCTGCATTTGATGGGACAGAGGCTGCATTTGTTGGGGAAGTGGCTGCATTTGATGGGGCAGTGGCTGCATTTGATGGGGCAGTGGCTGCATTTGATGAGGCAGTGGCTGCATTTGATGAGGCAATGGCTGCATTTGATGGGGCAATGGCTGCATTTGATGGGGCAGTGGCTGCATTTGATGGGGCAGTGGCTGCATTTGATGGGGCAGTGGCTGCATTTGATGGGGCAGTGGCTGCATTTGATGGGGCAGTGGCTGCATTTGATGGGACAGAGGCTGCATTTGATGGGACAGAGGCTGCATTTGATGGGGCAGTGGCTGCAATTGATGGGGCAGAGGCTGCAATTGATGGGACAGAGGCTGCAATTGATGGGACAGAGGCTGCAATTGATGGGACAGAGGCTGCAATTGATGGGACAGAGACTGCATTTGATGGGGGAGTGGCTGCATTTGATGGGGCAGTGGCAGCTCTGTATTAAACATGACTGTCCCTATACTGTACCCTCCTGCTCCCCCGTACTGTGTCCACTTACCCTCCCTCTGTACTGTTCCCTCCTGCTCCCCCCTGTACTGTACTTTCCTGCCCCCTGTACTGTGTCCACTTACCCTCCCTCTGTACTGTTCCCTCCTGCTCCCCCCTGTACTGTGTCCACTTACCCTCCCTCTGTACTGCTCCCTCCTGCTCCCCCCTGTACTGTACCCTCCTGCCCCCTGTACTGTGTCCACTTACCCTCCCTCTGTACTGTACCCTCCTGCTCCCCCCTGTACTGTACTCTCCTGCCCCCTGTACTGTGTCCACTTACCCTCCCTCTGTACTGTTCCCTCCTGCTCCCCCCTGTACTGTACCCTCCTGCTCCCCCCTGTACTGTACCCTCCTGCTCCCCCCTGCCCCTGTACTGTGTCCACTTACCCTCCCCCTGTACTGTTCCCTCCTGCTCCCCCCTGTACTGTACTCTCCTGCCCCCTGTACTGTGTCCACTTACCCTCCCTCTGTACTGTTCCCTCCTGCTCCCCCCTGTACTGTACTCTCCTGCCCCTTGTACTGTGTCCACTTACCCTCCCTCTGTACTGTTCCCTCCTGCTCCCTCATGTACTGTACTCTCCTGCCCCCTGTACTGTGTCCACTTACCTTCCCTCTGTACTGTTCCCTCCTGCTCCCCCCTGTACTGTACCCTCCTGCCCCCGTACTGTGTCCACTTACCCTCCCTCTGTACTGTTCCCCCCTGCTCCCCCTTTACTGCTCTCTCCTGCCCCCTGTACTGTGTCCACTTACCCTCCCTCTGTACTGTTCCCTCCTGCTCCCCTCTGTACTGTACTCTCCTGCCCCCTGTACTGTGTCTGTACTGTTCCCTCCTGCTTCCCCCTGTACTGTACTCTCTGTACTGTTCCCTCCTGCTCCCCCCTGTACTGTACTCTCCTGTCCCCTGTACTGTGTCCACTTACTGTTCCCTCCTGCTCCCCCCCTGTACTGTGTCTGTACTGTTCCCTCCTGCTCCCCCTGTACTGTACTCTCATGCCCCCTGTACTGTGTCCACTTACCCTCCCTCTGTACTGTTCCCTCCTGCTCCCCCCTGTACTGAACTCTCCTGCCCCCTGTACTGTGTCCACTTACCCTCCCTCTGTACTGTACTCTTGTGCCCCCGTACTCTGTCCACTTACCCTCCCTCTGTACTGTTCCCTCCTGCTCCCCCCTGTACTGAACTCTCCTGCCCCCTGTACTGTGTCCACTTACCCTCCCTCTGTACTGTACTCTCCTGCCCCCGTACTGTGTCCACTTACCCTCCCTCTGTACTGTGCCCTCCTGCTCCCCCCTGTACTGTACCCTCCTGCCCCCCGTACTGTGTCCACTTACACTCCCTCTGTACGGTTCCCTCCTGCTCCCCCCTGTACTGTACTCTCCTGCCCCCTGTACTGTGTCCACTTACCCCTCCCCCTGTACTGTGCCCTCCTGCTCCCCCCTGTACTGTACCCTCCTGCCCCCTGTACTGTGTCCACTTATCCTCCCTCTGTACTGTTCTCTCCTGCTCCCCCCTGTACTGTACTCTCCTGCCCCCTGTACTGTGTCCACTTATTCTCCCTCTGTACTGTGCCCTCCTGCTCCCCCCCTGTACTGTACCCTCCTGCCCCCTGTACTGTGTCCACTTACCCTCCCTCTGTACGGTTCTATCCTTCTCCCCCCTGTACTGTACTCTCCTGCCCCCTGTACTGTGCCCTCCTGTTCCCCCATGTACTGTACCCTTCTGCCCCCTGTACTGTGTCCACTTACCCTCCCTCTGTACTGTGCCCTCCTGCTCCCCCCTGTACTGTACCCTCCTGCCCCCCATACTGTGTTCACTTACCCTCCCTCTGTACTGTGCCCTCCTGCTGCCCCCTGTACTGTACTTTCCTGCCCCCTGTACTGTGTCCACTTACCCTCCCCCTGTACTGTGCCCTCCTGTTCCCCCCCTGTACTGTACCCTTCTGCCCCCTGTACTGTGTCCACTTACCCTCCCTCTGTACTGTGCCCTCCTGCTGTCCCGTGCACTGTGTCCACTTACCCTCCCCCTGTACTGTACTCTCCTGCCCCCCGTACTGTGTCCACTTACCCTCCCATGTACTGTACCCTCCTGCCCCCTGTAGTGTGTCCACTTACCCTCCCCATGCACCCTCCTTATACAGTAAATTTTTATTGCTTGAATTATTTTTCCTATTATGGGTGTGAGTGGGGCCTCATGTCTAATTTTGCCTAAGGCCTCACAAAGCCTAGAGCCGCCTCGGTTGCATTTGATGGGGCAGAGGCTGCATTTGATGGGACAGGATGCATTTGATGTGACACAGGGTTGCATTTGATGTGACACAGGCTGCATGTAAGGAGGGACTCCGCTGGGGACACCTGATGGCATCTGGACGCAGGGGACACGCTCACGGCTTCCACTGATTCTGCATTATGGTGAGTTGAATGATTTCCTTTTATATTACAATGTAATAATATAAATAATGCGCTTAAATCATCCTGACACCATAACAACCATGGTGCTGGGATGATTGAAGTATCTTTATCTGCTGATTGTTAAACTTTCTAGAATACACATATTTCTATTGTTGTGTAGGATATGGGCCTGCTGTACCCCCCTCTCTCTCTCTCTCTCTGCCTCCATCCCTTGTTCATCTCAGATGCTAACCCCACCACCTTAGAGCTATGCCCACTATTTCGCTGAAACCACGCCCATTTCCACCAAGTGGGAGGGGCCAAAAAGGAAGGGTGGGGTCTGGCGCCCCCCATCCTAAAACATCACCAGCCACCACTGAGTTTGGTTGCCCTTCTCTGCACTTTCTCCAGTTCCCCAATTTCCTTTTTGAGAACTGGTGCCCAAAACTGAACTGCATATTCCAGATGAGGTCTTACTAATGATTTCTACAGGGGCAAAATGATATCTCTCTCTCTGGAGTCCATTCCTCTCTTAATACAAGAAAGGACTTTGCTCGCTTTGGAAACCGCAACTTGGCATTGCATGCCATTATTGAGCTTATGATATACCAAAATCCCCAGATCCTTCTCCACTATGGATCTGCCCAGTTGTATTCCCCCTAGTATGTATGATGCATTCATATTCTTAGCCCCTAAGTGCATAACTTTACATTTATCAACATTAAACCTCATCTGCCACATAGTCGCCCAATTAGACAGGGCATTGAGGTCAGCTTGTAAATTGGAGACATCCTGTGAGGACGTTATTCCACTGCATAGCTTGGTGTCATCTGCAAAGACAGAAATTTTACTTTTGATCCCAGACCCAATATCATTTATAAAGATATTAAAAAGTAAGGGTCCCAACACTGAACCTTGGGGTACACCACTGATAACCTTAGACCACGACTCTCTGAATTCTGTCTTTTAGCCAGTTTTCTATCCATTTACAAACTGATATTTCCAATCCTGTAGACTTTACCTTACACATTAGCCTTGTGTGGGGAACTGTATCGAACACTTTTGCAAAATCCAAGTATACCACGTCCACAGCCACCCCTCTGTCCAAGGTTTTATTTACCTCTTCATAAAAAGAAATCAGGTTTGTTTGACAACTTCTGTCTTTCATGCATCCATGCTGTCTGTTGCTTAAAATGTTTTTTTCCAGCAAGAACTCGTCTATGTGGTCTTTTATTAATCTCTCCAGTATCTTCCCAACTATAGAAGTTAAATTAACAGGTCTATAGTTACTTGGTAAATACTTTGTTCCCTTTTTAAATATAAGAACCACGTTTGCCCTGCGCCAATCCAGTGGTACTATTCCTGTCATTAATGAGTTCCTAAAAATTAGATACAATGGCTTTGAAATTATAGAGCTCAATTCTTTTAGGATCCCTGGGTGTATGCCATCTGCTCCAGGTGCTTTATCCAACTTTATTCTGTCTAAATAATGCTGGACCATATCACTTTTGAGCCATTGTGGATTTGGGGCTGTGTCACTACCACCCCCATTATGGACATGAGCTCTCCCCTGCTCCTTTGTATACACAGAGCTGAAGAAAGTATTTAATAAATTAGCCTTCTCTTTGTCCCCAGTCACCCACTCCAGATTATTTTGTAAAGGGCCCACATGCTCAGACTTAATCTTTTTACTATTAATATATTTGAATTATTTTTTGGAGTTTGTCCTACTATCTTTTGTAATCTGTCGTTCGTTTTGAATTTTTGCATCCTTGATTTCCTCTTTACATATTCTGTTATATTCTTTGTAACATTTAAATGACACTAGTGTTCCCTCATTTTTATATTTTTTAAAAGCTTATTTCTTATAGTTTATAGCTTTCTTAACTTTGGCCGTGAGCCACATAGGTTTTATTTTTAGCCTTTTAAACGTATTGCCCATTGCAGTGAGTTCACTAACAGTCTTTTTGAAGAATTCCCATTTCTGTTCCGTGCCCATTGATGCCAATATTCTCTCCCAGTCTAATGCCGCGTACACACGACCATTTTTCATGACGAGAAAACTGCCATTTTTTAGATTGGTCGTTAAAACCGGTCGTGTGTATGCTCCATAGCAGTTTTCTCGTCGCGAAAAACGGGCATGTGTATGCTTTTCCTGAGGGGAAAAAAATGCGCATGCTCAGAAAAAGTATGAGACGGGAGTGCTCGTTCTGGTAAAACTAGCGTTTGTAATGGAGATAGCACATTCGCCACGCTGTAACGGACTGAAAAGCACGAGGCTGAAAAGCGCAAATCGTCTCTCACCAAACTTTACTAACACAAGATCAGCAAAAGCAGCCCAAAGGGTGGCGCCATTCGAATGGAACTTCCCCTTTATAGTGCCGTCTTACGTGTTGGCATACGTGTTTTACGTCACCGCGCCTTGCTCAAGCGGTTTTTTTTCATGAATGTGTGTATGCAAGGCAGGCTTGAGAGGAATCACGTCGAGAAAAATGTCGGTTTTTTGCATGACAGGAAAAACGATGGTGTGTACGCGGCCTGGAGAGCAGCCCTCATCCTTGGAAAATTTGGTCTCTTGAAATATTTTTTTTTTTATCCTTTCCGTATGTGATTTTTGCTTACAGCTAACATCAAATGAAATCATGTTATGGTCACTGCTACCCAGGTGTTCCTTTATCTGAACATTAGTAATACGCTCTGCATGGTTTGAGATTACCAGGTCCAACAGAGCATCATTCCTAGTTGGGGCCTCAATAAACTGGACCAGCAGGTAATGAATATTAGCCTGATTCTGTGTCCCATGATGTATGAAAAATAAAAATAAATTACTCCACAAAGCTATAGAGGTCAGTGAGGGCTTGCACTCAAAGATCATGCACTGCTTTTTAAGAATATGAAAACTTTAAATATTCATAGCTATAGCGAAACCACTGTTTTACTCTAATCTTGAAAAAGCTGCTTGGCAGATATAATTATCAGGAATGTCTTACCATCTGGCATCAAATCAATAACAATCTTAGGGTATGCGATATTTGTACATCCAACTTCGGTACCACAGTATTCTTTACACCTTTCTGGCACCACACAAGCTATTTCATCTATAAAGAGAAACAGTGGACATGTAAGCAGCTTTGTGTCTGTAAATTATTATTCTAAATTAGGGATGCACCGATACCAATACTAGTATCGGTATCGGCGCCGATACTAGCCATTTTCACGAGTATCGGTACTCGCGAAAATGCTCCGATACCGGAAACCGATACCGGAAGTGACATCGCTAGGGAGCGGACCGCCTCCTCCTCCCCTCCGGACAGTGCCATCCCCGCCTCCACCACCCAGTGGCATCGCTATTCGCTAGGTGCAGGCCCGCTCATCCTAACAGCCCACCAGCCTCGTCTCCTCGCTGCCTACCTCCCCCCTCCAGCTCTGACTCCGGGCTGTCCCTGGCTGGATGCTGAGGCTCTGTGTGTATCCTGTTGCACTGAGCAGCAGGGCTCTCTCCCTCCTCCGTGTGCTGTCTGGCCAGCTCCTCCCCCACGAGACACAGAAGATGCGGCCGGATCTATGGGGGTGCTCCCCAGATTTCAGTTGTGGCCCCCCCACCATGCACATTGTGGCGGCTGAGCTTCTCTTCAATCCACGCACTCAGGGCTGGGACAAAAGGCAGAGGACAGGAGAAGTGTCAGCGGCAGAGAGGAGGAGGTGCAGGCTCTCTCCCATCCTGTTAGTGGAGTGCTCCTCTATAGAGTACCTGTACCATGCCTGCACTCTCTGGCTGTCTCCTGGACCATGCACTCTCTGGCTTTCTACTGTACCATGCACTCTATGGCTGTCTTCTGTACCATGCACTCTCTGGCTGTCTCCTGTACCATGCACTCTCTGGCTGTCTCCTGTACCATGCAGTCTCTGGCTGTCTCCTGTACCATGCAGTCTCTGGCTGTCTCCTGTACCATGCCTGCAGTCCCTGGCTGTCTCCTGTACCATGCCTGCAGTCCCTGGCTGTCTCTTGTACCATGCCTGCAGTCCCTGGCTGTCTCCTGTACCATGCCTGCAGTCCCTGGCTGTCTCCTGTACCATGCCTGCAGTCCCTGGCTGTCTCCTGTACCATGCCTGCAGTCCCTGGCTGTCTCCTGTACCATGCCTGCAGTCCCTGGCTGTCTCCTGTACCATGCCTGCAGTCCCTGGCTGTCTCCTGTACCATGCCTGCAGTCCCTGACTGTCTCCTGTACCATGCCTGCAGTCCCTGACTGTCTCCTGTACCATGCCTGCAGTCCCTGACTGTCTCCTGTACCATGCCTGCAGTCCCTGATGGTCTACTTTACCATGTCTGCAGTCTCTGATGGTCTCCTGTACCATGCCTGCAGTCACTTCTGCCTGTTTTCTCCTCCTTCCCTCTAAGAGCTGTCACCCCTTCCCCCATGTTTCCCAATAACCCTCCTATCCCCATCCTCTTCCCACCAGCGATCACAGCCTTTTCCATCCCAACTCTCCCACCCCACAATCCCTATTTCACCCCACCCTCAACTACCACCACCTCCCAAATCACCCCTCTTCCTAGGCGATAGGTATCGGTAATTGGTATCGGCGAGTACCTGATGTAAAGTATCGGTACTCGTACTCTGTGTTAAAAAAGTGTCATCGGTGCATCCCTATTATAAATATTGATCAAGGTCTTAAGTAATGCCTTTACTTGTGTACAGAATGCGACTGATCATTCCTGGGAACACCATCAGGAACATGGGTAAAAGTTTAAGATATCCACACAGCACACAGCCAGCCTTGACATGTGACATGTTTTTGGCCGAGAGACATCGCTGTACTATCACCTGGTAGAAGAAATCAAATTATTATTACATTATTTTATTATCAGTAAAGGTACAACATCTGTGTTCACGGCTTATCTAAATTACCTGATCTGTACACCAGTACCACAGGGCTAGGATGGTTAAACCGAAGATAAGACCTGGCCATGGCATATCTCCTGTGATAGGATCCCGGAAAATGTGGAAGGCATCTTCCCGTGGAGTGTAGCATTTTGGGTCAACCGGTGTGCCATTATTTATAATCTCAGTGGGAATGGCAGCCATGTATTTAGTCATAAAATTTTCATATCCTCCAACTTCCTTGAATGCTAAAAAAATTATTGTTGTTCTTAGTAATGACATAATATCAGGCTATAAGCTTAGTGCAGAAGTTATAAAAGTTCATCATATTTTAAACAATAACATAATTTAAGTCTGGTCATACACTGTCCAATATGGTAAGTTGGAAACCCAGTACAGTCATTGTCAGTGTGATCATTCAAGCATTGAAAAGAAGCCCTGCCGCTGCCATCACCCATCCCCTAAAACATAACCTAACCCCTAAAATGAATACTTAATCTTTCTTAAAACGTAACCAACCCCTGAACCCCCTACTCTCACCCTAGCATTTAACCCAACATTTACATCAATCTTTAGCACTTGAAGAGACCCTGTTTCCAGACTATCCATTTAAAAAATAATCTTCAAATAGGATTCACATAGTTTAACCACTTCAATACCATGCACTTATGCACCTTCCCGCCCAGACCAATTTTCAGCTTTCAGTACTCTCACACTTTGAATGACAATTACTTAGTCATGCTACACTGTATCCAAACAAATTTTTTATCATTTTCTTCTCACAAATAGAGCTTTCTTTTGGTGGTATTTAATCGCCACTGGGTTTTTTATTTTTTGCGATATAAGCAAAAAAACAGCAATTTTTTTTTAAAAAAAACACTTTTTTTTAGTTTCTATTGTAAAATTTTGCAAATAAGTAATTTTTCTTCATAAATTTGTGCCAAAATGTATACTGCTACATATGTTTGGTAAAATGAACCCAAATTAGTGTATATTATTTGGTCTTTGTGAAAGTTATAGAGTCTACAAACTATGGTGGCAATCACTGAAAATTTATCACATCTGATCACGCCTGATGTACTGAAGGGATATCTCATTTCTTGAGACACTAACAAGCGAGGAAAGTACAAATACCCCAAAATTACCCCTTTTTGGAAAGTAGACAGTCCAAGGTATTTACTAAGAGGCGTGGTGAGTTTTTTGAAGTTGTATTTTTTTCCCACAATTCTTGGGAAAATTTAATATTTTTTTTTTTTTTTTTACACAAACTGGTCATATTAACAGTTTTTTTCTCTCACACAGCATATGCATAATTGCAACTACACCCCAAAATACATTCTGCTACTCCTCCTGAGTGTAGCGATACCACATGTGTGAGACTTTTACACAGCCTGGCCACATACAGAGGCCCAACATTGAAGTAGCACTTTCAGGCGTTCTACAAGCATAAATCGCACATATCCTTTCTCAACCACCTATTACACTTTTGAAGGCCCTGGAGCACCAGGACAATGGAATTTTCCACAAAATGACCCCATTTTGGAAAGCACACACCCCAACGTATAATCTATGAAGCATTATGAGTCTTTTGAACGGTTCATTTTTTTCCAGAAGGTTTTGGAAAATGTGGAGAAAAAATTAAAATGCATTTTTTTTACACAAAGTTGTCCATTTATAAGATATTTCTAACGCATAGCATATACATAGCAAAAATGACACCCCAAAATGCATTCTGCTACTCCTCCTGAGTATAGTGATACCACATGTGTGAGACTTTTACACAGCCTGGCCATATACAGAGGCCCAACATTGAAGTAGCACTTTCAGGCGTTCTACAAGCATAAATCGCACATATCCTTTCTCAACCACCTATTACACTTTTGAAGGCCCTGGAGCACCAGGACAATGGAATTTTCCACAAAATGACCCCATTTTGGAAAGCACACACCCCAACGTATAATCTATGAAGCATTATGAGTCTTTTGAACGGTTCATTTTTTTCCAGAAGGTTTTGGAAAATGTGGAGAAAAAATGAAAATGCATTTTTTTTACACAAAGTTGTCCATTTATAAGATATTTCTAACGCATAGCATATACATAGCAAAAATGACACCCCAAAATGCATTCTGCTACTCCTCCTGAGTATAGCGATACCACATGTGTGAGACTTTTACACAGCCTGGCCATATACAGAGGCCCAACATTGAAGTAGCACTTTCAGGCGTTCTACAAGCATAAATCGCACATATCCTTTCTCAACCACCTATTACACTTTTGAAGGCCCTGGAGCACCAGGACAATGGAATTTTCCACAAAATTACCCCATTTTGGAAAGCACACACCCCAACGTATAATCTATGAAGCATTATGAGTCTTTTGAACGGTTCATTTTTTTCCAGAAGGTTTTGGAAAATGTGGAGAAAAAATGAAAATGCATTTTTTTTACACAAAGTTGTCCATTTATAAGATATTTCTAACGCATAGCATATACATAGCAAAAATAACACCCCAAAATGCATTCTTCTACTCCTCCTGAGTATAGCGATACCACATGTGTGAGACTTTTACACAGCCTGGCCACATACAGAGGCCCAACATCCAAGTAGCACCTCCAGGCATTCTAGCAGCATTAATTGCACATATCATTTTCTGACTACCGATCACATTTTTGAAGGCCCTTCATATATCTAACACATAGCAGGTACATACCAAATAACAAAAGATTACCTGTGGTTTTAGAAGTGCAGTGGTCCACAGAGGAGAGCATCGGTCCAGGCAGCAGGCAGGGATGAGGTCAGCGACAGCAAAAGCAATCATCCAGGCAGCAGGCAGGAATACTGTCCATAGTTCGCACAGGCAGAGATACTGTCAGCACAGCCAGAGCACAGCCAAAGCACAGGTCCAGGTAGCAGGCAGAGGTGTCCTATCCTATCCTATCGATGATATCTTTGATATATTGGAGGTAGTGGAGTCGGTGATTTTGAGTTGCTTTTTGGTAGCAGACAAACAAATTAAAAAGGGCCATGTGAAACAGGTGAAACGCAACTTTTTTGTGCCAATAATGGGACTTTCTGGTTGTAAATGGACAACTTTGTGTAAAAAAAATGCATTTTCATTTTTTCTCCACATTTTCCAAAACCTTCTGGAAAAAAATGAACCGTTCAAAAGACTCATAATGCTTCATAGATTATACGTTGGGGTGTGTGCTTTCCAAAATGGGGTCATTTTGTGGAAAATTCCATTGTCCTGGTGCTCCAGGGCCTTCAAAAGTGTAATAGGTGGTTGAGAAAGGATATGTGCGATAAGTAGGGCTGTAGCATCTGGTCGTTTAAATCCACCCCCCCCCCCATGTACAAATTGTAGTCGTGGACACATTCAGGCTTTACAATGGAGCCGCGTCTTCTTGGGATCTCCACCATGGTGTCATTGTGGATCGTAGAGAGGATGTGGACATCTTTCTTGTCCCTCCACTTCATGGCCAACACCTCCTCGTTCCTCATGGATGCCGATTCTCCAGGTCGCAATTTTTTTGTCAATAAATTTTGTGGGAATCCCTTCCGGTTTTTTTTGAAGGTACCGCAGGCCGGGGTTTGTTTACTGTAAAGGTGGCGAAAAAGGGGCAGGCTGGTATAATAATTATCAACATATAAATGGTAACCTTTTCCGAACAGGGGGTATGCCAACTCCCAGACAATTTTCCCACTGGTTCCAATATATGTGGGGCAATCACGGGGCTGGAGCTGGGAGTCTTTGCCTTCGTAGATCCTGAATTTGCAGACGTATCCAGTGGCTCGATCACATAATTTATTTAATTTTAACCCATACCTGGCTCTCTTGCTTGGTATGTACTGCTTGAACTGCAGTCGGCCGGTGAAATGTACGAGGGACTCGTCCACACAAATTTTTTGGTCTGGGATGAAAACGTCTTCAAATCGCTGGGAAAAGGCATTGATTAGGGGGCATATCTTGTACAATTTGTCGTAGTTGGGATGATCTCGGGGAGGGCACTGTGAATTGTCATTGAAGTGGAGAAAGCGCATAATCATGTCGTATCTTTTCCTGGACATGACAGCGGAATATATGGGCATGTGTTGGATGGGGCGTTTGGACCAATATGAATGGACTTCGTTCTTTTTTGTAAGCCCCATATTGAACATAAGGCCCAAAAATAATTAAAATTCCTCCAATGTTAGACGCCGCCACTGGAACATGCGGGCGTAGGAAGAATTGGGGTTGGCAGCAATAAATTGGGATGCATACAGATTCGTTTGATCCACTATATTCTGCAGCAAATCTTGTGGGAAAAATAAACAAAAATAATCAAATTTAGAAAAATTTGTAGTGTCGGGCTGCACACCTGGCTGTGCGGTGAAAGGGGGGATGATAGCGGATCCTGAGTTGGCAGGCAACCATAAGGGGTTTGCCAGGGCATCGGGAAGGTAGGATTGGGGCTGGATTCTTCGGGTTGGGCGTGCATTTCCATTGCTTGTACTGGGCTCCTCTTCCTGGGGTATGGCGCTGCTGGTGGTGGGCAGTTCTCCTGATCTTGGTGCTGATCTTGGTGCTGATCTTGGTGCCGATCGCATTCTTTTGGGAGGGACAGTTTCCTCCGGGGACTCGGACTCTGAGCCACTATCCTCCACTGGCTCGTATTCCGAACCAGAATCGGATAATGGGAGCTCCCCGCTGCTCTCATCATCCGACATGGCAAGAATGGCATATGCCTCCTCAGGTGTGTAAACCCTTTGGGACATTATGGCAGTGCTTATTGGTGGGCCTGTGTAATGGTACTGCTGGTGGTAGTGGTGGCGGTCTGTGTGGTAGTACCGATGGAGTTATTAGTGGTGGGCCTGTGTGGTGGTACCGATGGCGGTATGGGTGGTGGTGGTACCAATGGCGGTACAGGTGGTGGTGGTACCGATGGCGGTACGGGTGGTGGGGGTGGTACCGGTGGCGGTACGGGTGGTGGTGGTAGCGATGGCGGTATGGGTGGTGGTGGTACCGATGGCGGTACAGGTGGTGGTGGTACAGGTGGTGGTGGTATGGGTGGTGATGGTACCGATGGCGGTACAGGTGGTGGTACAGGTGGTGGTGGCACTACCGACGGTGGTACGGGTGGTGGTACTGGTGGTGGTACCGATGGCGGCACTAGTGGTGATACTGGTAGCGGGCCTGTGTGGCAGTATAGATGCTGGGCCTGGTGGCGGTACTGGTGGTGGTACTGGTACGGATGGCGGTACTGGTAGCCTGTGTGGCAGTGCCAATGGAGGTGGGCCTGTGACAGATGATTGACAGATGGGCTGATTGATTGACAGATGGGCTGATTGATTGATTGACAGATGGGTTGATTGATTGACAGATGGGGTGATTGATTGACAGGTGGGGTGATTGATTGACAGGTGGGGTGATTGATTGACAGGTGGGGTGATTGATTGACAGATGGGCTGATAGATGGGCTGATTGATTGACAGATGGGCTGATTGACAGATGGGCTGATTGACAGATGGGCTGATTGGCTGGGCTGATTGATGTGCTGGGCTGTGTGACAGGTCCTCTTTATGGGGGGGGGCGTGTTGTGCACTGTAAACTTATGTAGACAAACTACACTGAGCTAACTTACTGATCTCTTCTCTCTCCTCACAGATCGGTGTGTGAGGAGAGAGCAGGGATCAGGTAGTAACTCCTGTGGAGTTTGTTTACATTTGTGACCGGCTGTGATTGGACACAGCCGGTCACGTGGTAAACAGCCAATTCATTGGCTGTTTACTCTGATCGGGGACGCGCTGTGTCCAAGGGACACTCGCCTTCCCCGATCCCCGCTCTGCAAGCCTGTGGCGGCGCGCACGGAGCGCGCCGCCGAGTTTGTTTTGACAGGTGATCGGCTGTGACTTTGACACAGCCGATCACATGGTAAACAGCCAATGAAATTGGCTGTTTACCGTGATCGGGGTAGCGCTGTGTCCGAGGGACACATGCCGTCCCCGATCACCGCGCTGCGCGCCCCCGCGGGCGCGCGCAAGGCAATATCCTGCAGGACGTCATATGACGTCCAGTATCGATATTGCAACCACTTCCCGGACGTCAATTCGCTATTGACTGGGCGGGAAGTGGTTAACATATTTTAGATGTGAACAAAATAGTGTAAAATCAAAAATAACCTCACACAGCGGCGCTAAAAAACGATACCCTCCCCCTCCTGTGTCCGTGTGATTGGACTGAGAGAAGGTTACTGTTAATCAATTAAATATATACACCCTGTGACATAAGTGAATAATGTGCACAAGTAAACTAAATAAAGTCCACACAAATTCAATCCAAATGTGAGACAATCTTCTTCCAAATTCTCCACCACACACAGTGTTTAGTGTTTTCGTGATCCCGCTCCCATCAGATGGACACTCACCACAGCAAGTTGCCTCACACTTTCGTGTTTGGCTTAAAGACGTGTGCAAAGATCTTATACAGCTTTGCGGGCGATCCTCCCAATTCAAATCAAGTGTTTTTAAAGTTGTAATCCATATGCAAATGTAAAAGAAAGCTCCAAATAGTGTGATAACGTAAAATCAGTTTAATTACACACCAAACACGCACTTAAAATACTGCAATTACCTAAAACACAATTTAAATAAGCGTATAAAACCACTGCAACTCCAAAGGCAAAAGTGCACCGAACAGCGAGTGTACAGGTCGCGGCGGACCCTCAATAAACCAGTCAGATCTCACCACCTTCCCGCTGCCACTCACTACTCCTTCGCTGCTCAATTCGATCCTGTGACGTCGAATAATCCGTCAGACGGTTACCGCATAGCCACGCCCCGACATGTTTCGTCGAATAGACTTATTCATGGGATTGGCTGTGCGGCATACCAGCTCCACCTTTTATTTCTCTTAACTTATGGGCGGAAGTACAATCTCTCCTCCATCCGCTTTGGGCGGATATGCGTCGTTCCCATACGACTTTCCATACCGCCCACCTTCCCAGCCCATCTAAGGGCGGAAGTGCGTCATCCGTTATATGCACCATGGGCGGAAGCCGGATATAACTTCCATTGACACAAAGCGAGTGTCCCCGCTGCCCACATACACTCGCTATTGGTGTCCATCTATATTTCAACTCAAATATCCTATACCATATTAGCAGTCGTGTGGCACATATCTACTTGGGGATGTAGTTCAGTGTTAACAAACATTAAAAACATTAACAATAATATATAGCGCATATGCTAAATATCATAGAAAAAATTATCAATATTTTAAAACCACTAGTAGCACCATGAGATCTTAATCTTATTATTACCACTCTGTATTTAATGTGATACAGATATACTCAGTTGCGGGATCAAAAAACATCAAGTATTCTGAACAAAAAAATATATATATATAAGTGGTAAATATTAGATATTTTTGTTTAACCTAAAGAAAAAAACCAATTAGTATATATATATATATACGTGCTGCGAATTTTTTTAACTCATAGACAGTTATCCTATCTTACACATGGTATATATATACACCTAATACACATCACCATACCTATGTGTACATTACAGGAAACTATTACTAGAAAAAAACAATAATATTAATAATAATATGTCCGTAACATACATTCACTGATTGAATGTGTTAGCAGACCTAGACCGTGATGGAAAGCTATTAAATAAATATTTTAGACCCACAAATATCTAAAATTGTTAAACTATATCACAACCAACTATAATTATTTAAAATAATCTAAAAATTGTTTAAAATTATTTAAAATTATTTAAAATCATTTAAAAGTTGTTAATAAAACAGTTCAAATCCAATTCAATATTGAGGCCCCTAGGGTAAAGACTTTTTAAAAGAAATATCCACTTTGTCTCTCTTTGTGATAAATCTCTCACACGATTTGAGCCCCTCCACGATGGATGCACAAAATCTATACCACAGAATTGTATTAAAGAGGGATCTTGTTGGTGTTTCTCCTTAAAATGTAACGACACGCTATGGTATCTAAAGCCATTTTTTATATTTGTAAGATGTTCACCTATACGTGTCTTGAGCAATCTCTTAGTTCTACCCACGTAATAAAGCCCACAAGGGCACCACATGAGGTATACCACATAAGATGAATTACAAGATATAAATTCTTTAATATCAAATGTTTCCTGGTCATTATTGGTAACACTCATTATCCCTCTATTCTGTACTTTTACTGTTCTGCAGCATTTGCATCTTCTACATGAGTAAAATCCTTTCAGATCAAACCGCAAATTACGTTCATTTGGGGGATCCAAAATTTTATTAACCACCCTGTCACCAAAACTCGGGGCTCTTCTATATATAAATTTTGGTGTATTGGGTAGAGCCTCCCCCAGATGTCTGTCACGTCCCAAAATGTGCCAATGCTTTCTAATGATGGTCTCAATTTCTTTGTATTGATGATGGAAACCTGTTATAAAGCCCCATTGATGTTGTCCATCATTAATCTGAGTTGATTTATTTACAAAGCACTGGCTCCTTGGGGCTTCACCTATTTCATGTATTAAATTTTGAAGAGGTTCCTCTCGATATCCTTTATGTATAAATTTGTCTTTCAACATATTTGCCTGAATCACAAAGTCCTCCTGACTAGTGCAGTTACGGCGCACCCGGAGTATCTGACCTTTTGGAATATTTCGTATCCAGGCTGGATGATGCCCACTTCTAATTGAAATATAACTATTTCTGTCCGTGGGCTTAAAGTATACCCGGGTATTCAAGCATCCTACTCCCTTCATAATAGTGACATCGAGAAAATTTATCTCCTCATTACTGATCTGATAGTCCAACTTTATGTTGTTATTATTATTATTTGATATTTCTAAGAACTCAACCGCCGATTCTTTCGATCCCTCCCAGATAAATAGGAGGTCATCAATAAATCGTCGATAAAAACGTAATTGTGGTTTTTTATTCCTGAAAATGTGTTTATCCTCCCACTCGGCCATAAACAGGTTGGCGAGACTGGGGGCAAACTTAGCCCCCATCGCCACGCCAACCTGTTGTGAGAAGAAGCAGTCGTGGTACCAAAAATAGTTATGGCTCATACAAAAGTCCAATATATGTCCTAAAAAGCGTTTCTGCATATCCGGAATATCGTCCCTCTTACTTAAAGCCCAATTCAGTGCTAATGCAGCATCTTCATGCTGAATAACAGTGTATAGTGCTGACACATCAGCTGTAACTAAATACGTCTCAGAATCCATATTAATTTCCACTTTTTCTAACAGACGTAATAAGTCAGCTGTGTCCTTCAAATAGGCCTTTGTATCTTTCACGCTGGGTTGTAAAAATTTATCTAAATATTCCCCCAGTCTGGAGGTTACAGACCCTATTCCATTCACTATTGGTCGTGCTGGAGGGTTCAGAGCATTTTTATGCATTTTCGGCAGTGTGTAAATCACCGGAATTCTGCAAGCTGAGGGGACCAAGTATCTTTTTTCTTTTAAATTTAAGGCATTGGTCATATATCCCCATTCAACCAAGGACACCAACTGTGTTCTATATGTTTCTGTTGGGTCAGAGCGTAGCTTTTTATATGTGATCTGATCATCCAATAGATCCATCAGTTGTTTATGGTACATCAATTTGTCCATTATTACCACTCCTCCTCCTTTATCCGCCGGGCGGATAATGATATCCTTCTTTTTTTCTAAACTTTTGACACCTTCTTTAATATCTTCAGGGTTAATATCCTTCTTTTTTATCGGGAGTTCTTCAATATCCTTTAAAACCATATGTTTAAAAACTTCAATAAAATGGTTATTAGAATTTTGTGGGTTAAAAATAGATTTATTCTTAAGACCACTATCTATTCTTTCTGCCATATTATAATTTCTAATTACAGGATTAATAGGATGACCTAAAAAGTATTTTTTAATATTCAATTTACGGATGAACTTGTGGGTGTCAATATACACCTCGAATTTATTCAAGGTTTTTCTGGGTGCACACTTCAGGCCCAAATTCAGAATATTCAATTCCTTCTTGTTTAATTCTACCGTACTCAGATTGAATATTCCAGCATTTAATTGTTTCTCATCCTTTTCTTTGGATTGTTTGGCCCTCCCTGCCCTTCGTCCCCTTCTTCTCTTTGGAAGGGTAAGAGTTCGCTGTTTGGGATATAAGGAGGTCCACTCCTGACATTGCCTTTCTGCGTTTGGTGATTGTTCCTCCTCGGTGTGCCCCCTCTTCCTCTCCCACCCCTCCCCCGTTGTCCTAAAAAAGATTCCCGATAATAATTTCCATCATATTCTTCTTCCGTCATAGATTGATATCTATTATAGATGGGTATCGGGTTTCTCGGTTCTGGGGGGTGTTCAATCGGTGGTTGATACCATCGTTGTTGTTCTTGTTGAGGCCCATATCCATAAGGGTCATTCCCCCCATATGAGTGGTTCACTCTGGGTGATTGATAATTTCCATTGTATTGGTATTCATCCCTACCATATCTATTTGGGCCCGGAGAATATATACTAGCTCCGTATTGTCCACTTCTATTCACTTGGGGTGTACCTCCCCGAAGTGGATATACAGGAGGCTGTTCTCCTTTTTTATTTTTATTATTTCCTTTATTACTTATATTTTTCACTATGGCCTTTTTAGGGGCAACAGTTGTTTCCTTATGGGCTTCAACCTCATTCAGAGTCTGGTCATTACCTGAATTAGTATTTTGCCACACATATATGTTATTGGTCTTAAAATCAGTAAAATCCCTATTATATTTTTTAACTTTCCTTTTTTGTGTATCACGGTCTACTTTTTCCAGCTTTTTCTTCATATTGTTATTAAATTCCTTTACCATATTAGATTCATTAACAGGTTCTAGTTTCTCTTGTATATCTTTAATTTTTTCATTGAGTCTACTTAGTTTGATTTGTTTCCTTTTTAAAACCAAACCTTGCAGTTCCCTCCCTACTCTATTAAAGAAATGGAGCCATTCATCCATATACTTAGGCTCACTCAATCCATCCTGTGGTGATACTTCCCACCGCAGGCTTCTAAAGATCAAATTTTCCCTCTCATAGTGCTCAAATGTAAACACATCCCACCATGTCTTCACCTGTTTTTCAAGCAGGTTATCCAGGTTTTTTAATAATGCTGAGTAATCCTCCTCACTCTCTACCATATCATGGTTTGCTGAGAAGATATTATCAGGATTCATCTGTCTATTAGACAGGAAATTAATAGCTTCCATAGCAGCAGGTGGTTAAATAAAAATACTGTGTAAAACTGGTAATATTAAGTTGCGCCCTTCCCATATATACCACCACCGCGCTTAAGGGTTAAAACTAAACCTATACCAAATATGCAGCAGCCACTTTAAATAAAAATATGAACAAAATAGTGTAAAATCAAAAATAACCTCACACAGCGGCGCTAAAAAACGATACCCTCCCCCTCCTGTGTCCGTGTGATTGGACTGAGAGAAGGTTACTGTTAATCAATTAAATATATACACCCTGTGACATAAGTGAATAATGTGCACAAGTAAACTAAATAAAGTCCACACAAATTCAATCCAAATGTGAGACAATCTTCTTCCAAATTCTCCACCACACACAGTGTTTAGTGTTTTCGTGATCCCGCTCCCATCAGATGGACACTCACCACAGCAAGTTGCCTCACACTTTCGTGTTTGGCTTAAAGACGTGTGCAAAGATCTTATACAGCTTTGCGGGCGATCCTCCCAATTCAAATCAAGTGTTTTTAAAGTTGTAATCCATATGCAAATGTAAAAGAAAGCTCCAAATAGTGTGATAACGTAAAATCAGTTTAATTACACACCAAACACGCACTTAAAATACTGCAATTACCTAAAACACAATTTAAATAAGCGTATAAAACCACTGCAACTCCAAAGGCAAAAGTGCACCAAACAGCGAGTGTACAGGTCGCGGCGGACCCTCAATAAACCAGTCAGATCTCACCACCTTCCCGCTGCCACTCACTACTCCTTCGCTGCTCAATTCGATCCTGTGACGTCGAATAATCCGTCAGACGGTTACCGCATAGCCACGCCCCGACATGTTTCGTCGAATAGACTTATTCATGGGATTGGCTGTGCGGCATACCAGCTCCACCTTTTATTTCTCTTAACTTATGGGCGGAAGTACAATCTCTCCTCCATCCGCTTTGGGCGGATATGCGTCGTTCCCATACGACTTTCCATACCGCCCACCTTCCCAGCCCATCTAAGGGCGGAAGTGCGTCATCCGTTATATGCACCATGGGCGGAAGCCGGATATAACTTCCATTGACACAAAGCGAGTGTCCCCGCTGCCCACATACACTCGCTATTGGTGTCCATCTATATTTCAACTCAAATATCCTATACCATATTAGCAGTCGTGTGGCACATATCTACTTGGGGATGTAGTTCAGTGTTAACAAACATTAAAAACATTAACAATAATATATAGCGCATATGCTAAATATCATAGAAAAAATTATCAATATTTTAAAACCACTAGTAGCACCATGAGATCTTAATCTTATTATTACCACTCTGTATTTAATGTGATACAGATATACTCAGTTGCGGGATCAAAAAACATCAAGTATTCTGAACAAAAAAATATATATATATAAGTGGTAAATATTAGATATTTTTGTTTAACCTAAAGAAAAAAACCAATTAGTATATATATATATATATACGTGCTGCGAATTTTTTTAACTCATAGACAGTTATCCTATCTTACACATGGTATATATATACACCTAATACACATCACCATACCTATGTGTACATTACAGGAAACTATTACTAGAAAAAAACAATAATATTAATAATAATATGTCCGTAACATACATTCACTGATTGAATGTGTTAGCAGACCTAGACCGTGATGGAAAGCTATTAAATAAATATTTTAGACCCACAAATATCTAAAATTGTTAAACTATATCACAACCAACTATAATTATTTAAAATAATCTAAAAATTGTTTAAAATTATTTAAAATTATTTAAAATCATTTAAAAGTTGTTAATAAAACAGTTCAAATCCAATTCAATATTGAGGCCCCTAGGGTAAAGACTTTTTAAAAGAAATATCCACTTTGTCTCTCTTTGTGATAAATCTCTCACACGATTTGAGCCCCTCCACGATGGATGCACAAAATCTATACCACAGAATTGTATTAAAGAGGGATCTTGTTGGTGTTTCTCCTTAAAATGTAACGACACGCTATGGTATCTAAAGCCATTTTTTATATTTGTAAGATGTTCACCTATACGTGTCTTGAGCAATCTCTTAGTTCTACCCACGTAATAAAGCCCACAAGGGCACCACATGAGGTATACCACATAAGATGAATTACAAGATATAAATTCTTTAATATCAAATGTTTCCTGGTCATTATTGGTAACACTCATTATCCCTCTATTCTGTACTTTTACTGTTCTGCAGCATTTGCATCTTCTACATGAGTAAAATCCTTTCAGATCAAACCGCAAATTACGTTCATTTGGGGGATCCAAAATTTTATTAACCACCCTGTCACCAAAACTCGGGGCTCTTCTATATATAAATTTTGGTGTATTGGGTAGAGCCTCCCCCAGATGTCTGTCACGTCCCAAAATGTGCCAATGCTTTCTAATGATGGTCTCAATTTCTTTGTATTGATGATGGAAACCTGTTATAAAGCCCCATTGATGTTGTCCATCATTAATCTGAGTTGATTTATTTACAAAGCACTGGCTCCTTGGGGCTTCACCTATTTCATGTATTAAATTTTGAAGAGGTTCCTCTCGATATCCTTTATGTATAAATTTGTCTTTCAACATATTTGCCTGAATCACAAAGTCCTCCTGACTAGTGCAGTTACGGCGCACCCGGAGTATCTGACCTTTTGGAATATTTCGTATCCAGGCTGGATGATGCCCACTTCTAATTGAAATATAACTATTTCTGTCCGTGGGCTTAAAGTATACCCGGGTATTCAAGCATCCTACTCCCTTCATAATAGTGACATCGAGAAAATTTATCTCCTCATTACTGATCTGATAGTCCAACTTTATGTTGTTATTATTATTATTTAATATTTCTAAGAACTCAACCGCCGATTCTTTCGATCCCTCCCAGATAAATAGGAGGTCATCAATAAATCGTCGATAAAAACGTAATTGTGGTTTTTTATTCCTGAAAATGTGTTTATCCTCCCACTCGGCCATAAACAGGTTGGCGAGACTGGGGGCAAACTTAGCCCCCATCGCCACGCCAACCTGTTGTGAGAAGAAGCAGTCGTGGTACCAAAAATAGTTATGGCTCATACAAAAGTCCAATATATGTCCTAAAAAGCGTTTCTGCATATCCGGAATATCGTCCCTCTTACTTAAAGCCCAATTCAGTGCTAATGCAGCATCTTCATGCTGAATAACAGTGTATAGTGCTGACACATCAGCTGTAACTAAATACGTCTCAGAATCCATATTAATTTCCACTTTTTCTAACAGACGTAATAAGTCAGCTGTGTCCTTCAAATAGGCCTTTTTATCTTTCACGCTGGGTTGTAAAAATTTATCTAAATATTCCCCCAGTCTGGAGGTTACAGACCCTATTCCATTCACTATTGGTCGTGCTGGAGGGTTCAGAGCATTTTTATGCATTTTCGGCAGTGTGTAAATCACCGGAATTCTGCAAGCTGAGGGGACCAAGTATCTTTTTTCTTTTAAATTTAAGGCATTGGTCATATATCCCCATTCAACCAAGGACACCAACTGTGTTCTATATGTTTCTGTTGGGTCAGAGCGTAGCTTTTTATATGTGATCTGATCATCCAATAGATCCATCAGTTGTTTATGGTACATCAATTTGTCCATTATTACCACTCCTCCTCCTTTATCCGCCGGGCGGATAATGATATCCTTCTTTTTTTCTAAACTTTTGACACCTTCTTTAATATCTTCAGGGTTAATATCCTTCTTTTTTATCGGGAGTTCTTCAATATCCTTTAAAACCATATGTTTAAAAACTTCAATAAAATGGTTATTAGAATTTTGTGGGTTAAAAATAGATTTATTCTTAAGACCACTATCTATTCTTTCTGCCATATTATAATTTCTAATTACAGGATTAATAGGATGACCTAAAAAGTATTTTTTAATATTCAATTTACGGATGAACTTGTGGGTGTCAATATACACCTCGAATTTATTCAAGGTTTTTCTGGGTGCACACTTCAGGCCCAAATTCAGAATATTCAATTCCTTCTTGTTTAATTCTACCGTACTCAGATTGAATATTCCAGCATTTAATTGTTTCTCATCCTTTTCTTTGGATTGTTTGGCCCTCCCTGCCCTTCGTCCCCTTCTTCTCTTTGGAAGGGTAAGAGTTCGCTGTTTGGGATATAAGGAGGTCCACTCCTGACATTGCCTTTCTGCGTTTGGTGATTGTTCCTCCTCGGTGTGCCCCCTCTTCCTCTCCCACCCCTCCCCCGTTGTCCTAAAAAAGATTCCCGATAATAATTTCCATCATATTCTTCTTCCGCCATAGATTGATATCTATTATAGATGGGTATCGGGTTTCTCGGTTCTGGGGGGTGTTCAATCGGTGGTTGATACCATCGTTGTTGTTCTTGTTGAGGCCCATATCCATAAGGGTCATTCCCCCCATATGAGTGGTTCACTCTGGGTGATTGATAATTTCCATTGTATTGGTATTCATCCCTACCATATCTATTTGGGCCCGGAGAATATATACTAGCTCCGTATTGTCCACTTCTATTCACTTGGGGTGTACCTCCCCGAAGTGGATATACAGGAGGCTGTTCTCCTTTTTTATTTTTATTATTTCCTTTATTACTTATATTTTTCACTATGGCCTTTTTAGGGGCAACAGTTGTTTCCTTATGGGCTTCAACCTCATTCAGAGTCTGGTCATTACCTGAATTAGTATTTTGCCACACATATATGTTATTGGTCTTAAAATCAGTAAAATCCCTATTATATTTTTTAACTTTCCTTTTTTGTGTATCACGGTCTACTTTTTCCAGCTTTTTCTTCATATTGTTATTAAATTCCTTTACCATATTAGATTCATTAACAGGTTCTAGTTTCTCTTGTATATCTTTAATTTTTTCATTGAGTCTACTTAGTTTGATTTGTTTCCTTTTTAAAACCAAACCTTGCAGTTCCCTCCCTACTCTATTAAAGAAATGGAGCCATTCATCCATATACTTAGGCTCACTCAATCCATCCTGTGGTGATACTTCCCACCGCAGGCTTCTAAAGATCAAATTTTCCCTCTCATAGTGCTCAAATGTAAACACATCCCACCATGTCTTCACCTGTTTTTCAAGCAGGTTATCCAGGTTTTTTAATAATGCTGAGTAATCCTCCTCACTCTCTACCATATCATGGTTTGCTGAGAAGATATTATCAGGATTCATCTGTCTATTAGACAGGAAATTAATAGCTTCCATAGCAGCAGGTGGTTAAATAAAAATACTGTGTAAAACTGGTAATATTAAGTTGCGCCCTTCCCATATATACCACCACCGCGCTTAAGGGTTAAAACTAAACCTATACCAAATATGCAGCAGCCACTTTAAATAAAAATATGAACAAAATAGTGTAAAATCAAAAATAACCTCACACAGCGGCGCTAAAAAACGATACCCTCCCCCTCCTGTGTCCGTGTGATTGGACTGAGAGAAGGTTACTGTTAATCAATTAAATATATACACCCTGTGACATAAGTGAATAATGTGCACAAGTAAACTAAATAAAGTCCACACAAATTCAATCCAAATGTGAGACAATCTTCTTCCAAATTCTCCACCACACACAGTGTTTAGTGTTTTCGTGATCCCGCTCCCATCAGATGGACACTCACCACAGCAAGTTGCCTCACACTTTCGTGTTTGGCTTAAAGACGTGTGCAAAGATCTTATACAGCTTTGCGGGCGATCCTCCCAATTCAAATCAAGTGTTTTTAAAGTTGTAATCCATATGCAAATGTAAAAGAAAGCTCCAAATAGTGTGATAACGTAAAATCAGTTTAATTACACACCAAACACGCACTTAAAATACTGCAATTACCTAAAACACAATTTAAATAAGCGTATAAAACCACTGCAACTCCAAAGGCAAAAGTGCACCGAACAGCGAGTGTACAGGTCGCGGCGGACCCTCAATAAACCAGTCAGATCTCACCACCTTCCCGCTGCCACTCACTACTCCTTCGCTGCTCAATTCGATCCTGTGACGTCGAATAATCCGTCAGACGGTTACCGCATAGCCACGCCCCGACATGTTTCGTCGAATAGACTTATTCATGGGATTGGCTGTGCGGCATACCAGCTCCACCTTTTATTTCTCTTAACTTATGGGCGGAAGTACAATCTCTCCTCCATCCGCTTTGGGCGGATATGCGTCGTTCCCATACGACTTTCCATACCGCCCACCTTCCCAGCCCATCTAAGGGCGGAAGTGCGTCATCCGTTATATGCACCATGGGCGGAAGCCGGATATAACTTCCATTGACACAAAGCGAGTGTCCCCGCTGCCCACATACACTCGCTATTGGTGTCCATCTATATTTCAACTCAAATATCCTATACCATATTAGCAGTCGTGTGGCACATATCTACTTGGGGATGTAGTTCAGTGTTAACAAACATTAAAAACATTAACAATAATATATAGCGCATATGCTAAATATCATAGAAAAAATTATCAATATTTTAAAACCACTAGTAGCACCATGAGATCTTAATCTTATTATTACCACTCTGTATTTAATGTGATACAGATATACTCAGTTGCGGGATCAAAAAACATCAAGTATTCTGAACAAAAAAATATATATATATAAGTGGTAAATATTAGATATTTTTGTTTAACCTAAAGAAAAAAACCAATTAGTATATATATATATATATATACGTGCTGCGAATTTTTTTAACTCATAGACAGTTATCCTATCTTACACATGGTATATATATACACCTAATACACATCACCATACCTATGTGTACATTACAGGAAACTATTACTAGAAAAAAACAATAATATTAATAATAATATGTCCGTAACATACATTCACTGATTGAATGTGTTAGCAGACCTAGACCGTGATGGAAAGCTATTAAATAAATATTTTAGACCCACAAATATCTAAAATTGTTAAACTATATCACAACCAACTATAATTATTTAAAATAATCTAAAAATTGTTTAAAATTATTTAAAATTATTTAAAATCATTTAAAAGTTGTTAATAAAACAGTTCAAATCCAATTCAATATTGAGGCCCCTAGGGTAAAGACTTTTTAAAAGAAATATCCACTTTGTCTCTCTTTGTGATAAATCTCTCACACGATTTGAGCCCCTCCACGATGGATGCACAAAATCTATACCACAGAATTGTATTAAAGAGGGATCTTGTTGGTGTTTCTCCTTAAAATGTAACGACACGCTATGGTATCTAAAGCCATTTTTTATATTTGTAAGATGTTCACCTATACGTGTCTTGAGCAATCTCTTAGTTCTACCCACGTAATAAAGCCCACAAGGGCACCACATGAGGTATACCACATAAGATGAATTACAAGATATAAATTCTTTAATATCAAATGTTTCCTGGTCATTATTGGTAACACTCATTATCCCTCTATTCTGTACTTTTACTGTTCTGCAGCATTTGCATCTTCTACATGAGTAAAATCCTTTCAGATCAAACCGCAAATTACGTTCATTTGGGGGATCCAAAATTTTATTAACCACCCTGTCACCAAAACTCGGGGCTCTTCTATATATAAATTTTGGTGTATTGGGTAGAGCCTCCCCCAGATGTCTGTCACGTCCCAAAATGTGCCAATGCTTTCTAATGATGGTCTCAATTTCTTTGTATTGATGATGGAAACCTGTTATAAAGCCCCATTGATGTTGTCCATCATTAATCTGAGTTGATTTATTTACAAAGCACTGGCTCCTTGGGGCTTCACCTATTTCATGTATTAAATTTTGAAGAGGTTCCTCTCGATATCCTTTATGTATAAATTTGTCTTTCAACATATTTGCCTGAATCACAAAGTCCTCCTGACTAGTGCAGTTACGGCGCACCCGGAGTATCTGACCTTTTGGAATATTTCGTATCCAGGCTGGATGATGCCCACTTCTAATTGAAATATAACTATTTCTGTCCGTGGGCTTAAAGTATACCCGGGTATTCAAGCATCCTACTCCCTTCATAATAGTGACATCGAGAAAATTTATCTCCTCATTACTGATCTGATAGTCCAACTTTATGTTGTTATTATTATTATTTAATATTTCTAAGAACTCAACCGCCGATTCTTTCGATCCCTCCCAGATAAATAGGAGGTCATCAATAAATCGTCGATAAAAACGTAATTGTGTTTTTTTATTCCTGAAAATGTGTTTATCCTCCATATTTCTCGATGTCACTATTATGAAGGGAGTAGGATGCTTGAATACCCGGGTATACTTTAAGCCCACGGACAGAAATAGTTATATTTCAATTAGAAGTGGGCATCATCCAGCCTGGATACGAAATATTCCAAAAGGTCAGATACTCCGGGTGCGCCGTAACTGCACTAGTCAGGAGTACTTTGTGATTCAGGCAAATATGTTGAAAGACAAATTTATACATAAAGGATATCGAGAGGAACCTCTTCAAAATTTAATACATGAAATAGGTGAAGCCCCAAGGAGCCAGTGCTTTGTAAATAAATCAACTCAGATTAATGATGGACAACATCAATGGGGCTTTATAACAGGTTTCCATCATCAATACAAAGAAATTGAGACCATCATTAGAAAGCATTGGCACATTTTGGGACGTGACAGACATCTGGGGGAGGCTCTACCCAATACACCAAAATTTATATATAGAAGAGCCCCGAGTTTTGGTGACAGGGTGGTTAATAAAATTTTGGATCCCCCAAATGAACGTAATTTGCGGTTTGATCTGAAAGGATTTTACTCATGTAGAAGATGCAAATGCTGCAGAACAGTAAAAGTACAGAATAGAGGGATAATGAGTGTTACCAATAATGACCAGGAAACATTTGATATTAAAGAATTTATATCTTGTAATTCATCTTATGTGGTATACCTCATGTGGTGCCCTTGTGGGCTTTATTACGTGGGTAGAACTAAGAGATTGCTCAAGACACGTATAGGTGAACATCTTACAAATATAAAAAATGGCTTTAGATACCATAGCGTGTCGTTACATTTTAAGGAGAAACACCAACAAGATCCCTCTTTAATACAATTCTGTGGTATAGATTTTGTGCATCCATCGTGGAGGGGCTCAAATCGTGTGAGAGATTTATCACAAAGAGAGACAAAGTGGATATTTCTTTTTAAAAAGTCTTTACCCTAGGGGCCTCAATATTGAATTGGATTTGAACTGTTTTATTAACAACTTTTAAATGATTTTAAATAATTTTAAATAATTTTAAACAATTTTTAGATTATTTTAAATAATTATAGTTGGTTGTGATATAGTTTAACAATTTTAGATATTTGTGGGTCTAAAATATTTATTTAATAGCTTTCCATCACGGTCTAGGTCTGCTAACACATTCAATCAGTGAATGTATGTTACGGACATATTATTATTAATATTATTGTTTTTTTCTAGTAATAGTTTCCTGTAATGTACACATAGGTATGGTGATGTGTATTAGGTGTATATATATACCATGTGTAAGATAGGATAACTGTCTATGAGTTAAAAAAATTCGCAGCACGTATATATATATATATACTAATTGGTTTTTTTCTTTAGGTTAAACAAAAATATCTAATATTTACCACTTATATATATATTTTTTTTTGTTCAGAATACTTGATGTTTTTTGATCCCGCAACTGAGTATATCTGTATCACATTAAATACAGAGTGGTAATAATAAGATTAAGATCTCATGGTGCTACTAGTGGTTTTAAAATATTGATAATTTTTTCTATGATATTTAGCATATGCGCTATATATTATTGTTAATGTTTTTAATGTTTGTTAACACTGAACTACATCCCCAAGTAGATATGTGCCACACGACTGCTAATATGGTATAGGATATTTGAGTTGAAATATAGATGGACACCAATAGCGAGTGTATGTGGGCAGCGGGGACACTCGCTTTGTGTCAATGGAAGTTATATCCGGCTTCCGCCCATGGTGCATATAACGGATGACGCACTTCCGCCCTTAGATGGGCTGGGAAGGTGGGCGGTATGGAAAGTCGTATGGGAACGACGCATATCCGCCCAAAGCGGATGGAGGAGAGATTGTACTTCCGCCCATAAGTTAAGAGAAATAAAAGGTGGAGCTGGTATGCCGCACAGCCAATCCCATGAATAAGTCTATTCGACGAAACATGTCGGGGCGTGGCTATGCGGTAACCGTCTGACGGATTATTCGACGTCACAGGATCGAATTGAGCAGCGAAGGAGTAGTGAGTGGCAGCGGGAAGGTGGTGAGATCTGACTGGTTTATTGAGGGTCCGCCGCGACCTGTACACTCGCTGTTCGGTGCACTTTTGCCTTTGGAGTTGCAGTGGTTTTATACGCTTATTTAAATTGTGTTTTAGGTAATTGCAGTATTTTAAGTGCGTGTTTGGTGTGTAATTAAACTGATTTTACGTTATCACACTATTTGGAGCTTTCTTTTACATTTGCATATGGATTACAACTTTAAAAACACTTGATTTGAATTGGGAGGATCGCCCGCAAAGCTGTATAAGATCTTTGCACACGTCTTTAAGCCAAACACGAAAGTGTGAGGCAACTTGCTGTGGTGAGTGTCCATCTGATGGGAGCGGGATCACGAAAACACTAAACACTGTGTGTGGTGGAGAATTTGGAAGAAGATTGTCTCACATTTGGATTGAATTTGTGTGGACTTTATTTAGTTTACTTGTGCACATTATTCACTTATGTCACAGGGTGTATATATTTAATTGATTAACAGTAACCTTCTCTCAGTCCAATCACACGGACACAGGAGGGGGAGGGTATCGTTTTTTAGCGCCGCTGTGTGAGGTTATTTTTGATTTTACACTATTTTGTTCATATTTTTATTTAAAGTGGCTGCTGCATATTTGGTATAGGTTTAGTTTTAACCCTTAAGCGCGGTGGTGGTATATATGGGAAGGGCGCAACTTAATATTACCAGTTTTACACAATATTTTAGATGTGCCATGTACTTGTAAAAGCCTTCCCTGTGTAGACGTCCAAAAGCTATGGACATACAATCTAATGAGAGCGCCCAACAATCGTCCAACAGTCCAAGGTAATTTAATGATAAAATTGATTCATAGCAGAATAAAGCCAATGTGTTTTGGAGGCTAATCAGTGCTAAAAAATATGCACTGTCACTGTACTAATGACACTGGCTGGGAAGCCTGTGTGCCTAGCCTGTGTTTTCTCACTATGTGGGAGGTGCTTTTACTAGGGGAAGGCACATTTTACCAGGATCAATGCCTTCCCTGACAGAATGGCAATCTTCCTTGTTTATATAGGCAGACTGCCGGTTTGCCTGTGTAATGAACAGTTGGCGGGTGCCACCAGACATCAAGTCTGCGGTAACTGCTGATCGGCTCCCGCTGCTGTGATTATTCAACGGGCCGCCACGCCTGCGCACCCCCAACACGGAAGTGCTGGATCACGTACTAGGTACTTTACTTCCTGGAATCCATTTGCCCTTAACTGAGGCATGCAAGCAGGATAGTGTGCTTAGCTGGGAAACCCCCTCCTCCTTTCCTGAAGACTCCTGGGATATATGACATAATTTGCCTAGGCCAGAAACCAGGAAGTAATTGAAGAAATGCGAGATAAAAGTTTAAAACAAGTAAATATAATATACCTTCCGATCTGTTTACTAATGCTCAGCATAAGGATTAAAAATAGTCTATATTGACTGAGAGAGTTTCACCTTAAGAATTCCCCAATTCGTTAGAAACTGTTTTTATTGCTGCATGTGTCCCTAATGGTGGAATCCTACTTTCTATTGTGTCTGGCACCTATAAATAGACAGGAAGAAAATAAACTTGCCCTTGCTTCTTGTTCTGTGTGGGTGAGGGGAAATCCGCACTGGCTTTGCAGACCGCAATAATACTTTTAAAGAAATTCTACCCCTTTCCTGCAAAAAAGGTGAGTTTAGTCTGTACTTGAATCTTAAAGCAGACCTTCAGTCATTTTTTCAACTTTCCATCTATTAAATCTTCTGCCCTTGTTGTTTTAACTTTGGATAGTAAAAAGAAAAATTCTGCCCATAAATACATACAGCCCACTTCCTGTTTCTTGTATGGTAAAAAGCCTAGACTTATGACATCATACACAGCTCTCTTTGCCAGGAAGCGAGGGGGATGAGTCATAAGAGGGCCAATGAGAGCTGTAGAGCTGGGGGTGTGCCTCTGCGTGTCTGTGTAAGCCCTGGTTCATATTGGTATGATTTGACACGCGATTTGACATGTCAAAACGCATGTCAAATCGGCGGCATTGTCCGGCAATTGCCGGCAAAGGCACCATCCTAATCAGTGCGAAGCCGCACAATTTCAAAAAGTAGTTTCTGTACTACTTTCTGCGATTTCGGGCTGCGATTTACATTGACATCTGTGCAGAAACCTGCACAGATGTCTGTGAAATCGCTGCCGAAATCGGGACTGACAAGCAGGAGTGAAATCCTTCAGCTTACCTCGCACAGCTTCATTCCTGCAGTCCAGTGAGAACCTGGGCTAAATCCAGGAAGTGAACAGGCAGCAGCTTGAGCTGCCCACAGTTAAAATGGATGCAGCCAGACTCAGTGGAGGGAGATTTCTGCAGCATATTTGGCAAGTACAAAATCACAGATCACAGTATATATAAAATAATATGCAAAGGGGTTGGAGGGAAGCTTCAGAATGGCAAAGATGTTTTATTACAAATTATGTGAGCAGACTGCAGTTACTCTTTAAGCGTTTGTAGAGTTTTTTTCAACTATCCATCACTGACATGATTTTTTTTTGAGAGCTTGTCATATATATACAGTCAGGTCCATAAATATTGGGACATCGACACAATTCTAATCTTTTTGGCTCTATACACCACCACAATGGATAAATGGATTTAAAATGAACAAGATTTGCTTTAACTGCAGACTTTCAGCTTTAATTTGAGGGTATTTACATCCAAATCAGGTGAACGGTGTAGGAATTACAACAGTTTGTATATGTGCCTCCCACTTTTTAAGGGACCAAAAAAAATGGGACAGAAAATCAAACTTTCACTTTTTAATACTTGGTTGCAAATCCTTTGCAGTCAATTACAGCCTGAAGTGTGGAACGCATAGACATCACCAGACGCTGGGTTTCATCCCTGGTGATGTTCTGCCAGGCCTCTACTGCAAATGTCTTCAGTTCTTGCTTGTTCTTGGGGCATTTTCCCTTCAGTTTTGTCTTCAGCAAGTGAAATGCATGCTCAATCAGATTCAGGTCAGGTGATTGACTTGGCCATTGCATAACATTCCACTTCTGTCCCTTAAAAAACTCTTTTTTTGCGTTTGCAGTATGCTTCGGGTCATTGTCCATCTGCACTGTGAAGCGCCGTCCAATGAGTTCTGAAGCATTTGGCTGAATATGAGCAGATAATATTGCCCGAAACACTTCAGAATTCATCCTGCTGCTTTTGTCAGCAGTCACATCATCAATAAATACAAGAGAACCAGTTCCATTGGCAGCCATACATGCCCACGCCATGACACTACCACCACCATGCTTCACTGATGAGGTGGCATGCTTTGGATCATGAGCAGTTCCTTTCCTTCTCCATACTCTTCTCTTCCCATCACTCTGGTACAAGTTGATCTTGGTCTCATCTGTCCATAGGATGTTGTTCCACAACTGTGAAGGCTTTTTTAGATGTTGTTTGGCAATCGGATCTTCTGTCAAGCTGCCGGAGAGTGGGTGGTTTAGATAGAGAGTGAAGTGTTGATAAATATGTGTTAATGTGACCATATTGTGTGTTCATGTTTAAATCTATGACTTTCTTCTTTCTTACCCTCCCCTCTCCCATCCAAGTTTTTGTGGTTCAGATATCTGCTCTCAGGATTGAGAGACATTTTTTTTTCCAGACGCTGAGGACATCGTCTTTTTGTAGTGGGGGGAGTATGTAGCGCCCTGCTCCTGTTGACCAGGCGCTATTGTGTAAATTTAGTGGGTCATCTGAATTGTACATAGTTCAGACGGTAATGTTTATGGCTAAATTAGCCTCTGTTCCAGCTTTGGCTGTGTTGAGAGCATTTCCCACTGTCGCCGGTAGGTGTCGTTGTTACCACCGGCCAGTGTTGGAACTACAACAGGCTGGAGTGTATTGGGTGTCCTTTCCCCAGAAACAGCCCAGTGGGAGGGGTCTACCGCTGTGCATTCTTGGAGAGGATACTTAAGGGGCAGACGCCATTTTTCTTTCTCTCTGACTTCATGGCCCGCCTGGCCTAAGGTATGTGACAACTCCTCTTCTGCCTCGGGGCCCTGCTGGCCTGAGGCTATGTTACTTTAAGTAGGCCCAGAAGTCTGTCTGGGGGCTACTGGTTCGGGGATGGTCCTGTGCTGTCTTGCCTGCGGGAGGAAGTTGAGCAATTGGAGGATCCAGGGGAGGACTCTTCTTGGAGAGGACCGAGCAAAAGGCTGGTATCTCAAAAAGAGCCTGGTGACTCAAATGAAGGATGCATCCTAACCAATCTACCTAAAGCCCCATACACACTATCAGTTTTTCTGCAGGTTTTTGTCTTCAGATTTACCAAAACCATCTAATATGAGGTCAAACCTTAAGAGTTTCAATTCTTATGCAATCAGGCAGGCCCTTGGACTACATGGTTTTGGTAAACCTGAAGGCAAAAACCTGCAGAAAAACTGATAGTGTGTATGGGGCTTCACAGTACTGCCGGATGGCTTAAAGGACTTTGGTGCTGTGTAGTTGTGTTCGCTCAAGCAATTACTGATTTCCAAATCCTGTGGCAGAGGATTGTTGAACAGTTAGTACTATCATCAAGTTTGTGGCAGACACTTTTGTCCGCGCATCATTCTGGCTGCTAGGCCGGTGAGAGAGGTCTATCCGGGTGAGCAAGATCCAGTGACAGAAAGTGTACTTGTCTCCAGGATCTCAAGTTCCTCAGCGATCTACACAAGGTATCTGAATTCCCCTAACCCTCCATCCCTCTACTGCTGCAAGTTGTGTTGAATAAAAAGCATTGGAAAAAGACTAAGTGACTGGTGCATATGCATGTATATATATATATATATATATATATATATATATATTTAGTGTCACAATTTATATATCATAAATTTGGTGATAGGGAGGCAGGAAACTTGTCTTTCTCCTCCAGCAGGCATACCCTCTAAGGGGTCTTCAGGGACAGCATTCCAAAAGACAGATGCACCACGTCACTGGACCTGTAAAGCACACTGGGGCTGCTCATGTGTTGCACATAGGTACCCAGGCAGGCACCTTCAGGCAAATCCAATGCTAAAAGATGCAATACAGGCTGACTCTGTATCTTCTTCTCAGTGGACTCCGGGTATAGCTTCCATTGCATTTCCTAGGATCATCCCATCTATAAAGCTGCAAAGTAAACCCCTATCTGGCTCTGAAGCTACTGAAAAAAAATTATCTAAAAGAAAGAGATCTTGATAAAAAGTAAGAAAGGGGTCTCCTTCTTTCAGTAAAAAAAAAACGTGTGATCTTCTGGGACACTAGCAAATCACTGAGGCAGACTGGGAGTGGGAGGCCTTTGTTTGCCAGTGTCCAATATCATAAAGGCATTAGCATATTACAATGTACATTGATTGCTTAATTCTGTGTCTGTTATTGCACAACTAAGAAACGCTTTTTGCTATACATACATTTACATGTTAGGTTGCTGAAGGTCAATCACGTGTGTCATGTAAAACAACAGTGGCAGATCTCTGATTGCTTTCTGTTTATGGTAAAAGAACTACTGTATGTGGCTATAGGACCTCTAGCACCTAATGCAAATAGAATATACAGTGCCTTGAAAAGTATTCATGCCCCTTGAACTTTTCCACATTTTGTCATGCTACAACCAAAAACGTAAATGTATTTTATTGGGATTTTATGTAATAGGCCAACTCAAAGTGGCACATAATTGTGAAGTAGAAGGAAAACGATAATTATAAATATCTGAGAAGTGTGGTGTGCATTTTTATTCAGCCCGCTTTACTCTGATACCCCTTACTAAAATCTAGTGGACCCAATTGCCTTCAGAAGTCACATAATTAGTAAATAGAGTCCACCTGTGTGTAATTTAGTCTCAGTATAAATACAGCTGTCCTGTGAAGCCCTGAGGCTGGGTTCACACTGGTGCGACACGACATCCGTCCTACTTTGGATCAGACTTTGCCCTGCGACATGAGGCCGACATATGTCCGACTTTCAATGAACGGGGATCCGACTTGGATCCCCGCCAATATCAGGCACTGTGTTTGGTATGAATCTTGAGGGGGAACTCCACGCCAAATTTAAAATTAAAAAAAAACGGCGTGGGTTCCCCTCCAGAGGCATACCAGGCCCTTGGGTCTGGTCTGGATTTGAACGGGCGCCCCTACGCCGAAAAAACAGCGTGGGGGTCCCCCCAAAATCCAAACCAGACCCTTATCCGAGCACACAACCTGGCCGGCCGCAGGGGAAGAGGGGGGGACGAGAGAGCGGCCCCCCTCCCTCCTGAACCGTACCAGGCCGCATGCCCTCAACATGGGGGGTTTGGTGCTCTGGGGCAGGGGGCGACCTGCGGCCCCCCACCCCAGAGCACCCTGCCCCCATGTTGATGAGGACAGGGCCTCTTCCCGACAACCCTGGCCGTTGGTTGTCGGGGTCTGCGGGCGGGGGGCTTATCGGAATCCGGGAGCCCCCTTCAATAAGGGGGCCCCCGGATCCCGGCCCCCCCACCCTATGTGAATGAGTATGGGGTACATCGTACCCCTACCCATTCACCTGGTGGAAAAAAATTGCAATAAAAAAACACTACACAGGTTTTTAAAGTAATTTATTACACAGCTCCGGCGCTCTTCTTCCGACTTCCGGGGGTCTTTTCCGACTTCGGGGGTCTCTCCGCGCTCTCCGGTTCTTTCATCCGCCGGGCCTCCGCTAACTTATTTTTAGCTCTCTTGCTAACAGAGGCCCGGTCTTCCCGTTGTCTCGTCCGGCTCTCCGTTGTCCTTCTGCTGGCCCCTCCACTAACTTCTTCGTTGCTCTTTCGCTAGTGGAGGGGCCGGTCTTCCCGTCGTCGCCGTCTGCGTCTTCTTCCCTCTTCTCCTCCTCGATGTTGAGGCGTCGCTTCCTCCCGCTGTAATACTGGCTCTCCGCTCCGCTCCGCATTAATATAGGCTTCTCATGACGTCACAGTCACATGTTCCGGGGCACATGGCCCCGGAGCATGTGACTGTGACGTCATGGGAACATGTGACTGTGACGTCATGAGAAGCCTATGTTAATGCGGAGCGAGAGCCAGTATTACAGCGGGAAGAAGCGACGCGTCAACATCGAGAAGGAGAAGAGGGAAGAAGACGCCGACGGCGACGGGAAGTCCGGCCCCTCCACTAGCGAAAGAGCTACCAAGAAGTTAGTGGAGGGGCCGGCAGAAGGACAACGGAGAGCCGGACGAGACAACGGGAAGACCGGGCCTCTGTTAGCAAGAGAGCTAAAAAGAAGTTAGCGGAGGCCCGGCGGAAGAAAGAACCGGAGAGCGCGGAGACGACACCGGAGACCCCCGAAGTCGGAAAAGACCCCCGGAAGTCGGAAGAAGAGCGCTGGAGCTGTGTAATAAATTACTTTAAAAACCTGTGTAGTGTTTTTTTATTGCAATTTTTTTCCACCAGGTGAATGGGTAGGGGTACGATGTACCCAATACTCATTCACATAGGGTGGGGGGGCCGGGATCCGGGGGCCCCCTTATTGAAGGGGGCTCCCGGATTCCGATAAGCCCCCCGCCCGCAGACCCCGACAACCAACGGCCAGGGTTGTCGGGAATAGGCCCTGTCCTCATCAACATGGGGGCAGGGTGCTCTGGGGTGGGGGGGCCGCAGGTCGCCCCCCCGCCCCAGAGCACCAAACCCCCCATGTTGAGGGCATGCGGCCTGGTACGGTTCAGGAGGGAGGGGGGCCGCTCTCTCGTCCCCCCCTCTTCCCCTGCGGCCTGCCAGGTTGTGTGCTCGGATAAGGGTCTGGTTTGGATCTTGGGGGGACCCCCACGCCGTTTTTTCGGCGTAGGGGTGCCCCGTTCAAATCCAGACCAGACCCAAGGGCCTGGTATGCTCCTGGAGGGGGAACCCATGCCGGTTTTTTATTTAAAATTTGGCCTGGAGTTCCCCCTCAAGAGCAGTACAGCACAAGTCGCATGTCAAAGTCGGATCATGCAAGACTGCGGTCCGACTTTGATCTGACTTCAATGATAGTCAATGGGCTGAAGTCGGATCAAAGTCGGACCAAAGTAGTACAGGGAGCATTCTCAAAGTCGGACCGACATGTGTCGGACCAGTTAAGACGGCTCCCATAGGGAAACATTGATTTTCACACGTCATGCGACATGAGCTCCCAATGTCGGAGCGTTTGTCGCCCCAGTGTGAACCAGGCCTCAGAGGTTTGTTGGGAACCTTAGTGAACAAACTGCATCATGAAGGCCAAGGAATACACCAGACAGATCAGGGATAAAGTTGTGGAGAAGTTTAAAGCAGGGTTAGGTTAAAAAAAAAACTCAAGCTTTGAACATCTCACGGGGCACTGTTCAATCCATTATCTGAAAATGGAAACAATATGGCACAACTGCAAACCTACCAAGACATGGCCGTCCACCTAAACTGACAGGCCGGAACATGAGAGCATTAATCAGAGAAGCAGCCAAGATGCCCATGGTAACTCTGGAGGAGCTGCAGAGATCCACAGCTCAGATGGGAGAATCTGTCCACAGGATAACTATTAGTCGTGGCACTTAACAAATCTAGCCTTTATGAAAGAGTGGCAAGAAGAAAGACATCGTTGAAAAAAGCCTGTTTGTAGATTGTGAGAAGCCATGTGGGGGACACAGCAAACATGTGGAAGAAGGTGCTTTGGTAAGATGAGACCAAAATATAACTTTTTGGCCTAAAAGCAAAATGCTATGTGTGGGAGAAAACTAACACTGCACATCACCCTGAACACATCATTCCCACCGTGAAACATGGTGGTGGCAGCATCATGTTGTTGGGATGCTTTTCTTCAGCAGGGACAGGGAAGTTGTTCAGAGTTGATGGGAAGGTGGTTGGAGCCAAATACAGGGCAAACTTAGAAGAAAACCTGTTAGAGCCTGCAAAAGACTTGAGACTGGGGAAGAGGTTCACCTTCTAGCAGGACAATGATCCCAAACATACAGCCAGAGCTACAATGGAATGGTTTAGATCAGGGGTCTCCAAACCCCGGCCCGTGGGCCACATCCGGCCCGCAGGTGCGTTTTGTTAGGCCCCCAGCTTGCCCAGACTCTGCCAACACAGCACTGCCGATCTGTGACAGCGCCGCGGAGTGACTTTAGGCAGCGGCAGTCGGCCATTAAGAGCTGCAGGGAGACTCAAGGCAGCTAGTGTGGCAATACCACGATTAAAAAGGGGGGGTGCGGGGTGACACCGACCGCTGCACCATCCATCGCCTCCTCTCACGGCCGCGGGCTGTCTGAGCGGTCCCGGTTAGCGGTGTTCGGCACTTCTCATAGAACGCCTGACGTCACACAGGCACAGCCGAGTGAAGCCGCCTCCCCCTCCTCTCTGTTTATGTGTACAGAGGGGGAGGGGACCTTCTGTGCATGTGCCGCCGCCGCCGCGCTGATCTGAGGTACTGAATGGGGAGGGGGTTTGCACTGAGAGGGGTCTGCACTGGGGGGGTTTGCACTGAGGGGGGTCTGCACTGGGGGTGTTTGCACTGAGGGGGTCTCTGCACCAAGGGGGGGTTTGCACTGAGGGGGGTTTGCACTGGGGGGGTTTGCACTGGGGTGGGTCTCTGCACTGAAGGGGGTCTCTGCACTGGGGGGGTTTGCACTGAGGGGGTCTGCACTGAGGGGAGGTCTGCACTGGGGGGATTTGCACTGAGGTGGGCCTCTGCACTGGGGGGGTCTCTGCACTGGGGGGGGGGTTACACTGAGGGGGGTCTCTGCACTGGGGGGGTTTGCATCGAGGGGGGTCTCTGCACTGAGGGGGGTCTCTGCACTGAGGGGGGGTTTGCATTGGGGGGTTTGCACTGAGGGGGGTCTCTGCACTGAGGGGTGTCTGCACCGAAGGAGGGAAGTGAACTGATGGGGGTCTGCACTGAAGGGGGTCCAGAGCTGTGGGGGGCTGTATAATGTAAAGGGGTCCAGAGGTGCAGGGGGCTGTGTAATGTAAAGGGGTCCAGAGGTGCAGGGGGCTGTGTAATGTAAAGGGGTCCAGAGGTGCAGGGGGCTGTGTAATGTAAAGGGGTCCAGAGGTGCAGGGGGCTGTGTAATGTAAAGGGGTCCAGAGGTGCAGGGGGCTGTGTAATGTAAAGGGGTCCAGAGGTGAAAGGTGCTATGCAATGTAAAGGGGTCCAGAGGTGCAGGGGGTTGTGTAATGTAAAGGGGTCCAGAGGGCTGTGTAATGTAAAGGGGTGCAGGGGGCTATGTAATGTAAAGGGGTCCAGAGGTGCAAGGGGCTGTGTAATGTAAAGGGGTCCAGAGGTGCAGGGGGCTGTGTGATGTAAAGGGGTCCAGAGGTGCAGGGGGCTGTGTGATGTAAAGGGGTCCAGAGGTGCAGGGGGCTGTGTACTGTAAAGGGGTGCAGAGGTGCAGGGTGCTGTGAAATGTAAAGGGGTGCAGAGGTGCAGGGTGCTGTGTAATGTAAAGGGATCCAGAGGTGCAGGGTGCTGTGTAATGTAAAGGGGTGCAGAGGTGCAGGGGGCTGTGTAATGTAAAGGGGTCCAGAGGGCTGTGTAATGTAAAGAGGTCCAGAGGTGCAGGGTGCTGTGTAATGTAAAGGGGTCCAAAGGTGCTGCGTAACGTAAAGGGGTGCAGGGTGCTGTATTGAAGGATGCAGAGGTATGCAGGGGGCACGGTGGGTTGTTTTTACATTTTAACGTGGGAGGGGTGCCAGATATTGGATCCACCCCAGCTGCCAAATGCTCTAGGTACGCCCCTGAGCTGCTGTTATCGGCAGTGTATGTCTGGCAGGTCCAGGACAAAAAGCCGCTTCCCGCACACCCTCCGGTGCTGCCAGAGGATTGGCTGCTAGGAGGTGACGTCATCAGTGTGGCACCTCCCGGCTTTCCGCCCGCTGTTTACATTAGGAATCCTTCCACCTTACATTCTGCATGTGTAGCAGTGGGCGGGAGTCGGGAGGTGCAGGAGAGCTGAAGTCGGCTCCTACAGTGAAGAAGTCGGGTTGTGCAGGCAAGCGTCAAATGGGCATAAATCTGCACACATACATGTACAGGAGACTCTGCTGGGGACATCTATGCTGGGGACATCTATGCTGGGGACACTGATAATGGGGACATCTATGCTGGGGGCATCTATGCTGAGGACATCTATGCTGGGGACACTGATAATGGGGACATCTATGCTGGGCACATCTATGCTGGGGACACTGATAATGGGGACATCTATACTGGGGACACTAATAATGGGGAAATCTATGCTGGGGACACTGATAATGGGGAAATCTATGCTGGGGACACTGATAATGGGGAAATCTATGCTGGGGACACTGATAATGGGGGAAACTCTGCTGGGGACACTGATAATGGGGGGAAACTCTGCTGGAGACACTGATGATGGGAAAACTATGCTGGGGACACCGATAATGGGGACAAATATGCTGGGGACACTGATGATGGGAAAACTATGCTGGGGACACTGATGATGGGGAGACTCTGCTGGGGATACTGATATAATGGGGAGACTCTGATGGAGGACACAGATATGGGGGACACTGATATTGGGGAGACTCTGATGGGGACAAAGACGTGCAGACGTTTTCGGCCCCCGAATACTTGTAAAATCTACAATGTGGCCCTTGTGTTGAAAAGTTTGGAGACCCCTGGTTTAGATCAAAGCATATTCATGCGTTAGAATGGCCCAGTCAAAATCCAGACCTAAAGCCAATTGGGAATCTATGGCAAGATTTGAAAAATGCTCTTCACAGACGCTCTCCATCCAATCTGACAGAGCTTGAGCTCTTTTGCAAAGAAGAATGGGTAAAAATGTCACTCTCTAGATGTGCAAAGCTGGTAGAGACATCCCAAAAGGACTTGCAGCTGTAATTTTCCCGAAAGGTGGTTCTACAAAGTATTGACTCAGGGGGGCTGAATACAAATGCCCCCCACACTTTTCACATATTTATTTGTAAAATAATGTAAAAATCAATTATAATTTTCCTTCCACTTCACAATTATGTGCCACTTTGTGTTGGACTATCATATAAAATCCCAATAAATACATTTATGTTTTTGGTTGTAACATGACAAAAGGTGGAGAATTTCAAGATGTGTGAATACTTTTTCAAGGCACTGTAATCTATATGATAGAGAGGGTAACCCCTCCAGACAAGCATGTCCTGGTTAGCATTCTGTAGTAAACCTCTAAAGGACCGAATATTTGCTAATAGACCGAAAGACTAGATCATTGCTCACAAATATAAGATGTGTATGGCCACTCTAATTCAAATTATACTTACAAAGTCAGAGATAAAGCCATCTGTTCTTATCCAGAAGCTGCTACCACTCCCACATCCCCAGTAAATATTTTGTGCATGGTGATATAAAAACTTACCAAACCCCATGAGGATGAAGGATCCTATAATCATGATAATAGTCTGTAGAGTATCTGTGTAGATAACAGCTGCCAAACCACCTGAAAGAGAGAGAGAGCCATTCTGTCAGATGTGGGAAAATGACTATACAGGAAAGTCAGAGTAGAAGAACAGGGTATGACATTGACATTTATGACAAGAATAGCATACTTGTTAAAGCGGTATTCCGGCCGAAATTATACTTTTTAAATAAAAATACCCCTATAATACACAAGCTTAATGTATTCTAGTAAAGTTAGTCTGTAAACTAAGGTCCGTTTTGTTAGTTTATAGCAGTAGTTTGTTATTTTATAAACTTACAGCAGGCCGAGGCCATCTTAAGTGTGGGCATCTGAAGCCGGACTGTATTTCTTCCTGGATCTCATCCTTGCAGATCTCACACATGCTCAGTGCAGCACAAGCAGTGTAATAGGTTTCAGGTCAGGTTTCCATAGCAACCGCAGTGTCAGAGGAAGTTGCCGCCCCTTAGCTATGAAAATCTCTCCTCCCCCTCCAGGAACTAGGAAGTTTATCTACATTTACAAAGATTATAAATCTAGAAATATAAAAAGCTCTTGCAAAAGGTAATTACTTTTAAAAAGATGCTAATTGTAAATTATATCCCTTGTTTCTGTGCAGAGATATATCTTAAATATTATATATATATATATATATATATATAGCTCTTTTTATGTATGTATGTGTATATATCTGCACAGAAACAAGGGATATAATTTACAATTAGCATCTTTTTAAAAGTAATTACCTTTTGCAGGAGCTGCTTCATAAAAATTGCCCCATTAAAACTGCCACCATTAAACCTGCCCCATCCTATTGCCCCACATCAAATTTGCCCCCTCATAGTACTCTATTATAAATGATTAGTAATGCTGTGGCTGTGCTCTCCCCCAGGCTCTGTAATCAGAGCTGAGATGCTCCAGCCGCCTCCCCCACCGCCCATCACTGTGTATAAGCAGCGTTGGTAACCATGGCAACAAAAGCCCAGCAATGCCCATTGCCTCCTGGGATTGATGGCACCCATCTCCCAGGAGGCATTGCAAACAGGAATTGATGCGATGGGCCGCGGCCAGGGAGGAGGAAGTGAAGAATGAATACAGCAGATATACAGTAGGTGATGAGGAAAAAAAATATATATATAATTCGTTTACAGTGCACAGCTTAGTGAGGGATGCTGAGGAGTTGAAAATGTGGGTGGAACTAACATTAAAGTGATACTAAAAGCTAAAAAAAATAGATATTAGATACTAGATATTCTGAATGCATTGAAATAAGTTTCTCTAAAACAGTAAAATGTCCCGCCAGAAGAAGATTATATTCTAAACATGGCACTAAAAAATGGGGAATGATTGTATCATGTTGGGGTGGGAGAAAACTTGGGTTCTAGTGTTCACCAATGTCTTTGGTTTGATATTCGAATAAAAATGGAAAGTTCATATAAAAAAATAACAACATTTTTATATTTTAAAGGAACACATTTTGCTGAGAGATAAATTCTTTAACCACTTGCTATCCGGAAGATTTACCCCCATTCATGACCAGGCCATTTTTTGCAATACGGCATACAGCGATACTGTGTTATTTTAACTGGCAATTGCTCGGTCATGCGACACTGTAACCAAATAACATTTATGTAATTTTTTCCCACAAATAGAGCTTTCTTTTGATGGTATTTGCGCACCTCTGCGTTTTTTATTTTTTGCTCTATAAACAAAAAAAAGACTTACAATTTTTGGAAAAAATAAATAAATCAATATTTTTTACTTTCTGCTGTAAAACATATTAAACAAAAATATTCAAAAATCAAATTTCTTCATAAATTTAGGCCAATTTGTATTCTACTACATGTTTTTGGTACAAAAAAATCCCAATAAGCGTATATTAATTGGTTTCCGTGAATGTTATAGCGTCTAAAAACTATGGTATACATTTGTGGAATTTTTTATTATTTATTTTTTTATACTAGCAATGGCGGCGATTAGCGACTTATAGCGGGACTGTGGTTTTGCGGCAGGAAATTGGACACTAACTGACACTTTTGACACTTTGCAGGAACCAGTGACACTAATACAGCGATCAATGCTAAAAATATGCACTGTCATTCTACTGACACTGGCTGGGAAGGGGTTAAACATCTAGGGTCATCAAAGGGTTAACTGTGTACCTAGCCAGTGTTTTTGTGTACTATGTGTGCTGCTTTTACTAGGGAAAGTGATACATTTTATTCCCTGCTTTGCAGGAAAACAAAATCTATCCCTTCCCCATGTCAAAACGGAGATCTGCATTGTTCACATATGGTCCGTACACACGATCCGAATATTGGACGAAAACGGTCATCCGAGAAAGAATCTTACGATTTTCGGATCATGTGTACACTACTTTCGTTAGCCGATCAGGACAGTTCATCCGATATTATTAGATCGGACAAGCACGAAAATTTTACTCGTACGATACCAGATCGTACGATTTTCGTGTAGTCAGTACAGTTGTCGTCCGAAAATACAATGCAAATACATTACAACACATGACATCACTTCCGATAATTTTTTTCTGTCGTACGAGAATTTTCGTGACTTTATTACCCTATTCAATTTCTACTTGCGACTATTAATCGAAAAAAGTCGTACAATCTGTCGTACGATATTCGGATTGTGTCTACGGGGCATTAGGCAGATCTCCCTTCTATGTGTTTTACCCACAATCGGCGGGGACCTTCAGAACTCCAGTGCCCACCACCTGCAAATTGGCTTCTGCTGTGATTAATTTCAGCAGAAGCAGCCCGCCAGTGGCACGCACGTGCCCCCTGCAGGCAGGAGTGCAGAGAGCCCCCCTGCAGTGGTAAATCTGCTATGGGACGGTCCTGAAGCCGCTAAAATTATTTAAAAATTTGAAACACATCTTCAGTCAGTAATCACTGGGCAGTGTTAAAGTCTACCATACTGAAGGCAACTAGATTATATGCCAGGCAAATTTGTAAGTGTAAATAAAGGGGAAAATCATTATGGTTCACTAAACAATTAAAGCTGGCAAACGATGGTTCAAATCTCGGCTGGTTCAGTAGGGATCGCGTGAGATTTGAACCATGTATGATCAGGATGAATGTACCCAAGTTGATCAATCAGTCCCCTCCCGCCACCGTGAAAACACAATAGCTCCGTGGGAGGGATTCCCCCACCAACACGGTCTGTGTCAATGGGGGAATTGAGCGATTTTCTTTCCTGCAACCCATGGTTGCAAGAAAGAAAATCGCTCCATCTACGGCCAATTTAAATAGGATAGTAAAGGAATGGAAAAAAAAACACCTTTTTTAGGTGTAGCGGGACCCCCAAAACTGGGGTCGCTATGCTGTAAATTTAGGGGTAGTCTGGGCAATAGTATGGCTCAGATTCTACAATTCTGTTCAATACGGACTCTGCTCTGCCATGTTGTTGCTTGGTGTATAGTTCCCCTGGGCCTGAGGTGGCGCTGTTGCCCAGGTCCCGGGTTGAACCTCAGGTGGCGTTGTGGTACAATTGGTGTCCTCTCTCGGTTACCGTGTGGTGGGCAGGTTCTGCCTGCTGTGCATGCTGGGAGAGGGTACATAAAGGGCAGACGCCAGAGTGCAGGGGAGTGCAGGGGAGGACCCCTGGTGGCGAAGTCGCGCCCATTGGCCTTGTTGGCCTGGAGTGCGTGAACTGGTTGAGAAGTCTCGGGCATCTTTAGACCGTGGCTGCGAAGTTACAGGTAGGCCCAGTTCCTTCAACTGGGTCTACAATCAACACACTGGAGTCCCAGGGAACCCGTGTGAGGGAGGCCCACTCTGAAGGAGAGGAAATCGGGGGAGGTCCTGTCCGATGGATCAGTGAAGGAATTCATGGTGAAGGAGAGGCCTGGTTACCTATTAGAGGGAAGGACTTGTGAGTTGCAGTATAGCTCCTGTAGCGTGTCCCATTGACACCTATGGTCTTCATTAATCTATGGGAGTTTCAAAGTTCTAATTCAGTAACTAAAGGATTCTGTGGCAGAGAATTACTTGGACTTGTCCGTGAAGGGGACTAACTTAACCACTTAAGCCCCGGACCATTTCGGGCCATTAGGACCAAGCCTGTTTTTGGGATTCGGCACTGTGCTGCTTTAACTGTAAATTGTGCGGACATGCAATGTTGTACCCAAACGAAATTTGCGTCCTTTTCTTCCCACAAATAGAGCTTTCTTTTAATGGTATTTGATTGCCTCTGCGATTTTTATTTTTTGCGATATAAACAGAAAAAGACCGAAAATTTTGAAAAAAAAAGATATTTTCTACTTTTTGTTATAAGAAAAATCGAATAAACTCAATTTTAGTCATACATTTAGGCCAAAATGTATTCAGCCACATGTCTTTAGTAAAAAAAATGTCAATAAGCGTATATTTATTGGTTTGCGCAAAAGTTATAGCGTTTACAAACTAGGGTACATTTTCTGAAATTTACACAGCTTTAAATTTATGACTGCCTATCTCATTTCTTGAGGTGCTAAAATGGCAGGGCAGTACAAAACCCCCCCAAATGACCCCATTTTGGAAAGTAGACACCCCAAGGAAATTGCTGAAAGGCATGTTGAGCCCATTGAATATTTTTTTTTGTCCCAAGTGATTGAATAATGACAAAAAAAAAAAAAAATTACAAAAAGTTGTCACTAAATGATATATTGCTCACACATGCCATGGTTATATGTGGAATTGCACCCCAAAATACATTCTGCTGCTTCTCCTGAGTACGGGGATACCACATGTGTGGGACTTTTTAGGAGCCTAGCCACGTACGGGACACCGGAAACCAAGCACCGCCTTCAGGATTTCTAAGGGCGCAAATTTTTGATTTCACTCCTCACTACCTATCACAGTTTCGAAGGCCATAAAATGCCAAAATAGCACAAAACCCCCCCAAATGACCCCATTTTGGAAAGTAGACACCCCAAGCTATTTACTGAGAGGCATGTTCAGTCCATGGAATATTTTATATTTTGCCACAAGTTGCGGGAATATGACAAACTTTTTTTTTTTTGCACAAAGTTGTCACTAAATGATATATTGCTCACACATGCCATGGGCATATGTGAAATTACACCCCAAAATACATTCTGCTGCTTCTCCTGAGTACGGGGATACCACATGTGTGGGACTTTTTGGGAGCCTAGCCGCGTACGGGACCCCAAAAACCAAGCACCGCCTTCAAGGTTTCTAAGGGCATAAATTTTTGATTTCACTCCTCACTACCTATCACAGTTTTGAAGGCCATAAAATGCCAAGATGGCACAAAACCCCCCCCAAATGACCCCATTTTGGAAAGTAGACACCCCAAGCTATTTGCTGAGAGGCATGTTGACCCCATTGAATATTTTTTTTTTTGTCCCAAATGATTGAATAATGACAAAAAGAAAAAAAAAATGTACAAAAAGTTGTCACTAAATGATATATTGCTCACACATGCCATGGTTATATGTGGAATTGCACCCCAAAATACATTCTGCTGCTTTTCCTGAGTACGGGGATACCACATGTGTGGGACTTTTTGGGAGCCTAGCCGCGTACAGGGCCCCAAAAACCAAGCACCGCCTTCAGGATTTCTAAGGGCGTAAATTTTTGATTTCACTCCTCACTACCTATCACAGTTTCGAAGGCCATAAAATGCCAAAATAGCACAAAACCCCCCCCCAAATTACCCCATTTTGGAAAATAGACACCCCAAGCTATTTGCTGAGAGGCATGTTGAGTCCATGGAATATTTTATATTTTGCCACAGGTTGCGGGAATATGACAAACTGTTTTTTTTTTGCACAAAGTTGTCACTAAATGATATATTGCTCACACATGCCATGGGCATATGTGAAATTACACCCCAAAATACATTCTGCTGCTTCTCCTGAGTACGGGGATACCACATGTGTGGGACTTTTTGGGAGCCTAGCCGCGTACGGGACCCCAAAAACCAAGCACCGCCTTCAAGGTTTCTAAGGGCATAAATTTTTGATTTCGCTCCTCACTACCTATCACAGTTTTGAAGGCCATAAAATGCCAAGATGGCACAAAACCCCCCCCCAAATGACCCCATTTTGGAAAGTAGACACCCCAAGCTATTTGCTGAGAGGCATGTTGAGCCCATTGAATATTTTTTTTTTTTGTCCCAAATGATTGAATAATGACAAAAAGAAAAAAAAATGTACAAAAAGTTGTCACTAAATGATACATTGCTCACACATGCCATGGTTATATGTGAAATTACACCCCAAAATACATTCTGCTGCTTCTCCTGAGTACGGGGATACCACATGTGTGGGACTTTTTGGGAGCCTAGCCGCGTACGGGACCCCAAAAACCAAGCACCGCCTTCAAGGTTTCTAAGGGCATAAATTTTTGATTTCACTCCTCACTACCTATCACAGTTTTGAAGGCCATAAAATGTCAAAATAGCCCAAAACCCCGACAAATGACCCCATTTTGGAAAGTAGACACCCCAAGCTATTTGCTGAGAGGCATGGTGAGTATTTTACAGCTCTCATTTGTTTTTGAAAATTAAGAAAGACATTTTTTTTTCTTTTTTTTTTTTCTTTTTTTACATTTTCAAAACTTTGTGACAAAAAGCGAGATCTGCAAAATACTCAACATACCTCTCAGCAAATAGCTTGGGGTGTCTACTTTCCAAAATGGGGTCATTTGGGGGGGTTTTGTGCCATCTGGGCATTCCATGGCCTCCGAAACTGTGATAGGCAGTGAGGAGTGAAATCAAAAATTTACACCCATAGAAATCCTGAAGGCGGTGCTTGGTTTTTGGGGTCCCGTACGCGACTAGGCTCCCAAAAAGTCCCACACATGTGGTATCCCCGTACTCAGGAGAAGCAACAGAATGTATTTTGGGGTGTAATTCCACATATGCCCATGGCATGTTTGAGCAATATATAATTTAGTGACAACTTTTTGTACATTTTTTTTTTTTTTTTTGGTCATTATTCAATCACTTGGGACAAAAAAAAAAATATTCAATGGGCTCAACATGCCTCTCAGCAAATAGCTTGAGGTGTCTACTTTACAAAATGGGGTCATTTGGGGGGGTTTTGAACTGTCCTGGCATTTTATGCACAACATTATGAAGCTTATGTCACACATCATCCACTCTTCTAACCACTTGAAGACAAAGCCCTTTCTGACACTTTTTGTTTACATGAAAAAAAATTTTTTTTTGCAAGAAAATTATGTTGAACCCCCAAACATTATATATTTTTTTAAAGCAAAGGCCCTACAGATTAAAATAGTGGGTGTTGCATTTTTTTTTCCACACAGTATTTGCGCAGCGATTTTTCAAACGCATTTTTTGGGGGAAAAACACACTTTTTTTATTTTTAATGCACTAAAAAACACTATATTGCCCAAATGTTTGATGAAATAAAAAAGATGATCATAGGCCGAGTACATGGATACCAAACACGACATGCTTTAAAATTGCGCACAAACGCGCAGCGGCGACAAACTACATTCATTTTTAAAAGCATTTAAAAGCCTTTACAGGTTACCACGTTAGATTTACAGAGGAGGTCTACTGCTAAAATGACTGCCCTCGATCTGACCTTCGCGGTGATACCTCACATGCATGATGCAATTGCTGTTTACATATGACGCTAGACCGACGCTTGCGTTCGCCTTTGCGCAATAGCAGGGGGGGACAGCGGTGCTTTTTTTTTTTTTTTTTATTATTTATTTGGCTTTTTTATTTTATTTTTAAACTGTGCCTTCCATATTTAATTTTTTTACCATTTTTATCGTTATCTCAGGGAATGTAAATATCCCCTATGATAGCAATAGGTAGTGACAGGTACTCTTTTTTTGAAAAAAATTGGGGGGTTAGACCCTAGATCTTTCCTCTGCCCTCAAAGCATCTGACCACACCAAGATCGGTGTGATAAAATGCTTTCCCAATTTCCCAATGGCGCTTTTTATATCCGGGGGGGGGACATTCCCTCCCACTGCTTGTAAAAGCAGTCTAGAGGCTAATTATCTGCTAGAATTGCTTTTACATGAAAGCCGGCTGCTGGCTGAAAAGAATGATACCAAGATGATACCTAAACCCGCAGGCATCATTCTGGTATAAACATTCAAAGTCCAGCAACATACCAGTACGTTGCTGGTCCTTGTTGGACATGTATTGTAATCTTTTTTTTCATACAGCCTATTGGCTGAACGAAAAAAAGAGATTGATTGGTGGGTATGCCCACCATTAGAATACCTCCCTTCATCCACCCACTTCTAATGATGGGCATATATGCCGAAGCATGGGGGCATCCTCCCGCAAAAAAGTTATGCCGCGTACACACGGTCAAGCCTTCGTCGGAATTTCGACCGTATGTACGCGGCATATAAGGTTATGCCGCGTACACACGGTCGGACTTTTCCACGGGCAAGCCTCCGTTGGAATTTCGACCGTATATACGCGGCATTAGGAGCAAAATCGCTCCTCCGCCCCTGCTGCCCCCATGCTTCGGCATATATGCTCTTTTTTTTAACTGTGGTGGTGAAATCACCTCCTACAGCGTTGGAGTCACGGCTTTATGTATCGTGGGAGCAAACGCTGTTGCTGTCAAGATAAATAGATCCGCGCTGCAACTGAATGGCGTACCTGCTAAGCAAATGGTGGTTAACATTAAAACAAAGTAACATTACAGTACAACAGTAAGACCTTACCATGCCATACCTGCAAAGCAAATACCAAAACAAAACCTAGTAAAAAATAAAAAAATGTTTTAACGCAACCTGTGCCTAAAATATATATATGCCGAAGCATGGGGGCATCCTCCCGCAAAAAAGTTATGCCGCGTACACACGGTCGGAATTTTCCACGGGCAGGCCTCCGTCGGAATTTCGACCGTATGTACGCGGCATTAGGAGCAAAATCGCTCCTCCGCCCCTGCTGCCCCCATGCTTCGGCATATATGCTCTTTTTTTTAACTGTGGTGGTGAAATCACCTCCTACAGCGTTGGAGTCACGGCTTTATGTATCGTGGGAGCAAACGCTGTTGCTGTCAAGATAAATAGATCCGCGCTGCAACTGAATGGCGTACCTGCTAAGCAAATGGTGGTTAACATTAAAACAAAGTAACATTACAGTACAACAGTAAGACCTTACCATGCCATACCTGCAAAGCAAATACCAAAACAAAACCTAGTAAAAAATAAAAAAATGTTTTAACGCAACCTGTGCCTAAAATATATATATGCCGAAGCATGGGGGCATCCTCCCGCAAAAAAGTTATGCCGCGTACACACGGTCGGAATTTCGACCGTATGTACGCGGCATTAGGAGCAAAATCGCTCCTCCGCCCCTGCTGCCCCCATGCTTCGGCATATATGCTCTTTTTTTTAACTGTGGTGGTGAAATCACCTCCTACAGCACTGGAGTCACGGCTTTATGTATCGTGGGAGCAAACGCTGTTGCTGTCAAGATAAATAATTCCGCGCTGCAGTTGAATGGCGCACCTGAAAACAAAAAATTACATACCTGAAAAGCAAGCATGATAAAACATTGCAGAATAGAATACAGTAAAAAAGAGCAGAACAATAGAGAGAAAATAGAGAGAGAGAGAACAATAAAACGACAACTATTTTTGGTTTTTTTATTTTATATTTTTTTTGTGTTTTGTTTTTTACGTTTTTTTTTTCTTTTTTACACTTTTTTTTGTAACTTTACAACTGTAATGGTTCGGGTCTCTCAAAATGTAATGGCATCTTGGGAGACCCTGTGTAAGTGTGTCCTTGTCTGTGAAATGCTGTACCCTACGCTAAAACTTCACTTTTGAGTGGTAGCGTTCAAAACATTCACCTTGGCAAAGACCAGGCTTGTCAGGACAGAGTGGACAAAAACTACGGGTGTCACGCCTAAATCTGCGCTTGCTACAGACACGACATCTTTTTTGGGGGTGGCTTTGGGTAGGGGTACTCGGGAGGACATACGAATAATGCCTCTCATGCAGCCGGCTTACTGCATTTGGTTGGGGATGGTGAGGTGCAGAACCGCCTGGATACAGGAGTTCTGTGACTATCTCATTCTGGAATTTTAGAAGAGATAACGTCCCGCCTGAAGCTCTGTATAGCACATGAGCGTTCAGCAAAGCCAATTGGAATAATGATAGAGACACTTTTTTGTACCAGCGTCTCGCCTTACGGTCAATTAGATACGGCGCCATCAACTGGTCGTTGAGGTCCACCCCTCCCATATTTTGGTTATATTCGTGGACACAGAGGGGTTTCTCCACAACACCAGTCGCCGTACGAATTTGGACTGTCGTGTCTGCATGAAGGGAGGTAAGAAGGAAAACATTCTTATTGTCCCTCCACTTCATAGCGAGCAAGTTATTACACTTCAAGCAGGCTCTCTCCCCCAGCCTAAGACGGGCATCTACAAGCCGCTGGGGAAAGCCCCGGCGATTAGGTCGCACGGTGCCACATGCTCCAATCTTATGATCAAACAAGTGACTAAACAGTGGCACGCTCGTGTAATAATTGTCCACATACAAGTGGTACCCCTTTCCGAATAAGGGTGACACCAAGTTCCACACTATCTTGCCAGCGCTCCCTATGTAATCCGGGCAGTTGACCGACTCAATCTGACTGTCTTTTCCCTCATAAACCGTAAAGTTCACTACATAGCCTGTTGCCCTGTCACAGAACTTGTAGAGCTTGACCCCGTATCTGGCACGCTTGCTGGGAAGGTACTGCTTGAAAGACAAGCGGCCAGAAAATTTAATCAGGGACTCATCAACGCAGACAACTTGATCGGGAGTAAACAAGGCTGCAAAACGTTCCTTGAAGTGGTTTATGAGGGGCCGAATTTTATAGAGCCGGTCGTATTCAGGGTCCCCACGTGGACGACAAAGTTCATTGTCGTTGAAGTGCATGAACCGCAAAATCTGCTCGTATCGTGCCCTGGACATGGAGGCAGAGAACACGGGCATGTGGTCAATTGGGTGCGTGGACCAATAAGCACGCAATGACGGAAATTTATGTGTGCCCATGTTGAGGGAAAGGCCCAGAAAGGTCTTAAATTCGGAAACCGTAATTGGTTTCCAATTTCTGGCAATTTTAGGCAACTGGGGGTTAGCGGCGATAAATTGACCAGCATATAAATTACTCTGGTCCACAATAGATCTATAGAGATCTTCCGTGAAAAACAGCGAATAAAAATCAATTGGAATAAAATCAGCTGTTTCCACCTGAATACCGGGTTGGGCAGTGAATGGGGGAAGTACGGGTTCTGCAGAAGTGGTGGGGACCCAATCAGGATAGGCGAATTCTGCAGGAAGGGCAGTATGGGCACGACGGGCCTGCCTTTGTCTTCTTGGTGGCAGCGGGACACTACTTGTGCTTGCCACCTCGCCAGCTTGAACTGCACTTATGGGACTCGCCACGTCACCAAGTGTTACTGCAGTGCTGGATGTACGTCCAGGCTGTACTAGGCCGCTGGTGCTTGCCAGTTCACCAGAAGGAATAGCGGCGCTAGTACTACTCTGCTCCATGATACGAGAGACCTGCGGTTCTTGCTCCTCAACAACCTCAGAAGATCGGGATCGGGTACGCCTGACCTTAGCAGGGACCTCAACTTCGTCGTCAGAGCTATCTGACGTGGGGCCGCTGACGTCACTGTCTTCTACGGGAAGATATTCTGAGCCTGAATCTGACAGATACGTGACCTCCTCTTCACTATCTGTCATGCTCAGAATCTCGTAGGCCTCTTTACTAGTGTACCTTCGTCTTGCCATTTTGGGCTCTAAATTTAGGGGTACACTAGTAAGATTCACAGGAAAAAAAGCACCTGACTGTCGTCAGCAAATATATCAAACGCTACAAAAAAACTGTTAGCGATCGCAGGGATCAGGCCTGTCTCTGCGAACGCTGCAGTTATGTGTGTTGTGTTTGGTAAGTGACAGTGATCGATCGATACTGCACTTGGGTGGGCTGGGCTGGGCTGGGCGGAGGGGCTAAACGCAGGCGCTAGCAGGTATCTGGGCTGATCCCGCTAACACTGCGTTTTTGGGAACCCTAAACCGCTGGGGATGCTAGTATAGATCTGATCAGATACTATACCACTAAGGGGGGTGTATGCTTTGCGCGTGGGTGTTAGCGTTACTGGCACTAACCTAACACTGCCTGGGGCGACGCAGACCCTCTCTGGCGCTAAAACCTAATTGATCTCACCCGCCGGGCGATCAGGGGGGTTAAACCTTTATTGGGTTATATACGGTGGGTGCCCTGATGCTATAAAAAGCAAACTAATCAACCAGCGTCACCCGTAACCTTTATATGGTGATCACTGGTGAAAGGGTTAACTAGGGGCAATCAGGGGGTTAAAACCTTTATTAGGTTAAATATGGGGGTACCTGACACTATATAAAAACCTGACGGGTAACCTAAATAACGAAATAACTTACTGGCTAACCAGTGACACCAGTGACGCTTATACGGCGATCACTGGTGAAAGGGTTAACTCTAGGGGCAATCAGGGGGTTAAAATAATATATGGGGGTACCTGACACCAATAAAAACCTGCGGCGAACCTAAAAAAAAAATAACTGCCTATCTAAAACACCAGCGACACGAATACAGCGATCGGAAAAACAATCGCTTAGTGACGCTGAAGTTAGGGGGTGAAAGGGTTACCTGGGGGGTGATCAAGGGGTTAAACCTTTATTAGGGGGGGTTAGGGGGCTACCCTGGACCTAAAGGGGCCTAATCCTAACTGCCCTGCAACTTTTTACTATCACAGATGACACTAAATGCAGTGATCAGTAAAATAAATGATCACTGCAATCAGTGACACTGTGATTGGGGGCTTTGGGGTGACCTGGGGGGTGATCTGGGGGTGACTGGGGGGTGATTTGTGTGCCTATGTGTACCTACGTGTCAGTGGACTGTTGGAGCACTAACCTCTGTCTTCACTCCTCGGCGCCGGGAACGAAAAGACCGCGGCGAGGGAGATGACATCACTTCCTCCAGCCTGTGTTTACATCACATGGCGGAGGAAGCAATTTCATTGGCCGGGAGCGATCGCGAGGGGGGGGGCGGAATCGAGCGGCCGTCCCCTCATGCCTGATCGCTCCCGAACACTTAACGGCCGCTCACTGCAGTGAAGGGGGGTCCGGATGGACCCCCCAACTGCACAAAGGCGATCACGTAGATCTACGTGATTCTGCCTGTCCGTGCCATTCTGCCGACGTAAATCGGCGGTGGGCGGTCGTTAAGTGGTTAAAGGAACTGTTCGTGTTTCACTTCGGCTGCTAGAACTGTGAGAGCAATTCATACTCAGGCTTGAGTGAAGAATAGGGTAGTTGGGTGTCGCGTGCCTGAACCTGTCCCTCTACCTACTTTGTCTCTATCTTCAACTAATTCCCAAATCTGTTTCAAGCAAGATAGAAATAAACTTGTCTGTTTGGAGTTTAAACACTGTTTGGACATTGGCTTTCTTTGGGAGGAAGAACACAGACTTTTCCCTATATTCTGGGGACAAGAACCAATGGAGGGAGGTAACTCGCTGCAGGACCCAAAATTGTAAGAACACCGCTCAACCTCTTAAACCAAGAGGATCCGGCATGTGGCACGGTGTGCCTTTATCCCTGCAAGGAGAAGGTAGGCAGCAGAAAAGGGTCCGTGTGCTACATAGGTATTTAACCTCTTGGCGCCCACGCTATAGACAAAAGACGTCTACAGCGCAGCGCCTTCCTGCCGGGTGGACGTCCATGGATGTCCTCCTGTTTACTTCCGAGATGCGTGCCGCCGCGGGCGTGCTTTGGGGAAAAGCTGTGCCCGCTGTGTCACGCAGGTGCCGATGCGCGTGCCTGGTGGCAGCGATGTCCACCAGGTATCCGCGATCGGCAGTCACAGAGCAGGGACGTTGATCTCTGTGTGTAAACACAGAGATCCACGTCCTGTCAGGGAGAGGAGACCAATGGTGTGTCCCTTGTACATAGGGACAACCATCGGTCACCTCCCCCAGTCAGTCCCCTCCCACCACAGTAAGAATCACCTAGCAGGGAACACATTTAACCCCTTGATCGCCCCCTAGTGTTAACCTCTTCCCTGCCAGTCACATTTATACAGTAACCAGTGCATATTTATAGCACTGTTCGCTGTATAAATGTGAATAGTCCCAAAAATGTGTCAAAAGTGTCCGATGTGTTCGCCATAATGTCGCAGTCACAATAAAAATCGCAGATCGTCGCCATTACTAGTAAAAAAAAATAAAAAAAAAAATAAATGTCATAATTCTATCCCCTATTTTGTAGGCGTTATAACTTTTGCGCAAACCAATCACTATACGCTTATTGCGATTTTCTTTTTACCAAGAATATGTAGAAGAATATGTATCGGCCTAAACTGATCAGCCTAAAAAAAATAAATTAAATTGGGAAATTTATTATTGCAAAAAGTAAAAAATATTGTGTTTTTTTCAAAATTGTCAGTCTTTTTTTGTTTATAGCGCAAAAAATAAAAACCGCAGAGGTGATCAAATACCACCAAAAAAAAGCTCTATTTGTGGGGAAAAAAAAGGACGTCAATTTTGTTTAGGAGCCACGTCGCACGACCGCGCAATTGTCATTCAAAGCGTGACAGTGCTGAAAGCTGAAATTTCACCTGGGCAGGAAGGGGGTATATGTGCCCAGTAAGCAAGTGGTTAAAGGGGTTGTAAAGTCAGAAGGTTTTTCATCTTAATGCATTCTATGCATTAAGATAAAAAGCCTTCTGTGTGCAGCAGCCCTCCTCAGCCCCCCCAATACTTACCAGAGGTCCCTCTCTGTCCAGCGATGTCCACAAGTGTCTTGGCTATCCAGGACTCTTCCTCCTGATTGGCTGAGACACACTCAGCAAAGTATTTGATACAGTTCCACAAAATATGTGCAAGCCTGCGACCCTATGGTTCAGTGAAAGGTTCTTTTAGCCTCTACTAGGGATGGGCCCGGTGCTCGATTCGAACCCATGTTCGAATCGAGCATTGGGCGTTCGCTCGCTCGTCGAGCCCAGAACTATTTGGGCCGTTCGCATCACATTCGTGTGATGCGAGCGGCCCCGCAATGCATTGCGGCCGGCGCGGCCGGCGCAGTGCATTGCTGGCTGATGATTGGCCAAGCATGCACTGTGACCCCGCATGCTTGGCCAATCACAGCGCCCGAAACTCGGAGAGCAATAATTGGCTACAGGCAGGACGCCTGTAGCCAATTACAGCTCAGGGGCTTTAGTACACGCCCCACCATTTAAAAGGCCGCCACGCCATCGGCCCCGGTCACATGAGTTCCGGCTTTAGGAGAGATTAGTCTGCTGATTCTGTCTTTGCTTGATACTGAAAGATTTGCTCTTCTTTGCTAAACCATTGGCTATTTCTTTGCTAAACCATTGCTACCTAAGTCATTGATCGTTCATTGCTGCTGATTGCACAGTTAGTGTGTTATTAGCTGCTGCTGGGGATTAGTCTGGTGCGTGCTTACTGTTAGTACAGTATTGCAGTAGTACCAACCGCAGTGCTGTTAGCACAGCATTGCACCCCAACAGCACCCATAGGACTTCTAGTGTGTTAGTGGCAGCAAACAGAGCTCCTATATTTTCTTCTCAGCAGCACCCATAGGACTTCTAGTGTGTTAGTGGCAGCAAACAGAGCTCCTATATTTTCTTCTCAGCAGCACCCATAGGACTTCTAGTGTGTTAGTGGCAGCAAACAGAGCTCCTATATTTTCTTCTCAGCAGCACCCATAGGACTTCTAGTGTGTTAGTGGCAGCAAACAGAGCTCCTATATTTTCTTCTCAGCAGCACCCATAGGACTTCTAGTGTGTTAGTGGCATCACACAGAGCTCCTATATTTTCTTCTCAGCAGCAGCCATAGGACTTCTAGTGTGTTAGTGGCAGCAAACAGAGCTCCTATATTTTCTTCTCAGCAGCACCCATAGGACTTCTAGTGTGTTAGTGGCAGCAAACAGAGCTCCTATATTTTCTTCTCAGCAGCACCCATAGGACTTCTAGTGTGTTAGTGGCAGCAAACAGAGCTCCTATATTTTCTTCTCAGCAGCACCCATAGGACTTCTAGTGTGTTAGTGGCATCACACAGAGCTCCTATATTTTCTTCTCAGCAGCACCCATAGGACTTCTAGTGTGTTAGTGGCATCACACAGAGCTCCTATATTTTCTTCTCAGCAGCACCCATAGGACTTCTAGTGTGTTAGTGGCAGCAAACAGAGCTCCTATATTTTCTTCTCAGCAGCACCCATAGGACTTCTAGTGTGTTAGTGGCATCACACAGAGCTCCTATATTTTCTTCTCAGCAGCACCCATAGGACTTCTAGTGTGTTAGTGGCAGCAAACAGAGCTCCTATATTTTCTTCTCAGCAGCACCCATAGGACTTCTAGTGTGTTAGTGGCAGCAAACAGAGCTCCTATATTTTCTTCTCAGCAGCACCCATAGGACTTCTAGTGTGTTAGTGGCAGCAAACAGAGCTCCTATATTTTCTTCTCAGCAGCACCCATAGGACTTCTAATGTGTTAGTGGCATCACACAGAGTTCCTATATTTTCATCTCAGCAGCACCCATAGGACTTCTAGTGTGTTAGTGGCATCACACAGAGCTCCTATATTTTCTTCTCAGCAGCACCCATAGGACTTCTAGTGTGTTAGTGGCAGCAAACAGAGCTCCTATATTTTCTTCTCAGCAGCACCCATAGGACTTCTAGTGTGTTAGTGGCAGCAAACAGAGCTCCTATATTTTCTTCTCAGCAGCACCCATAGGACTTCTAGTGTGTTAGTGGCATCACACAGAGTTCCTATATTTTCATCTCAGCAGCACCCATAGGACTTCTAGTGTGTTAGTGGCAGCAAACAGAGCTCCTATATTTTCTTCTCAGCAGCACCCATAGGACTTCTAGTGTGTTAGTGGCATCACACAGAGCTCCTATATTTTCTTCTCAGCAGCACCCATAGGACTTCTAGTGTGTTAGTGGCAGCAAACAGAGCTCCTATATTTTCTTCTCAGCAGCACCCATAGGACTTCTAGTGTGTTAGTGGCAGCAAACAGAGCTCCTATATTTTCTTCTCAGCAGCACCCATAGGACTTCTAGTGTGTTAGTGTCATCACACAGAGCTCCTATATTTTCTTCTCAGCAGCACCCATAGGACTTCTAGTGTGTTGGTGGCAGCAAACAGAGCTCCTATATTTTCTTCTCAGCAGCACCCATAGGACTTCTAGTGTGTTAGTGGCAGCAAACAGAGCTCCTATATTTTCTTCTCAGCAGCACCCATAGGACTTCTAGTGTGTTAGTGGCAGCAAACAGAGCTCCTATATTTTCTTCTCAGCAGCACCCATAGGACTTCTAGTGTGTTAGTGGCATCACACAGAGCTCCTATATTTTCTTCTCAGCAGCACCCATAGGACTTCTAGTGTGTTAGTGGCAGCAAACAGAGCTCCTATATTTTCTTCTCAGCAGCACCCATAGGACTTCTAGTGTGTTAGTGGCATCACACAGAGCTCCTATATTTTCTTCTCAGCAGCACCCATAGGACTTCTAGTGTGTTAGTGGCAGCAAACAGAGCTCCTATATTTTCTTCTCAGCAGCACCCATAGGACTTCTAATGTGTTAGTGGCATCACACAGAGTTCCTATATTTTCATCTCAGCAGCACCCATAGGACTTCTAGTGTGTTAGTGGCATCACACAGAGCTCCTATATTTTCTTCTCAGCAGCACCCATAGGACTTCTAGTGTGTTAGTGGCAGCAAACAGAGCTCCTATATTTTCTTCTCAGCAGCACCCATAGGACTTCTAGTGTGTTAGTGGCATCACACAGAGCTCCTATATTTTCTTCTCAGCAGCACCCATAGGACTTCTAGTGTGTTAGTGGCAGCAAACAGAGCTCCTATATTTTCTTCTCAGCAGCACCCATAGGACTTCTAGTGTGTTAGTGGCATCACACAGAGCTCCTATATTTTCTTCTCAGCAGCACCCATAGGACTTCTAGTGTGTTAGTGGCATCACACAGAGCTCCTATATTTTCTTCTCAGCAGCACCCATAGGACTTCTAGTGTGTTAGTGGCAGCAAACAGAGCTCCTATATTTTCTTCTCAGCAGCACCCATAGGACTTCTAGTGTGTTAGTGGCAGCAAACAGAGCTCCTATATTTTCTTCTCAGCAGCACCCATAGGACTTCTAGTGTGTTAGTGGCATCACACAGAGCTCCTATATTTTCTTCTCAGCAGCACCCATAGGACTTCTAGTGTGTTGGTGGCAGCAAACAGAGCTCCTATATTTTCTTCTCAGCAGCACCCATAGGACTTCTAGTGTGTTAGTGGCAGCAAACAGAGCTCCTATATTTTCTTCTCAGCAGCACCCATAGGACTTCTAGTGTGTTAGTGGCAGCAAACAGAGCTCCTATATTTTCTTCTCAGCAGCACCCATAGGACTTCTAGTGTGTTAGTGGCATCACACAGAGCTCCTATATTTTCTTCTCAGCAGCACCCATAGGACTTCTAGTGTGTTAGTGGCAGCAAACAGAGCTCCTATATTTTCTTCTCAGCAGCACCCATAGGACTTCTAGTGTGTTAGTGGCATCACACAGAGCTCCTATATTTTCTTCTCAGCAGCACCCATAGGACTTCTAGTGTGTTAGTGGCAGCAAACAGAGCTCCTATATTTTCTTCTCAGCAGCACCCATAGGACTTCTAATGTGTTAGTGGCATCACACAGAGTTCCTATATTTTCATCTCAGCAGCACCCATAGGACTTCTAGTGTGTTAGTGGCATCACACAGAGCTCCTATATTTTCTTCTCAGCAGCACCCATAGGACTTCTAGTGTGTTAGTGGCAGCAAACAGAGCTCCTATATTTTCTTCTCAGCAGCACCCATAGGACTTCTAGTGTGTTAGTGGCATCACACAGAGCTCCTATATTTTCTTCTCAGCAGCACCCATAGGACTTCTAGTGTGTTAGTGGCAGCAAACAGAGCTCCTATATTTTCTTCTCAGCAGCACCCATAGGACTTCTAGTGTGTTAGTGGCATCACACAGAGCTCCTATATTTTCTTCTCAGCAGCACCCATAGGACTTCTAGTGTGTTAGTGGCAGCAAACAGAGCTCCTATATTTTCTTCTCAGCAGCACCCATAGGACTTCTAATGTGTTAGTGGCATCACACAGAGTTCCTATATTTTCATCTCAGCAGCACCCATAGGACTTCTAGTGTGTTAGTGGCATCACACAGAGCTCCTATATTTTCTTCTCAGCAGCACCCATAGGACTTCTAGTGTGTTAGTGGCACAAACAGAGCTCCTATATTTTCTTCTCAGCAGCACCCATAGGACTTCTAGTGTGTTAGTGGCAGCAAACAGAGCTCCTATATTTTCTTGTCAGCAGCACACATAGTACCTATAGTGTGTTAGTGTCAGCACCCATAGGACCTACAGTGTGTTGTGAGCACACATAGGAGTTCTATTTTTTATACTATATACACTACCGACTACAATGGCTGGAAGACCGCCAAGGAGAGGCAGAGCGTGCCGAGGCAAGAACACAGGGCAGGCAGGCTCTGTTTCTAGAGACAACAGTGCTGGCCGTGGACGTGGTCGTGCATCGTCATCAGCACGTGGCCATGGGACACGCTTGTCTTTGTTTTCGGCAGCTGGACATGTGGAGCCGCATCATGCCGAAGGCTTGGTAGAATGGATGACCAAGCCCTCCTCATCCTCCTCATCCTCTCTCACCCAGGCTCAGGGTACTGGCAGAGCAGCTGCCAACGCGTACTCAATGGCATCATCAGCCACCCCTTCCCTAGACCCACCATGTCCTCCTGAGGAGTCCCCCGAACTGTTTGAGCACAGTGTTGGGTACATGCTCCAGGAGGATGCCCAACGATTCGAAGGCTCGGATGATGATACCCAGCTTGAGGAAGTCAGTAGTGTGCGCGCAGAGAGAGGGGATGCTGAAGGACAGCAATCTGGCAGTAGTGTTCCACCAGCTGCAGCTTACTGCCAGGTTTGCTCTAGTGGTGAAGAGGGAGGGGATGATGAGGTCACTGACTCCACGTGGGTGCCTGAAGGGAGAGAGGAGGAGGAGGAGGAGGATGCAGCGTCACATGTCCAACGAGGCAGGATGCCCCCTGGAGGCCAGCTAGAGGCCAGCACAGCAACTGTACCACACCGCAGAGCTCCGCCTGTGCAGGGCGCTGCCTCTGCACGTTATCACAAAAGTTCTTTGGTGTGGGCCTTTTTTGAGACGAGTGCATCAGATCGCACCACTGCTATTTGCAATATTTGTCTCAAGCGTATCTCGCGTGGCCAAAACATCAGCCGCTTGGGCACCACAAGCATGAGCAGACATATGTCGACCTGCCATGCAGCTCGTTGGCAAGCACACATAAAAGACCCACACCAAAGAACAAAGCGGACCTCTCCTTGCTCCTCATCAGCTGGGATCTCCATCCCCACTATATCTTCAGTCCTCTCTGAAAGCTGCTCTGAGAGGACTGAAGGTGTAGAATTAGGTGTGTCACAACCAAGTACTTGCAGTACACCGACGTCCGATTGTAGCAGGCAAATTTCCCTGCCCCAGCTGCTGGACCGTTGAAAGAAGTATACTCCCAGCCATCCACATGCCCAGCGGTTGAATGCTAGCTTGGCTAAATTGCTAGCACTTCAACTGCTGCCTTTTCAGTTGATAGACTCGGCCCCCTTCCGTGAGTTTGTTCAATGTGCGGTTCCTCAGTGGCAGGTTCCCAAACGCCACTTTTTCTCACGGAAGGCGATTCCGTCTCTCTACTGGCATGTGGAAGGCAATGTCCATGCCTCGCTGGACAGGGCGGTCAGCGGTAAGGTGCATATTACCGCTGACTCATGGTCCAGCAGGCATGGACAGGGACGTTATCTTTCTTTCACGGCCCATTGGGTCACTCTATTGGCAGCTGGGAGGGATGCAGGACAAGGTGCAGTAGTGTTGGAGGTTGTTCCGCCACCACGCCTCCAAAATGCTACTACTGGTTGTGACACACCTCTCTCCTCCACCCCCTCCTCTTCTTCTTCCTCCATGTCCTCTTCGAGTGCTCTGTCCTCGGAACCAGCGGTGCTCCGTAGGCGTACAAGGGGCTACGCGAGTACGCAGGCAAAAAGATGCCATGCCGTGCTTGCGCTGGTGTGTTTGGGGGACAGGAGCCACACTGGGCCAGAGGTTCTGGCAGCTCTGCAGGGGCAGGCCGAGAGGTGGTTGACGCCACGCCAGCTTAAGCCAGGAATGGTCGTTTCTGATAATGGCACCAACCTCCTCTCCGCCCTGCGACAGGGGCAGCTCACCCATGTGCCCTGTATGGCTCACGTCCTCAACCTGGTGGTGCAGCGGTTCTTGGGCAGGTTCCCAGGCTTACAGGATGTCCTGAGGCAGGCCAGGAAAGTCTGTGTGCATTTCCGCCGATCTTATAATGCCAGTGCTCGGCTGACTGAGCTGCAAAAGGAGCTGAACCTGCCCAAGAACCGCCTAATATGTGACATGCCCACCAGGTGGAACTCAACGTTGGCCATGCTGCAGCGACTGCACACGCAGCAGAGGGCCATCAATGAGTACCTTTGCGACTACGGCACCAGGACAGGGTCAGGGGAGCTTGGCTTTTTTTCCCCACGCCAGTGGAGCATGATCAGGGATGCATGCACTGTCCTCTCACCATTTGAGGAGGCCACGAGGATGGTGAGCAGTGACAGTGCATGCATCAGTGACACTGTACCTCTTGTCCACCTGTTGGAGCATACGCTGCGTGGGATAATGGACAGGGCACTTGAGGCAGAACAGAGGCAGGAAGAGGAGGACTTCCTTGTCTCTCAAGGCCCCCTTTATCCAGACAATGTTCCTTCTGTCCCACCCATCACACAGGAAGAGGAGGAGGAGGAGGAGGAGGAGGAGGATTGTGTGAGCATGGAGGTGGAGCCTGGCACTCAGCATCAGCAGCAGCAGTCTTTTAGGGATGATGTACAGTCCCAACAAACCAGTGGACTTGTACGTGGCTGGGAGGAGGTGGCTGGCGATCATGTCATCCTCAGTGACCCAGAAGACTCCGGACCGAATGCCTCAGCTAACCTACGCTGCATGGCCTCCCTGATCCTGCAAAGCCTGCGGAAGGATCCTCGTGTTCTTCGGATCAAGGAGAGTGACCATTACTGGCTGGCCACTCTCCTTGATCCACGGTACAAGGGTAAGGTTGCGGACCTTATCTTGCCGTCGCAGAGGGAGCAGAGGATGAGACATCTCAGGGAGGCCTTGCAGAAAGGTCTGTGCAACGCGTTCCCAGAAACTGGGAGGTTACAAACTCCTGGTCCTGGACGACGAGTTGCTGAGGCTTCGGTCAGTAGCAGAAGGAGCGGTGGGGAAGGTGGACGTCTGACCGATGCGTTCAGACAATTTTTTAGTCCGCAGCCCCAAGGTATGATCGGTTCCAGCAACCATCGCCAGCGTCTGATATACATGGTGCAGGAATACCTAGGGGCAAGGTCAGACTTGGACACCTTTCCCACCAAAAATCCTCTGGCTTACTGGGTCCTGAGGATGGATCACTGGCCAGAGCTTGCACAGTATGCAATTGAGCTACTGGCCTGTCCTGCATCCAGCGTTCTTTCCGAACGCACATTCAGTGCTGCTGGAGGATTTGTCACCGATCATAGGGTGCGCCTGTCCACCGACTCGGTTGATCGACTGACCTTCATAAAAATGAATCAGTCTTGGATCACCACCAGCTACCAGACACCTGAAGCGGATATAACGGAATAATTTATAATGTCACATCCCTTCAAGACTGCCTATGCTGATGCTGAGTGACTGTCCTGTTATGTTCACTGACTATCCTCTTCCTCCTCCTCAATGATCCATGCCACCACACCAGTGCCTAAGGCACAATTTTTCAGCCCCTGTATAACAGGGGCGTGTAATTACAATTTTTTAAAAAGATGCTTCGCAACAGGTGTGACTGCTGTGCTCAGAGTACAGTATCTGTGAGGGGTTGCAGTGTTGTGGCACCAGCACCAGTGCCTAAGGCACAATTTTTCAGCCCCTGTTGGGGCGTGTAATTACAGTTTTTAGGCAATGCTTTGCAACAGGTCTCATTGCTGTGCTCAGAGTACAGTATCTGTGAGGGGTTGCAGTGTTGTGGCACCAGCACCAGTGCCTAAGGCACAATTTTTCAGCCCCTGTATAACAGGGGCGTGTAATTACAATTTTTTAAAAAGATGCTTCGCAACAGGTGTGACTGCTGTGCTCCAAGTACAGTATCTGTGAGGGGTTGCAGTGTTGTGGCACCAGCACCAATGCCTAAGGCACAATTTTTCAGCCCCTGTTTAACAGGGGCGTGTAATTACAAATCTTGATCTAATAGTTCACAGCAGGGCCCATTCCTGCGCCCACCAAGAGTAACTATGAGGGCCTACAGTCTTGTGGCAACACCGTCCACCACCACCACCACCACCAAAGGCCCAATTTTTCTGCCCTGTTCAACAGGTGCATGCAATTACAAATCTTGATCTAATAACTCACAGCAGGGCCCATTCCTGCACCCACCAAGAGTAACTGTGAGGGCTTACAGTCTTGTGGCAACACCGTCCACCACCACCACCACCACCACCAAAGGCCCAATTTTTCTGCCCGGTTCAACAGGTGCATGCAAGTACAAATCTTGATCTATTAACTCACAGCAGGGCCCATTCCTGTGCCCACCAGTCTTGTGGCTACACCAACATCTAATAGGGCAAATTTCTGCAGAGTATATACGGCAGGCCCCTACTTTCAAGCATCCAACTTACAAACGACTCCTACTTGCAAACGGCAAGAGAAAACAGGAAGTGAGAGGAAATCTACCCCTAGGAAGGAAAATTCTATCCTGTTAGATTTAATTTGGGAAAAAGGTATCTCCTCTCTACTGATGCTTTATCACCAATCCTTGTTTCAATTAAAACCCCACTTTTCCAAAAACATTTGTCATTGGGACGGAAAGTGAGGTGACATGTTCTGAACAGATGTGCAAAGACAGCAAATGTTACAGGGGTGATAACCCCTCCCTATGTTCTCCAAAAAGCTTAAAAATTTATTTTTTTGGGATGTAGCTACACTTCATAATGTACCTGTTCAGATTCTACTTAAGAACAAACCTACAGTCCATGTCTTGTTTGCACCACCTATATACTGCTGTTCAGAGTATATAGGGTTGTAGGTATAGGGTTTTATTTTGGGTGCGGGGTCCCCCTTAGTATCCATACAAGACCCAAAGGGGCTGGGGTGGGGGGGGGGGGGGGTGATGGGGTAGCCATGCCATTTTTCTCAAGGATTTTAAGCCATATGGCGGCCAGGACAAGACATGACATTAAAGCCGCAAGTGGTTTTAAATGGCTTCTTTTTTTCCTTTACAAATGTCATTTTGTGCAAGGACAGTTCTAAACACGGGAAACACATGCCACTTCACAGGCATACTTTAGACACCCCCCAGGTACCATATTTAAAGGAAAATTTCACTTTTTTTTTTTCACTTTATGCATCATTAAAATGACTGCTCCCGAAAAAACTTTAGTTTTTAAATTTCTTTTTGCATTGATATATGTCCCCTGGGGCAGGACCCGGGTCCCCAAACCTGTTTTATGACATTAACATGCATATTGGCCGTTGTAATTAGCAATTTTGATTTCGAACGTTCGCGTCCATTATAACGAATAGGGTTCGAAAATTCGCGCGAACTTTCGGTCCGTTCGAAGGTTCTGGTGCGAACCGAACCCGGGGGTGTTCGGCTCATCCCTAGCCTCTACTAGGTCTACTGGGTCCTGTTCTAATGAAATGAATGCTAATAATTGGCAAAAGAATGAAGGTGGTGACGTTTTTTATGTGAATGTTTTATACAAGGGTTCTTCAAAAAGTTTGAACTTTATTATATTTATAAAACTGAGGAAACTTTTTGAAGACCCCTTATATATAATCATATAGACATGTGCACTGCCGGAAAATGTGTTTGTTTTCATTTTTGTTTCATTCGTTTTTTTGCTTTTTTCAGAAGTTCGGAATTCGGAAATTTGAATTCGGAAATTCAAAAAATTCGGAATTCGGAAATTCTAAACTTCGGAAATTCGAAAATTCAGAATTCGGAAATTCGAAAATTCGGAAATTCTAAAATCCAAGAAAAAAAGAAAATCAGTAAAACTCGAAATAATAACTAATAACTATTAAATTACAGGTATTGGAATTTCCTTTCAAATTTGGCTGTTAGTGAATGTAACGAATACAAATTTATCTGAAGTTAAGAATTATCCGAAATAACGAATGGAACATCTAAACAAATGTAATGGAACAAATTAATAATAAATAATAATAATAAAACGTTTGTATTATTATTATTTATTATGATTAGATCGTTACGTTCCATTCGTTTAGATGCATGGATGAATTCGTATTCGTTACTAGACAAGTGCACTGCCGAAAAATTGTTTTTTTTTCGTTTTCGAAATTCGGAAATTCGGGAAATTCAAAAAGTTTGTTGTTTTCGTTTTTTTCGTTTTCTTGCTTTTTTCGGAAATTCGGGAAATTCGAAAAATCTTTTTTTTCGTTTTCGATTTTTGCTTTTTTCGGAAATTCCGAATTCGGAATTTTCGAATTTCCGAATTTCCAAAAAACGAATAAAACGAAAACGAAAAAAAAAGATTTTTAGAATTTCCGAAAAAAGCAAAAATTTCCCATTTTCGAATTCTAGATTTTCAAATTTTTCAAAAATTCCAACTTTCGAGTTTTCGAAATTCCGAATTTTCGAAATTCCGAATTTTCGAAATTCCGAATTTTCGAAATTCTGAATTTCAAATTTGAATTCGGAAATTCGGGAAATTCAAAAAATTTGTTGTTTTAGTTTTTTTAGTTTTTTTCGGAAATTCGGGAAATTCGAAAAAATCGTTTTTTTTCGTTTTCGTTTTTTTGCTTTTTTCGGAAATTCGGGATTTTCGAATTTCCGAATTTCCAAAAAACGAATAAAACGAAAACGAAAAAAAAAGATTTTTAGAATTTCCGAAAAAAGCAAAAATTCGGAATTCGGAAATTCAACTTTCCAAATTTCCCATTTTCGAATTTTAGATTTTCGAATTTTAGATTTTCAAATTTTTCGAAATTTCCAATTTTCGAGTTTTCGAAATTCCGAATTTCCAGAATTCTGAATTTCGGAAATTCTAAAATCCGAATTTCGGAAATTCGGAAACTGAAAAATTCGGAAATTTCGGAATTAACAAATTTCTCTACATTCGTGAAAAACGAATTAGAAACTAAACAAATTGCACATGTCTATTCGTTACGTTCACTAACAGCCAAATTTGAAAGGAAATTCCGATACCTAATCTCCAAATTTCCAAAATATATAATTTAGAATTTCCAAAATTTATAATTATCTCATTTTCGAAATTTCGGTATTCCGACTTGTTCATTTCCCGACTTGTTCATTCCCCGACTTAGTTGGGGTAGGCGGTACTCTTTGGGTGGGGTGGGTCAGCCATGTCTTGTGACCATTGACCTCTGGGAACCCTCCTCTGGGGGAGGTCCCTACTCCAATTTCTGAGTCCTAGCCTTATTCTTCAAGGGGAAACCCTAACCCCTAACCCTAACCACTAATCCCTAACCCTAACACTAACCCTCTAACCCTCACCCTCACCCAAACCCTAACCTTAACCCTCTAACCCTAACTCTTTAACCCTAACTCTAACCCTAACCCTCTAACCCTAACACCCTAACCCTAACACCCTAACCCTCGAAAATTTGAAATTTCGTATTTCCGAATTCCGGAAATTAAGCATTTTCAAATTTCCGAAATTCCAAATTTTTGAATTTCCGAATTTGGAATTAACCACTAACCCCTAACCCAAGCCCTAACCCCTAACCCCTAACCGTTTAACCCTAACCCTTTAACTCTAACCCTAACCTTAACCCTTTAACCCTCTGACCCTATAACCCTAACCCTGACCCTCTAACCCTAACCCTCTAACCCTAACACCCTAACCCTAACCCTCTAACCCTAACCCTTGAAAATTTTGGAAATTCAAAATTTTGGAAATTCAAAAGCAGGCTAGGTTATAAAAAAAATATCCCAAGCTTTGAACATCTCACGGAGTACTGTTCAATCCATCATCCGAAAATGGAAAGCGTATGGCACAACTGCAAACCTACCAAGACACGGCCGTCCACCCAAACTGACAGGCTGGGCAAGTAGAGCATTAATCAGAGAAGCAGCCAAGAGGCTCATGGTAACTCTGGAGGAGCTGCAGAGATCCACAGCTCAGGTGGGAGAATCTGTTAACAGGACAACTATTAGTCGTGCACTCCACAAATTTGGCCTTTATGGAAGAGTGGCAAGAAGAAAGCCATTGTTGAAAGAAAGCCATATGAAGTCCCGTTTGCAGTTTGTGGGAAGCCATGTGGGGGACACAGCAAACATGTGGAAGAAGGTGCTCTGGTCAGATGAGACCAAAATGTAACTTACTCTTTCGTCCATGGACCGACACAGCTTCTCTATTGACAAAGTGGGTATTATCCGTTAATTAGGAGTGACTAGGCAGAAAACTTGTAAAAAGTGTTGCATCACACCTTCTACAGTACCGCCCAGGGGGCAGACCCTCTGGGTATATCCCCTCAGTCTGCATCTCGCAGATCAGTTTTTTTCTGTCTAGCAAGGAGTAGGACATGGCTCCCTTCGGGCCCATTGGTCCGGGGGAAAAATATATATTTTTTGCTACATTTTTTTGTTTCCTGCGATCTTCGATCAATTGCAGACTGGGTGACAGGCTGGATCCTCGATCCTTGTAGTCTCCCCAGTTTCGGCCATCGAGCGTGTGCCGACCCTAGCTACGCGCTGGGTTTTCCACGACATGCCCGTCGCTCCACGGGTGGCCGGTGAGCTTACGGCCAAGGCTTGCATCGGACCGCTCAGCTTCGGCTGACCTTACGGCCGAGTCGCAGCCGCCTGTCCGGTGAGCGTCACGCTCCAGGGCATACATATGATCGTCCCCTTGGGTCCAATCACATCATGCCTGGCCAACAGTCACCGTCCGTGCGCGGACGATGATCTGTTTGGAATGTCTTCCAGCATAATACATGCAGGATAGGTAAGTAAAATCCCCTGCCTCGGCTGGGTGATTTGCCTGGACATTCCTGGAGAGACCAAGTAAGTGGTTGTGGCCCCTTTCTTCCCTCTCTCCCTGCCTTTCCCTCCTCCCTGGGCTTCTAGCTAAAGGTTGCTGGGTGCTGGGGGTCACCTAAGGGGTTCCACAGGAGCGGGGCTGGCTGTAACTAACATTTAAAAGAAATGTAATTTCTGCTTACCTGTATGTGCTTCCTCCTCCATGCTGTCGGCGGGCATTTTGCGGTGGTCCATGCCGGGTTCGGCCTCTAGTGACTGCCCGGCGGCCATCTTCCTGTGGTTTTGGCGCCATTTCCTTGTAGTTCCACACCCACTGGCCTCTATCGACTGATTGGCGGCCATGTTTGTAATGATCCACGCTGTATGTATATATTGCCGTTCGGCGGACATCTTTTTGTGGTCTACGGCTGCTTTGGCCTCTATCTTCGGCTCGGCGGCCATTTTCTTAGAGCCCACATTATCTTCCATACAGACGTTTTGGCGGCAATTTTGCGAGAGTCTCCGGCCTCTAGGGTGCGTTACACTGGCGCGAAAAATTCACACAGGAAGCGCTGATAAAAGAAGCAGACTGACACAGAAGCAGTGGGACAACATCACAGGCGCAGCACACGGCAGCATAGCAGTACCAGTCCAGGGTGGTGAGTCCTCTGGTTGACCCAGCATCTCTGCAGCGCAGGAGGGTGGCCTATTGATATCTTGCCTGGAGCCCTGTGGGTGTCAGCGTGTGGTCAGCATGGCATCTGAGCCAGATGTCTTTTCCCCTGAAACACCAGATTTAGCAGCTGGTGCCCCTGAGGTGTCTATGGACACTATGTCGGCAATCCTAGAGGCGTTTGCTGCCAGGGTGGAAACAGCACACCGGAATACAGGGGGTAGTAAATGCCCCTGTCCCCTGCAATCTTCTGGGGATATTTCTGAGACAGAACCAGGTCCAGCTACGGCTCATGGCCCAGATTCTGACGCATCAGAGACTGCAGACCGTGACCGATCGGACAGTGAGGATGACTCCAAGTCCAGGTCAGTACGTGAGACGGCTTTGGTATCTGACCTTATTACTGCAGTGCGGGATACGCTAAAGTTGTAAAATACTGCAGAAGCAGCAGAGACTCAGTCCCCTTTGGGTTTCGTAAACCTGCCCGCACTGCTAAGGTGTTCCCTTGTGTGTCTTATTTTGATAAACTCTTATACAAGGAATGGGAGAACCCACTGAGGGTCTTTACAGCCCCAAAGAGGTTTGTGGTACGGTACCCCTTTGAGGAGCGTTTTCTGAAGAAATGGACCTCTCCCCCTATAGTGGACCCTCCGGTGTCCAGACTTAATAGAGCTACCACTATTCCAGTAGAAGGGGCTCCTGTTTTCAAGGACCCTGTGGATAAGAAGGCTAAAGCTCTCGCTCGCTACCTATACTCAGTGGTAGGCTCGGCAGTACGCCCGGCATTGGCGGGGGCCCTAGTGTCTCAGACACTTACTGAATGGGCAAAATTGCTACTCCAGGGTTTAAAGGAGCGAGATGCTCCTCCTAATGAGATAACTTTGGCCGACCAGTTGGTCCAGGGCCTTAAGTTTGTCTGCGAGTCAGACATGGATACTATTCCACTGCTGTCAAAAGCTTTGGTTTATGCAGTAGCAATACGCCGCCTGATCTGGCTAAAAGGCTGGTCTGCGGACCAGACTTCCAAGAAAGCCCTGTTGGATCTGCCTTTTAAGGGCGACAGACTTTTTGGGGCTTCTCTGGATGACATCATCAAGGATGCCACAGGAGGTAAAAGCACTTTGCTTCCCCAAACTAGCAAGGGCAAGGGCCCTCCTTTACTGCACGCAAGCATTTTTTTCGTCCCCCTAGGGCGACAGGGAAAAGACCCCAGGCCGACAAGGCGCCTGCCCAAGGACAAAAGCATCCTTGGTCCCGCAGACCCAACAAGCATGCGGACAAATCTGCGTCCGCATGAAGGTCCGCCCCCACCCAGCTCTCGGGTGGGGGGGACGTCTTCGCAAATTCGCGACTCAGTGGACAGCTCTAGTCTCCGACAGGTGGGTTTGCGAAGTAATCTCCTCAGGCTACAAGATAGAATTTCTATCTTGTCCACCGGACAGATTCGTCACCTCCAATCTCCAGCTACTACCGACCCGTCGGGAGTCCCTGTATGGGGCGGTCCAGGGTCTACTGGAACGCGGGGTAGTATTTCCAGTTCCAGAACAAGAACGGGGTCAGGGTTTTTACTCAAATCTGTTCATTGTGCCGAAGAAGGAGGGGGTTCGTCCAATCTTGGATCTCAGAGCCCTCAATTGCTTTGTGAAGGTACAAAGATTTTGGGTGGAGTCGTTCGATCTGTAGTCACTGCTCTCCATCCGGGGGACTTTCTGGCCTCCTTGGACATCAAGGACGCATACCTGCATGTCCCCATATACTCCAGACACCAGAGGTTTTTGCGATTTGCTATCGGGAAGAACCACTACCAGTTTGTGGCCCTCCCGTTTGGCCTTGCCTCAGCACCCAGGAGGTTCACCAAGGTGCTCGCTCCGATTCTGGCACTTCTAAGACAGCAGGGTATCGCTATCATGGGCTACTTGGATGACCTTCTACTAAAGGCCCCTTCAAGCTCAGAATTAGAGGTAAGCGTGTCCATTACCTGTTAGACTCTTCGAGACTGTGGTTGGATACTAAACACGCAAAAGTCAGTATTGGTGCCCACTCAACGCCTAGTGTACTTGGGGTTGATTCTGGATTCCTCAGAGGAAAAGGTATTCCTCCCTGGGGAGAATTTGCAGACCCTCCGGGCTGCAGTACGGCAGCTGACTTCCAGGAATTGGTCGTCACTCCGTTTTTGCATGCGAGTGTTAGGCCTCATGGTAGCCTCCTTCGAGGCGGTCCCATATGCTCAATACCACACTCGAGTGTTACAGAAGTAAGTTCTGTCCAGATGGAACAGATGTCCATCATCTCTGGATTAGCAAATCCGAGTGAGCCACCTAGTCAGGAGATCCTTGGTATGGTGGCTGACAGCACCGGCTCTAATGGCCGGGAAGTCATTTCTTCCGGTTTACTGGATAGTGATCACTACGGACGCCAGCCTTACAGGTTGGGGGGGAGTCTGGGGTGTTCAGTCGGTGCAAGGTCGCTGGACCCCAGAGGAAGCCCTCCTGCCGATCAATGTCCTGGAAATCCGGGCGATCAGGCTGTGCCTCTTCAAATGGTCTCAGAGGCTGCAAGGGCGTCCAGTCAGGATCCAGTCAGACAACGCCACAGCAGTGGCATATGTCAATCATCAAGGAGGAACAAGAAGCTCAGTTGCAGCATCGGAGGTCGCTCACATCCTGAAGTGGGCAGAGAGGAGCGTACCAGCACTGTCGGCTGTGTACATTCCGGGTGTGGAAAACTGTCAGGTGGACTACCTGAGCTGCCAGATGCTGGACCAGGGAGAATGGTCCTTACACCCGGAGGTGTTCCAACTCCTCTGCCAAAGATGGGGCACACCAGACGTATATCTTCTGGCTTCCTGACTCAATCGGAAGGTATTGAGGTTTGTGGCCCGGTCAAGAGACCCATGGGCAGACGCAACGGACGCGTTGGTGGCATCGTGGGGTCAGTATCGGCTAATCTATGCCTTCCCTCCCTTAAGTCTTCTTCCTCTTCTGCTCCGCAGAGTGGAGGCAGAGGGAATTCCAATGATCCTAATCGCTCCAAATTGGCCTCAGCGTCCTTGGTACACCGATCTAGTACGTCTGGTAGCAGACGTCCCCTGGTGCCTACCACTACGGAAGGACCTGCTATCGCAAGGTCACATACTCCATCCTGCTTTACAGTCACTGGCTTTAACGGCATGGCTGTTGAGAACCAGGTACTGAGAGACCGGGGCCTGTCAGATTCAGTAATCTCTACTATGAGAAGTGCTTGGAAACCGTCCTCTAGGAAGGTTTATCACCGCACTTGGAAGGCCTACATCTCCATGTGTGAGGAAATGAAATGGCATCCGCGTACTTATTTGGTTTCCAGAATCCTGCTGTTTTTACAGCATGGGGTGGACCAAAGGCTTGCCCTAAGTACGATTAAGGGACAAATATGTGCCCTGGCTGTCTTTTTTCAGCGACCCCTGGCGACTCACTCTCTCGTGAGTACATTTGTGCAGGGGGTTCGGCATGTGGCCCCTCCGGTCCGTCCCCCCGCTACCTCCGTGGGACTTGAACCTGGTCCTCTCGGTGCTTCAGAAGGCACCGTTTGAGAATATTACAGATATTCCCCTGTTGACACTTTCTCAGAAAGTGGTCTTTTTGGTGGCTATTACATCAGTTAGACGAGTCTCTGAGCTGGCAGCCTTGTCCTGCAAGGCTCCCTATTTTATTTTCCACAAGGATAAGGTGGTGCTGCGGCCGCAGCCTTCCTTTCTTCCGAAGGTCGTTTCGGCTTTTCATCTCAACGAAGACATTGTACTTCCATCCTTGTGTCCTCATCCGTCGAATCCTAAGGAGTCGGCGTTGCATTCCTTGGACGTTGTCCGAGCTTTGAGAGTATACCTATCTGCTACTTCCCTGTTCCAGGAGTCAGACTTACTGTTTGTTTCGGTGGCTGGTCCCAAGAAGGGCCAAGCAGTCTCGTCGGCCACCATCTCTAGGTGGATCCGACAGATAGTAATCCAGGCTTATGTCAAGCGCCCCTTGGGCTTTCCGACATCAAGCGTCTGTTTCCCAATTATGTAAAGCGGCGACTTGGTCGTCCGCTCACACTTTCACAAAATTCTACAAAGTTGATGTAGGTGCATCTTCGGATGCCTCTTTCGGCCGCAAGGTTTTGCAAGCGGCTGTTTAGAGTTGCAGCTCCTCCGTTGGAGGAGTGCTGTTTTGTGTTTGGGGTGAAGTTTGTTTTTATGCTGTTACCACCCCTCGTTTTTTTCTCTGACACTGCTTTGGGACGTCCCACTTTGTCAATAGAGAAGCTGTGTCGGTCCATGGACGAAAGAGTAAATAGGATTTTTTACTCACCGTAAAATCCTTTTCTCTGAGTCCATGGACCGACACAGCACCCACCCCTCCTTTTAAGTTTGTACTGCTTTTTGACAAACTGATCTGCGAGATGCAGACTGAGGGGATATACCCAGAGGGTCCGCCCCCTGGGCGGTACTGTAGAAGGTGTGATGCAACACTTTTTACAAGTTTTCTGCCTAGTCACTCCTAATTAACGGATAATACCCACTTTGTCAATAGAGAAGCCGTGTCGGTCCATGGACTCAGAGAAAAGGATTTTACGGTGAGTAAAAAATCCTATTTTTTGGCCTAAAAGCAAAATGACATGTGTGGTAGAAAACTAACACATTACCCTGAACACACCATCTCCACAGTGAAACATGGTGGTGGCAACATCATGTTGTGGGGATGCTTTTCTTCAGCAGAGACAGGGAAACTGGTCAGAGTTGATAGGAAGATGGATGGAGCCAAATACAGGGCAATCTTAGAAGAAAACCTGTTAGAGTCAGCAAAAAACTTGAGACTGGGGCAGAGGTTCACCTACCAGCAGGTCAACAACCCTAAACATACAACCAGAGCTACAATGGAATGGTGTAGATCAAAGCATATTCATATGTTAGAATGGCACAGTGAAAGTCAGGACCAAAATCCAATTGAGAGTCTGTGGCAAGACTTGGAAATTGTTGTTCACAGAGGCTCTCTATCCAATCTGATGGAGCTTGAGCTATTTTGCAAAGAACAATGGGCAAACATTTCACTCTGCAGATGTGCAAAGTTGGTGAAGACATCCCCAAAAAGACTTGCAGCTGTAATTGCAGCGAAAGGGGGTTCTACCAAGTATTGACTCAGGGGGGGCTGAATACAAATGCCCCCCACACTTTTCACATATTTATTTGTAAAAGAATTTGAAAAATATTTATCATTTTCCTTCCACTTCACAATTATGTGCCACTTTGTGTTGGAATATCACATAAAATCCCAATAAAATAGATTTACAATTTTTAATCATAACATGACAAAATTTGGAAAATTTCAAGGAGTATGAATACTTTTTCAAGAAACTGTAAATCAAAATTAATCCAAGTGTTAATTGAGTAATACAATTATGATGTAAATAGCATACAATCTATTGTATAACGCCTATGCACAATAAAGTCCAAGCGTAAATGCAGCAATAAAGTACATAAAAAAGTGCAAAAAGTGTTCAAAAATTTAAAAAGTAGGAAATATAAAGAGTATAAAAATATAAAGTTTTTGAAGATTAGAAGTGATCCTTATCAGAAAGGTTCATATGAAATGATATATGTAGTGAGTGTCCATTACCATTCAGGTTTCCCAAATTGTGTAAAGATGCATGCTTACCAAATTCAGTGGAACCTCTAATAAAAAAGAGAGGTCAGATGGGCACGTGGCCAAACACCCTGGCCAGGGTATTCCCAAGGCTCCTCCTACAGCAGGGGTGCCCAACCTTTTGAAGAGCGGGGGGCCACTTAAGCGACTTGGTAACCGGTCACAATGAGCGGAGCAGGTGGATGGCAGCCCACTCTATAGAGCCCACTGAACTCTTTTTTTTTTTTTGCAGATCGGATTGGAGGTAGGCGTTTGTAAACGGACACAAGTCCGTTTACATCTGCCACTCCTTAGAGGTGAATAGAGGGTCCGATTGGGTCGGACAGACCATGTGAAAGGGGCCTAAGGTTGCTTTCACACTGATGCACTGTTGTTTACCCGCACCGTGGGTTCACCTGTGGCTTTGCTGCAGGTTAGCTGCACTTTGTCATAGACTTCTAATAATATAAATCCTATAGGTGTGGTGCACTTTCAGAAAGCACACCAAACTCGCAGGTAATAGAAGTCTATGGATCAGTGCAGTTAACCCGCAGGTGCACTGCTCTGCAACTGTGGATCAGTTGAAAACAGCCCAGTAACCACTGCAGAACAGATATGCCCATATATACATGCCCATATATACACTGTGATTTTAGTAATAAACTTACCTTTAATAACAGTATTCTATTCTATTTCATTCCAGAGCATGAGGTCGCGGGCCACATGAGAGAGCTCCGCGGGCCACATGTGGCCCCCGGGCCACTGGTTGGGCACCCCTGTCCTAAAGGATCCACTCGAGGGTAGGGCTATGGACTGTACTGCTCATGTCAATGAAATCCCGATAAGACCATAATTAAAACATGAATGAAGAAGCTCCACATAGTGTAAAACCATTCTAAATGTTTTATTAAGGCTGCTTTCACTCTGGGGCGCGGGCGGAGTCAGCGGTAAACGCCCCAGTGTGAAAGGGGTTTAAAAGTAAAGGTTGCACATACTGTACATCAAGAGGTACCATAAATTGCTTAGTTAAAAATCGCCGGCCGGCTAACAACAAAAAACATCCTGCACTTCCTGGAACACACAATGATGTCAGCACGTCGCTCCCCTCTGCGTGTTTCGTCACACGTGGTAAGCCTGCATCTTTACTGAGGCGGCGGTGTCACATTTTGGGAAACCTGAATGGTGATCGATACTCACTACTTATATAATTTAATTTGAACATTTCTGAAGAGGATTACTTTTAATCTTCACAAACTTTATATTTTTATACTTTTTATATTTCCTACTTTTTACATTTTGCATACTTTATTGCTGCATTTACACTTGGGCTTTATTGTGCACAGGTGCTATACAATAGATTGTATGATATTTATATTATCATTGTGTAGCGGTACCCCCGTAGGAGCTGCTGGTTTAGTTTTGGGTCTGCACGTTACCTTACTGTTCCAAATGTTCGGCTCAGGGGTTCTCCTTGAAGAGTTAATCCGGAAGAAATGTCTGCACCAACACAAAGTCTCTTTCAAGGGTTTTATTGAATAAACTTTCCAACAGAGGGGTAGAGGAATGGGGAGGACTCAGGTATCTTGTTGATCATGGAAATGTCCTAGATCCAGAGGAGCAACTGTCTCCACACTGGACTCTCACCGGCCTAGCAACCAGCGTGAAACTCGATCAAAGATAGTCTCTGCCACAGACTTGGTATTGGAATTTGTTCAATAGTCTCTGCCACAGACTCGTATAACCCCTCACTGAAAGAACACAGCTCTCAGTGCCAGGATCTTTCAGCCGCTCCGGCAGCACTGTGAGGTCGATTTTTGGGATCCGGGTATATCCTCCAATTGAGTCCTCAATTGTTCGGTCCCTTCCATCAGGCAAGGCGACACAGGATTGTCCCTGGATCAGCAGGCCCCAGTAACTCCTGGGCCTACATCTCAGTTGCGAGGCCTCGGGCCAACGTGGCCCTGAGGTGGGAACTGCCAACACGACCCTGAGGCCAGGAGGGCCCTCAGGTGAGGATCGTAGAACGAACCCCACCAAAATGGCATCCGTCCTTTAAGTACCCTCTCCCAGCATGCACAGCGGGCTTACCACACCCCCTGGGCTGCTTCTGGGAAAGAGGTACTCAATACGTCCAGTCTGTTGCATTTCCAACCCTGACCAGCGGTGACAGTGACACCCACCGCTGGGGGGGAAAAATCATGAAACCAGCTGAACTGAAACCGCGCCGCAATTTAAATACAATCTCTCTGGGCCAAAATAATTCCCAGACAACTATAATTTCAACATATAGCGCCCACTCATTGGGAGCAGCGCACTACAATTGTATTACTCAATTAACACTTAGATTCATTTTGATTTATATGTTTTGATTATCACTGTTTTATAGCGCAGCTCTTTTTGACATATTTGAATCTTGCATTAGGCTCTGCCACTATAGGCTGACAGGAGAATAGGAGATGTGATAGCAGCTTCACTCACTACTCCTGTTAGTAGGGAGGAGAAGCACAGCAGCACCACCTAATTTCAAAAAGTGCGACCAGGCAGGGGAAGGCAGCCGCTATTTTTGTAGTATTCCAGTACAGCCTCGACAGCTAGTTGTCTTTAAACACCGAACTGCAGAGCTGCAGGGATGAAGTAATGGACGTGTGGACGAGGAAATCTGCTTCCTGAGTCCCGACCTGCCCAGTCTCTCTTCCATGCAGTACTGTGTACACCAGCATCTTACTTAATGGTGCAGGTGCCAAACGCTGGTCAGCCAGGTACAGTAAGCTGTGTTTTTTCAAAAGGCTATGTACGTGTAGCAATACCACCTAGAGGGCCGCTGGTTAGTTTTGGGTTTTGCACGTTACCTCTTCAGCTGCGATGTCCGGGTAGGAAAGTCTGTAGTAATGCAATGTCCACACAGATGTAAAACCTCAAACAGTTAGGCTTTATTTTTCTTATGCAGTAAACTTTGAGAAGTAGAAGGTATAGAAGAGTAGGGGAAGGTTCAGGCACTCGCCACTAAATTTGACAAAGGTATAAGTTCAAAGTCACTCACCACTCTCAATGTTAGAGTGGGTATTGGTCACCTGGATAGTCCCCTCTCACATGGCCTAGCAGCCGGGATGACAAACGAACCAGTAACGGGGCAGTCTCTGCCACAGTCTGCCCAAGATGAAGTAGGTCTCTGCCACAGACCTTTTGAAGTTGAGCAAATGGATAGTCCAGGAATCCTCTGCCACAGGATTTTAACGTCCCAAACTTCCAGCCATAAAGTTAAAGGGCCTTTAAGCCAATCCGGCGAACTGCAGGGCTTGTAGTGTAATGGATCCCTCCTTAATAAAGCTGCCAGGCCTCACCCGAGACAGCAGCATTTTTCCGGTCTCCTCCGGGGCAGTTCCTCCCCTGATCTCCTTCATTAAGATGCTTCCTCCCTATAACGGGAGGGCCCGTGGAACCCAGACGTTCTTAGAAAGTATGAGCCAGAAAATAATGGACATTGAGAATATGTCTTGGATTGCTTTGAAATGGGTCTCTAATATTAATCCACGGTATTTCCCAGGATATCTGTAAAGGACTATTTACTGGTTGGTTGATTCTGAACTCAACAGGTTAATTGAGACATGCTGATGTGTTCAACTCTAACCACCTGACTGCCTGTGTAATGTAGATTAAATCCAGACTAGCTTCCAAAGACCTTTTCATTGTTGTTTGTGCTGATGTGGATTGGAGCTGGTAGACCGTATGGGATGTTTAAGTGTCTTGCTGTGAGGAAAGGGGGGGGGGGAAATCACTCCAGCAACCCCTCCTGCTAAAACTGTTTACTGAAGAAGTTTGAACACACCTGACCTGTATCACCATTGTCATTGGACAGTTTAACACGCCCTGTTCCCCAAGGATGGGAGGGAAGTGTTTTGAAGGGAAGTGTGTTACCATGTGCTTGTAAAAAAGATTCATTCCCTGTTTTTGGAACTTCAACACAGAGCGTTGTCTCGTTTGTGCAGGGAGAAATATTTGTATGGGGTCTTATTCGGCTGGTTGGAGTGTCTGGTAGCTGCTGTGTGTTCGAGAATGGAATATATTTAAACAACGTTAACTCCTGTCGTTACACTCCCCATTTGGACGGACAGCTTGGGATCTCTTCTCTGGATATAGGCTCCAACCAGACTAGCTGGGCCTACTAGGTAGCGACGCAGCCTCGGGCCAACGTGGCCCCGAGACCAGGACCACACACACACACCTCGTGCCCGGAGGGCTGCGGGGCAAGACGGACCCCAATCAATGGTGTCTGCCCCTTAAGTACCCCCTCCCAGCAGGCACAGCGGGTTCACCACTCCCACTATACCACTGCCGAGAAGGGCCACCCAATGTACCATGGTCTGCCCGTGTTCCAACAGGTGCCTGAGGCGATAACGCCACCTACAGGCAAGAAGGGAAATCACTACCAGGCAAACCACGACTAAGACAGAGGCGAATTTCAAAGTAAATCAACCGTCTGAGCCCAACTACTGGCTCAGACATCCCTCTAAATTTAAATAGCGTCCCAAACTTTTGGGATAGGCGCTACATATGTATGTTTGTCAGTGTGTATGTATGTGAATGTGTATGTATGTGTGAGTTTATGTATGAGTATATGCGTGCATATGTGTGTATGTATGTACATTTGTATGTGTATGTACAGTGCATCCGGAAACTATTCACAGCGCTTTACTTTTTCCACATTTTGTTATGTTACAGCCTTCTTCCAAAATGGATTAAATTTACTATTCTCCTCAAAATTCTACAAACAATACCCCATAATGACAACGTGAAAGAAGTTTTTTTGAAATCTTTGCAAATTTATTAAAAATGAAAAAAATGACAGCTACATAAGTATTCACAGCTTTTGCGATGACACGCAAAATTGAGCTCAGGTACATCCTGTTTGCAACTGATCATCCTTGAGATGTTTTTACAACTTGATTGGAGTCCACCTGTGGTAAATTTAATTGATTGAACATGATTTGGAAAGGCACACACCTGTCTATATAAGGTCCCACAGGTGACAGTGCATGTCAGAGCACAAACCAAGCCATGAAGTCCAAGGAACTCTCTGTAGACCTCTGAGACAGGATTGTATTGAGGCACAGATCTGGGGAAGGGTATATAAAAATTTCTGCAGCATTGAAGGTCCCAATGAGCACAGTGGCCTCCATCATCTGTAAATGGAAGAAGTTTGGAACCACCAGGACTCTTCCTAAAGCGGGCCACCCGGCCAAACTGAGCGATCGTGAGAGAAGGGCCTTAGTCAGGGAGGCGATCAAGAACCCGATGGTCACTCTGACAGAGCTTCAGTGTTTCTCTGTGGAGGAAGGAGAACCTTCCAGAAGAACAACCATCTCTGCAGCACTCTACCAATCAGGCCTGTATGGTAGAGTGGCCAGACGGTAGCCTCTCCTCAGTATAAGGCATATGGAGTTTGCCAAAGGACACCTGAAGGACTCTCAGACCATGAGAAACAAAATTCTCTGGTCTGATAAAACAAAGATTGAACTCTTTGGCCTGAATGGCAAGCATCATGCCTGGAGGAAACCAGGCACCGCTCATCACCTGGCCAATACCATGGAAACCATGAAGCATGGTGGTGACAGCATTATGCTGTGGGGATGTTTTTCAACAGCCGGAACTGGGAGACTAGTCAGGATCGAAGGAAAAATGAATGCAGCAATGTACATTGTTGTGGGGCCCAAAGCAGCTGCCTTATACTTGCCAACTATTCCAGTTTAAATTCCCTTGTCCCTTGAAGTTTTAGGAAGGACATTAAAGCATGCCCCTTTACCTTCCCATTGGGCAGCATTCAGCAGAGGTAATGGTGGAGATAGTACCTGTGCCGCTGCCGGAAAGGTTGCAGGGATTTTACTCCAATCTGTTTGTAGTCCCAAAGAAGGACGGGGTCCATCCAATCCTGGATCTCAAGGCCCTCAACACCTTTGTAAAGGTGCGAAGGTTCAGGATGGAATCACTTCGCTCTGTGGTCGCTGCACTCCATCCGGGGGATTTTCTAGCATCCTTGGACATCAAGGACGCAAACTTGCATGTCCCCATATGCATCAGGCATCAGAGATTTCTGCACTTTGCAGTCGGGGACGATCACTACCAATTTGTGGCTCTCCCTTTTGGCCTGGCATCGGCACCAAGGGTTTTCACCAAGGTGCTCGCCCCGATTCTGACCTTGCTGAGACAGTGAAGTATCGCTATCGTGGACTACCTGGACGACCTCCTTCTGAGAGCTGCTTCAGACTCAGAATTATAGGAGGATGTAGCGATTGCCAGTCAGACCCTTCAAGAATTTGGTTGGGTACTGAACCTCCAGAAGTCGGTGTTGGTGCCGACTCAGCGCCTGGAATACCTGGGCTTGATCCTGGACTCCTCGGAGGCAAAGGTTTTTCTCCCTTTAGAAAAATTGCAGGCTCTTCAGGTGGCGGTGAAGCTGTTGGCATCCCGCAGGTGGTCGTCACTGCGCTTTTGCATGCGAGTCCTGGGTCTCATGGTGGCCTCCTTCGAGGCGGTACCGTATGCTCAATTCCACACTCGAGTGTTGCAAAAGGAGATCCTGTCCAAGTGGGACAAGTTTCCGTTGTCCCTGGATTGTCAAATCCGGGTGAGCCAACTAGTCAGGACTTCCCTGGTCTGGTGGCTGTCATCTCCGGCCCTTCAGTCCGGAAAGTCGTTCCTTCCCTTTCACTGGACGGTGATCACGATGGACGCCAGCCTGACCGGTTGGGGGGGTGTTTGGGGGGTCCAGTCGACACAAGGGCACTGGACACAGGAAAAATCCCGCCTGCCAATCAATGTACTGGAACTTTGGGGATCAGGCAATGCCTCTCCACGTGGTCACAGAGACTACAGGGGCATCCAGTCAGGATCCAGTCGGACAACGCCATGGCGGTGGCATATGTCAACCATCAAGGAGGAACTCGGCTGCAGCATCGGAGGTCGCTCACATCCTGCGGTGGGCAGAAAGGAGAGTGCCGCCTCTATCGGCCGTATACATTCCGGGCGTAGAAAACTGGCAGGCGGACTACCTAAGTCGCCAGATGCTGGACCAAGGAGAATGGTCACTACACCCGGACGTGTTTCAACTCCTTTGCCTAAAATGGGGCACGCCAGATGTGGATCTTTTGGCTTCTCGACTCAGTCGGAAGGTATTGAGGTTTGTGGCCAGGTCAAAGGATCCCTGGACGGACGCAACGGACGCATTGGTGGCCCAATGGGCACAGTATCGGCTGATCTATGCTTTTCCCCCACTGAAACTTCTTCCTCGTCTGCTCCGCAGAGTGGAGACCGAGGGGATTCCGGTAATCCTAATTGCCCCAGATTGGCCTCGGCGACCTGGTGCGCCTGGTGGCGGATGCCCCTTGGCGACTGCCGATGCGGGAGGACCTTCTGTCGCAAGGTCCCATACTTCATCCTGCTTTGCAGTCGCTGGCTTTAACGGCATGGCTATTGAAAGCCAGGTACTAAGGGACCGAGGCCTGTTGGATTCAGTAATTTCCACTATGCTGAGGGCACGGAAGTCATCTTCTCGGAAGATCTACCATCGCACGTGGAAGGCATACATCTCTATGTGTGAGGAGATGGAGTGGCGTCCACGGGCATATTCGGTTTCCAGGATCCTGCTGTTTCTACAGCGTGGAGTGGATCAGAAACTTGCCTTAACCACTTTGTACCGGACGGACGTCCATGGACGTCCTCGGCTTTGTGGTGGTATATGCAGCTACAGGCATCATTCAGATATTGGCATTTTCAACCGGCTATTCTGTGCACCGTAAGAATGATCATAGCGGCTGTTCCGCTGCTTGATCATTCTTACAGGTGGCAAGAGGGGACGCCCCCCCCCCCCGCTCCTGCCGCCCTCCGGTGCTTCTACCAACTCACCTGTGCGATCGGTGAGTCGGAGAACAGATACGCCGGCCCCGACTGCCTACCATAGAGATTTCCGGCAGACCAGATGGTCGCCGGAGTCTCTATGGTCGTTCGGAGGCTGGGTGCGATGTTATGATGTTAATGCCTCTGCATTCAAAAAACAACGCCGCCGTGGCTGGCAAGCCAGGATCGTTTTTTTTTTTTCATATACTTCAGGCTTCCCAGCCTAGAGGTGAGATGTGGGGTCTTATTGATCCCATATCTCACTATAAAAATGACCTGTCATCCTTTTTCCTATTACAAGAGATGTTTACATTCCTTGTAATAGGAATAAAAGTGATCACATTTTTTTTTTTTTTTAAAGTGTCAAAGTAAAAAGTTTAAAGTAAAATAACAATAAAAAAAAATATATATATATTTAAAGTGCCCCTGTCCCCGGTAGCTCGCACGCAGAAGCGAACACATACGTAAGTCCTACCCACATATTAAAACGGTGTTCCGACCACACAAGTGAGGTATCACAGCGAACGTTAGAGCGAGAGCAATAATTCTAGCCCTAGACCTCCTCTGTAACGCTGTAACTCAAAACATGTAACTAGTAAAAAAATTTGAAAGCGTCGCCCATGAGGATTTTTAAGTACCGAAGTTTGGCGCCATTCCACGAGCGTGTGCAATTTTGAAGGGTGACATGTTTGGTATCTATTTACTCAGGGTAACTTCATCTTTCACATTATGCAAAAAAATTGAGCAAACTTTAATGTTTTTAATATTTTTTAAGTCCTCACAGTTACTCTTGGTGGGCGCAGGAATGGGCCCTGCTGTGAATTATTAGATCACGAATTGTAATTTTTTCCAAAAGAAATGCATTTGAAAAATTATTGCGCAAATACCGTGCGAGATAAAAAGTTGCAATGACCGCCATTTTATTCCCTAGGGTGTCTGCTAAAAAACATATATAGTGTTTGGGGGTTCTGAGTAATTTTATAGCAAAAAAATTATGATTTTTGCATGTAGGAGAGGAGTGCCAGAATAGGCCCAGTAAGGAAGTGGTTAAGCACCATTAAGGGGCAGATTTCAGCCTTGGCTGTTTTCTTTCAACGACCCCGGGCGGCTTATTCACTGGTGTGTACGTTTGTGCAAGGGGTCCGACATGTGGCTCCTCTGGTTCGACCACCACTATCTCCGTGGGATTTGAATCTGGTGCTCTCGATACTTCAGAAACCTCCCTTTGAGAACATCAGAGAGATTCCTCTTTTGACACTCTCTCAGAAAGTTGCCTTTCTGGTGGCCATTACATCTGTCAGGAGGGTTTCTGAGTTGGCGGCCTTGTCTTTCAAGTTCCCCTACTTGATCCTCCATAAGGATAAAGCGGTGCTATGCCCGCAGCCTTCGTTTTTTCCAAAGGTGGTTTCGGATTTTCATCTGAATGAGGACATTGACTTGTACTTCCATCCTTGTGTCCTCGGCCGTCGCATCCCAAAGAGGTTGCGTTACATTCCTTTAGATGTGGTATGTGCTCTGCGGGTGTATCTGTCTGCTACGGCTCCGTTTCGGAGGTCAGACTCACTGTTTGTGTCGGTGACTGGTTCAAAGAAAGGCATGGGGGTCTCGTCGGCCACCATTTCTCTGTGGATCAGACAGATTGTGATTCAGGCTTATGCCCTTAAAGGGCGGGCACCTCCTTTTCCTGTCACGGCGTATTCTACCAGGGTGATTGGTGCCTCCTGGGCTTCGACATCAAGCGTCTGTCTCACAGGTGTGTAAGTCGGCGACCTGGTCGTTCGTTCACACCTTCACTAAATTTTACAAGGTTGACGTGCATGCATCTGCGGATGCTTGCTTCGGCCGTAAGGTTTTGCAGGCGGTTGCTTAAGGTTGCAACTCCTCAGTTGAGGAGCTCTGTTTGTTTGGGGTGAAGTTTGTTTGCTTGCTGTTCCCCCCCCCTCGTTTTTTTTGACACTGCTTTGGGACGTCCCACTTGTCAAGACTAAAGAAGCTGTGTCCGTCCATGGACGAAAGAGAAAATAGGATTTTTGTACTCACCGTAAAATCCTTTTCTCTGAAGTCCATGGACGGACACAGCACCCACCCCTCCTGTTTGAGTTTGTACTGCTTTTTGACGAACTGAGCTGCTGAGTGCAGGGTGAGGGGTTATGACCAGAGGGACTGCCCCCTGGGCGGGGCTGTTCAGCTTTGGTATAATTACATGTTTTTGTATAGCCAACATGTCTGCCTAGTCCTCTCCTAATAGACGGAACATAACCCACTTGTCAAGACTAAAGGATCTGTGTCTGTCCATGGACTTGAGAAAAAAGGATTTTACGGTGAGTACAAAAATCCTATTTTTTACTTTCTGCTATAAAACATACCAACAAGAAATGTCTTCATCAATTTAGGCCAATATGTATTCTGCTACATATTTTTGGTAAACAAAATTACAAAAAGCATAAATTGATTGGTTTACGCATAAGTTATAGTGTCTACAAACTATGGGATATTTTTTATTTTTTGCAAATTGTTTTTGCTGCAATTGTGGGCACGGTAAGGCTGCAATGGGCACGGTAAGGCTGCAATTATGGGCACGGTGAGGCTGCAATTATGAGCACGGTAAGGCTGCAATGATGAGCACGGTAAGGCTGCAATTGTGGACAGGGTAAGGCTGCAATGATGGGCACGGCAAGGCTGCAATTATGGGCATGGTGAGGCTGCAATGATGGGCACGGCGAGGCTGCAATGATGATGCATGGTCTGGCTGCAATGATGGGCACAGTAAGGCTGCAATGATGGACATGGTGAGGCTGCAATTATGGCCATGGTGAGGCTGCAATGATGGGCACAGTAAGGCTGCAATGATGGGCACGGTGAGGCTGCAATGATGGGCACGGTGAGGCTGCATTGATGGGTACAGTGAGGCTGCAATGATGGGCAAAGTAAGGCTGCAATGGTGGTCACAGTGAGGCTGCATTTATGGGCACAGGGAGGCTGCAATGATGGGCGCAGTGAGGCTGCATTGATGGGCAGTGAGGCTGCATTGATGGGTACAGTGAGGCTGCAATGATAGGTACAGTGAGGCTGCAATGATAGGTACAATGAGGCTGCAATGATGGGTACAGTGAGGCTTCATTGATGGGTACAGTGAGGCTGAAATGATGGGCACAGTGAGGCTGCATTGATGGGCAGTGAGGCTGCCACAATGGGCACCGTGAGGCTGCAATGATGGGCACAGTGAGGCTGCATTGATGGGTACAGTGAGGCTGCATTGATGGGCACAGTGAGGCTGCATTGATGGGCACAGCGAGGCTGCATGGATGGGCACAGCGAGACTGCATGGACTGGCAGTGAGGCTGCATTGATGGGCACAGTGAGGCTGCATTGATGGGCACAGCGAGACTGCATGGACTGGCAGTGAGGCTGCATTGATGGGCACAGTGAGGCTGCATTGATGGGCACAGTGAGGCTGCATTTTATGGGCACTGGTGAGGCTGCATTGATCTCCTGTACCATGCCCGCAGCCTCCAACATCTCCTGTACCATGCCCGCAGCCTCTGACATCTCCTGTACTATTCCCGCAGCCTCTGACATCTTGACATCTTCTGTACCATGCCCACAGCCTCGGACATCTCCTGTACCATGCCCTCAGCCTCTGACATCGTGACATCTCCTGTACCATGCTTTCTGCCTCTGACATCTCCTGTACCATGCCCGCAGCCTCTGACATCTTGACATCTCCTGTACCATGCCCGCAGCCTCTGACATCTCCTGTACCATGCCCGCAGCCTCTGACATCTTGACATCTCCTGTACCATGGCTGCAGCCTCTGACATCTTGACATCTCCTGTACCATGCCCACAGCCTCTGACATCTCCTGTATCATGTCTGCAACCTCTGACCATCTTCTGTACTATGCCCACAGCCTCTAACCATCTCTTGTATCCTGTCTGCAACCTCTGATCATCTTGTCTTATATCATGTCTGCAGTCTCTGAGGGAGTCTGGAGAGGAGTCATGAATATGAGCGCCACCGGGATGGGGGTCATGGGAGAAGTCAGACTTGTGTGAACTGTGGAGAGGAGACTATAGGAAAACCAGAGCCACCAAGCTGGAGCCCACTGATTGAGCCCTGCAAGGTGCACCTGAGAGGAGGTCAGTGACAGCACCGCCAGGCCAGTCTGAGGGGGGGTCACTGATGTAAGGAGGGAGTGAATACAATAATGTAAGGGAGCACTGATATAAAGGTTTCCCCCTTATATCAGTAACCCACCCCCTTACCTTAGTGTATTCTTTCTGCGGAAGGTCGTCTCTGGTCATAAGAGTCCCCCCACATTCCCAGAGTCCCAGGTGTCCCCCTTGATAATTGCTCCACTTTTACCTGGAATTTGCTGATAGGGATATATATATATATATATATATATATATATATATATATATATATATATCCCTATGTGCTTTTATATCTGTCTTATCTATATATAATACGCTCTTCAAATGAGTTTTAAAATGCATGGCTTTCCCTTTTATGAACAAGGAAATAATGACTGAAGAAAAGGCAGGTGATCCATTGAGACCCATAAATGCCATACCCATGCCTCCATCCCTGGTACATTGAAAATGAAAAAAGAAAATGGGCTGTGGGACTTTAAATGAGGCATGGATGGGCGTAAGAAAAAAGTCTAGGATATCAAAAATGAGTAAACATCACTGTCCCGTTGGGGAATAGTCTGTAGCCATTTATACATGCTGCATAGTCAGTCTGAAGAATGGAGATCAAGGCATGGATATAAATGTAAAAATGTATTTGTATCATGGTAAAAGTACACATGGATCATGCAAACAAAGGCATAATGTAAATAGGGGTTATCACATAGACATGATCAAAATTCACTGTTGAGACATGGCTGAAGCAAGTAATGACAGTTAAATGGACATACAGAAACAGTGAAAATGATTATCCAGTTAAAAAGTCAAGAATACACTTAATAGATTCATAGTTGGGCAAGCTTTACTTGGCATTCCAGAGCATGGACTCATGGATGATCATGGGAAAAAGGTCTAAGATATCAAAAATTGGTAAACATCACTGTCCCGTTGGGGAGTGGTCTGTAGCCAGGTATACATGCTGCATAGTCAGTCTAAAGAATGGAGATCAAGGCATGGATATAAATAAAATATATTGTATCATGGTAAAAGTACACATAGATCATGCAAACAAAGGCATAATGTAAATAGAAGTTATCACATAGACATAATCACAATTCATTCAGTGATGTTTACCAATTTTTGATATCTTAGACCTTTTTCCCATGCCCATCCATGAGTCCATGCTCTGGAATGCCAAGTAAAGCTTGCCCAACTATGAATCTATTAAGTGTATTCTTGACTTTTTAACTGGATAATCATTTTCACTCTTTCTGTATGTCCATTTAACTGTCATTACTTGCTTCAGCCATGTCTCAACAGTGAATTTTGATCATGTCTATGTGATAACCCCTATTTACATTATGCCTTTGTTTGCATGATCCATGTGTACTTTTACCATGATACAAATACATTTTTACATTTATATCCATGCCTTGATCTCCATTCTTCAGACTGACTATGCAGCATGTATACATGGCTACAGACTATTCCCCAACGGGACAGTGATGTTTACTCATTTTTGATATCCTAGACTTTTTTCTTACGCCCATCCATGCCTCATTTAAAGTCCCACAGCCCATTTTTTTTTTTCATCTTCAAGGAAATAATGACGTGATGCTGTTGGGCTGGTATAATAATGCTACAGTATAGGGCTAGTATGACATTTTTTCCAGGGTTGATTTTTATTCCCAGTCCGGCCCTGCTCATGTCTAGAGGAAAGGAAAAACGTACCGCTCAAAAGCTTGAGAATTCACCAAATAGCTGTTTCCGCCCGGTCACTCACACAGGTGCTGGCTCTGCACTGATGCATGGGAGAAAAAGAAACCCTGGACTGCCGCACTCTGTATAGACAGTTATTTATTCCAAAATTTCAGGTAAAAAATCCAAATTCAAAATAAATCCATAAATCCAAAACAACAAATGCAGATGGTGTGCATGCAGGGAAGGGTGGCTAACGCGTTTCACGTCACGAATTGACGCTTACTCATAGCTAGGGTGTGTGGGAATCAATACCTATTGATTCCCACACACCCTAGCTATGAGTAAGCGTCAATTCGTGACGTGAAACGCGTTAGCCACCCTTCCCTGCATGCACACCATCTGCATTTGTTGTTTTGGATTTATGGATTTATTTTGAATTTGGATTTTTTACCTGAAATTTTGGAATAAATAACTGTCTATACAGAGTGCGGCAGTCCAGGGTTTCTTTTTCTCCCCTGCTCATGTCTAGGTTTTGCCTAAGGCCTCACAAAGCCTAGGGCTCTATCCCCCCCCCCTAGCATTGTCATTGATCCCAGGAGTCGTATGATCCCTAGGAGTTTTCTGTCTATTGATGGGTCCCTTCACCTCCCCAGTCCATGGTGTGCAGGCAGTGAGGAGATGATACGCTATAACCTTTAGCAACCAATCAGTGAGTGGTAAGGATGTACAGTAACCTCTAGCAACCTATCAGTTAGCAGTATTGATGTACAGTAATCTCTAGCAACCAATCAACAAACAGAAGTCATGTGCTGTAACCTCTATCAAATAATCAGTGGGCCATAATGTGTGCTGTAACCTCTAGCAGCCAGTCAGTGAGTGGTAATGATACACTGTAACCTCTGGCAGCCAATCGCAATCGCTGCCTGATCTGATTCATGAAATATATTTTGAGTCTAGCTGCTATTAATTGTATTTCTCAGAGCCAGTGGAGAGCGAAATTGCATGGAGGGGGGAGCCCAAGAAAATGTTTGCCCAGGGTCCAATCCATATTAAAAACAGCCCTGTACGGGACAACTCTGTGAATGTCTTTGAGTGGCCCAGCCAGAGCCCAGACTTGAACCTGATTGAACATCTCTGGAGAGATCTGAAAATGGCTGTCCGCTGACCCTCCCCATCCAACCTGATGGAGCTTGAGAGGTCCTGCAAAGAACAATGGGAGAAACTGGCCAAAAATAGGTGTGCAATGCTTGTAGCATCATACTTAAAAGACTTGATGCTGTAATTGGTGCCAAAGGTTCTTCAACAAAGTATTGAGAAAGGCTGTGAATACTTATGTACATGTGATTTATTTCATTTTTTATTTTTATTAAATTTGCAAGGATTTCAAACAAACTTCTTTCACGTTGTCATTATGGGGTATTGTTTGTAGAATTTTGAGGAAAGTAATGAATTGAATCCATTTTGGAATAAGGCTGTAACATAAAATGTGAAAAAAGTGAAGCGCTGTGAATACTTTCCGGATGCACTGCATGTGTGTGCATTCATATATTGATATGCATGTGTGTGTATGTGTGTATGTCTGTACATTACTAGTAGCTCTTGTCCATATGGGCATACTTAAGCATACACCCGTGTGACACGGAAAAAAGCCACTGCTTCCAGTTTGACATCCATGTGGGTGCAGTTCCCAAGTATGTCAGATTGGGAGGAGCAGCTGTGTCCTTGCAGCCGCTGTGTCCAACACCTGAATACCTGTTCATCCTCATGCCCATGCGAGCAAACATGGCCCTCACATGAGTGTATGCTTAAGTATGTCCGTGTGAACAAGGCCTAACAGTAACATACAGACATACAGCGCTGACAGGCTGGGAGAGGCATTTATGACAGGGGGCAGTGTGCACAAGGAGAGGGACGGTGTAAAAGAGGAGCTGGAGCAGTGTCTACAGAGGGATATACAGGGAGGGAATGTAGAGAGGGTGGACAGTGTGTACACAGGGTGAATTTATTTTGGGATAATTTACTTGTGTTTATTTATTGTTTCTAACTAGATTAAAAAGCCACGCCCGATATTTAGCATAATTTAGCCACACCCACTTTTTTGACATGGCGTGCAACACATGCCACTATCTCTCTGGTGGTGCTTTACTTTGCCCTGGGGCCATGATGCTATTTAGACAGCCCAGTTAGTAGCAACAAAAGTAAAAACAATATGCTGTTTCTACGAGGGCTACAGTATGCTTCCACTACTTAAAACTGCATACTGAACATTCCTATAAAAAAATTAGACTGTCGACTTTCTCGTTTAATCTTTTTCTTTCTTAATCTACAGATCTGTATTCCCTATTTCCTCTCTCTGAGATACATTAAAAGGTCTTGTTATCATAATCAATATGATTTACAAAATGAAGCTAAAGGATTTTGCTTACCCAAGAGGATTAGGACATTGGTCTGTTATGGAGTGTTTGAAACATTTGCATCCAGGATACACAACATTCATAAAGCTGCCGTAAGCATTCGGCACACAGTACATGTGACCTTTGCGCGTTTTTAAGGCTCTATTATTTTATGATAGGTTAATGTGATAATGTGTTATGTGTGATATGTGCTCAACTCAGGTATAATTTCTCCTTATCACTTATTGCTACAGGATGAAGCCTGAGTGAACACTTCATTTGTTTTAAGTCCCTAGATACAGATTTTCTTAGTTATGTGTTTTCTAGTTTATAACTGCAACACAGCTGTACCTTAATCCTTGCAGGAAAATCACATATACAATAACCACTGCTAGAAAATAACAGGATTTGTCCATAGGTGAGACTGTTAATATATAAAATTGAGTATTTACATTCATACATGGAAAATCCATTTATGGCAGTAGTCTATATGTTGAAGATAGAACGCCAATCCCCCATCAATTTAGCTTTTTAAGAATATGCCTGCCCCGAAGACAGTCTGTTTTGCTCACAGCAACTAACTGATCTGATTAGTTTCTATGGGCAACATCACTAAGACAGTTCCTTCCTTAAGCTAACCATAGATGGTTTGAATCTCGGCCAATTCAGCAGGGACTGACCGAGATTCAAATAATCTATGGGCAGGCTTAATGTATGTACCCAAGTAGATCCATCGATTGACTTGGGTAGAACTAGCATGTCGGATTTTCGTCATGCGATCATATCGGCCACTAGCAATAATTTCTGTGTTCTCCCATCAGCGAAAACTCCCCTAAATCTTCTTTCACACCATTCATGCTATCCTTACCTGTTTTACTTGAAAAAGCCTGTTGTTTACAGAGCTCAATAGCGCAAAACTTTAATTTACGCTCACCTTCCCAGCTTATCTTTTTAGACTGGTCCCAAGGAGCTTCAATCAGAGAGAGGACGTCTGAAGGTAGACAGTTTCTGCTGTACTGTCTCTTTAGAAAACCAATACTGCACTGTCATGGGCAATTCTGTTTAAAATGTTTATTTGTAAAACTAAGGTTGAGTGTAAATAGTTAAAAATATAAAACATCAATTCAACTATTATCAATTGTAAAATAATATTGACCAAGTGCATTACAGTTTCTATTTATAAGGCAAGAAAAAGACTCACCTGTCACAGTGTACAAAGCAGTGATAATTAGTAACATTACAACGGCTATGTAGATATTAATTTTCATGGCTTGTTGGATGAAAATGCCTCCTGAAAACATATCTGCCTGAAAGAAAACATGTTATAGATTTAGGATGAAACTCCAGCTTCATAATGCAGCGACATCAACATGCGTAGGACACCCAACATTAGAGAAGATTTATTTTATACAACTTTACACACTGGTACTGACTAGTATTCCATTGCTTCTCTTCTCCCTGATTTTCACTCCCTCATTCAACTAATGTGACCCCAGTGCAAACAGAGAAGGGCAAACAATAACATCCTCAGGTGCTTAATGTCTTCCTTATCAATTTATGACATCATCATTTGTTAGTATGCCAGCAGCTGGCTCACATGGGGCCCAAGTTTGTAATGCTGCACAAATTAAAACCTCTGGCTTTGTGCAAGGTGAGATCCACCTGCCAGCATGCTGACAATAGGGATGAGCTCCGGCGTGTTCGAATTGAACACGTGCAGAGCCCGCCAGGAAGTCGGCACCCACGCTGCGCTAATCACAGCCAGGGAGATATTTCCCGATCTCTGCAGCCGAGCATCGGGAAATGTCTGCCTGCCTGTCATTAGCGCAGCGCGGTGCCGACATCCTGGCGGGCTCTGCACGTGTTCAATGCGAACACGCCAGAGCTCATCCCTAGCTGGTAATTATGTGCAATTTGAGGCAATTGTTTGCATTTTGCCAAGGCATCCTTAAAGAGCCCAGAAGGCACCTCAGGGTGCCATGGCACCTGGGTTGAAAAAGGCTGCACTAGATAATACAAGCTGGGTGATTTTTGACTTTGGCCAACACAAAGTTGGCCAACGCAAGTTTTTATGCACAGATCTGAAAAACTGCAATTGTGTCTATCCCACAGACAGTTGCAAAATGGCACTTTGCACCATAAAGGAAATCTGTACTGAAAGAAATACCACATGTAGTGGTGGTGGACACTGTCATGAAAGGGCCCTTGAGGAGGAAGATTTTTTTTTTAGGGCCCAAATTCAACTATTGACTCGATAAGATAGATAAAGGCAATAAATAGCCTTTTTCATACCCTGAACTCTTTCATGGACAAACAGCGAGCACCAACAAGATCTCAGCACCTGCCTAGCCCACATCTAGAATAAATCCCAGAGTGCCATAGCTTACCTGCAATTCTGTAAAATGCCTGTCATGCTAATCCAACGGTTTCAATTGCTTTTACTACCTAGGAGCAAGTATGCAAGTCAGTAGCTGTGACTTCATTTTGACTTCACTTGCCGCTTGTTTCAGCAATTCAGAAATAAATAAAGCCAGGAACAGGCAGGCACCTAACATTTTCTGAAGTCAAAAATTGTAGCTTCCATAGTTCTTTCAGTACAGACAACCAACTTTTAGTCTATTAAAATAAGGAACTGGAGGGTTTTGCTCATCCATTGGCCATTAGTATGAACCACCCATATGCGAAAGAGTAAAAAAATGCCCAGTTTCAAGCTTAGTGTTTGTCTAAAGCAATTTAGTAGGACAATCTTTATAATAGAGCAAGGTTGCTCGAAAAACTAGAAGAACTAGTAATTTTCATCAGTTTTCCTGTACCCAATCTCTTAACCTATTTTCCTATGTAAGGCCCCACTCACACATCCTATAAGGTCTAGACAGCGACTTCTCGCAGCAAAAATGAGTGGATTCTTGTGGCTGGAATTATAGGTGGTTGGGGACAGCTGCAGTCAGGAATCCTATACTAAGCAATGACAGACTGACATACATTGCAGCTGTCTATAAATATCTGCACACCCAGTGGCTAGGGACAGACGACCAGCCCTGAGCGTAGACAGATTTGGGGGAAGTAAGTAAAACATGCTGCACCACTTTTCTGGTGTTAATCCTTCTTCTTAAGGTATTGTGCCAAATTCATTAAGCATTTGCAACCCCTTTTGTTCTGACAGCGGCTCTTTCACCAAATTCCAGTAGTTTTAAAATGCACCACTTTGACATTGTTTTGCATTGAATGCACCACTTTTACATTGTTTCGCATTGAATGCGCTACTTTTACATTCTGTTGCATTGAATGTGGCAAATGTAAAAGTGGAGCTAATTAGGACCAAATCTCTTTTGACATACAGAAAGAAAAACTGGCTCGGACAGATTTTTACAAAAGTGTTTCTCGTGTATTATAAGTGGTGCAGCATGAGCCAAATTCAAGTACAAGTTCTAGACAGGTACCGTATATGATTTTGGCACATTCTTTAACCCTTTTAGAATGCATGGGGTTACACTTTCACAAAATCTGCCTGTGCCAATCTTAATGAATTCTAAGGATTGTGTCCAGACCAGGGCTGGTCATCTGATGTGTGAATGAGTATGTATAGCTAAAAAAAAAATATTTTAGCCGTAGACAAAGTAGGGAAGTATTAGAAACCCTGGCCATTTTTTATGTTCTCTGTATCCGCATTGGGTAGCTTCACCCTCTCTATTTGACCTTTTAACCATTGTCACCGAGACAGAAAGTAATGGAAAACCGAAAATTTAACAACTGTTACCAGAACAGGAAGTGATAGGAAATTTTCCAATGGGGAATTCTGTTCTATTGACACCTGTCCAAGAGGGGGCTTCCTCTGACTTTTTCACATTTTCTCAGAATTCCTGGTGAATCTCTGGGGACAGCAATAAAGGGAACTCTCCTCCAAGGGGACACAGACAACAAAAAAGCTTACAGAGATTTTAACCCTTCCCAACTCTATCAAAAACAAAATAAAGATTTGGCTATAGATACAATTCAAGCTAATAGACTAATCATACATCTTATTAACTTCAGTAAGGCCCCTTTCACACTGGGGCGCTCATAGCGTCGGTGGTAAAACAACGCTATTTTTACCGCCGACGCTATGGGCGGATTTGCGGCGCATTTCGGCCGCTAGCGGTGCAGTTTTAACCCCCCGCTAGCGGCCGAGAAAGGGTTAAAAGGGTATAGCCGCGCTGTCCCATTGATTTCAATGGGCAGCAGCGGTAAAGAAGCAGTATACACACCGCTCCTTCACCGCCCCAAAGATACGGCTAGCAGGACTTTTTTTGTCATCCTGCCAGAGCATCGCCTCAGTGTGAAAGCACTCGGGCTTTCACATTGAGACTGCAGGGCAGGAGTTTTTCAGGTGGTATTTAGGCGCTATTTTTAGTGCTAAAACGCCTGAAAAACTCCTCAGTGTGAAAGGGGCCTTGCAGTTTAAATATTATCTGCCATCATCACAGGTGAGTTTTTCAGGCATTAATTTCAAAAGAAAGCATTCATCCAGGCTGATACTCTCATATCTATAAGATATTCACAGACACTGCCAGTCATTGGCTATTGGGTAAACAGTGATAGGACATGTTGGTAAATCTTGAATGGCTGATGGTATTTTCTCTTGATAAATCGGTGTCAGGTTGGGTCTCCATACCTATTCCCCTTCACATAGGCCAAACACAAACCTTTGTCCAACGTAAGTGCTTGTGTTTAAATGTATATGCAGACACTAGTACCTGGGTGAAATTGGATCATGCCTTCATGCCCTTTTGTGTCTATAGATATCTTAAGATATAATACTGATTGTAGCTTTTTGCAACCCAGAAAGAGCATGGGCAGAGTATTTAACAGACTATCAGATACACAGTTTAACAATCTCTTTTCAAACAACAATTATTTACAGTCTAAATAGGATATTTACTAATGCTCCAGCCCAAAATTGCATTCATTGTCTTGTCAGTAGTAGACAAATAACACACCAATGACTGATTGCTTTTCTTGCTCTAATGTAAAGATCTAGATCAAATAAGCATTGCATGTTAACTAAGAACACTGTATCCTAACTCACTGAGATCTTGGTGAACACATAGAGCAGCAGTGAAAGAACAGAGAGGTAGATCCGTATCCGGTTTCCACCAAAACGTTTCCTCAGATACTCTGGCATTGTTACCACCTGGGAGGAAAACATAAGGGTGAAGAGACACAAAGAATGAATGACACAAAGTTATACAGTTCTACACAAAGCCTATACATATGCAAGTTTATTATTTGAAAACAATTACTCAGAAAAAGGAGTCTGAAAAATATTAATATGGTTGTATTACATTATTGTCCAAAAGATGGATCATTTATTTATTGTATTTATGGTTTATGTTAAGTCACCAGCTTAAAAACAAAATAACGCTAACATTATACAGCTAGTTGCAATAACCAGACACTTTGGAGTTTATTTACTTAAAGTGGAGCTCCACCCTAAATAGCAACTTTTGCTATTTGGAACCCTCCCCCCCCCTCCGGTGTCACAATTGACACCTTTCAGGGGGGAGGGGGGTGAAGATACCTGTCTAAGACAGGTATTTTCACCCACATCCGGGAGTCCTCTCTCCGGGAATCTGCGGGAGTTACGTCACTTCCCGCAGACTTCCCTTGGTGTTCTGGGAGACACTCGGCTCCCAGAACACAGGAGCACCAATCAGAACGGCGCAGCGCGACTCGCGCATGCGCCGTAGGGAACCGGGCATGAAGCCGCAGGGCTTCACTTCCTGGTTCCCTCAGCGAGGATGGCGGAGGGAGCAGCAGAGCGACGAGCGGTCGCTCGTCCTCTGCTGCGGACGTCGCTGGACTCCAGGACAGGTAAGTGTCCAAATATTAAAAGCCAGCAGCTGCTGTAGCTGTAGCTGCTGGCTTTTAATATTTTTTTTCCGGCGGAGCTCCGCTTTAAGGTAAATAGGGAAGTTGCACTTTGCAAGAACATTTTCTTCAGAGCTTAGTGAACAAGGTGAAGCTCTGCTGACTTCCATCAGTCAATGTTTTGCAAGCAAACATGCCGTCTTTTTTTCCTTGCACACGGTTGGGGAAACTTCAAAGCTCGAAATATTAAAAACATGCATTAACCCATGTCAACCAATCAGATTTTCTGTTTACTAAAATTGTATGGCTAAAAGATGAACTCTTAAGCCCCATACACACTATCAGATTTTCTGCTGGTTTTTGTCATCGGATTTACCAAAACCATGTAGTAGAAGGGCCTGCCTGATTGCATACAAATTGAAACTCTTAAGGTTTGACCTCATATTATATGGTTTTGGTAAATCTGATGAAAAAAATCAGCAGAAAATCTGATAGTGTGTATGGGGCTTTATTGGTTCCTATTGGTTACTGAACTTTTAGTTTATGTATGCTTTGACGAATAGGTCTATACAACTAAAAGTCAGTTAGCCGTGTTTTAGTATACTATAGGCTGGACTAGGGTTGTAAAAAGACCTGGGGCACCACAAGGAAGATAATTATGTGGCTTGCAGTAAATAGTTGGTGGTGTCAAATTGTGATAACAGCGGGAAGGGTTTAAAGCAGCATGATTAATTAAAACACTATGAAGGAATTCAGAAAAAGTTCTGGTTCAACTCGTGCAGTTGCCCATAGCAACCAATCAGCTTTCTTTTACTTGAACTTTATTGAGAAGTGTAACAAATGGGCACTTACACAGTGCAATAAGATTATACAATAGCATAAGCAAATTCAAAAGCAGTTTCTCTCTGCAAGTATTATACATTAATCAATGATGCAGAAACAAAAAAAGAAACAACAACCAGGCCCAGCAGCATTAAATCAATAGGTAATCAAATAACAAAGCCATGCCTGAAATTGCGATGCGTCTCATGTTCAATAAAAGGGGGGCCCTTCAGCTGGGGACCATAGAGCTAAAAAAAAAATTCAGTCATCTATGGGACCACTCTAGCTTGTGGGCAAAATACCAGTTCCAAGGCAGAGAGAATCAGAGTAAAAAAAAAAGAAATGGGAAAAAGAAAAAAAAGGGGGGGGGAGAAGAAGGGGGAAGAGGGGGGGAGGCCATCCCTGTCCCGGAGAAAAATATTAACACGTTGTACTAGATAGCAGTTCTAAGAAGTGCATAGGCGGTTGCGTTGATAGGAAGTAATCTAACCAGGGCTGCCAGATACACAGAAGTTTATTGTGTTTGTAAGTTAGAATCGCCGTCAATTTCTCGTTCACTAGAGTGCCGCGCACCTGACTTTTCACTCCGTCAAAGTTAAGAATAGGCGTATTCAATGCTTTGGCAATCGTCTGTTTCATGGCCCAGGAATATATGGATCACCAGAGCGTGCTTTCATTTGGTAGTGCCTTCTATCGGTTTATGTAGGAGCACCTCCCAAGGGTCTTTTTGTAAGTTTATGTGTATAATTGAAAAAAAACGCAGCAAAAATACAGCCATATAGGCGTCAGAGTGCAACGAAGGGGGGGGGGGAAGTTGGGACTTTAAATGAGGCTCTTGGTGACAAATTGATAGAGTGGTGGCTGGTAAAGCATTTATTAGTACAAGGATGCATGTTAGAATACATTGATTACATATACATAAAACGCACATTCAATGGTGCCAGTTCCTGAAACGGTAATTTCAAGTAGTAACGCATTACAGACCTAGAATACATTACATAAAAAGGCACATAAAACTGAGTTGACCATGTTGTAGACTCTTATCCACAGCCTTTTGACCTTATGGCATGTCCATCATATATGCTTCATATCGCCTAGGTCTTAGCATCCCCTAAAGCATGTAGAAGGGTATGTAGGGAAACATTTAGCAATTCTAGCTGGGGAAAAGTACCACTGAGACAAGACCATAAAAAAGTTTTCTAAAGTTATTACGCTAGGGGAGGAAAGTCCCTTTCCCAATTGGAGAGGTAAGATAAAATTATTCAGAATAGAGGAGTATACTAGGGAAATTAGACCTTGTGTTGTAGGGAACGTTCGATATCTGGTTTCAAATGACGTTGCGGTTGTTGACCAATCGTGTTTTTTTTTGTCAGGGATTTCAGCAGTGGCGAATTTGGAGGTAATGGAATTTCTCAGAGTCTGGAATGTCATATTGTGCCAACAGTGATAGCTTCAATACCCCTGATGTCTAGACTTAGGCGAATGTGTGCGGCCAGAGGTTCTAACGCTATTACAAAGAGAGGTGGAGAGAGGGGACATCCCTGACGAGTACCTCGAGCTATAGAGAAGGAAGGCGATTAATGCTCCATATACCACACTGGCTGAGGGGTCACTATACAAAGCAGCAATCCATTTGAGGAATGCGTCGCCCACGCCTCTATGAGTCGCTCTCAGGTAGGTCCAGGATAGGGTGTCAAACGCTTTCCGAATGTCTAAGGAGAGCAACATTAGTTGATGAGCACACACCGGTGTGCTGTGTGAGTGAGGAGGAGTGTTTGACGGTTGTTGTCTGCGGTCTGTCTAAGGCGCACGAAGCCCACACAAACTTTATGGATCAGGCGGTGTAAGACTCGATTCAGTCGGGTAGCGAGCACTTTGGGTATAATTTTTATATTAATGTTAAGGAGTGAGATAGGACACAAGTTGCCCTGGATTGGGAGTCCGTATCCGGCTTGGAGAGCATCACAATAGAGGCCCATAACATAGTCTTAGATAAATTTGAGGTAAGGGAGGTAAGGTGCAGGACAGCTACTGTATGTCTGACACGTTTTTGTAGAAAAAGGCCAGCTTCTAGCTTTCTTTGTTTGCACACAGCTTAGAAAATTAATTATTAAAAGCTGATTATCTGCTCTGGGCAACTGCTCCAGTTGAGACAAAGTTAAGAAAGCGTGCCTCAGACACTTCATATTACTTTCCCCATGTCACAAGCAAAAGTATTACAGATACCTCAGCACAAAGGTTCACTTTTAAAAACTGAAACTTTTCCATTACATATGCTTTTCGTGCATACATAATATAGATGTAGCACATGGACCCTTTTCTCATGCCCACCTTCACTTTGCAGAGATAAAGGCACGCCGTGCCACACGCCCGTATCCTCCTGGTATAAGAGGTTGAGCGGTGTTCTTACAGTTTTGGGTCCTGCAGCGAGTTACCTCCCGTCCATTGGTTCTCGTCCCCAGAATATAGGGAAACGTCTGTTCTTTTCCCCGAAAGAAGGCCAATGTCCAGACAATGTTTAAACTCCAAACAGACAAGTTTATTTTATCCTGCTGTAAACAGATTTGGGAATAGGTTGAAGATAGTAACAAAAGCAGGTAGGGAGACAGGTTCAGGCGCGCGGCACCCAGTTACCCTATTCTTCACTCAAGCCTGAGTGGGAATTGCTCACCCGGATAGATCCCTCTCACAGTTCTAGCAGCCGGAGTGGAGCACGAACAGTTTCTTTAATTTAGTCCCCTTCACAGACAAGTCTAAGAGATCCTCTACCACAGAATCCTTTCGTTTCTGAGTAAGAACTTTGAAACTCCCATAGACTAGTAGAGACCATAGGTGCCAATGGGACACACTACAGGAGCTATACTGCAACTCACGAATCCTTCCCTCTGATAGGTAACCAGGCCTCTCCTTCACCGTGAATTTCTTCACTGACCCATCAGACAGGTCCTCCCCTGGTTTCCTCTCCTTCAGAGTGGGCCACCCTTACACGGGTTCCCTGGGACTCCAGTGTGTTGGTTGTAGACCCAGTTGAAGGTACTGGGCCTACTTGGAACTCTGTAGCCTCGGGCTAAAGGTGCCTGAGACTCCTCGGCCAATTCACGCACCCCAGGCCAGCAAGGCCAACGGGCGTGACTTCGCCACCAGGGTTCCTCCCTGGAATCCCCCTGGCACACCACCCCATTTGGGCACACTCCTCCTAGAACATGGCATCTGCCCTTTTTGTACCCCCTCCCAGCATACACAGCAGGCCGAACCTGCCCACCGCACGGTAGCCGAGAGAGGACACCCTATTACACCACAACGCCACCCGTGGTTCAACCCGAGACCTGGGCAACAGCGCCACCACAGGCCCAGAGGAACTATACACCAGGCAACAACATGGCAGAGCAGAGTCCATATTAAACAGAATTGTAGCATCTGAGCCATACTATTGCTCAGACTGCCCCTAAATTTACAGCATAGCAACCCCATTTTTGGGGGTCCCGCTACATAGACAAACACCAGGGGTTTGTAGTATGTAACGGAGGGTGCAGGGATCTGTAGTCAGCAACTCAGTATTAGTGGTCAGTAGTATGTAACCTACAGTACAGGGGTTAGTATTATGTAACATAGAGTGGCAAGAGCCCGGAGTTTGTTACGCAGAGTGTAAGGGTCAGTAGTATGTTGTGCAGAGTGCAAAGGTCAGGAGTAAGTAGCACAGAATGCTAGGGTCAGCAGTATGTATCGCATAATGCAGAGGTCAGTAGTATGTAACAAAGAGTTTACAGGACAGGAGTAAGTAATGCTGAGGGCAGTGGTCAGGAGTAAGTAATGCATCTCCCTCCCTAAGCTAAAATAACCCCCAGTGGAAATTCCCCCTCCCTCTCTAAAATCCACTCACCAAACCTCAGTTACAGAGAAACCTGACAGAATGTATAAAGTTCTACCCGATCTCCTCTCAGCTGTGTCATATACCATGTCAGAACTGAGGGACGATCCCAGGATTTCCACTGTATCTAAGGTCAGAGAGGTGTGGGCAGGGATGGCAGCTGAACTTAAAAAAAAGACATGCAATTGCAGCTCCTGGACACAAAGCAAGAGATGCAGGCACCTGCCTTGAGTGCCCAGTAATAGCGCTGCCTATGACTATAGGCCAGTGATGTCCAACCTAAAAAGGCCCAAGGGCCACATTTGTTTTCACAACTCCAGTGGTGGGCCACATCTGAATTAGGCTTTATTTTTCTAATCTGAAAATATCAGGGGGTGGCCAAACGTATCAGAATAAAACCAGGAAAAGACAGGCATATAACAAGGATAACCCCCTCCATCCGCAGGGGCCCCAATGCTTACCTATATACTGCCACTGGAGGTGGAAATATACCCCCTTTCATTGGTGTCAGTGGCAAAAAATAATAATAACCCTTCAATGGTGTCAGTAACAGTGCCAACAATAACAAGCACTCCCTTGATTGTGGTTATTTACGGTGACAGCAAAAATAAATACCCTCTTTTTTGGTGTCCGTAACAGCAAGAATAAATCCTCTCTTCACTTGTGTCAGTTTTAATGGAAGTATTAAACAACCCCCCCTTCATTGGGGTTAATTAGAAGTAATACTAAACCTCTGCCTGACAGGCAGTGCTGGCATTACAGGTCCTTCTCAAAAAATTAGCATATTGTGATAAAATTCATTATTTTCTGTAATGTACTGATAAATATTAGACTTTCATATATTTTAGATTCATTACACACAACTGAAGTAGTTCAAGCCTTTTCTTGTTTTAATATTGATGATTTTGGCATACAGCTCATGAAAACCCAAAAATCCTATCTCAAAAAATTAGCATATTTCATCCGACCAATAAAAGAAAAGTGTTTTTAATACAAAAAAAGTCAACCTTCAAATAATTATGTTCAGTTATGCACTCAATACTTGGTCGGGAATCCTTTTGCAGAAATGACTGCTTCAATGCGGCGTGGCATGGAGGCAACCAGCCTGTGGCACTGCTGAGGTGTTATGGAGGCCCAGGATGCTTCGATAGCGGCCTTAAGCTCATCCAGAGTGTTGGGTCTTGCGTCTCTCAACTTTCTCTTCCCAATATCCCACAGATTCTCTATGGGGTTCAGGTCAGGAGAGTTGGCAGGCCAATTGAGCACAGTAATACCATGGTCAGTAAACCATTTACCAGTGGTTTTGGCACTGTGAGCAGGTGCCAGGTCGTGCTGAAAAATTAAATCTTAATCTCCATAAAGCTTTTCAGCAGATGGAAGCATGAAGTGCTCCAAAATCTCCTGATAGCTAGCTGCATTGACCCTGCCCTTGATAAAACACAGTGGACCAACAGCAGCAGCTGACATGGCACCCCAGACCATCACTGACTGTGGGTACTTGACACTGGACTTCAGGCATTTTGGCATTTCCCTCTCCCCAGTCTTCCTCCAGACTCTGGCACCTTGATTTCCGAATGTACTTTGGACCACTGAGCAACAGTCCAGTGCTGCTTCTCTGTAGCCCAGGTCAGGCGCTTCTGCCGCTGTTTCTGGTTCAAAAGTGGCTTGACCTGGGGAATGCGGCACCTGTAGCCCATTTCCTGCACACGCCTGTTCACGGTGGCTCTGGATGTTTCTACTCCAGACTCAGTCCACTGCTTCCGCAGGTCCTCCAAGGTCTGGAATCGGTCCTTCTCCACAATCTTCTTCAGGGTCCGGTCACCTCTTCTCGTTGTGCAGCGTTTTCTGCCACACTTTTTCCTTCCCACAGACTTCCCACTGAGGTGCCTTGATACAGCACTCTGGGAACAGCCTATTCATTCAGAAATTTCTTTCTGTGTCTTACCCTCTTGCTTGAGGGTGTCAATGATGGCCTTCTGGACAGCAGTCAGGTCGGCAGTCTTACCCATGATTGCGGTTTTGAGTAATGAACCAGGCTGGGAGTTTTTAAAAGCCTCAGGAATCTTTTGCAGGTGTTTAGAGTTAATTAGTTGATTCAGATGATTAGGTTAATAGCTCGTTTAGAGAACCTTTTCATGATATGCAAATTTTTTGAGATAGGATTTTTGGGTTTTCATGAGCTGTATGCCAAAATCATCAATATTAAAACAAGAAAAGGCTTGAACTACTTCAGTTGTGTGTAATGAATCTAAAATATATGAAAGTCTAATGTTTATCAGTACATTACAGAAAATAATGAACTTTATCGCAATATGCTAATTTTTTGAGAAGGACCTGTATTTCAGTGCTGAAACACAGAGGGCTTCCAGCACTCAGAACATTGCTGCCATTGCCATTTTCCATTTTGTCTACTATATAGCTAGGACGTCCCAGACCAAAAAGGAAGGTCCCAAGAGGCACCAACTAGACAGGCCTGCTATAGATGTTCACAACAATATTTTTTCTCTGTATTATTGAAAAAGGCGAAACAACCATGGCCAGTTAGCCACGTTGTGGTATTATTATTAAATGTTCAAAGCCATACATACTGTATGAATACATTCTGGGTTTCAATATACATTTTAAGATGATGTTATTTAAAAAAATTAAAAATAAATGAAAAAGAGATAAGAGAGCATTTTTTAATGTACCAAAATAATTATGCCTCAACATTATGGTATCACATTTAGAACAAAACTTCTGTTTTAGTAGCAATGTTAAACAGTTCTGTGTTTGGTTAAACTTTTTAACTGGTGGGTGGCAAAAGAGATGGCAGAGGAAATAAATACAGTATATAACTTATTTGTTTACATGAGGGTATAGATTGGGGGAGAATCAGGGGAGGAAAAGCATGTTAGAGGGAAGGAAGTATTGGGGGAGCATTGAGTATTGAGGGAGGGATGTCTGATCACCAGTAGTCTTGAACCTTTCCATATAAGAAAGATATACTGTATGTTCAGAGGGGAAAGATCAGAGTTTGAAGGAAAATGTGTAATCCAGGGATGTTAATATTTCTGAATTTATCATTTTTATAGCTTTGGATTACTGACATTTTTTGTAGCACTTGCAGGTTAATAGTCTTTTCATTGCTGGTAATATTAAAAAAGAAAAAAACACAGAAAAACAACAATTTGCGTAATGTAAAGTCTAATAAAATAAAGTCTCTCACCCCAGCTTTTACATATATGGGTACAAATATCCAGCCAAGAATTACCACAATAACCAGTGCCTGAAAAAATAACACAAGATCATGTTAATAATCTGTACTTATCAAAGTGAAAATACATGTTGCCATTTCCCAACATCGCCCCCATCTACATCACCAACCTCATCTGCAGATATCGCCCAAATTGTCCCCTCCGCTCCTCCCAGGACCTCCTGCTCTCTAGCTCCCTTGTTGCCTCCTCCCATGCTCACCTTCAGGACTTCTCCAGAGCCTCTCCCATCCTCTGGAACTCCCTGCCCCAGTATGTCCGATCAGCCCCTACCCTGTCCACCTTTAGGAGATCCCTGAAAACTCATTTATTCAGGGAAGCCTATCCCACACCCACCTAACAACTATTCCCAAGCCACTCCCATCAAATTCTCTGTATCTATTACCTTTTGTACCACCACCCCTCCATTTAGAATGTAAGCTCTACGACCAGGGCCCTCCTGTACCTTTTGTATTGAACTGTACTGTAATTGTGTTGTCCCCCCTATACATTGTAAAGCGCTGCGTAAACTGTTGGCGCTATATAAATCGTGTATAATAATAATAATAATAATTTCCAAGACATGGTAACTTGGTTTTTAAATAAATTATATAATCATAAACTATTTGAATGTATAGCTACGGCCAGCTTAAAGTAGAAAGATTCAAATATTTACATGTTTTAAAAAACAGTAAATGAGCTTTGAAACAAGCCCTCCCTTACCTCTATACTTGCAGGTACTATGAAGTAATGTGACGTTCACAGCATAAGCAGTGAAATTGTCCAATTTAGTGATCTTACTGGACAGTAAAGTTATTTTAATATTCTTATAGATTGATTGGCCTTATAACCATAGATGTACCTTGGGGGGATCTAAGGGTCTAAGGGAAGCAATATATGGCTCCACTTGAAGAGAGTTACTCCCTGGATGTGTGCTAGCTAATGCTACGTGTAAGTATGCTTGTTCAAATATGACTTTTGGTTTATGTTTAATGACCACATTGTCTTTATTTTGTATTTTATTACTTTTGATACGTAATCAATAATAGATATAAGTTTAATTTCCCAGTTCTCTGAGGAGGGAGAGAGCCGAGAGAGTTGCTGCTCAAGTAAGTAGAGGGGAGGGGGGGGGGGTGTTATGCTGCACTCAGAATTTTTTTTGTTACCTTAATGCAGAGAATAAATTAAGGTAAAAAAATTAGCCTTTAGAGCCACTTTAAATATACCATCAAAAGATTATTTTAGATCTGTTAAATAAGTAAAATGCCTGTTGATGCTGCATGAAATTATGTAAGCTTGTAACTTCCTATAGTGAACTGACAGTACAGTACTTCTAAAGCCCTGTACACACGATCGGATTTCCTATGGATTCTAATCTGATGGATTTTTCCATTGGAAATCCGATGAAGCTGACTTCCATCAGTCTTGCCTACACACCATCAGTCAAAAATCCGACCGTCCCAAACGCCGTGACGTAAAACACTCCGACAAGCCGAGAAAAATTAAGTTCAATGCTTCTGAGCATGCGTCGACTTGATTCTGAGCATGCGTGGGTTATTTGTCAGATGGAGTTCCACACAGACGATCGGAATTTGCTATCTTTTTTTTTCCCATCGGATGAATTTAAAACATGTTCTATTTTTTCTCATCGATGAAAAAAAGACCGATGGGGCCCATACACGGTCGGTTTGTTCGATGAGAAAAGTCCATCGGACTGTTTTCATCGGTAAAACCGATCGTGTGTACACGGCATAAAAGTCTCAAGCACATGTTTCTGGCTGGAAGCTAGTTTCCAGAAATAAAAAAAAAAATGTCCACTCAAAATGCTTTTTAAACACTTTACTGTGACATATCTTCTCCTGTACAGTGCATAACACCACAGTTCCATTAATCCAGCGCATAGCACATTCGTTGAAGAAAGACATCTTAGTAAACAGCAGCCAACGTCCCAAGCACAGTACCTCAGTTGTGGATGTTCTCTTGATATTTACTTCTGGGGCCCAGACCTAGAGGGAACCCACTCTTCAGACTACAGACCTGCAAAGGTCTCTTCCCTTAGGCCCCTTTCACACTGAGGAGTTTTTCAGGCGTTTTAGCGCTAAAAATAGAGCCTAAATACCGCCTGAAAAATTCCTTCCCTGCAGTCTCAATGTGAAAGCCCGAGTGCTTTCACACTGAGGCGATAAGCTGGCAGGATGAGAAAAAAAAGTACTGCTAGCCGCATCTTTGGGGCGGTGAAGGAGCGGTGTGTATACCGCTCCTTTACCGCTGCCGCCCATTGAAATCAATTGGACAGTGCGGCTATACCGCCTGCAATGCGCTGCTTCAGCAGCGCAATGCGGGCGGTTTTAACCCTTTCTGGGCCGCTAGCGGGGGTTAAATCCGCACCGCTAGCGGCCGAAATGCGACGCAAATCTGCCCATAGCGTCGGAGGTAAAAATAGCGGTGTTTTACCACCGACGCTATGAGCACCACAGTGTGAAAGGGGCCTTATAAGTCCCCCTAGCATGGGTCCTCATCATGAGCCTACTGACAGTCCAACCCAAAGGGGCCTCATATTCCAGCACAGGTCACAGACCTGCATGATGTTGTTCAGGGGTTTTGTCTTAATGCCAAATATGTGGACACATCTCTCAATGTGTGTATATGGTTAGACTGGTTAAGGGAAGTTCTATATTATCACAAGTGTGTTACAATAACTTACATTCCATTCAAAGCCTCCAATTACAATCCCACCAGCAGCTGCGGTACCTGCCAGACCAACAAAGTGCCCACTTCCGATGTTACTGGCAAAGAGGGACGCTCCAATCTGAAAACATGAAGACAACAGCATTATATATTATCCAAAAAATTTAAAGAGCTTTAGATTAGCATTACATACTTTGTAAAAGCCTAATACTTGAAAGGTACATACCTTGTTTCTAGATTTTAAACTGAGAAACCACAGTTTGAATTTACTCATCCCTTGTTTCTATAACCTATTGATATTTTACATAAATTACCCAGAGGCCCTTCTAAGTATATTTAGAATATATTTAGTTAAGGTGGATGTAAAAACCCACCACTCACCCAGTATAAACGAATGGCACAGTTTTAATGTATATATACATGCAAGCCTCCTGCATGTATCCCTACCTTGCAAAAGTCACCCCCTTCAGCAGTAAGAGCCCTGCAAAACTCTGGAATTAGTGGGTGGGCCTCTTTGCTCGGTGGGAAGAGTCGTGATGTCACAAGACTCCCCGCCCACCTCTACACTCTCCTATTCCTGAGTTTTGAGTAACATCCAGTCAAAACTCAGGAAAGGCACCACATGACTTCAGGATGCCCAATCATGCTGAGGTGTGGAGCAGTCAATCCTGGGAGAGCTGGAGAAGAAAGGAGGAGGGATGTGAAGCTGGAATCGTAACACTCGCTCTCTCTCATGCCGTTCATGAGATAAAGGGGGAGAACAGGAAAAATGGGACTTTGATTGAAGCACCAGTTAGCAAAAGAATAAAAGAAATGAGATGTCAGTCACAGCAGTGGGGGATGTGGCCACACAAACTTATCTGTGTGTAATTTTTTTATCTTACTAAAAAAAGACCAGAGGATTGCTCAGAGCTGGATTAACTCTTTGTGGCCAGACTGGTCACAGATGACTTGACATCCTCTACTGTACCAGATAGAAGTCTTCATTAAAAAAAAAACACATCAGGTTTACATCCACTTTAGGAATTTAAAATGCAGTAAATTTCCTTCCTATTTTTTAATCTGGGCTGGAAACATGACAAGAAAAGTTAATTGGATGTTTTGAATAATACAAACCGAAGAACTTTATGTGTCCGTTTCTAATGACCAGAAGGTGACCTGTTTGTTCATGACCGCCCAACCATATGTGTGCGCAACCTATTGCATTAGGGTGTGCACCCCAAAGCACAAACACACATGCCTTTTTATGCAGCCTCAGCTGTACTGGACAGTGTATAAATGGGAAGAGCTCTGTGCTGAGCATCTTCCTGTTCATTCACAAACTGAAGCATAGTAAGCTCCGGGGGCTGAGTGAAACGTGTTGGGGGCGTGGCCTGGTCAGAGTCCAGGCTGAGGTTGCCACTCCATTCATTGCAGCAGGACACCATAGATGTGCAACTTCCAGGGGTCACCCTTCCCTTTATTGAAGCATAGCAAGCACAGTTTTCTCTGATTCCGTTATGAAGGAACACAGTGAGTGTGTTCATTTAGAAAAGGAAGGTGCTGGTAAATTACATATTTACTAGCTCCTTGCCCCATTCTCCATCCTGAAATATCCCCCAAAGCAGCAGGGAGGAGAGGAGGAAAGCCAGCAGCATTGAGGGTCAGGGGGGCCAACACGGGGGAAGCCTGGACAGTAGGGCGAGTCGGCGTCACACATAGTGATTATGGTGTGCCCAGGCACACCTGGCTCACCTCCTGCGCACGCCTATGCCCCCAACCCTACCAGCAGCTCAGTATAAAACTTTGTATACTAGTACCTTGATTCTACCTGCAGAGTTTTAATCGCCCATCCTTGCCCACAACTGAGTTTATTGTTGCCACATCGAAAACCAGCATTACAATTTCAAGAGACTGTTTTGTTAAACGTTACAGAAACTGCTGCACCTGAGTTTTATATGTTACAGAAAATACCATGATACAGATACCTCTGTACAAAAAAGCTGGCATATTAGGATGCCTTATAATAGAGACTTCTGCACATTACACAACGCTTCAGATATTACAGAAACTGTTACATATTACAAGAGACTGTCATGCTACCAATGATACTGCAAGAGACTGCTGAGCATTTCTAAAACATGCAGTGTTGTTGTTTTTCAACCCAACCTAAAGCCTTATCAAATAATTTTCCTTGACCTGTCCAATAACTTTTTGACACGTTTGATAATAGGCAGATACATAACCCAGTTCAGGGATCTAACAAAGAGTTCCTTGGATGTTTTTGTCCATAAACCTTTGTGTATCTTTGGAAATAGAAAAGAGGGAATGTACAAATGAATATGTCATCTAACAATTCTGAATATGCCATCTAAAAATTCTGATAAGGTTTTTGTAACTGTCAGATGGTTTTTGCCTTTTTATAGGTGGAGGTGAGGGCTCTAAGTAAATATTATACACAAGAATTATCAGAGGTGCTAATATTTTTATGTATCCATGTTTTTGTTTTTACATGCATTAGGTCCGGTTCACACTGGTGCGACATACACTTTGATTTTGGGAGCATGTCGCATGCCATGTATAAATTAGTGGTTCCCTATGAAAGCCGTCTTAACTGGTCGGACACAAGTCGGTCCGACTTTAGAAAATGTTCCTGCACTACTTTGGTCCGTTTTCAGCCAATTCATCCGACTTGTGACATCCGACATGGTGATTACAGCAGCAGGAAAAATCATTTATGTCACACTGGGATTGATTTGATTGGTCAAAGGACAGGTCAAACTATCTCAAAGTCTGAGCAAAATCATATCCTGTTTATTCAAGTCGGATAGAAGTAGGGCCAAAGTAGGACCGATGTCACAGGGCAAAGTAGGATGACAGTTGTACAACAGTTGTGTCGTACCTGTGTGAACCCGGCCTTACAGTGGAAATCTGTACATTGTTGCACACAATATAGATGAACAATATGCTCTAGAGCAGGGGTCCTCAAACTATGGCCCGCGGGCCGCCAAGGTGATTTACCCGACCCACGGCACGGACTTCCCCTTTCATAAGATCGCAGCACTTCCCCTCCCCTCTGCTACATTATTCACACAAGACGCGAAGCATGACAGGTCCAGACAAAGGGTGGGACTTTTTGAGTTAAGAAGCGGGTAATTGGTTACTAGGCAGTGGGGCGGTCCCAGCAATCAATCATCTGCCTTTCACTTGAAAAGTCCAGCGCTTTGTCTGGACCTGTCATGCTTCGCGTCTTGTGTGAATAAGGTAGGGGAGGGGGGGGGGAGTGCTGCGATCTTATGGAAGAGACAGTGTAATATCGCTGGAGGGATCTGTGATGGGGGACTCTGTGATATGGGGGACTCTGTGATATGTGGGACTCAGTGATTAGTTTTTTTTATAGGAAGAGTCTGTGGTGGGGGGATCTGTGATGAGGGGGAGTCTGTGATAGGGGATTTGTGATGGGTGGCTCTGTGATTGGGGGGGATCTGTGATAGGGGGCATTTGTGATGGGGGGATCTGTAATGGGGGGCTTTGTGATTGGGGGGAGTCTGTGATGGGGATCTGTGATTGGGGGACTTTGTAATGGGGGGAGTCTGTGATGGGGGATTTGTGATGGGGGATCTGTGATGGGGCTTTATGATTGGGGGGATCTGTGATGGAGGGGGCTTTGTAATGGGGGAGTCTGTGGTGGGAGGGATCTGTGATGGGGGCTCTGTGATGATGGGGCTCTGTGATGGGGGGGGGTGTCTGTGATGGAGGGATCTGTGATAGAGAGGAGTCTGTGATGAGGAGCTTTGTGATTGGGGGGATCTGTGATAGGGGGGCATTTGTGATGGGGATCTGTAATGGGGGGCTTTGTGATTGGGGGGAGTCTGTGGTGGGGGATCTGTGATTGGGGGGCTTTGTAATGGGGGGAGTCTGTGATGGGGGCATCTGTGATTGGGCTTTATGATTGGGTGGATCTGTGATGGGGGGGGGGCTTTGTAATGGGGGAGTCTGTGGTGGGAGGGATCTGTGATGGGGGCTCTGTGATGATGGGGCTCTGTGATGGGGGGACCTGTGATGGAGAGGAGTCTGTGATGGGGGGATCTGTGATGGGGGGAGTCTGTGATGGAGGGATCTGTGATGGAGAGGAGTCTGTGATGGGGAGCTTTGTGATTGGGGGAGTCTGTGATTGGGGGGCTTTGTGATTGAGGGATCTGTGATGGGGGGCTTTGTGATGGAGAGGAGTCTGTGATGGGGGATATGTGATGGAGAGGAATCTGCGATGGGGGATCTGTGATAGAGAGGAGTCTGTGATGGGGGGGGATCTGTGAAGGAGGGATCTGTGATGGAGAGGAGTCTGTGATGGGGGGGATCTGTGATGGAGAGGAGTCTGTGATGGGGGATTTGTGATGGGGGGGTCTGTGATGGAGAGGAATCTGCGATGGGGGATCTGTGATAGAGAGGAGTCTGTGATGGGGGGGATCTGTGAAGGAGGGATCTGTGATGGAGAGGAGTCTGTGATGGGGGGGATCTGTGATGGAGAGGAGTCTGTGATAGGGGGGGAATCTGTGATGGGGGCTATCTGTGATGGGGGATCTGTGATAGAGAGGAGTCTGTGACGGGGGGATCTGTGAAGGAGAGGAGTCTGTGACGGGGGGATCTGTGAAGGAGAGGAGTCTGTGATGGAGGGATCTGTGATGGAGAGGAGTCTGTGATGGGGGGGATCTGTGATGGAGAGGAGTCTGTGATGGGGGAGTCTGTCATGGAGAGGAATCTGTGAAGCAGGATCTGTGATGGAGAGGAGTCTGTAATGGGGGGATCTGTGATGGAAAGAAGTCTGTGATGGGGGGATCTGTGATGGAGAGGAGTCTGCGATGGGGGGGGGGGATCTGTGATTATTATTATTATTATTATACAGGTTTTATATAGCACCAACAGTTTGCGCAGCGCTTTACAACATCAGGGAAGACAGTACAATCACAATACAATTCAATACAGAGGGATCAGAGGGCCCTGCTCGATAGAGCTTACAGTCTAGAAGGGAGGGTCACGTGAAACAAAGGGTATTAGCTGTGGGGGATGATCAGGTGGACAGAATGGAAATATAGTTATTAGGTGTGGGTGGGATAGGCTTCTCTGAAGAGGAGGGTTTTTAGGGATCCTCTAAAAGCTAATAGAGAAGGAGATAGACAGACCGATTGGGGTAAGGAGTTCCATAGGCTTGGGGAGACTCTGGAAAAGTCCTGGAGTCGAGCATGGGAGGAGGTGATGAGCGAGCTAGAGAGCAGGAGGTCTTGAGAAGAACGAAGAGAACGATTAGGTTGGTATTTAGAGACTAGGTCAGTGATGTAGCTGGGGGCAGTGTTGTGGATGGCTTTGTAGGTGGTCGTTAGTATTTTGAATTTAATTCGTTGGGTGAGTGGAAGCCAGTGGAGGGATTGACAGAGAGGGGAAGGAGACACAGAGCGGTTGGTAAGGTGGATGAGTCTGGCAGCAGCATTCATGATGGACTGAAGGGGGGTTAAAGTTTTCTGAGGTAAGCCAATGAGGAGGGAGTTGCAGTAATCGAGGCGAGAAATGACCAGGGAGTAGATAAGGAGCTTTGTTGTGTCTTTGGTTAAAAAGGGGCGTATTTTGCAGATGTTGCGGAGGTTGATGCGGCAAGATTTGGACAGTGATTGGATGTGAGGATTAAAGGAGAGTTCAGAGTCTAGAACTACTCCTAGGACCTTGGCGTGTGGGGATGGGCTGATAGTTGTGCCATCAATTTTAACAGAGAGATCGGGGGAGGAGGCACGAGGGGGAGGAAAAATGACCAGTTCAGTTTTGGATAGATTAAGTTTGAGGAAGTGGTGTGACATCCAAACTGATATATCTGATAGTAAATTAGAGATACGTGAGGCGAATGAAGAAGTGGGTTGAGGGGCAGAGAAATAGATTTGAGTGTCGTCAGCGTAGAGGTGGTATTGGAAGCCGTGGGAGGCTATCAGCTGACCCAGGGAGGAGGTGTAGATTGAAAATAGGAGAGGTCCAAGAACAGAACCTTGGGGGACCCCAATTGAGAAAGGAAGGGGAGAGGAGGAAGTAGAGTTGTAAGTAACGCTAAAGGTGCGGTTGGATAAGTAGGTAGAGAACCAGCGAAGAGTACAGTCGCGGAGACCAAAGGCATGGAGTTTTTTGAGGAGGAGGGGGTGGTCAACCGTATCGAAGGCAGCGGAGAGGTCCAGGAGTAGGAGTACGGAATAGTGTCCCTTAGTTTTGGCCGTTACTATATCATTTGTTAGTTTTAGGAGGGCAGTTTCTGTGGAATGTTGAGGACGAAATCCAGACTGAAGGGGATCAAGAAGGTTATTATCAGCAAGGTGGACGCTCAATCGGTTGTAAACTAGACATTCAAGGAGTTTGGATAAAAAGGGGAGCAAGGAGATAGGGCGCAGGTTGTCAAGATTGGATGGGTCCAGAGAGGGCTTTTTAAGTATGGGGCTGACTAGTGCATGTTTCAAAGAGTTAGGGAAGATGCCAGAAGAGAGGGAGAGATTGAAGATGTGGGTTATAGAGCGTAGAATAGAGCCAGAGGGTGAACGTAGCATTTGCGAGGGAACAGGATCCAGAGCGCTGGTGGTAAGATGGACATTAGCAAGTAATTTAGCAACTTCGTCTATAGTGGTGGGATTGAAAGAGGGAAGTAAAGATTGTACCTGTGGGCATGAGGTGTATAGCATAGGGGGCATCTGAACCGTACAGATTTCCTCGCGAATTCTAGCAAGAAATCTGTGATGGAAAGAAGTCTGTGATGGGGGGATCTGTGATGGAGAGGAGTCTGCGATGGGGGGGGGGGATCTGTGATGGAGAGGAGTCTATGATGGGGGGCTCTGTGATGGAGAGGTATCTGTCTGTGATGGGGGGGGGGGGTCTTTCATGGAGAGGAGTCTTTGTTTTTTTCATGCAAATATTAATCACAGTAAGGTTGGTCTATAATGCAGAGCATCCCAATACTATACAAGGAGGTTAGTGTGAGAGATACAGGAAGGGCTAGTTTGGAGGGTGCTTAGTGGTAGATCATCCCTCTCTGTACCAGGAGTTCTGCACCTAAAACTACACTTAACGGTGAGACCTAACATACAGCAATGTGTATGCTAAATTCAGTTTTTTTTTTTGCAATAGGGATGAGCTTATCTGCTCAGGTTTGGCGAGTCCTGTTTAAAACTGATTCTTTTTAAGTTTAACACTTTTACTCACAATGTTACTACTACATTGGTGGAAGTAGCAGCATGTAAATAAACTAACAGCTACAATAGAAGCTGGGAGTTTTTACATTTTAAGAGCAGGCTGTATTGTAGAAGGGATTCAGTGGCTATACAGCCACCCGGTCGCTATTAAGATGGTGAGCAGGGAGACATCAATAAACGTCCATTCCTCCATCTCTCCTGTGACGTTATAAACTAAAAGCTCTCAGCTCTGAGCACTTCCAGGTTTAGAGCTATCAGTTCCCGATTAGGAGAGCCGAGTGAAGCAGCAATCAAGGATGCTGTATCTGTCAGGAAAGGCATTTTTACAATCTGCCTGGCAACAGTGCCGCCAGGAGATCGTCTATACTCCATAGGTCCATTCCGCGCATGCGCGTGCACAATAGCGCGATCGGCGGGCGCGCGCACGCGTGCGCGTTCGCGGGAGTGCGCGCGGTGACAGCATTTGGCGCCAAACAAGGTATTTAAACTATCTGCATAACTTGCTCCTTGCTGTCTGGTCTACAGCGTTCCCGAGACCCCTGCTATTGACTTCTGATTCCTGTACACCTGTTATCTGATCCGGCTTGTCTCTGTTTAACCCCGATTGCTGCCCGCCCCGACTTCGGCTTGCTCTGACAACTCTCTTGGTCATCCCTGTACCTGGTCGCCTGCTGGTCCGACCCATCGGTCTGTTCGAACTATAAGGCACCTCCACCTGAACTACAGTGCATCCTGCCTGAAGCCACTGCGCATCTCTGCCTGAATCATAGCGCATCTCTGCCTGAACTACCCTGCACCTGTGCCTGAGCTACAGTACACCTCAGCCTGTACTACAATACACCACCTTGTTTCTGCAGTCTGATCTGGGACTTTTATACATCTGCCTGTTGTCTGCATTCTGATTGGTCCTACTGTGCACCTCCCAGCTATCTTTGGACTGTTCCAGTTTTGCCGTGCACCATCTGCTGCCGCAACTACCCAATATCCTGCTTACCTGCCAGGCACTTGTGCCCCCTGTCCTCCTGAGCCTCTGTCTGCTCTATCAGGGGCTCTCGAGCCAGGGGATTATGAGAGGCCGCTCCCTGCACGTTGGGCTCCCATCATAAGGTACGTGACAGTACCAGACAGCCATGTCGGAGCCTACGCAGGGGGCCTCTCCCATGGAGGAACTATGCCGCCACCTGGACGGACTTACTGCTGCAGTCAGGAGTTTGCAAGAGGGATATACCCGGCTAGAGGAGCGTGTCCAGACCCTGGCTACCTCAGCACCTGTCGCATGAGGTGCTTCACCTGCACCGTCGGTTGTCATGTTGCCACCTGAACCCAGGGTCCCTACTCCGGAGAGGTTCTCTGGGGACCGCGGCAAGTACAGGGCTTTTCGTAACGCCTGCAAACTTTTCTTTGCGCTACAGCCCAGGACCTTCTCCCTTGAATCTACCAAGGTGGGCTTTGTCATAGCCCTATTGTCCGGTGAACCTCAGGCCTGGGCACACCGCCTCCTGGAACAGAAAAACACCTGCCTTGACCAACTAAGTACTTTCCTCCAGGCCATGGACCTCCTCTATGCGGACCCTCAACTGCCCGCTACCGCCGAAGCAGCATTATGCTCTCTCCAGCAGGGTCGCAGAGCCGCTGAAGATTATGTATCAGACTTTAGGCGCTGGAGCGCCGATACCAGCTGGAACGACGCCGCCCTGCGACACCAATTCCGGCTGGGACTATCAGAGCCCTTGAAGGACGAGCTGGCCCGGGTCGGTATACCGAACACGCTCGATGCCTTGATCCTTCAAGCTATTCAGATCGACAGGCGACTAAGGGAGCGTAGAGCTGAACGGTCAGCGGGACCATCCCGCCCAGTATGGATGCTGCCACGGGTACCCTATCCTCCTCATTCCGCTTCTTCGACCTCCCCACGCTCCGCTACCGATGCCTCTGAACCCATGCAACTGGGGTTGATCCGACCCTCGCTTACTCCTGAGGAGCGCCAGCGACGCCGGGTTCACAACCTCTGCCTCTACTGCGGGGAGTCAGGACACTACGTGAGGATGTTCCCCGCTAAATTGCGTAAGTGCCACCTTTCCTCTACTGTCTCGCCTGTTCTGCTTAACCATTCCGCTCACCTGACCGTTTCCATCTCTCTACAGCTCCCAGGAAGGAACATCCGGACTCCCGCCATTATTGACTCCGGTGCTTGCAGCGGCTTCATGGACCTTTCCTTTGCCTTGAAACATCAAGTCCCTTTGAGGCCCAGACCTAAAGAACTCACGGTCCATCTTGCCGACGGATCAGCCATCAGATCTGGACCAGTGACGCAGCAGACAATTCCCCTGTGCACCACCATTGCGGACAAGCATCAAGAACTATTGTGCTTGGACATTATAGAATCCCCTCTCTTCCCAATTATCTTGGGGATACCATGGCTAAAAGCTCATAATCCTCAGATCGACTGGAACACTGGAGAGGTTCGCTTTCCATCTCTCTATTGCCGTGAACACTGTTTCCCAGCGCCATCCGACACCTCGTCCCCATTACTTTGTCTGGGGAGTGACATGGAGAACCGTCGGCTGGTCCCGGAGGCCTATCACAACTTTCTAGATGTCTTTAGCAAAAAGGGCGCGGAGACTCTACCTCCGCACAGGCCCTACGATTGCCCTATTGACCTTCTTCCGGGGGCAGAGGTCCCTTTTGGAAGAATTTTCCCCTTATCTGAACTAGAGCTTGGAACTCTCAAGACGTATCTGGATGACAACTTAGAGAAGGGATTCATACGTCCCTCCACCTCTCCTGCAGGAGCCGGTATATTCTTTGTAGAAAAGAAGGACCACTCCCTACGCCCCTGTGTGGATTACAGAGCCCTGAATAAAGTAACTATTAAAAATAGGTATCCCCTGCCATTAGTACCCGAACTTTTCCAAAGCCTTGGGACAGCAGCCATTTTCACTAAATTGGACCTCCGCGGGGCCTACAACTTAGTCCGCATTCGGAGCGGTGATGAATGGAAAACAGCGTTTCGCACCAGATTCGGGCACTTTGAATACCTGGTCATGCCCTTCGGGCTATGTAATGCCCCTGCCACGTTCCAACATTTCATAAACGATATTTTTAGAGACTACCTAGATCTATTCGTCATCGTCTACCTAGACGATATCCTGGTCTTCTCTTCCTCCTTATCCGACCATCGTGAACACGTCCGGAAGGTCTTGGCCCGACTTCGACAACATGGTTTGTACGCCAAGCCCGAGAAATGTGCATTTGAACAACAAGATATTCAGTTCCTAGGGCTAATCATTTCGGTAGAGGGTATTAAGATGGACCCTCAGAAGATCACGGCCATTCTGGATTGGCCAGCCCCCAGCGATAAGAAGGGGATCCAACGCTTCGTGGGCTTTGCGAACTTCTACCGGAAATTCATTAAAGGATTCTCCTCTATCATTGCCCCCATTACCAACTTAACTAAACAAGGTAACCGGTTTCACTGGTCCCCCGAAGCTCAGGCCGCCTTCGCTAACCTTAAAAATCTGTTCATCTCGGCCTCTGTCCTAAAGCACCCCAACCCGGCCTTACCTTACATCTTGGAGGTGGATGCCTCTGAAGTGGCAGTTGGAGCAATACTTTCCCAGAGACAAGGCCCAAAGGCCGCATTGCACCCAGTAGCCTTCTTCTCCCGTAAACTAACGGAGGCCGAGAAAAACTACGACGTCGGGGACAGGGAACTTCTGGCAATAAAGTCTGCACTTGAGGAATGGCGCTACCTCCTGGAAGGAGCAGCACATCCTATCCTGATCTATACCGACCATAAAAACCTGGAATACTTAAAGATTGCCAAGAGACTGAGACCACGCCAGGCCAGGTGGGCACTCTTTTTTACCCGATTTTCGTTTCACATCACGTACCGACCCGGATCAAAGAACACCAAACCGGACGCCCTTTCCCGGATGTTTGCCGAACCTAAGGTCCTTTCCCCCCCGGATACCATTCTACCTCCCGGTAACTTCCTCCTGTTACAAGAGGACCTCCTGTCCCAAATCAGACAGGCCTCTTTGGGACCATGCCCATTCTCTGGCCTTGCCCTACAGTCTAAAGACGGTCTGCTGTGGAACAAGGACAAGATTTTTGTACCTCAACAACTTCGGGTGGCCGTCTTGAAATCCTGTCATGACCACCAGTTAGCCGGCCACTTTGGTGTGTACAAAACTTCCAAACTTCTCCAGCGGACATTCTGGTGGCCACGATTATCCCAAGATTGCAAGCGCTATGTGGAATCTTGTACCACCTGCATCCAGAACAAAGACAGCAAAACCAGAGCCTGGGGGTTACTAAAGCCACTACCCGTCCCGGAGAGGCCATGGAGGATGATCTCAATGGACTTTATAGTTGAACTACCTCCATCAGAAGAGTTTACGACCATCTTTGTAGTGGTGGATAGACTCTCCAAGATGGCCCATTTCCTACCCATGAGGGGCATCCCCTCGGCCTCTGAGACTGCAAAAATCTTCATCAGGGAAATAGTAAGGCTGCACGGTGTACCTGCTAACATTACATCTGACCGGGGGGTACAGTTTACATCAAGATTTTGGAGGGCACTATGTAAATCACTGAAGATCGATCTGTTCTTTTCCTCAGCGTACCATCCCCAAACCAATGGCCAAACAGAGCGCACCAATCAAACGCTCGAGCAGTACCTGCGCTGCTTTTCAAGCTTCTCCCAGAATGATTGGGCCCCTCTTTTGCCTCTTGCTGAGTTTGCCTACAACAACTCTGTTCATTCTGCCATCAAGCAATCCCCATTTTTCGCAAACTATGGGTTTCACCCATTATTTCTATCTAACAACATGCCCGAATGTCCGGTACCAGCCGCCCAGGAAACTTTAAATTTCTTCTCCACCAACAATAAACTTCTCCAGGAGACCATGACTAAGGCACAAAGCTACAACAAGGAAATTTTCGACAGAAAGAGGAGAGGGGAGCTCAACCTGGCACCTGGGGACCAAGTTTGGCTCTCTACCCTGAATCTAAAATTGGCATGCCCATCCAAGAAGTTGGGCCCTAAATTCGTGGGTCCCTTCCCTATAACAAGGAAGATTAACGAGGTAGCTTACGAATTGAAACTGCCTGAGTCCTTCCGGATTCACCCAGTTTTTCATGTAGCCCTGCTTAGGCCCACGGTTCCTGATCCCTTTACGGATCGGGACACCAATCCTCCCGAACCCGTGCTTATCGATGGAGAAGAGGAATTTGAGGTCGAGTCCATTCTGGGTTGTAGACGAAGATGAAACCAGATCCAATACCTGGTGAAATGGAAGGGTTACGGCCCAGAAGAAAACTCATGGGAACCAGAGGTGAATGTCCACGTGGAAAGACTAATCAAGGACTTTGAGAAATCTCACCCAGACAAAGTGGCCCAGTTGGGCATCCGGAGGCTGCCCCTTGGGGGGGGGCAATGTCAGGAAAGACGTTTTTACAATCTGCCTGGCAACAGTGCCGCCAGGAGATCGTCTATACTCCATAGGTCCATTCCGCTCATGCGCGTGCACAATAGCGCGATCGGCGTGCGCGGGCACGCGTTCACGGGAGCGTGCACGCGCGCGCGTTCGCGGGAGCACGCGCGGTGACAGCATTTGGCGCCAAACAAGGTATTTAAACTATCTGCATACCTTGCTCCTTGCTGTCTGGTCTACAGTGTTCCCGAGACCCCTGCTATTGACTTCTGATTCCTGTACACCTGTTATCTGATCCGGCTTGTCTCTGTTTAACCCCGATTGCTGCCCGCCCCGACTTCGGCTTGCTCTGACAACTCTCTTGGTCATCCCTGTACCTGGTCGCCTGCTGGTCCGACCCATCGGTCTGTTCGAACTATAAGGCACCTCCACCTGAACTACAGTGCATCCTGCCTGAAGCCACTGCGCATCTCTGCCTGAATCATAGCGCATCTCTGCCTGAACTACCCTGCACCTGTGCCTGAGCTACAGTACACCTCAGCCTGTACTACAATACACCACCTTGTTTCTGCAGTCTGATCTGGGACTTTTATACATCTGCCTGTTGTCTGCATTCTGATTGGTCCTACTGTGCACCTCCCAGCTATCTTTGGACTGTTCCAGTTTTGCCGTGCACCATCTGCTGCCGCAACTACCCAATATCCTGCTTACCTGCCAGGCACTTGTGCCCCCTGTCCTCCTGAGCCTCTGTCTGCTCTATCAGGGGCTCTCGAGCCAGGGGATTACGAGAGGCCGCTCCCTGCACGTTGGGCTCCCATCATAAGGTACGTGACAGTATCCTTAGAGTTGCCTGAATGCAGGAAAGGGAGTTAGGAGTTTAATGACCCATGATATCTCCATGAAGAGAACCATCACTCAAATACTGCTATCTCTTAATTGTGAAAAACCTTTTAAAAAATTTTTTTTAAGCGTAACTCCACTTTTGTGGGAAAATAATAGCAAATGAAAAAAAATATATAGCTTATACAATTACTACACAAGTCATAGTGTAACTAAATTTTATTTAAAAAATGCTATGTGCTCCAACGTTGGGGCTTTGGAGACTCGGTTCTCACTTGGCTGAGCGCACTCTACTCTTCCCCTTCGGCTGCCGTCCATTATGCGGGCTGCTTATCGCCCCCATTCCCCATCTCCAAAGGAACACGACAGGGTTGTCCCCTGTTCTCTTTATCCTTGCCCTCGAGCCCCTGGCCATGGCTCTTAGAGCTGACCCAAACATTACTGGAATCCCATACGCAGGTGAAAATTATAAGGTAAATATGTTTGCGGATGACGTTCTTTTGACCCTCACTAATCCAATCGTCTCCCTACCCAATATACAATCCCTCCTGACCCGCTTTGCCGCCATTTCAAGGCTCCAGATTAACCCCCACAAAACCATTGCGCTAAACATCTCCCTTCCAAGCTCCCTGGTCGCACATCTCCAATCCTCCTACCCGTACCATTGGTCCGGCTCTACTTTAGAATATTTGGGCATTAAGCTGACCCCCTCTTACTCCTCCCTGTTTTCTGCAAACTACTATCCCCTGTTACGCACCATCACGGCGCTCATTATGTCTTGGCGGTTCCCCACCTTGTCCTGGATTGGCCGCATCTCTGCCATCAAGATGACGGTCCTCCCGAAGATCTTATACTTTTTCCGGACTCTTCCAGTCCAGATCCCTGTGTTCTTCTTACGTCTCCTCCAGAAAAGGCTTCTCTCTTTTATTTGGGCCAACAAGCCTCCCAGGGTTTCCCGTTTTACCCTATACGCCCACAGATTGAGAGGTGGGCTCGGAGTCACGAACATTGCTAAGTTCTATCAAGCTGCACAAATCTCCCAGCTTACAATGCTCCAGGCTACCTCCGATATCCCATTCTGGGTCCTTCTGGAAATCCCCAATTGTGCACCGGTCCCCATCTCCCCTCTCTTATAGCTCCCTCCTAAAATGCATCCCCCCTCACTCAGCCCCCTGATGGCCCATAGCTTAAAACTCTGGGACACGGTCCGGTCCTTTTCCCCCCGGCTTAGAACAACCTCATATTTTTGCCTGGTGGCCAGCCCATGGATTCTCCCAGGTCCGACATTTTCTCGGAACCCGCACCTTCCCCTCATGGGCTTCAATCCGAGAGGCTCATGAAGCTCCCTCAGTGGAATTTTTCCGCTATCTTCAACTTTGCCACTGGATCTCCTCTCTCAGACGCAATGATGCCTTTCCCTACCAGAAAATGGCCTTTGAGCAAGCGTGCCTACATTCTCCAGGGTCTCGGGCACTATATCTTTGATTTACTCCTCCCTTAACTCAAGCAGGACCCCAACCTCCTTATATTATGTCCTTAACTGGGAGCGGGACTTATCCCGCATCGATCTAGCGGATTGGAGCAAAGCCTGGTCTAATACTGCGAAATGTTCCTTTAACACGGCTACCTTAGAGGCAGCCTATAAGGTACTCCTCCGTTGGTATTGGGTCCCATCCCGTATCGCCAAATCAAACCCATCCTGCAGTGATAGATGTTTCAGGGGTTGTGGTCAGCGTGGAGATGAACTTCATATCTGGTGGTCCTGCCCCCACCCCCCGCCTGGTGGGATTCTGGTCAAGGGTATTTGGTCTTCTGTCTTCTCTCTTCAATTTATCCCCCCGCAAGGACGCCAAATTGACCTTACTTCACTGCCCGATCCCGGGCCTTTTTTTCCATCAGCAGAAGTTGGCCACCTATTTGTTTATCGCTGTAAAGCACACAATAGCAAGGGCCTGGAAGAAGCCGGCTGTCTCGTTTGCGGAGGTGAAGAGCATCTTAACGACTTTCATGATTAATGAGAAGATGTCTAGTATTCTTCATGACTCCCACGGGGCACTGCTAAAAAATATGTTTTTTTTTGTGGAAAATTTATCGGGGAAATGGCTGGTGTCGGCGCCTTCAATCATCCCGGCACCATGGTTGTTATGGTGTCAGGATGATTGAAGCGCATTATTTCTATTTTTACATTGTAATATAAAATTAAATAGTTCAATGCAGAATCAGTGGGAGTCCCCAGTGTGTCACTTGCCACCGTCCCCTGCAATTAGTGGGAGCCCTGAGCGTGTCACTTGCCACACGTTGCGGATTGTCACTTGCCACGTCACCTGCCACATCTTGTGCATTGTCACTTGCCACACCTTGTGGATTGTCACTTGCCACATCACCTGCCACACCTTGCGGATTGTCACTAGCCACACCTTGCGGATTGTCACTTGCCTGCCACCAGATGCGGATTGTCATTTGCCACGTCACCTGACACAATTTGCGGATTGTCACTTGCCACGTCGCCTGCCACACCTTGCAGATTGTCACTTGCCACGTCACCTGCCACACCTTGCTGATTGTCACTTGCCTGCCACCAGATGCAGATTGTCATTTGCCACGTCACCTCCCTCAATTTGCGGATTGTCACTTGCCACGTCGCCTGCCACACCTTGCGGATTGTCACTTATTTGCCTGCTAAGGTGTAGTTTTGGTTGTCTCTTGCTGTGTCCCAGACTCCCAGAGTCAGGCAGCAGAGAGATAATGTAATCTCTCTGCTGCCTGCACAGTGAGGGCGGCAGTCACTGCAGGAATGCAGGGCAGGCACAGGCAGTGAGAGATGATCTCATCTCTCTGCTCCCCCGCTCCCGGCTAGCTGATTGGCCAGCTGCCACACTGAGCCTGCTCTTTCACTCTCACCTGCGCTGCCAACACACTGAGCAGCACGGTCTGCCCACGAACCACGCCACCTGCCCACAAATCGCGCCGCAAGCGGAGCCGCCCGCTTTCTTACCCGTCTGTGGAGCCACACGCTATCACACCTGCCCGCAGAGCAGCCCGACGTGACTCACTGACGTCACTCGTTGCTAGACGCCAAGCGGCCCAGGCGTTAGCAACGAGTGCAGGGAAGAGGCTCCACCCACCTCCTCCTCCGCTCCTGGTATCGTGTCAGTGCGCCGCGTAACTACATTGGACGAGTCTCTCTCTCTGCGCCGCTGATCGGCTGATGTGAGAAATTGAGAGAGAGACTCAGAGAGGCAGCGGCAGCCGCAGAACAAGTACTGTATATACTCGAGTATAAGCCGACCCGAATATAAGCCGAGGCACCTAATTTTACCCCAAAAAACTGGGAAAACTTCTTGACTCGAGTATAAGCCTAGGGTGTCCATCTGCATGCCTCACTTTGCCCATGCCTCACTGTGCCCATGCTTCACTGTGCCCATGACTAGACTGATGTTTAACATGGGAGTCTATGGAAGGAGTGCCCGGCTTTGAAAAATCGGATCTCCCCGGCCGTAAGTTTCCCACACACCAAACTTTGCACACTTATATAGGAGACATTTGGCTACATGTGTGCCAAGTTTGGGGTCCAGGGGACCTAAGACCGACCAGTACCGGGTCCGCTAAGTCACCAGAGAAATGACCGTTTAACATTGGAGTCTATGGAAGGGGTGCCCGGCTTTAAAAAATCAGTGCTCCCCGGCCGTAGGTTTCCCAGACACCAAACTTTGCAGACTTGTAGAGGAGACATGGGGCTATATGTGTGCCATGTAGCGGGTCCCCAAAGTCAGAGAGATCAGGCGCAAGAAAAAAAAAACAGAGCAAGCAAGTGAATGTGACAGATGGTCTCGGGGGGGGCAATTTCCCTGTTGCCCCCCCCCCTGGATCCGCCCCTGCCAGGCACTAGGAAACTCTAAGAACATAAGCTATTCATGCCTTCTTTGCCCAATCATGACCTAAAGCATGGAAACAGTGATTAAGAAGAAATAAGAGAAGTCAAGCAGACTGAGATAAAGTGAGATGCAGCTCAACAGAGGACCTTGTACATAATGCCATTAACGTTATCTGATTAATTACAATGACATATACTGTATTTTCACATTTCTGTTAAACATTCATATAGATTATATATTTTCTTTTTATACTATTTGCAATACATAGGATAATTAATACACAGAGTTCAACAAAAGTATATATACAGTCTAGACTCTAGAGAAGGGGTCCTCAAACTTTTTAAACAGGGGGCTAGTTCACGGTCCCTCAGACTGTTGGGGGGGCCGAACTATAGTTTGAAAAAAATATAAACAAATTCCTTTGCTCACTGCACATATTGTTTTTGTAGTGCACAAAAAACAGTTTTAATCAACATAAACTTATTAGTATTTCACAGAATCCCTTCATCACAGACTCCCTCCTCCCCGTCACAGATCCCCCCCATCACAGAATCCTCTCCATGAAAGACCCCCCCCCCCCATCACAGACTCCTCTCTATCACAGATACCTCTCCATCACAGAGCCCCCCATCATAGACTCCTCTCCATCACAGATCCCCCCTCCATCACAGACTCCTCTCCATCAGCACCAGGCAGCACAGTGGTGTAGTGGTTAGCACTTTCACCTAGCAGCAAAAGGGTCGCTGGTTCGAATCATGGCCACGACACCATCTGCCTGGAGTTTGCATGTTCTCCCTGTGTCTGCGTGGGTTTCCCCCGGGTACTCCGGTTTCCTCCCACACTCCAAAGACATGCTGGTAGGTTAATTGGATCTTGTCCAAATTGGCCCAGTATATATGTGTGTACGACTGTGTGTCTCAAGCATGTCGAGATCCTACAGGGTAAAATGACCGCACCAGCCAAGCAGACACTGGCTGCAAAAAGCTATACAAGTCACTCAATCATTCATTCATTCATCACAGATCCCCCCATCACAGACTTCTTTCCATCACAGATTCCCTCACATTTCAAACTAAAAGTGCTCAGTGCAAGCTGCAGAAGTATCTGCGTTCAGATGTTTTCAGTTTAAGGTGACCTTGATGCCCTTTGTAAAGAAAAGCCACCTCCACTTTACTTCTCTACCACCTGCAGCAGGTATTTCACAATTTCTGGTGTGTAGATTATCTGCTCTCCCACCTACTTGATGTGATTCCTCCTTGCATCACTACAGGACTAACACTCTAATGCCTTGTACACACGATCGGAGTTTCCGATGGAAAAAGTCAGACTGACTTTTTCCATCGGAAATTCAGATGAATTCCATCGAAGTTTAGATAGAGAACATGTTCTATTTTACTCCGATGGAATTCCGTCGGAATTCCGATGTGAGTTTGGCCGGGCAAAAGACAGATCTTGTGGACAAGGCATGAAGGGAAAAACCATAGTGTGCATACCAAGAAGGCCTGTGTTAAAGGATAAGTTCACCTTCTGGAGCATGTTACATGTTACACGTTACGTATACCCATATTTAGGGTGTAACATGTAACATGCTCTAGATCTGCCCCCTGCACCCCAAATTCGGGAGAGGGATCCTCTCCCCGCACCCGCTTTCATATTTTAAAAAACAGAGTGACTGTGTGGGACTCTAACCACAGAACCACATAATTTATTCACTGGAAACTGTGAATGAAAATCCTGTCCACCACCGTAGCAGATGAACTTTTAGTTTGAATGTGTACCAATTAGCACATTCGTAGTCCGTTGCACACTCCCTACAGGTACAGGCTAAAAGCTGCAGAGAGACTGTGCAGGAGCCTGAATTGGCTGAATTGCATTGTGTGTGCAATACCTTGCAGGCTCCTGTTTAAAAAAAAAAAAAAAAAAAGCACATTTTTTTAACCTGCAAAAAAAGTGCATTTATTATTTTGTAGTAAAACATGAACTTAGCCTTAGCTTGCCATATTCTAGGAGATTTTCAAATGACCCTTCACATGAATATTCATTATGAAAAGAATCTCAGTACATTCGATGACTTGGAAAATATTGTGCGAAAGTGCTTCAAAATTTTATTTGTTTTTACCATTTGGTTTTGAAATACCTATAATTTCCTGAATTAACCACTTGCTTACTGGGCACTTATACCCCTTTCCTGCCCAGGCCAGTTTTCAGCTTTCAGCGCTGTCGCACTTTGAACGAAAATAGCATGGTCGTGCAACACTGTAGCCATATGAAAGTTTTATAATTTTTTCACACAGAGCTTTATTTTGGTGGTATTTAATCACCACTGGGGTTTTAATTTTTTGCCAAACAAACAAAAAAAAGACCAGAAATAAAAAAAAAAAAAATAAAAAAAAGGTTTTCATATTTTGTTTTAAAATTTTGCAAACAGGTGATTTTTCTCCTTCACTGATGGGCACAGATAGGCTGCACTGATAGGTGGGCACTGATAGGCGGCACTGATAGGCGGCACTGATGGGCACTGATTGGCGGCACTGATTAGCGGCACTGATTAGCAGTACTGATGGGCACTGATAGATGGCACTGATTGGCACTGGTAGGCGGCACTGATAGGTGACACTGATGATGAGGCACTGATGGACAGCACTGATTAGCGGCACTCGTGGGCACTGATTAGCAGTTCTGATATGCACTGATAGATGGCACTGGTGGGCACTGATTAGCAGCACTGCAGGGCACTAATTGGCGGCACTGACCTGCACTGAGGGGACCGATGTCCATTTAACAGAAGCCTGTTAATGGCTTTCCTCTTCTCTTTACACTGACAGCGTGAGGGGAAAAAAAAGCCAATAACCGGCTTCTGTTTACTTCCGTGACCAGCTGTCATTGGCTGACAGCTGATCACGTGATAAAGGGCCCTCTGTGATCAGCCGAGTCCCAAGGACTTGGCGATCACAAAGCGCGCTGCCCAGGCAGCAGGAGAATGAAAGGACGTCCATGTACGACCTCCTGGCAATGTAAGCCTATGCTGTAGCCATCTTTTGGCTATAGTGGGGGCGCCAACTGGTTAAAAACCACATACATTGTTAGAAATGTTTTATCCTGCTCCTTGTCGATTTGACCCCACTGAGGATTCATAAGTTAATCAAGCTTTTGTAGTGATACCCCCTAGAGGGCTGCTGGATTAAATTTGGCTCCTGCCGTTACCCCACCTTTCACCGTAGTAGATACTAAGAGTCTATGTTAGGAAATGTCAAACAGATGTGAGCGCCAGTCACTTCAGTCTTTTTCCAATGCTTTAATAAAAGGAACTTTCAGTAGTAGAAGGATAGAGGGTTAGGGGAAGTTCAGATACCTTATTGCAGATCACGGATTAATTTCTTGGATCCAGAGGACAAACAGCTTTCTGTCAGCGGATCTTGCAACAACCGGATAGGCCTCTCAAACAGACCTAACAGCCGGTATGATGCACGGACACGTCTCTGCCACAGACTTAGCGATAAGTGGGACTCCTGGATAAGGAGTGTGACTCTGCCACAGGATTTTTTAGTCAGCAGTTAGTAAGTTGTAGCACAGCTGCACAGTACCAGAACCTTTAGGCCATCCGGCAGTACTGTGAGATAGATTAACTTAGGTGCATCCTCCAAACGAGTCACCAGGCCCTTCCCGAGAAACCAGCCTTCAGCCGTGTTCTCTCCAGTAAGGGTCCCCCCCTGGATCTTCTCAGTTTGCTTGGCTTCTTCCGCGCAGGCAAGACAGCACAGGACCACCTTCAGTTAAGTAGGCCCCAGACAGACTTCTGGGCCTACTTGTAGTAACACAGTCTTGAGCCAGCAGGGCCCGAGGTAGAAGAGAGAAGTTGTCACATACCTTAGGCCAAGAGGGCCATAAGGTCAGAGAGCCAGCGGGCCCCTGGGTGGAAGAGACTGAAAACATGGCGTCTGTCCCTTAAATATCCTCTCACAGAATGCACAGCAGTAAGAACACTCCCACTGGGCTGTTTCTGGGGAAAGAATAGTCAATTCACTTCAGCTTGCTGTATTTCTTCACACTGGCCTGAGGTAACAGTGACACCTACTGGCAACAGTGAGAAATGCGCACAACATAGCCAAAATTGGAACAGAAGCTAAATAAACTTTATACAATCACTCTGAGTTATTTACAGCTCAGATAAACCTAAATTTACACATAGCCCCTATTCTTCAGGAACAAGGCGCTACATACTTCCCCCACTACAATAGACAATGTCCTCATCGTCTGAAAAAAAATTGACTCTCAATCCTGAGAGTAGGTATCTGAACCAAAAATCTTGGATGGGAATGGGAAGGGTAAGGTAGTAAAAGAAGAAGATTTACAGATTCAACATTAACACACAGTAGGATTACATCAACATATGTACAGGAACCCTTACTCTCTATCTAACCACCCACACTCCAGCAGCTTGATAGGAGATTTGGTTCACCTGAAAAAAAAACAAAGTTATGCACACAAAAATATAAACAGCATCACTGATCCATTAGGAGCAAAGCCTCACTCCCTGGAGAATGAAACTTTCCTCCACCATTTTAAATGTAAAACAAATTAAAATGTAGTGTAGCGGGGTGTTCAATTTAAGGGAAGTGCCTGAGTGGAAACCAGGCTCAGACACATTAAATTGATAGGATTCATGGACTATTTTTGTTCTCAGGGGTTAATGTTGGTGATGTGTTCCCTGTGACCGGTGGGTGGCGCTACCATTCTTGGCCAGGGTTGAACCGCGAGCGCAGTGCTGTGCCTTTTGTGTCCCCTCTTGGCAGCCGTACAGTGGGGCGGGGAACCTGCTGTGCATGCCGGGAGAGGGTATAGAAGGGTCAGACATCTTCTGAGAAGGGTCGTCCACGCCCAGGCACCTTCAGCCTGGGTGTGTGTGGTTCGTCCAAGCCCAGGCACCTTCGGCCTGGGTGTGTGTGTGTCGTCTCCGGGTGTCCTAGGCCCGGAGGCCTTGTTCCGGTTCCACCTCAGGCACCTTTAGCCTGGGGTGAAGTACAACCTCACCGTTCCTGTCCGCCTGGGCACAGAGGCCCAGGAGTTGCAGTAATGGCCTGGAGCCCAGCAGCCTTCGGCTGGGGTCCGCAAGGGATCGAGGAGTCCAGGGTGCCGCCTTGCGAGGGGACCCGCACCCTAAGAAAAGGGAGGATCTGTTCCGAGGGACCAGTGCTGTGGACACGGTGAAGGAAGGGGTCTGTTGACTCTCTGGGGGGACGTCTTCTCCCTGAAAGGGGCTATGTCCTAGGAAGGAACCAAGGTTCATCAGGTCAGTGGCAGTGACCTTGTTCGCCAGGTCAGTGGCAGTGACCTTATTCACAAGGTCTGTGGCAGAGACCAACCTCATGGTCTGTGGCAGAGACCATGCGCCAAAACTGTTTGATAAACCTGAACAGTCAGAAGAGTTTGAGCTACGTTTGTGCCTGGACCTCCTCCACCCCTTAAAGCTGTCCTGTGTCTTTGCTCCATCCTTTCTTCTATCCAAGAGACTATGTGTTGTGCAAGTGAAAATAAATATTGAGTTGGACTTTCAGCTGGTGTGGACATTTACGTTTCTGGGGAAGTCAAGGACTTGCATCTACACACTGTAGAGGTGAGATTCATACTCAGGAGGACTTTAAACTCTGGCTGCAGACAAGGCCCAAAATCAACACCGCCTAACCTCTTAACACAGGAGGGTACGGGCTTGTGGTGCGGTGTGCCCCTTTTTCCTGAGAGGAGCCGAAGCAGACAGGTAAAAGGGGGTCTGTGCGCTACACGTGGGGGCTCGAGTCCGGGATTTTTCTGCAGGTTGGAAAATGTGAAGACCCCCCCCAGAGTTTGAACTTTATTCCCCAGTGAAGTTCCGTGGAGGTCGGCCATATTGAGAACTGCGCCACGAGGAGAACCCTGACTGCGTAGTTTGTGGGCGTGCCTATAGAGAAAGCCTGTGAACAGTGCAGAAGATGGGAGGAGTCTGGCCATGTGAAGAGTTGCACGTGGGGATTTTGGCGCCAAAAGGACAGTGCGCAATGGAACAGCAAGCGAGCAACATGGTGTCTCATGCCTCATGGATTCTGGCCACAACCACCATGAATATGACCTCGTTTGCTGCTTCCGTGATGGATACAGGGATTCGGCTGAACCCCTGTGGACAGTTTGCCCTCTACGTTTGCAGAGATGTGGAGGCCCTCGGAGTGGTTTGTCCCGGCTACTCGGGACTGGTGGTGCATCTCAAGCCCTTCGGCAGATGCAAGCAATGTAGGGAGTTCTTGTTTGAGGTGGAGCAACCTACAGAGAAGCCTCTGGCTTTCCGCCTCAACTGCCTTACAGGCGCCACTACTTTGGAGGAAGGAGCCAGAGCTTTTGCAGCCACCCCTATGAGCACTGTTGAGACTTCGGAGGAAGTCGCGAGCAGAGATGTTCCGGAGATTGAGGAACCGGAATCGGGGAGACCGGAGGATGTTGCCTCGGTCACCACAGAGTCCTTACTCCCACCGCCCAAGAGGAAGATTGGCTTTGTGAAGGCTTCCTGTGGCCGTGGTGGGGTTACGCCCCAGCGCTTGCTCGGAACGGATGCATCCGAAGGGAAAAGTTCCGGACGTCCTGGCTCAGCTACAAGCCGAGGTAAGCCGGGGAAAGAGACTCTGTCAGCAGTCCGAAGTGTCGGGGATGCTTGGGTCAGGGATCCCAGGGCCCTTGAACTGGTTAGAGGCGGTGACTCGTCTTCTACCCGGAGCTACTCGCCTGCAGAGGAATGTGACACCTCTGACCTGGAGTCGGCCTCTGATCCGGGAGACGACGCCGCTATTGACGAAGTGTTTGAGCGAAAGGGTTGGGATAAAATGCCCCTGTCCTTGTCCCATAGAAATAGGGACCCACCAATGTCTACTGGGGAGAGCATACCCCGAGTGGAGGCCCCGGAGCCTGAGGTGGGATCTGTCCCCTTGTCTGCCCTTCCACCGCTGGAGATACCTGGATCCGTTGCTGGGATGGAGCGGGTGTCATTGCGGGCCCCGGTGTCTGGTCCTGAGGTAGTGAAAGTACCTCGGCACCCGGATGCCATAGTCATGACTGGTATGGGAGATCGTCTGACCATGCCACCTTTGTCCCGCTTGCAGAGGTTATTTAACCAGAAGGTTGCTAGTGAATACGGGTGGGAGTACCCGTACCTGCCAAAGGAACTTTTGTTTGAGGTAGAGGCCTATAGACACCGGTGGTACGCGGACTTTTTTATGGACACATATCAAAGTACCCCAGGCCCGCAGGTTCTATTCGTGTTCTCCTACAGCTACCAAGCTGTACAAGGACTGTAGGAATGCCTGGATGCTCGGTCGGCACATACATGCGGACAAGGTGGTTATTTGCCGAAAGGACAAAGATAATGTTGAGTACCATATTGACACCTTTGATAAGCATTGGAAGCCGTTGGTGTTGCCGCATCCACAGTATTATCTGTGAAGAGACTAGACTCTTGTTGTTTGCCTGTTATTTCCGGAGTGCACTCTCTGGAGCCTAGAACTGTTTACCCACACAGAAGGGGTATTCTACTTCTGGAAGAGTGGGAACAGTTGTTGTTGTTTTTTCCTCTCTCCACACAGCAAAGACAAAGACTTTGGGGTAGAATAGCTCAGAGCAGGGCCAAAGAAGAAGAAGAAGAGGAAGTTTTACCCAAAAAGTAAAGTTTCTTTCAGGACGAGTGTTCTGACGGTGGCACTCCCACTAGGTGGCGGTGTTGCATTTTCTAAAAGGAAAAGGGAAAAGACTCTGGTTTAAAAAAAAAAAAAAAATGTGTTTTACTTTTAGAAGGGAAGGATTGTTCCTCCGGGGAGAATCTTTTCACTTCTACTGTGAATGTGTTGAATATGTATGTGTTTTCTCCCTCTGCAGGTGGATACCAATCAAGATACTGAGAACAGGGTGGGTTGACTAGTGCAGACAGGAAGGGAGTGTAATGGTTAAAATGTGTTTATGTGACATTTGAGACTGTGATGTGCACATTATGTTTTACTGATCTTCTTTCATTTCTGCTTTTAATTCCTTTTCCCCATGTTAGGTTCCGGCATAAACAAGCAGTTTTAAATTTGTTTTTGTTTTTTCTGTCTCTGGACCAGGCCTATGCTGACCCGGGTTCAGGAGGCATGGATTTGCTCCAGACACTGGGGACCAGTGTCCATTAGTGAGGAGAATGTGTAGCGGGGTGTTCAATTTAAGGGCAGTGTCTGAGTGGTAACCAGGCTCAGACACATTAAATTGATAGGATTCATGGACCATTTTTGTTCTCAGTGGTTAATGCTGGTGATGTGTTCCCTGTGGCCGGTGGGTGGCGCTGCCATTCTGGGCCAGGGTTGAACCGCGAGCACAGTGCTGTGCCTTTTGTGTCCCCTCTTGGCAGCCGTACAGTGGGGCGGGGAACCTGCTGTGCATGCCGGGAGAGGGTATAGAAGGGGCAGACATCTTCTGAGAAGGGTCGTCCACGCCCAGGCACCTTCAGCCTGGGTGTGTGGTTCGTCCACACCCATGCACCTTCGGCCTGGGTGTGTGTGTGTCGTCTCCGGGTGCCCTAGGCCCGGAGGCCTTGTTCCGGTTCCACCTCAGGCACCTTTAGCCTGGGGTGAGGTACAACCTCACCGTTGCTGTCCGCCTGGGCACGGAGGCCCAGGAGTTGCAGTAATGGCCTGGAGCCCAGCAGCCTTCGGCTGGGGTCCGCAAGGGATCGAGGAGTCCAGAGTGCCGCCTTGCGAGGGGACCCGCACCCTAAGAGAAGGGAGGATCTGTTCCGAGGGACCGGTGCTGTGGACACGGTGAAGAAAGGGGTCTGTTGACTCTCTGGGGTGACGTCTTCTCCCTGAAAGGGGCTATGTCCTAGGAAGGAACCAAGGTTCATCAGGTCAGTGGCAGTGACCTTGTTCGCCAGGTCAGTGGCAGTGACCTTGTTCTCCAGGTCAGTGGCAGTGACCTTATTCACAAGGTCTGTGTCAGAGACCAACCTCATGGTCTGTGGCAGACACCATGCGCCAAAACTGTTAGAGAAACCTGAACAGTCATAAAAGTGTGAGCTACGTTTGTGCCTGGACCTCCTCCACACCTTAAAGCTGTCCTGTGTCTTTGCTCCAACCTTTCTTCTATCCTAGAGACTATGTGTTGTGCAAGTAAAAATAAATATTGAGTTGGACTTTCAGCTGGTGTGGACATTTACGTTCCTGGGGAAGTCAAGGACTTGCATCTACACACTGTAGAGGTGAGATTCATACTCAGGAAGACTTTAAACTCTGGCTGCAGACAAGGCCCAAAATCAACACTGCCTAACCTCTTAACACAGGAGGGTACGGGCTTGTGGTGCGGTGTGCCCCTTTTTCCTGAGAGGAGCCGAAGCAGACAGGTAAAAGGGGGTCTGTGCGCTACAGTAGAAAGTCCAGCCCTTGCTATAAGCAACTTCTAACACCTAGTGGCAGAAAATTAGTATGACAAGAGTCCTTACCGGCTGAATTACTGTAAGCAGGTAGAAAAATCTTGACCGCAAAGTTCTCTAACCTAACACTGGCTATGTACTCCGTAGTCCATTAAGAATAGAGAATTTTTCTCAGTCTCTTTTTTTTTCAAAACTGAAAAGCTATGACAGTCATTTTAGATGAACCAGTAGAACCGAGGATCTGGCAAAGTCACTGGTTTCCCTTGGTTATCCAAGGTAGTAACAAAATAGACGACATTGTCTTTTCCAGGTCTGCGGATGACCACTTTACCAGAATAGATATGCCGGCCATAGTTCCATTGCAGCAGGCATCTATTGTAACGCTCATCCATGACAGATGAATAGCCAGCTTTTCTGAAAGGTTTTGGCACAGACAAATGGTCCCAGACAGCTTCACTGTACCACTGCTCTCGCTTGGATTTAATTTCCTGCATAGTCTCTTTAGGGACATATGGTAACTCCAAACCATGTTCTGTGGTGACTCTTTTGATGAGCACTCTTTGCAAGTGAGCAAGCTTTTGTAAAGCTCTGGTATTCCCCAATCCAGGAAGCACACATGGATTCGGAGACTTTTGCACCATGGATCTGGCAGACAATTTTTCAGGTTCAATTGGACTGGTAACTTTAGACAGAGTCTCTCTAATAGTACTGGGCGGTTCCACACTAGGTGATGTCTTCCCAGAATCTAAAGCTGTCCAGTCTGAGGAAGTGAAGGCAGAAGCAACATCTTCACTATTAGCCCACAACAGTTCCTGTGACATGGTTTCAAACCGTTCATCATCACCGGACACATCTGACAGGGAATCAAACTCAGAATCCCTCAATTCCTCCTGTGACAGACCTAGCCGGGACAGAGGCTTTTGGAGGGGACTGAATGCACGCCTCTTGCCTTGCGACCATGGGCCCTGGCATTTGGGGGAACGGTGCTCTTTGTGAGCTGTATGCCTGGGGACCCTTGAGGGGGTGTTACTTTGGATTCAGGTCCATGTCCCCCCAAGACACACAGAATCTGGGGACCCTGGATATGCCATATTAGAGTGACTGAGTCATACTGTTGGGACATTCACACATTCCCTCTAAGGATATGCGAATGCAATCACCTCCAGCCATCTGTCTGTCCTCTGTGCTAATTTGACCCTGCTAAAATGTGTGATGTTTACACTTAGGATAATGTGTATTGTATAGCAGGTGCCGGGATGTCTACCCTGAAAGGTCATATCTAGGAGTCACCTTGGCTGTCTAAAGGATTTAGTTAATTAGCTCATGTTAATTATGTTCTGGTTACTGTCTGTTTCTGTATATAAGACTTGTTTTTGGTTCTAATAAAGTCTCTTGTTGGAACTTACATACAGCCTGCCTGGTGTTTGTTCTGACCGATCACAAATGGATTCGAATGGCACATAGCTGTAGTTTGAATCCTGGAGCACTGGATGATCCAATAGAGCAGAGGAGTGTCGGGAGAGTGGAGCCGAGCGAGCAAAGGGGCTCGTTACACCTCCACAGGCATATATTTACATATTGTTTTCCCCAGATCTCACACCAGTTCCTGACGTGGATTTTCCAGGGTTAATGCCTCCCTCTGGCTCCGGTTCTGGTAGTCTCTGGGTTAGGCCTCGACCACGGCCGCGGGATGCCTTTACATAGCCCACCTTCCTCTGGACAGGTGCAGCGGGCACAGTAGCAGTGGCGATGTCTGCTGATGGCACTTTAGGAACGATCACAGCGACATCATCAACAGGAGCAAGGGCAGAAGCTTCCACTGTAGCAATACCCGTGGCCCAATCAACTCTATAGGCACGGGGCGGCATGGTAGGTTGTTCCACAGCAAACAGCTACTCCCCGCAGTGCAAACACCGAACAAATGGACGGGGATGTATGGCCAGTCCTTCACACTTGTGGCATAGCATACCCAGCGCTTCAAGGTCTCAGACAGTATACAGCACAAACCGACCATGCGGCTTACAGCGGATGCTGGTATCCGTCAGCAGGGTTCCGGGCAGCATGGCACTTGCAGCGATGCTGGTAGGAAACATCTTGGACCCCACTGTAGATTGCATCAGAGAAAAAGTAGCCATAACTGAGCTCTGATCTTCTCTGTATAATACCACAGCTCTCTCTCTTCAGCACCAGACACACACACAGCGTCTCACGCAGTAGCAGGCGGGAACTCCTCCCACTTGCTCTTTTAGTCACGTAGCTTTCGGGATTTCTTGGCTCCACCCACAGTTAACCCCTATTGTCCCGGAAAAAGTAACACAGTCCAGGGCCCTCTTTAGCATAGACTCCCAATGAATGGCTTTACTGAGTTGCGCAGGGCAACGGCAATCCCGGACTACGAGCCCCCACATGTAGCGATACCCCCTAGAGGGCTGCTGGATTAAATTTGGGTCCTGCCGTTACCCCACCTTTCACCGTAGTAGATACTAAGAGTCTATGTTAGGAAATGTCAAACAGATGTGAGCGCCAGTCACTTCAGTCTTTTTCCAATGCTTTAATAAAAGAAACTTTCAGTAGTAGAAGGATAGAGGGTTAGGGGAAGTTCAGATACCTTATTGCAGATCACGGATTAATTTATTGGATCCAGAGGACAAACAGCTTTCTGTCAGCGGATCTTGCAACAAACGGATAGGCCTCTCAAACAGACCTAGCAGCCGGTATGATGCACGGACAAGTCTCTGCCACAGGCTTAGCGATAAGTGGGACTCCTAGATAATCCTCTGCCACAGGATTTTTTAGCCAGCAGTTAGTTAGTTGTAGCACAGCTGCACAGTACCAAAACATTTAAGCCATCTGGCAGTACTGTGAGATAGATTAACTTAGGTGCATCCTCCAAACGAGTCATCAGGCCCTTCCAGAGAAACCAGCCTTCAGCCCGGTTCTCTCCAGTAAGGGTCCCCCCTGGATCTTCTCAGTTTGCTTGGCTTCTTCCGCGCAGGCAAGACAGCACAGGACCACCTTCAGTTAAGTAGGCCCCAGACAGGCTTCTGGGCCTACTTGTAGTAACACAGCCTCCAGCCAGCAGGGCCTGAGGTAGAAGAGAGCAGTTGTCACATACCTTAGGCCAGGAGGGCCATGAGGTCAGAGAGTCAGCAAGCCCCTGGGTCGAAGAGACTGAAAACATGGCGTCTGTCCCTTAAATATCCTCTCCCAGAATGCACATCAGTAAGAACACTCCCACTGGGCTGTTTCTGGGGAAAGAATAGTCAATTCACTTCAGCTGGCTGTATTTTTTCACGCTGGCCTGAGGTAACAGTTACACCTACTGGCAACAGTGAGAAATGCGCATAACATAGCCAAAATTGGAACAGAAGCTAAATTAACTTTATACAATCACTCTGAGCTATTTACAGCTCAGATAAACCTAATTTACCCATAGCCCCTATTCTTCAGGAACAGGGCGCTACACTTTCTTAAAACAAAACTAAAAATTGAATGAAATTCTACTAGTGTATGTACACCAATTCCCCCGTCCACACATAAATGTGGATAGGGGAATCCTCCTCACTGTTATTGTATTCTGACAGCAGGGATATTCCTCCGCTATCAGAATACACAGATTAGCACAGCAGCTATTGGTAGATCGACTTCTGTTGAACTGCAGAGACGACAAATGGATCAAAATTCGTCGAGTCCCTGCTAAACCAACTGAATTTAGATCCATCTGTGGCCACCTTAAGTAAATCAGGGCTTTGTTTACTACAAAAGCTAGTCTTATGCCACGTACACACGATCATTATTCACGGCGGTTAAAAAAACGCAGTGAATAATGACATTAAAAATGAGGGAACGGCTTGTTCCCCACACACGGTCGTTTTTCACGTCATTTTTTCTCTTGTCGGGAAAAAAGACCGTCTGTGGGCTCCGCGGCAGTGTTTCCCTATGGGAAAACTGCCGCGGAAAAAAATGTCGAGAAAAAGGACAAGAAAAATTAGAGCATGTTCTAATTTTTCTCGTCGTTTTTAATTCCGTTTTTCCCGTCGGGAAAAATGACAAAATGCCCACAGACGATCGTTTTTCTCGTCAAAAGGAAAAAATTTAATTTTTCTCGAAGAGAAAAACGGTTGTGTGTACACGGCATTACAGACTTAAGCTACTGAGAATTTTTTTAGAGCTCTCTCTGTTGGTTACAAGTAAATAAAAATAAAATTAAATAAAAAGAATGCAATAAATACATGAATATGCGATGTTTCATGTTAACCAGATGAAAAAGAATTACTAAATAATTTTAAAATGTCTATTCCTTTGCAAATTATTTATTTATGCACATTTTGGAGTTTGCTACAATACAAAACAAAGAATCCCTGACATACCGCAGTTCATCAAGTAATCAAATATGTAGGATAGACATGTGCAATTCGTTTCGGTCCGAATACAAATTCAGACAAATTTTTGATTACGATGTACGCGATACCCATTCAGATATTTAAAAAATTAATATATTTCTACCCGGTGGCACAGCCCCCCTTGCCTATATAAGAGCTGTGAAAGCCGAAGAGAGGGCAGACGGCGGGTAGCCTCTTAAGAGGAGAAGCGCTTTTTGACATTTTTAGATTTCTCGGGTGCGTCGGGCGTCGGACATCGAGGGACACAATTTTTTTTCCCTTTAATAAAGGACTCGTCAAAAACTTTTTCCTGTGTTTCTTACTTTGACACTTTTTTTGGTGAATGGGTATGGGCATGATGTACCCGATCCCCATTCACATAGGGAGGCCAGGATCTTGGGGTCCCCTTGTTAAGGGGGGCTTCCAGATTCCGATAAGCCCCCCACCCACAGACCCCAACAACCACAGCCCAGGGTTGTCGGGAAGAGGCCCTTGTCCCCATTCATCATGGGGACAAGGTGCTTTGGGTTGAAAGGCGCAGAGCCCCTCCTGCCCCAAATCACCCACCCCCCCCATGTTGAGGGCATGTGGCCTGGTATGGTTCAGGAGGGGGGGGCGCTCACTCATCCCCCCTCCTCTTTCCTGATCTGCCAGGCTGCATGCCCGGAAAAGGGTCTGGCATGGATTTTTTTTGGGGTGGGGTTCCCCTTAAAATCTATATCAGACCCAAATGGCCTGGTATGGACTGGGGGGGGGGCGACCCTATGCCATTTTTTTATTTTTTTTTCTATTGCCAGCATTATTTATCTTTATATTCATCTGTCAGTGGGAAAGCCCGCTGACAGATGATGTCTCATGGTTGTTAAGGACACGGGTGGCCAGCTTCCCGGCCCGCTGCTTAACAACCAGCTATTTCTTTCACACAGATTTCGAATCGGTTGATCGTTCTGAAAAGTTGGAATTTGTTTGAAAATTTATAAATTAAACATATTTTAATTAAAACTAAACTAAATTTAAGGAAAACAAAACTAATTCCGAAACAAAACTAAATTAGTAACATAACGAATATATCCGAAACTAAACGAAACTAATTTTTCCGTTCTGCACATGTCTAATGTAGGATATAAGCAGCATATTGCAGATTAAATATAGAAGCAATGGAAGTATGTGTTATAAATGAATCCAATATCAGTGGATGATTTAAATCATTGCAAACAATGGATTTGTCCATGCAAAAAACTGTATAAATAATGGTGATGAAAAAACAAAGATGCAGCCTCCCATTAAGACTTTCAATATCCCACAGAGTGCTTCTTAATCCCAATTAGTGCTCAGACAGCTCAGACGAGTGCTCCATTTCTCATTAGTGCTCAAAAATCACTCAACAGATCACCTCCAAGTGCTCCCTCCTCCAGGGATAATCTCACCTGAGGGAGTGTGATCTCTATAATTAAGTGAGATCAATACAAGCCTTTTAGCCTGCCGGGATTTGAAATTCCTTGCTGTTGTCCTCTCAGATATTGCTTATAGTGATTCGTAGTATCCAAAGTGCATATATAAAGAAAAACAGCTAATAGTGCTTAAAAAGAAGAGAGAAGTGTGACCTGCCCTGTCCACAGTAAAAGGCCTCCATCCCTAGCTATAGAAAATAAAAACGAAGGAGAAAGAATGGGACTTTAAATGAGGCTTTTGCTGCAAAAATAAGTATGTGTATGGAGTATATATATATATATATATAAATATATATGTAGCGCCCTGCTCCTATTGGGTAGGCGCTAGTGTGAATTTAGTTGTCTGAGCTGTAGTTTAGCTCAGAATAATTGTACCAAACTTTGGGTCTCTGTTCCAGTTCAGCTGGGTTGCACATTTTCCACCTGACTGTGGGTGTCACTGTCACCACAGGTCAGGGTTGGAAATGCAGCAGGCTGGATGTATTGGGTACCTATTGCCCAGAAGCAGCCCAGTGGGTTTGGTCACCCCGCTGTGCATTCTGGGAGAGGGTACTTAAGGAGCAGACACCGTTTTTAGCAGGGTCTTCCGATCCTGACCTGACGGCCCTCCTGGCCTCAGGGATGTGTTAGCTGTTTTCTGCCTCGGGGCCTGCAGATCCCAGAGGCTCTGTTACTGAGAGTAGTCCCAGGAGTTTCTGGGGCCTACTGATCCGGGGATGGTGTTGTGTCGCCTTGCCTGCGGGAAGGGACCCGAGCAATTGAGGACTCAATTGGAGGACGCAACCGGATAAAAATCTACCTCACAGTGCTGCCGGCCTGGCTGAAAGATCCTGGTACTGTGTGTTATGTGTTCAGAACTTTACCAAGTGTGTAGTTACCAAAGTCTGTGGCAGAGACTTTTGAACAAGCTCGCACCGGCTGCTAGGTCAGTGAGAGAGTGGCTATATCCAGTGTGGAAGCTGTTTGTCCTCTGGATTAGGAAAGTACCCGTGATCCGCAAACCCTAAGGTACCTGAATCTCCCCTAACCCTTCATCCCTCTGTCTGGAAGTTCTTTAATAAAACCCTTGAGAAAAAGAGACTAAGTGTTTGGTGCAGACATTTGTGAGAAACTCTTCAAGGAAGGCCCCTAGGACGGACGTGGTGAACAGTAAGGTAACGGCAGGCCCAAATCCTAAACCAGCGGCCCCTGCGGGGGTATTGCTACATTATATATATATATATATATATATATACACTGTATGATAAAACCTTTATTGTATCAAACGCAATTCCATGGTCTAGAAATGCATGATAAAGTTTTCAAAACATAAACGTAACCATATACAAAGGCTGACATATTGGTAAAAGTATACAATGAACATATACAGTACACTGTATACAATGATGTTACGTAATTATACATATACATACAACTGAGTACATGCTGTATGAAAGCCGCACTGTCTTGGAATCACATGAATGAAAAAACTCTACGCGTTTCGTGAATCACGTTCACTCATCAGGAGTATGGATGCAAAAATTAATTCAGTGTAGGTGCAGAAAATCAGATATATAAATATAATAAACCCTTCATAAGAATGAGGGAGGGGAAAACTTTCTGAAGGATCCAAAAAAGTTCCCTTAAGGAGTACTTAGATATGGGAGAGAGGGTCCCCATCACATGCCCGGCCCAGGGCTGAGGCAGGAAACCCAAACCAAATCAGTGGGTCAGCTAGTTGTCAGGTCAGGTCATCACAATGCAATCCCAGAGAGGATAGATGGTCTTATAACAATCCGCACCAATCTGGAAGATAATGATTGCATGGTGAGTGGTGTGTGAAATGAATGAATTGTGAAAAACTGGAAAAAAGTGTATGTGAAAATATAAAATTAGAAGAAGTTGATGTGAAAATATTATATTATATGTATTATGTAAAAAAAAAAAAAAAAACCTAAACAGGAAATGAGAAAAAAGTGTGAGTGGAGTCACAGAGGACTCCTGCCTACCTTGCATGTGTAAAAAACAATGTGAAACCAGTGATGTGGTATCTCTCTCAAGAGGAGGGACATGAACCATTTCAGTTCTTGGGCTGATCTGTAAGTATCAGCTTATCCAAGTACTCTTTAACCACTTCCCGACCGCCGCCTGTACATATACGTCGGCAGAATGGCACGGCTGCGCAAAGTAACGTATATATACGTCACTTTGAATTTCGCGCTGTGCGCGCGCGCGCGCGCCCTGCCGCGAGCTCCATGACCGTGCCTGCGGGACCCGCGGACGCGATGTCCGCCGGTGTCCCGCGATCGTGTCACGGAGCTGCAGAACGGGGGGGGTGCCTGTGTAAACAAGGCATCTCCCTGTTCTGCCTAGTGACAGGACACTGATTGTCTGCTCCCTGTCATCGGGAGCAGCAAAGCCACAGTAAGTCCAGCCCACACACAGTTGGAATCACTCCCTAGGACACACTTAACCCCTTCCTCACCCCCTAGTGGTTAATCCCTTCACTGCCAGTGTCATTTACACAGTAATTAGTGCATTTTTATAGCACTAATCACTGTAAAAACGACGATGGTCCCAAAATAGCATCAAAAGTGTCCGATGTGTCCGCCATAATGTCGCAGTCACGATAAAAATCCTAATAATGCCTAGTAAATTTATTTTTAAAACTTGTGTATTGTGTTTTATTTTTGACACTTTTTTTCCCCAGGTGAATGGGTAGTGGTACAATGTTCCCCCAATACTCATTCACATAGGGTGGGGGGCCAGGATCTGGGGGCCCCCTTTTAAGAGACCCTGACAACTAACGGCCAGGGTTGTCGGGAAGAGGCCCTTGTCCTCATCAACATGAGGGACAAGGTGGTTTGGGGTGGGGGGCACAGGGCTCCCCCTGCTCCAAAGGACCCACCCCCCCATGTTGAGGGCATGCGGACTGGTACGGTTCAGGAGGGGGGAGCTCGCTCGTCCCCACCCCCTTTCCTGGACGGCCGGGCTGCGTGCTCGGATAAGGGTCTGGTATGGATTTTGGGGGGACCGATAAGCCCCCCACCCGCAGACCCTGACAACTAATGGCCAGGGTTGTTGGGAAGAGGCCCTTGTCCTCATCAACATGGGGGACAAGGTGCTTTGGGGTGGGGGGCACAGGGCTCCCCCTGCCCCAAAGGAACCACCCCCCCATGTTGAGGGCATGCGGACTGGTACGGTTCAGGAGGGGGGCGCTCGCTTGTCCCCACCCCCTTTCCTGACTGGCCGGGCTGCGTGCTCGGATAAGGGTCTGGTATGGATTTTGGGGTGACCCCCACGCTGTTTTTTCGGCGTAGGGGGTTCCCCTTAAAATCCATACCAGACCGAAGGGCCTGGTATGCTCTTGGAGGGGGAACCCATGCCGGTTTTTTATTTAAAATTTGGCATGGAGTTCCCCCTCAAGATTCATACCAGACATATTGCCTGGTATTGTCGGGGATCTAAGTCGGATCCCTGTTCATTGAAGTGAGACTTTAAGTCGCAGGGCAAAGTCGGATCCAAAGTAATACGACTGTCGTGTCGTACCAGTGTGAACCCTAGGGCTCATTCACACAAGCAAGCAGCACAAATCCCACAGCTGCTGGTGTGCCCTGGGAATAAACCGTGATGATGCCCTGTTTTTTTTTTTTTTTTTATTAGAACTTTATGAAAATGTCACAAGTGACATTTCATTAACTTGTTTTAACACAACGGCAAAATCTGCAGTAATTTGCATTAGAACCTTCTGCGCTAAATCAAAGTACTGCGTGCTGCACCTTTTTTCAGCATGCACCGCTGCAATGCAATTGTGTGAACTGGCCTCATAGAGAACAAGGCTTTTTGGCAAGGCTGCTCAGTGCACCTAATATGATCAAGCCCTAAATGCTTGCATAAATAAATTCCTGACATGTTACAATATACAGCTACAGTGTTATTGTATGTATATGTTTTGTCTTTAATGTACATGCACTTTCACTGGGTGAATTACTATGCACATTTTCTATAAATAAACCCCCTAGTGTTATAGAATTGACTCTTTTTCATAATTGTCTTTCTATTCCTGTCTAGTACATAGGAGAAAGACAAGAGAATAAGGCCATTATACATAACTCTGGTTACAATGTACCCATTTCCACATAACTTATATAGCCCTGGAATTGTTTGGATCTCTGTCAATCTGTCACGTAACTGTTAAGATATTTCTGCAGTAAGTGTTACGAACTCTGGGAAGATATGGGATAATCTTATTCAGATAAATTATTAATCTGAATAACAGGTATTAGGCACACAATCACGTCAAATCATTAACCACATATATTCACACCTTTGCAATCCCCAACAAAAAACATTACCACTGCAGAATGGACTTTCAACATGCGGTTAAGATCTCAGCTGCAACTAAGGAGCTTTCTCAACCAGTCAAATAACAGTAAAACACCCATCAAGGCAGATACAGTGCGTTGAAAAAGTATTCATACCGCTTAAAATGTTCCACATTTTGTCATGCTACAACCAAAAACATAAATTTATTTTATATGATAGACCAACACAAAGTGGCACATAATTGTGAAGTGGAAGAAAAATGAGAAATGATTTTCAAAATGTTTTTGCAAATAAATCTGTGTGAAAAAAGTGTGGCGTGTATTTGTATTCAGCCCCCTTTACTCTGATACACCTAACTAAAATCTAGTGGAACCAATTGCCTTCAGAAGTCACCTAATTAGTAAATAGAGTCCACCTGTTGTGTAATTTAATATCAGTTTATATACAGCTGTTCTGTGAAGCCCTCAGAGGTTTGTTAGAGAACCTTAGTGAACAAGCAGCATTATGAGGGCCAAGGAACACACCAGACAGGTCAGGGATAAAGTTGTGGAGAAGTTTAAAGCAGGGTTAGGTTATAAAAAAAAATATCCCAAGCTTTGCAAATCTGCAGAGCACTGTTCAATCCATCATCTGAAAATGGAAAGAGTACGGCACAACAGCAAACCTACCAAGACATGGCCGTCCACCTAAACTGACAGGCCGGGCAAGGAGAGCATTAATCAGAGAAGCAGCCAAGAGTCCCATGGTAACTCTGGAGGAGCTGCAGAGATCCACTCAGGTGGGAGAATCGGTCCACAGGACAACTATTAGTCGGGCACTCCACAAATCTGGCCTTTATGGAAGTGTGGCAAGAAGAAAGCCATTATTGAAAGAAAGCCATAAGAAGTCCTGTTAACAGTTTACGAGAAGCCATGTGGGGGACACGGCAAACATGTGGAAGAAGATGCTCTGGTCAGATGAGACCAAAATTAAATTTTTTGGCCTAAAAGCAAAACGCTATGTGTGGCAGAAAACTTATGCCGCGTACACATGATCGGAATTTCCGACAACAAATGTTCGATGTGAGCTTTTGGTCGGATATTCCGACCGTGTGTAGGCTCCATCAGACATTTGCTGTCGGAATTTCTGACAACAAATGTTTGAGAGCAGGTTCTCAATTTTTCCGACAACAAAAGTTCTTGTCGGAAATTCCGATCGTGTATATCAAATTCCGATGCACAAAAATCCTACGCATGCTCGAAATCAATTCGACGCATTCTCGGAATCATTGTACTTCATTTTTCTCGGCTCGTCATAGTGTTGTACGTCTCCGCGTTCTTGACGTTCGGAATTTCCGAGCAACATTTGTGTGACCGCGTGTATGCAAGACAAGTTTGAGCGAAAATTCGATGGAAAAAAAACGGTTTTGTTGTCGGAAATTTCGATCGTGTGTACGCGGCATAACACTGCACATTACCCTGAACACGCCATCCCCACCATGAAACATGGTGGTGGCAGCATCATGTTGTGATGATGCTATTCTTCAGAGTTGATGGGAAGATGGATGGAGATAAATACAGGACAGTCTTAGAAGTAAACCTGTTATGCCACGTACACACGTTTAGATTTTCCGTCGGTCACACAAAAGTTCTCTGAACTTTCGACCGTCAAGAACGGGGTGACATACAACACTACGACGAGCCGAGAAAATGAAGTTCAATGCTTCCGAGCATGCGTCGGAATTGCTACAGACGATCGGAATTTCCGTGTGTACGCGGCATTAGAGTCTGCAAATGACTTGATACTGGGGCAGAGGTTCACCTTCCAGCAGGACATACATACAGCCAGAGCTACAATGGAATGGTTTACATCAAAGCATATACATGTGTTAGAATGACCCAGTCAAAGTCCAGACCTAAATCCAATTGAGAATCTGTGGCAAAATTTGAAAATGGCTGTTCACAGACGCTCTCCATTCAATCTGATGGAGCTTGATCTATTTTGCAAAGAAGAATGGGCAAAAATGTCACTCTCTAGATGTGCAAAGCCAGTAGAGACATACCCAATAAAGACTTGCATCTGTAATTGCAGTGAAAGGTGATTCTACAAAAGTATTGACTCGGGGGCGGGGGGTTGAATACAAATGCATGTCACACTTTTCACATATTTATTTGTAAAAAAAAATAATTGAAAAACATTTATCATTTTCATTACACTTTCATAATTATGTGCTACTTTATGTTGGTCTATTACATAAAATCCCAATAAAATACATTTAAGTTTTTGGTTGTAACATGACAAAATGTGGAAAATGTCAAGGGGTGTGAATACCTTTTAAAGGCGCTGTATATATGGTGTAATAAAACCACAGTTCAAGCAAGCCATAAAATATTTGGTTAATAGAGTGAGCAATTCCATTCCAATATGGAAGAAAAGGAAATAATCCAATCACATGTACCATAACTATTTGTGAAGCAAATATTGATGCATATACTGCAACGCTGTATCTTGGCCAAGGCCAACAAGGCCCAGGCCTAGGGCAGCACTTTGCAGGGGGGCAGCATGAAAAGAGTCCCCGCTGGCTTGCGCTACACTTTTAGTGTAGCGCTAGTCTTATGAGTTGGACTGGGCCGCAAGACAAATCAGTCTGGCGCCCCCATAAAGCGGCCGCACTACTGCCGGTATGATAGGGATGGTGCAGACAAAAGGGACACTGACATGGTCACCTATACCTGGCAGGTAGGTAGTAGGACTTTCCTGCAACCCTTTGCTTGTGTCAGTTGTACATATTAACCTCCTTAGCGGTAATCCCGAGTCTGGCTCGGGGTGAGTTTTCAATGCTAAGAGTGGTAACCCGGAGCCAGACTCGGGCTGCATCGCAGTATCCAGGGGAAGTAACTTACCTTGTTTCCTGGATCCTGCGATGTCCTCCCGCAGTGTGTGCGAGCCGTGTCTCGCTCGATCCTCACTGCCGAGTGCCGAGCTCCGTTCCCTGTGACGTTGCGACGCACGGGGACGGAGTTCGGCGCCAAATTCAAAAAAGTAAACACATAGTATACATACAGTATACTGTGATCTTACAGATTACAGTACTGTATGTAATAATTACACACCCCCTTTGTCTCTAGTGGTCTGCCCAGTGTCCTGCATGCACTTTTATATAATAAAAACTGTTCTTTCTGCCTGGAAACTGGAGATTGTCCATAGCAACCAAAAAGTGTCCCTTTATGTCAAAAGTGATTTTAGACCAGCTAAAAAACAGCGACAAAAAATTACAATCACTCGCAGAATTGAGCGATAGCGATTTGTGGGGAAATTCATCATCAAACAAAAAATCTAATGACAGCGTCAATTCTGCAACTGAGCAAATTTCTGTGTTTTTGATTTGATTACATTATTGAATAATTTTTATTATAATTACATTACTATTTGTTATAATTATTTATAGTTATTTATAATATTATAATTTATTATTTTGTGTTTCAAACTTTATCATACCCGGGATGTCTACTAGACTCTTGTTTGGTCAGGTTTAAGTAAGTAATTACTAAGAATTGCAGGCCTACAATACATAACACCAAATTTCCATGCAAAATAATTGTACCGCTTTTGGTACATAATTCCAGACAGAATCATACCGCCAGGGAGGTTAAGGAATCTTAAATGTATTTCTGTTGATTGCTGATGAGAAAAAGAAACAGATGGATTTATTTGTTCCTGCCCCCAATCCTTCCTTTGCTCACTGCCTGGACCACATTCACCTTCATCACTGTGCTACATGTTTTCTGCTGCACCACTGGCATGGTTATATCCTCTTAGTCCTCCATATATTTAGCAGAAATTTGTGCTTAAAGTAGAACTATTGGCAACACTTTTTTTTCCATTTTGGATAGAGTAAGGGATAGTTATAGCCCGTATTTTTTTATTTTTTTTGCCATCCGTTCATTTCCCTTCATTTCCTGCCCCATAGCCAAACAGGAATTGAGATGAAATCTCTGCAGGTTAAGGGAAACCCCCCAAGGCCCTCAGAACTAGTGTCCCCACTGGAAAATTTCAGGGCAGGTCTTAAACAGGAAGGGCTATGACCCTGACAGGAAGGGGTGGGTCATATTTAAATTAGGGGGTGCACAAGTTTAGTCAGGCCTAGGGCAGCACAAAACCTAAATACACCACTGATATACTGTATATCAAAAGAATGATCTTCCAGATAAGCATTGGATATTGGATTAGACATTTTCTAAACTGATCTATCAACATAATTACGTAGAAATGTATACCTGAACTAAAACCAGAGGAAAAAGACAAACTAGGTGACACCAATAAACCAGACCTTTCAGTGAACACATTTGGGTTACTAACTGTAGCTCTGAATACTTCCAGGAATGAGATGCAGAGAGAACCACTGGGGTTGATTTACTAAAGACAAATAGATTGTGCACTTTGCAAGTGCAGTTGCACAAATTTTCCCCAGAGCTTAGTAAATATGGTAAAACTTTGCTGATTTCCATCATCCAATCATATGCAAGCAAAGGTACTTTTTTATTTTCCTTGCACCTGATTGGGCATTCTTTACAAAGTAAAGCTTTACCACATTTATATTTCCAAAGGAAAATTTGTGTAACTGCACTTGCACAGTCTATTTGCCTTTAGTAAATCCACCCCATTGTTTCTAAAAAATAAGCAATAATACTGCATTTTATATGTTTTATTTTCGCTTTCCAGCACAGCTTATTGCACAAGGTACAGAACTGATTGCATACTGTACATAGCTGGACATTGTATATCAACATAAACAAAGAAGTCATAGAGTTTCAATTATTAAACCCTTATTTTAAATGCTGTTCACGTAAGCTTATTGTCTTACCTGTAGGTACCGTGAATATCTCCTAAACTTGCGCTGTTTAGGAGATATTCGCATCAGCTCCACTTGATGACGTTATTGTGCATGTGTACTTTTTTTTCACAGGAACCTGCCAAGCAATGCACTCATAATTTGTGGATCATGGGTACAATGCCAAGAACCTGCATAGTGTTCCCATAGCTCCCTGCCCAGACTGTGGTACGACTTTCGGTTACTGAGCTGGAGGAAGAGTCAATGGACTATAAGTGCACCCCATTCTAAAATGTAAAAAACTAGCAGCAGCATCCACACATGTAGGATACCCAATGTTAGAGGTGATTTATTCTTCCAAATCAAACACCATTGCACACTGTTACTGACAAGTTCCAATGTTTCTCTCCCTCGCTCCACTAATGTTACCCCAGTGCTGACAGAGAGGTGCAGAGGAGGGGAAAACATAGATGCTGTGCAAACATCAGACGTCATCCTTATCAACTGATGACAGCATTGGTTGTTAAGATGCCAGTGGCTAGAAGCAGTGGCGTCTCTAGCTTTCATATTTAGGGGGGGCACATGGGGGGACAAGGACAAAAGTAGGGGGGCCAACCATAAAACGTGTGTGTGTGTGTGTGTGTGTGTGTGTGTATGCACACGAAACGCATGAACATGAAATATTCCTGACAATGTACATGAAAAGCACAAAAATGAAATATTCCAGACAAATTCAATGCACACGAAACGCATTAACATGAAATATTCCTGACAATGTACACGAAACGCACAAATATGAAATATTCCTGACAATGTACACGAAACGCACAAATATGAAATATTCCTGACAATGCACACAAAACGCACAAATATGAAATTTGAATTCTTAATTCACGGTTCACCTACGTTGTCAGCAAATTTTAACTCATTCATGGTAAAATATCAATTTATTGTTTAATCCTTATCAATTATCATTGCATGCACTTTGTAAACTGAAAAAAATATTTCTTAGGCCCGGTTTACACTGGTGCGTTGCGAGAACACTGCGAATCCACTGCGGATTCCTGCATCGCACCCGACACGCACGCAAGTTCACATTTAAGGCTAGGTTCACACTGCTGCGATGTCAGAGTTCGCATGTGATCCGCACCGCACTGCAAGTGCACATCACAGGACCCTTTTTTTTGTCCGCAGCAGAATCGGATCGCATGGGTGTTCACACCCATGCGATCCGATTCCTGTCCGAGTTTGCAGATCGCACTGCGATATGTTAACTGATTTGGGGGTGTCATTAACTTTTACTTGACACTCCCAGCAGTTCACATAGGGCAGTGTGAACTGCTGCCGGGAAAACCTGCGATGCGGGAACCCGCAGTGGATTCGCAGCGTTTCCGCATCGCAGCAGTGTGAACTGAGCCTAAATCTGAAATAAATAGCTGGTGGTTCTGGTGCCGGACAACAGTAACTTCAAAGATACATAAGACAGAGCTCTCATGGAGGTAACAGAAAAAATACTTAACTAATATTATATATTGGGGTCAATGATATATATTTTAACCTCTAAAACACACATTGGTTTGGGTTTTGCAAAAAGAAAAAACAAAGCCTCCTATATACTATTTAGTCAATATTACTTCATCTTTTCATCATGCTTTTCTAATATTAGTTAAGTATTTTTTCTGTTACCTCCATGAGAGCTCTGTCTTATGTATCTTTGAAGTTACTGTTGCACCAGAACCACCAGCTATTTATTTCAGATTATAAATGGTAATGCAAGCAAATTTTTACTGTTTTTTGGACCTACCTTTCCTGTGGCAGCACTGGTGGCAGAGGCACTGTGACTGGACTGGAGTTGGCGGGCAAAATATGATCAATTATTCATGCTAACCTACCGCGGCGATGGGAGTTAGCATGCGGTAGGCTGGCTGCGCTGCTCTTCTCAGTGACTCACTGACTCCACCCCCCTGGAGCAGGGAGCTTGAGCACGACGTAGCCAGCGCCGCGGACTACAATTCCCATAATCAATAGCGGCGGCCGTCAGACGCGACGTCACGTGACAGACTGACGTCTGTTACTGTAGTGAGTCTGATTCAGTCATTCAGCGCCGCGGATGGAAACTCAGATAGCCGCGGCGCTGGCGGACATTTTTTGTGTTAAAACCAACAACTTAACTTGGGGGGGCACATGGGGGGGCACACAGTAAAATTGGGGGGGACGTGGCCCCCTCAGGTCCCACCCTGGTGACGCCCATGGCTAGAAGGTTGTAATGGTGCAAAATAAAAACCTGTGACTTTGGCCTCTTTCACACTGAGGCGCTTGAAAAACTGCCAGTAAAACACTGAGCGCCTTTAAAGAGCTTTTCAGGCGCTTTTGAAGAGCTTTCAATTCATTTCAATAGAAAGGGGTTTTTTTTCACCGCTCTGTCAGCGCACTGCCCCAGTGTGAAAGCATTCATTGATTTTAATGGAAATACGTTTTCGGAAGCTTTTTTTAGCATGAAAGCACCTCAAAAGCGCCTCAGTGGGAAAGTGGTCCTAGGGTAACTATAAGACAGGTTTGATCCACCTGATGGCTTGTACAGAATTTTTGGGCAATTGTTAGGCATTTTGCCAAGGCACTCCTGAAGAAACCTGAAGGCACCCCAGGGTATCTGGGGACCCTGGTTAAAAAGGGCTGGTGTAAGAACAGGGCTGTAGTGGTGATATCTGCAACCAAGCCTTTAGGAAAAGTTGCTGCCTTTTGGGTTCACACTGGTACGACACGACAGTCATACAACTTTCATCCTACTTTACTCTGCGACATCAGTCCTACATTGATCCTACATTGGTCCGACATCCATCCGACTTTCATGAACAGGATACTACTTTGATCCGACTTTGTGCTAGTCTGACTTGTCCTTTGACCAATCAAAACAATCCCAGGGTGAGATAAATTCCTTTTACTGCTGCTGTAATCACCATGTCGGATGTCAAATGTCAGATGGTTAGGACAAGGATCCTACTTTGATCCGACTTCAATGATATTCAATGGGCTGAAGTAGGATCAAAGTCGGACCAAAGTAGTACAGGGAGCATTTTCAAAGTCAGACCGACTTGTGTCGGACCAGTTAAGACGGCTCTCATAGGGAAACATTGATTTTCACACGTCATGCGACATGAGCTCCCAATGTCGGAGCGTTTGTCGCCCCAGTGTGAACCCGGCCTAAATACAACCTCCTGCTCTAGTAATCAGAATCCAGCTGCTACCCTCTCCCAACATAACAATTTCATTTTGATAGCTGCATAAAAGAGATGAAAACATAGTAGTATATGCTAGGTTTCCTGCTATGGATGCAGAAATGCTTTATTGTATGAACTGTATACAGTATGTATGTCTATTGACTAGTTCACGGGTTATTAACATTTTTACAAATATAGATGCCCATTGGATTTGTTCCAATACCCTCTTCACCTGACTGTCAAAATCATCATTATTATGAGTCCTATTAGGTACCAGTATAACTGGAAAAGATGTCAATAACTTGGTCTTGCTACTTGTTATGTGTACATCCTGATTAATAATACAATTTTACTTTCATCTACATGCAAGCCTTTTAAATGATGTCATACAGTTAACAATTTTGTCAGCTGATTGACCTCAAAGAAACAACATCAGCTTGCCCATACAGGGCAAAGTGACACTGTCTTTGCAAAAGGTATCCTTCTCCCAAACCCCCCTTCTCCTCATTCTCCCCCTACCAGCACCCTCTTCCCACTCCTACCTTCTCCACAGCTAGCTACAATGCCCAAAACGTCTTTGTATGGAGGAGCAAGTGACCTTCTCCACTGTGATGGTGTTTGGGTCTAGCAGCCTCTTAGGTCTCTAGTCCTAAGCACTGTAACATGAGTAAGGGGGCGACATCACTGGGTTGCCAAAACCAGTTATTTCAGTGCTGTTCTGAAGATAAAAGAGAAGAAGCAAGGGAGCATTGTTGTCAGAAACCCCATGTCAGCCATCAGAAAGACTGTGCTAGCTGTAAGTCTACTTTCACACTGAAGCGCTGGATGCGCTGGCGGTATAGCGGCGCTATTTTTAGCGCGCTATACCTTTTTTTTTGCCGCGATGTGCGGGCGCTAGTGGTGGGGATTTTAACCCCCGCTAGCGGCCGAAAAAGGGTTAAAAACGCCCGCAATAACGCCTCTTTGTGGCATTTTGTGTGCGTTTTGGAGGCGCTACCCCATTGATTTCAATGGGCAGGGGCGCTATAGGAGCAGTATTTTTACCGCTCCTATCGCGTCTCAGGCCCCTTTCACACTGAGGCGCTTTGCAGGCGCTATTGCGCTATTGGACAGCCGCATCTTTGAGGCACGATAGGAGCGGTAAAAATACCGCTCCTATAGTGCCCCTGCCCATTGAAATCAATGGGGTAGCGCCTCCAAAACGCCCGCAAAACGTCACAAAGAGGCGTTCTTGAGGGCGTTTTTAACCCTTTTTCGGCCGCTAATGGGGGTTAAAATCCCCCCGCTAGCACCCGCAAATTGCGGCAAAAAAAATAATATAGCGGCACTAAAAATAGCGCCGCTATACCGCCAGAGCATCCAGCCCTTCAGTGTGAAAGTAACCTTAAAGATGCGGCTTGCAGGAGTTTTTTGACACTCCTGCAAGCGCAACGCTCCAGTGTGAAAGCCCTTGGGCTTTCACACTGGATACAATTGAGCGGCTTTTTTGGGGCACATTGCAGGCGCTATTTTTAGCGCAATAGCGCCTGCAAAGCGCCTCAGTGTGAAAGGGGCCTAAGGCTCAAGCGCATAAACAGGTTTTTGAACATAAGGGTCTACCTAAATGTGCAACAATGTGGGTGCCCTCTCCTCTGTTCTTCTGCTTACCTGCCCCCTGTATTTCAAGTTCAGGTTTTCAGTTCCAACTTCCTGGCACTGTGCCCTTCATTTGCCTTTGCAGTCCCAACTTTCAGGGTTGCCCAGATGGGAAATGTGCGAGATGCCACCCTCATCATCTCAGGCTCCTCATACAGGTACATGATAACTGGTAAGGTGAGTTATAGAGGAATGAGGAGGGTGGGCATTGCAGAAAAAATGTCACTTTTCCCGTCACTGGCCAGGGGACAGTGTCTCATTAATAACATCACAGTATGCCAATCAGCTTAAATTTTCCTGCAGACAGCATGTAAATATAGATGGAGATAGGCATACTGAAATTTGTAATTGATTAAAATCCACCAGCTATGATCCTGAATAAAAAAAAAATTCATATCCATACTTTTTATAGTCACCGAAAAATAAGCATGTATCTCTCTGTGGCCATGCTTTCTCTTGCTAATTAGGAAAACAACATTTTCATGTTTGTATGCGACCTGAAAGCTTGTGGTTAGATTCACCTAATCTCCGCCCACCATTGTGAGGTTTTCTCTTGGTCAGAAGTGGAAAGTTGAGAAATAACTGGATTTTCTGGATGTATACCCAGTGATGAGCTCATCTAGTTTTTGCATAATCTGGGCATAAATCATTGTGGGAGACACAAGGAAGCTATCTTGAAATTTTGCAAAGAATGAACATTCCTGTTCATACCATTTAACTGCAACTCAACACACAACGAAGATTGACACAAGGTCTGTACAAGTATATATTAACCTCATCCAATTGTCACTGCTAATTTCAAGAAAAAATATAATAACTGCTGTACTACATAAAATGTATTTCAATAAATAACTGAGATCAATTACTATTTATTGTGGAAACAAGACTCTAGGATTGTGACATAAGTAATGCCATTGTTTTCTTTGGAAAAGCCAGGAGTTGCTTGTATATTTTATTTTAGAGAACAAAGAGACCCATTCATTCCCAGATACATGTACTCATGTATTTGACCCCCTTAGATGCACATAACAGTCACTGAGTTACAGACTGGAATAAGCTCCTGGGAAAGGAAATCACTTTGTTTTAAAGCGGAGTTCCACCCAAAAATGGAACTTCCGCTCTTCAGAATCCTCCCCCCCTCCGGTGTCACATTTGACACCTTTCAGGGTGGAGGGGAGAGCAGATACCTGTCTAATCCAGGTATTTGCTCCCACTTGCGGGCATAGATTGCAACAGGCTCCGCCGCGATCTACGTCATGTCCGGCCCCTCCTCCATCCCCCCCACTGTCTTCTGGGAGACACACAGGTCCCAGAAGACAGCAGGGACCAGTGGGATCGCGCTGCGTGACTCGCAGCATGCGCAGTAGGGAACCAGACTGTGAAGCCGCAAGGCTTCACTTCCGGATTCCCTTACCGAAGATGGCGGCGCCTCCACCCGAGAGCCGAGGCACAGATCAGCTTCGGGTGAGGACATCGCGGGCGCCCTGGACAGGTAAGTCATAGTCAGCAGCTGCAGTATTTGTAGCTGCTGACTTAAAAAAAAAAAATTAGGCGGAACTCCGCTTTAATACGTTTTCATTAAAGGATATAAAGGCATATACAACAGCAGAAAATAAATCACTTTCACCAGGGTAAAAGCAACTATGATATCTCTACAAAAGAATGACAATTGCTTGGAATGAATTAAGAAAGATTTTGTTGAATGAAAAGTATTTTTCCTGACAGACTCCATGGCAGACTACGTGTGGGTTAACCCCGCCTCCTCTCCACAGCTATAGGACCCCATACCCATAAATTTGAGCTCACCTCCACAGACAGGTGTTCCTTTTCTATCCTCCTCACATGGACCCTTCATCATGCAATTCAGGTGCAGTCCAGGATGTCCGTCGGATTAGGTACAAGTTGTGCGGTGCACCCAGGGCCCAGCTATCAGCGGGCGAGTGGTTTCGGGCAGTTAATACCCCTATGGTGGAAGGGATGTGGCCCAGTGTACCAGGATGGACGAAGGATTGGCTGGCAAGGTCTGAAGATTTCTTCATTATGGCAGACCGTTTTTGTATGTATTATTGTCTGTTTCCCCTCAGTGTCTTTGCGCCGTGTGTGGAACGCTTCTGCGTTCCAGGACGCCACTCTACTTCCTGCCTCCCGATCCGCCGTACGTCTGCGCATGTGCAGAGCCGCGGCGAAACCGAGGCTTGGTTTACGCGCATGCGCGGTACGGCGGCGGGGTCAGAGGCCGCACAGGCGCAGTGAGCCGGTCCCCTCGGCGCATGCGCGCAGCGGGACCGGCCGTGACGTCACTACAGCGGGGAATTTAAACGCTGTGGAGCCCTGTACAGGTGGGATAACCTGTGGGCTTTGACGGCAGCATCCCGGAGCTCAGTTCTGCTGGGACAAGGTAAGCAACATCCTTTAGTTAGTTATGCAAGTGTCTCTTAAAGAGACAGTTAAAAAAAAAAAAAATAAATAAAAAAAAAAAAAGGAAAAAAAAAATGAAAATGTTTTTCTTTTTTTTTTTTTTTTTTGTGTTGCTTACTCTTGTCCTAGGTGGTCTCTGAGTTTGTGCGTTTGTCTTGCCTCATCATGGACTCTCCTTCACCGCCATGTGGCCAGCCCTCCCGCACAAGGTATGTGCGGAGTGGGTAAGGGGGTGGTGTCTTTTGTGCCTATCTGGTGGTTGCTAACGGTTACATCCTGCCCACCTTCACCCTCCCTCTGTCTGTATTATCTCTTACAGCCCGGCAACTTCAGTTCATCGATCACAAGAAAAGGACCTTGCCAGGCCGCATCATCACTCATCATCCAGGTCTAGACGCGACACTACGTCTAGGACCCATCATCATAGGGGACGTTCACATACCCCCTCTAGACATAGGAGATGTTCCCATTCCTCCTCTAGTCACCGCCACCACCACCGCGATGATCGCTCTGACCACAGAGCCTGTTGGGGATGCAAGACCAGAATCCCGGAGGGCAAATCGCTATGCGACCCATGTTATGCCCGAGCGGTTGGTGAGAAAGAGACGGAAAATCAAAACCTTGAGTCTCTTGTGAAACGTGTGGTACAGCAATCTATGAAAGAAATAGTTGCCCCCCACACAAGGAGCCAGTCCACCACCTTGTCTGGCTCCTTGGCTGGCGAGGCCCAGGAGGATCCCGGCCAATTCCAGCCCCATGATTCCTCCCATTATTCCTCGCAAGACGAGATGGAGGGAGATGATTCTACGGTGGGATTCGACTACGCTTTAGTCTCTCCGCTGATCAAGGCAGTGAAGGAAACTTTGAAGTTGGAGGATACCACTGCCCCCCCAGAAAAACAAAGAAAACTGTTTAAACAACTGGGGAAAGAACGCTCCAATTTCCCACTTCCCTCTGAGCTGAAAGGAGTGTTTGAGGAAGAATGGAGCAAGGGAGATAAGAAGGTTTCCATGCTAAGCAAAACCTCTAGACTGTATCCCTTTAAATCGGAGGACGTCAAGCATCTGGAGAATGCTCCCCTCGTAGATGCAGCAGTAATGCGCCTAGCGAAGCATGTCACCCTCCCGCTAGATGACACTGTATCATTTAAAGATGGTCTGGATCGGAAGATCGACCAGGACCTCAAAAGAATATATAGCCTGGCTGGAACGGCATGCAAACCAGCTTTAGCCCTTGCAGTGACCTCCAAAGCAATGGAGGCATGGGTGGAAAATGTAGACTCCGTTCTGAAAGGTGTCTCGGAAAAACTGGCTCAAAGTTCAGCAGTGCAAGAACTTAAGATGGCAGTCGCCTTTTTGGGGGAAGCTTCAATTGACCTCATCCGTTTACTGGCCAGATCGATGTTGTCCTCGGTCACGGCCAAACGAGCACTGTGGTTACGCCCCTGGCTTGCTGATCCAGCCTCCAAGCAGGCATGGTGCAAAATTCCCTTTGAAGGGACTTCATTGTTTGGGAACAAACTTGACAACGCCATTTCAAAAGCTACAGGCGGAAGGTCGGGTTTTCTTCCCCAGGACAGGCGCCAGTTTAATCAGAAAAAACCTCAACAGAGACGCAGTACAGAGCACTCGAGAGAGGCACGCTCCTATAAACCCGGACGGGATTTCAGGAGAAGCTGGAATTGGAACAGAGGCCAATCTTCTTTTCAAAAGTCCGGCAAGAAACAGACGCCCGGTGGGCGTGAACCAACCAAGTCTTTTTGAGATTGGGCCCGCCCAGGCGGGTCGGGTAGGGGCTCGCCTACGTCTCTTCCGGCACGTCTGGGTGGCCTCGATCTCGGACTATTGGACCATCAAGACGGTCTCAACAGGTCACACATGGTCCTTCACCAAGATCCCTCCATGCAGACCAATGCAAACTTCACTTCCTCGGTCAGAGGAGAAACAACAAGTTCTTCTCTCATATGTGAATGTCCTGAAAGATAAAGCAGCAGTGAGGCCCGTCCCAAAGGACGAGGAATTCCAGGGGGTATACTCCCCCCTCTTCCTAGTACAAAAGAAGAACGGCTCTTGGCATCCAGTCATAGATCTCACTTTCCTGAACAAGTACATAAAGCACGAGAAGTTCAAAATGGAGTCACTCTCAACCATCCAAAAAATAGTTCAACCAGGCGACTGGTTGATCTCAATAGATCTAAAAGACGCGTACTTTCATGTTCCGGTGGCAGAAAACTTTCACAAATATCTGCGGTTCCAGGTCGAACAAGAGCACTTACAATTTATTTGTCTTCCATTCGGGCTAACGACTTCTCCAAGAGTCTTTTCCAAGGTGCTGTTAGCAGTTGTGTCCCTTCTCAGAGTACAGGGTGTGCGCCTGTATCATTATCTGGACGATCTACTAGTACTGTCCCAAGACAAGCAGCAGCTGCTAGTCCACAAAGATCAGGTGATCTCTACACTGTTGGAGTTCGGATGGCTCCTAAACCGGGAGAAGAGTCAGCTGGATCCGACCCAGCGCTTGGTCTATCTAGGAGCCCAGTTCGACACCATAGAGAACACCATCTCTCTTCCAGAAGAAAAAATACCGATCATTCGGGAAAGAATCTCCTTAGCTCTAGACTTCTCTCACCTAAGGGCATCACAGTGCCTGAAGATAATCGGCACGATGGTGGCCACATCCCCCATGGTCAAGTGGGCGATGTGGAGGCTTCGTCCTTTTCAATCCGGATTCCTCCAGCAATGGAAGACAGACGATCTCAATCAGCGGATCCGGATAACACAGTCAATGAGCAACAGTCTCCTCTGGTGGCTTCAAACCAAGAACTTGTCAACTTGCCACTCCCTTGCCCCCATCCATTGGGTGACTGTTACATCCGATGCCAGCAATGCGGGCTGGGGGGCACATTGTGGGGCAGAACTGGCTCAGGGCAAATGGGATGCCCGTCTCCACTCTCCAGGTTCGAACATTCTGGAACTGCGCGCGGCATGGTGCGCCCTTCAAGCCTTCTCCCACCTTCTGAAAGGGAAGTCGGTCCTACTCAAAATGGACAATACCACCGCTGTGGCATATGTGAAGAGACAAGGGGGCACTCGGAGCTCTGCCCTTCTCCAAGAGGTCGAGCCCATTATGACCTGGGCTCAGAGGAATCTGCTCAACTTAACAGCAGTCTTCATTCCAGGGGAGCAGAACATTCAAGCGGACTTCCTGTCACGCAGCATGCTAGACAACAACGAATGGTCTCTGCATCCACAAACCTTCAAGTGGATCCTATCGTTGGATTTCGATCCAGAGGTGGATCTGTTTGCATCCCCCTGCAATTACAAGATCGACAGATACTACACCCGAGCTCGGTACAATCAAGCCTTCGGAATAGATGCATTAACGAGTCAATGGGACTTCAACAGGGCATATGCCTTCCCTCCTCTTCCGATCATGCTAAAATTCCTACAGCGGCTTCAGTTGGAGAAAGTCGAGGTGGTAACAATAGCACCATACTGGCCGAGCAGACCTTGGTTTTCTCTCCTGAATCTAATGAGCTTCAGGGACCCGCTGCCTCTTCCTCTCAGGCCGGACCTTCTTTCTCAGGGGACGACCCTGCACCCCTGTCCAGCAATGCTGAGACTGATGGTCTGGTTTTTGAGAGGGAGAGGCTAGAGTCTCTTGGGTGTGCTTCAGGGGTAATCTCTACCCTTATGAGCTCCAGAAAGTCCAACACAAATAAAACTTACAATAGAATCTGGGCCAGATTTGTCAGCTTCACGACTACTGCAGGAAAGTCATCTAGAAACCCTAGTGTTCAAGACATCTTGAGTTTTCTCCAATCAGGCTTAGACCTGCCTTTATCGATTAGTTCCCTCAGGGTACAAGTATCAGCCTTATCAGCTTTTTCGGGAACGTCATGGGCAACTCATCCCCTGGTTCAACAGTTCTTTCGGGGGGCATCGAGAATCAGGCCTCAGAGGAAACCTAGATTCCCCAAATGGGATCTTCCACTCGTCCTTGATGCTCTTTCAGCACTCAACAACAAGGATCTTTCTGTTAAGGACTTATCAATCAAACTGGCCTTTCTAGTGGCCATTACTTCAGCCAAAAGGGTTTCAGAAATAAGCTTCCTGGGTTGTCAAGAACCCTTTTTGACTTTCTTCCCGGACCGAGTGGTCCTTATTCCCATGCTTGGGTCAAAACCAAAGGTCACATCAGTTTTTCACGAAAACCAAGAAATAGTCCTTCCTACTTTCGATTCTCCAGATTCAGCAGATGCTCATCCCTTGGATGTAGGTGAGACTCTGAAAGAATACTTGCGAGTTACTTCATCTTTTAGAAGCTCGAACTACCTGTTCTTGTTACACACCGGTAGCAACAAAGGGAAGAGGGCTTCTTCCAGAACAATAGCAGCCTGGATCATCCAATCTATTCAACAGGCTTACAGGGCAAAGGGCTTGGCTCCTCCAGAGGCGGTGACGGCTCATTCCACCAGAGGCATGGCAGCCTCATGGGCAGCAGCTCGACACGTGGCTCCTGAAGTGATATGCAAGGCAGCTTTGTGGTCTTCTATTCATACATTTATGTCTCATTATTGTATTGAGCCTGCTTCCCTTTCCTCTGTTAATTTTGGTCGAAAAATCCTGTCAGTTGACGGGAAAGATTAAAATATTTTTTGTTCAGCATACCCTCCCGTGTGGATTGGCTAGTTATTTCCCACACGTAGTCTGCCATGGAGTCTGTCAGGAAAACGGAAAATTTATTACCAAATACTTACCGTAATTTTCCTTTCCTGATAGACTCCATGGCAGACGGAGTTCCCACCCATGAATTAAAAATATGAAAGTTGAAATTTGAGTCGGCTAGTTACGGAACACCTGTCTGTGGAGGTGAGCTCAAATTTATGGGTATGGGGTCCTATAGCTGTGGAGAGGAGGCGGGGTTAACCCACACGTAGTCTGCCATGGAGTCTATCAGGAAAGGAAAATTACGGTAAGTATTTGGTAATAAATTTTCCGTTTTACATTGTTTATAAACTCATGTCCTATATATTTTAACAATTTCTATTACATTCTTGTTCAAGAATAAAATAACAATTTGAAAAGCAAGCTGGGCTTTCCATTATTAATCCACTAAGAAAGCCCTGCACAACCTGCAGGCTTGTTGGCAACCTGTGTGTAACGGCAGACAGGAAGGGTCTACTCTTCACTATGATTCATTGTGATTCACTATGTATTCCATTTATTCAGAATTCTCTACCAGGGATGAGCCGAACACCCCCCTGTTCGGTTCGCACCAGAACCTGCGAACAGACAAAATGTTCGTGTAAACTTTAGAACCCTATTAAATACAATGGACTCGAACGTTCGAAATCTAAAGTGTTAATTATAAAGGCTAATATGCAAGTTATTGTCCTAAAAAGTGTTTGGGGACCTGGGTCCTGCCCCATGGGACATGTATCAATGCAAAAAGAAGTTTTAAAAACGGCCGTTTTTTCGGGAGCAGTGATTTTAATAATGCTTAAAATGAAAAAATAAAAGTGAAATATTCCTTTAAATTTCGTACCTGGGGGGTGTGTATGATATGCATGTGAAGTGGCGCATGTTTCCCGTGCTTAGAACTGTCCCTGCAAAAAATGTCATTTTTGAAAGAAAAAAATGCATTTAAAACTGACTCGCGGCTATTAATGAATTGTCGGCTCCCGGCAATCCATACAAAAGTCATTGATAAAAAAATAAAAAAAAGCGTGGGGGGTTCCCCAGAATTCAATTACCAGGCCCTTCAGGTCTGGAATGGATATTAAGGGGAACCCCGCCGCAAATTTTAAAAAAAATTGACGTGGGGTTCCCCCAAATATCCATTCCAGGCCCTTCAGATCTGGCATGGATTTTAAGGGGAACTCCACCCCAAATTTAAAAAAAAATGGCGTGGAGTCCCCCTAAAAATCCATACCAGACCCCTTATCCGAGCACGCAACCTGGCCGGCCGCAGGGGAAAAGGGGGGGACGAGAGAGCGGCCCCCCTCCCTCCTGAACCGTACCAAGCCACATGCCCTCAACATGGGGAGGATGTCCCCATGTTGATGGGGACAAGGGCCTCATCCCCACAACCCTTGTATTACGCAGTGAAGGAAGTTCCCCATCAGGTCCGCCCCTTCGGTATGTCGGACCCGCCTACGTCATTGGCCTGAGCGGAGAACTTCCTTCACTATGTAAATTTAAATTACACAGTGAAGGAAGTTCCCCGCTCAAGCCAATGACGTAGGCGGGTCCGACATACCGAGGGGGCGGACCTGATGGGGAACTGCTCTCACTTTGGTAATACATGTATAGACCCGCCCCTTCTCATGTTCCGCATCTGGTCCGCTGAGCGGACCTGATGGTGAATTTTAGAAGGGGCGGGTCTATACATTTAAAATACTGAGAGGGAGTTCCCCATCAGGTCCGCTCAGGCACAACCAATGAAGGACAGCGCTGGACATCGGGATCGCCGCGGGACACTGGATTTCACCGCTGGAATGTTTTTTTTTGTTTTTTTTTAATAAAGGACTTTTTTAAGGTGTTTGTGTGTTTTTTTTAAAAAAAATTTACGCTTTCTTCGTGAAATGGTAGGGGTACAATGTACCCCTTACCAATTCACATAGGGGGGCGGGATCTGGGGGTCCCCTTTGTTAAAGGGGTCTTCCAGATTCCGATAAGCCCCCCGCCCGCAGACCCCCACAACCACCGGGCAAGGGTTGTGGGGATGAGGCCCTTGTCCCCATCAACATGGGGACATCCTCCCCATGTTGAGGGCATGTGGCTTGGTACGGTTCAGGAGGGAGGGGGGGCCGCTCTCTCGTCCCCCCCTTTTCCCCTGCGGCCGGCCAGGTTGCGTGCTCGGATAAGGGGTCTGGTATGGATTTTTAGGGGGACTCCACGCCATTTTTTTTAAAATTTGGGGTGGAGTTCCCCTTAAAATCCATGCCAGATCTGAAGGGCCTGGAATGGATATTTGGGGGAACCCCACGTCAATTTTTTTTTAAATTTGCGGCGGGGTTCCCCTTAATATCCATTCCAGACCTGAAGGGCCTGGTAATTGAATTCTGGGGAACCCCCACGCTTTTTTTTTTTTTTTATCAATGACTTTTGTATGTATTGCCGGGAGCCGACAATTCATTAATAGCCGCGAGTCAGTTTTAAATGCATTTTTTTCTTTCAAAAATGACATTTTTTGCAGGGACAGTTCTAAGCACGGGAAACATGCGCCACTTCACATGCATATCATACACACCCCCCAGGTACGAAATTTAAAGGAATATTTCACTTTTATTTTTTCATTTTAAGCATTATTAAAATCACTGCTCCCGAAAAAACTGCCGTTTTTAAAACTTCTTTTTGCATTGATACATGTCCCCTGGGGCAGGACCCGGGTCCCCAAACACTTTTTAGGACAATAACTTGCATATAAGCCTTTATAATTAGCACTTTAGATTTCTCCCATAGATTTTTCGAATTTGCCGGGAACACCCCAATTTGTTCGCTGTTCGGCGAACGGGCGAACAGGCAATGTTCGAGTCGAACATGAGTTCGACTCGAACTCGAAGCTCATCCCTATTCTCTACTATTCAGACCTGTTGTACAACGAAGTTGTTAACTGATGCTCTGGAAAAGGGAATGCCCTTACTTAGAGTTTGCCATCTATCGGCTGCAGGTGGGAAAGGTGAGATATTATTATGCATTATGTCATATTAACCTGACCTTTTAGACCTGAACATAAAAACTAAAACAAATAAAGAGCACAGAAAAAGTGATTTTTAACCTCTTGGCGCCAGTGCTGCTCAGCCCTTTAAGGGGTTTAGGATGCCAGGAAGTGGGGCAAGGTTTATGAGCATGTGACCGCTGTGATTGTCTGTCAAAGTGGTCAAATAATCAGAACGCCCCTGATTGCAAGTAGCGATCGGGAGCTTTCCATTAGCCACTGGTAACTGTGCTCTTAGCACAGCTGTAGTTACACTAATTCCAAGGCCAAGAGGCCGCATATTTGCGTGTGGCCGGCGCTAAGGGGTTAAGGTTACTTAAAGCAGTAGTAAACCCGCCAATTTTTTTTTTTTTTTTTTTTAACCTGTAAGACAAAAGGCATAATGAGCTAGTATGCACCGCATACTAGCTCATTATGAAATACTTAACTTTTCCCTTGGCGTGTCTTCTGGGTATCGCAGCTCCGGCGCTGTGAGTGGCCAGAACCGCGTTGTCGTCACTCCCGGGCATGCGTGCAGGAGACTTCTTTCCGGCAAGGTCCGGCGTCTGCCAGACTTTCAGCCGAGAATCTCCGGAGCGCATGCGCCGCTGAAGTCAGCGGCTCATTGCAAGGGGAATATCTGCTAAACCGTACAGGTAAGCCTTAAAAAAATAGGGTATACAACTGCTTTAAAAAGAACTAAGCAGGCAGGAGGTTTTGAGAGCATATTAAAAATAATCAGTGGAAAATCATGGGCACTGCATCCTTTATTATATCAAAAAGAAAATATCCTGTATTTCCTGTATTTTGAAGAAGCTATCTGCAAAACACGTCAAAACAATTACAGTGCATTGGAAAAGTATTCATGCCCCTTGAAATTTTCTACATTTTGTTATGTTACAACCATTCTATTGCTATTTTATGTGATAGACCAACATAAAGTGGCATATAATTGTGAAGTGAAAGGAAAATGATAAATTGTCTTCAATTTTTTTTACAAATAAATATCTGAAAAGTATGGCGTGCATTTGAAATCAGCCCCCTTTACTCTGATACCCCTAACTAAAATCCAGTGGAACCAATTGCCTTCATAAGTCACCTAATTAGTAAATAGAGTCTGTGCTGTGAAGCCCTTTTTTAAGAGAACCTCAGTGAACAAACAGCATAGTGAAGGCCAAGGAACACACCAGACAGGTCAGGGATAGAGTTGTGGAGAAGTTTAGAGCAGGGTTAGGTTTCAAAACAAAATCCCAAGCTTTAAACATCTCACGGAGCACTGTTCCATCCAATATCAGAAAATGGAAAAAGTATGGCACAACTGCAAACCTACCAAGATGTGGCCGTCCACCTAAACTGGATGGAAAGAAGAATGGGCAAAAATGGATGGAAAGACGAATGGGAAAAAATTTCACTTTCTAGATGTGCAAAGCTGGTAGAGACTGCTGTGAAAATTTTATTATATGGACTCATGTGGACATTTTATTCTAGGATGTGTGTTTTATAGATTGTCATCTGTCTCCCTGTGTCTGATTTAACCGAGGAGCGCTCTAGCAGAGCACACTTGGGTTGAATTGGTACCAACGGTAAAACTGTCAGTATGATAACCTTCTCATGGGCTTGGAGACGTGTTCTCGGTGTCTGTAGGCGTTTACCGGTTTGAGAGTATAAAGCGCAATGTGCTGGGCTTCTTGCCTTCAAATGTCTATGCACATTAGAGAAGCAAAGTTTGCATAATGAGAGAAACATATTATATCTCTGTTGTGGCTACACTATCCCTTTTGGATACATATCTGCTTTTATAAGAGGACATTGATATCTGCCTTGTTGGTATACTTGTACCGTATATTGACAACAGCAGTAGCAATGTCCCCGTAGATCGTCTCAAACCTGTAAGAACAAGTAGAAAGATCTTACTAGATACTGGTTACTCTGAGCAGTATTGAATAGGCTCAATGCTGACCAAGATGGTGGATGTGCATGCATGTAGCTGGGCAGGGGGGCAGTGTATATGCCTCAAGTGGGTGAGACAGTGAGACATGTGCATTTCCCCCCCCCCACTCCTGTGGATGCCCTCCCCTTTACTGTTGTCATTTCCTGAGTTGTCAATTCCCGAGTTGTCATTTCCTGTATTGTCATTTTCTGTGTTGTCATTTCCTGTGATGTCATTTTGCACGGAGGAAGCGATTGGCTGTTGGGGCCATGACTTCCTGTTTGTCATTCCTTTTGTTGACCATAAATAAAGGAAGTGCCTGGGCTTGTGGGGACAGATCGAAACTCCAGCTTGAAGCAGCATCTTTTCTGATTCTATCTGGTGCCACTGAAGTACTTCAATTTCCTTATACCATTATTATTATTTTCTTATTAAGAGCTTGATACAAACGTGCTTTTAGGCACAGAGGAATTGTTTTGTGCTTTGTGTGCATTTTGACGCTGGAAGTGCACATTTTGGCACAGTGTGGATTTGTGTACAAAGCCCAAGGAAATTTCAATGACAAGACATCCCCAAAAAGACTTGCAGCTGTAATTGCAGTGAAAGGTGGTTCTACAAAGTATTGACTTCCACAAAGTATTTGAAAACCATTTATCATTTTCCTTCCACGTCATAATAATGTGCCACTTTGCGTTGGCTTATCACATAAAATCCCAATAAAATAATTTTTTTTTTTTTATTCTTTTTATTTGGTTTTTATACAATACAGTACACTACAACAATAAAACAAAAACCCACAAACTTACATACAAAAAAAAAAATCTGGGTGGGCAACGTACCCATCCGGCAGTGGCCATGCTTGGCTCAACCTACTTAGACTAACATAGTCTCCCTAAATCAACATCTACAGCCCCCCCCCCATCTTGACCAAAGCCCGGCAGTCAAATAAATAGTTCAAGAAAAATAAAAAATAGAAAGTAAAGAATAACTAATATATGCACCCATCACCACTCAAAGTAACAAGTAGAAAGTAGAAAAGTAATTATGCTCTATCCCCCCTCCATATCAGTTATATATTTGTATTTGACACTTTCATTCTACCCGGTGAGACTGAAAATGATATACGATGTACGGCAATTGACCAGTGATAGGATCACAGATCTATAAAACTCCACTTATCCCATAATGCTCAAACATTGATCAACCCACTGTTGCCGATGAGTCTAGCCAGGCCCGCCACACCTTTATAAACTTTTTTGCACAACCCCTAGTCCTGTAGGTGGCTTTATATAAATTGATAACGGAATTGACCAGGCCTTTCCAGAATGGGAGGGTTGGGGCGCTAGAATTCTTCCATTTTAACAAAATAGCCTTCCTGCCATAAAATAACCCAATATTCAGCATAGTGCGGTGTGCTAAGGACGGAACCACCTCCTCTACCAATCCCAGGAGACAAACCCTGGGCGACAGAGGGACCTGTACACTGAGAACCTCCGACAAGCAACCCACCACCCCAACCCAGAAAGCCTGAACCAGGGGGCAGGTCCAAAAAATGTGTTCCGAGTCCGCCGGGGCGTGTGAACACCTCCAGCATTGACCGCTAGATGACGGGTAGATGCGAGAAAGTCTGGCAGGGGTGAGGTATACTCGGTGTAAGAATTTGAACTGAATTAAACGGTCCCTAGCCGAAACCAAATGCTTGAAAGGGTGGTCCCACATGTCCTCCCAATCCTCTCCTTGTATCTCCGGAATTTCCCTTTCCCACCTCTCCCTACACCTAGTGACCCCCAAGGGCGACTTGGGAAATAGGGATTTATAAATCGTAGATAGGGGCTTGGTCAGGTCCTCATCTTTTAAAAGGGTCTCTAGCGCTGACGGAAGTGACTCAATTCTTCGGCCACTGAACTGCGCCTAAAAGGCATGGTGCAATTGCAGATAGCGGAAGAAGAAGGAATTCGGCAGGTCATGTCTATCCTTTAATTGGTCAAACAAAATAAATTCACCTTCCCTAGTGACATCCTCCACTAGTTTAACCCCCCTGCACGCCCATATCATGGGGTCAGGAAAGGAACAAAAGTCTGGTAGGCTCGGGTTCAGCCACAAGGAGGCCGAGGGCGACACTCCCGTATATAACGGAGACATTAGGGGGGTAGTGACCCCCCATGCTTTGATGGTGGCTTTCATTGAGACAGTTAGGGGAAGACTAGATTTAGGACCCCTGTATAGGGCCAACCTCAGGCTTTCGTATGACCCCAAGTGTGCCGCCTCCAAGACTGTGGCAGAGTCTCCTCCGTCAGCCAGCAGCCAGCGCCTGGCAAACACCATCTGGCCAGCCAAATAATATTTTTGCCAGTCCGGAAGTGCCAACCCTCCCTGCCCCCATGGCTCTTGCAGGACCGCTATACTGATACGTGGTGACTGTGGAGACCACAAAAAGGATCCCACTATACCATTTAGTGTGTTAAAAAAATGTTTGGGGATCCACATTGGGGAATGACACAAGTAATATAGAATTACAGGGAGGAATTTCATTTTAATAAGACTAATTCTTCCCATTTTCCGCCAAACCTGAGTTTTTTGTTTGAGGCTTGACACCAGTGGGAGAAGATTTAGAGTCATGTAATCTGTAATATCTGCAGTGACTTTAAAACCTAAATAGGTAATAGAGGACACCCACTGTAATGGCAACTCATTATCCCTTAAAGACTGAGCTTCCGGACCCAGCGGCAAAATAGAGGACTTGCCCCAGTTCACTCGCAGGCCCGAGAAGGAGGCAAATTTATCCATAATTTGTAAGGCGGCTCTGAGGGAAGGTCCCGGGTCCCTAAGGAACAGTAGCAGATCATCTGCGTAGAGCGCCACACATTCCCTGATGGAGCCAACCTGTATACCCCCCACCCCATCAGATTGTCTAAGGGCTCTGGCAATGGGCTCCATCATCAACGCAAAAATAAACGGTGACAGCGGACACCCCTGTCTGGTACCCCTGCCCAAGGGAAAGAACTCGGAGGCTGTCGTACCGAGCCGGATCGCTGTCCTTGGATCCTTATATAACAAAGCGATCCACCGACGGAAACTAGGTCCAAACCCCATTACTTCCAATACTTTCTGCATGTAACACCAGTCTACAGAATCGAAAGCCTTTTCTATATCGAACCTAACAATTACCTTGGCCGGGACATCTGCTGCATCTATTTGGAGATGTGTAAACAATCTCCTCAGATTGGTGTCTGTGGACATGCCAGGGATGAACCCCGTCTGGTCAATGTCCACCAGGGTCGAAATAACCCTGGCCAACCTTGACGCCAGCACCTTGGCAAGTATCTTCAGATCCGTGTTTAGAAGTGCTATGGGGCGATATGATGAACACTCCAGGGGGTCCTTCCCCGGCTTCAGGAGGAGGACCATATAAGCCTCCAGCATTGACGCCGGTAAGGCCCCCCATTCCCAGCAATGCCGGAAGAGAACATTCAGTCTAGGGGCCAAGCAAGACTTAAACATCCTGTAGAAGTCCGCTGGGAACCCATCTGGTCCCGGCGCCTTCTGTGGAGGGAAAGTGAGCATGGCCGCTTCAATTTCTAAAACAGAAATGGGTTCATCTAATACTGCCATATCGGTATCCGACAATCTTGGCATAGAAAGGTTCTGCAGTACCTCCTCTAATTCCAAAGGGTCGTACGAGGGAATAGGCGAGTACAGGGTTGAATAGAATTGCACAAATTCCTCCAGTACCTCCCTGGGGTCAGTAACTAGGGATCCCCCCTTATTCCTCACCACCGGTACACAGACCGGTGCCTTATGGTCAGCAGCGAGGTTGGCCAGCAACTTGCCTTTTTTGTCCCCCTCCGCAAACACCATTTCTGCCCTCTGCCGTACCTCGTGTGTGCAAGGTTTGTAAAGTGTAATGCAACCGAGCATTTGGCTTCCAATAAGGAGACATAATTGGCCTCCGAGGGAGAGTCTGCATATAGTTTAGCACTCTCTCGCTCGTGAGCCATGAGAAGCACACTCTCTTGACCATGCTCCTTCCGGACTGCCTTGATGGCAGAGATGCACTCCCCCCTCGCCACTGCCTTGAAGGCATCCCACACTACCGGGGGCTCAGCCGAACCCTCATTATTCTCCCAGTAGGCGGTCATCGATGTTTGTACCTGAGCAATAACTTGTTCTTCCAATAGCCAACCTGGCGCTAGTTTCCAAACCCCCTTTCTACCCCCTATAGGGAAGGCTAAGGTGACCAGAAGTGGATTGTGATCAGACGTTCCCCCAGGCAAGTAGGCGGACTCAGACACAAATTGCAGGATGGGAGCATTGCCAAACGCCAAATCAATCCTAGCTGAGGATTTGTGGGTAAAAGACAAATGGGAGTATGACACAACATCTGGGTGTTTCCACCTCCACAATTCAGTCATACCCGCCATAGATGCCCAGGAGCTGAGGTCCACCGAGGCCAGCCTACCAGCGTTGGAGGAATCCAGCATCGGGTCTAAAATGGCATTATAATCCCCCAAGAAGATTGTTGGGAGATGGAGATGGGGCGCTAGTTTAACCAATAAATCACATAGTAGAGTTACCTTAAATGGAGGGGGCAGATATACATTGACCAGCAGCATTTTATGAGAGAATATATCCAAGAGGACTGCCACATATCGACCTCCCGGGTCAGTAAGGGCCTTGTGTATTGTGCATGGGATTGACTTACTTATCAGGATGGAAACCCCTCTGGCGTAGGTAGAGTAGGTAGAATGTACTGCCCTTTGAATCCAGGGCCTGCGCGAAGACAAAATTTTACTGCCCTCTAAGTGGGTCTCCTGCAGAAGGACGATATGTGGTTTGACCTGCTTGAGGTACTGAAACACTGCCACCCTCTTAAACTTGTTGTTTAAACCCCGGACATTCCAGGAAAGTATCTTAAGTCTGCTATCCATTGAGGAAAACAAAAAAATTAGAAAACATCATAATTTTAGGTGCTGGAGGAAGGACAAGTAAGGGTATCACATAATTCGATATAAACAGTATATTCGGTGGTGATGCAGAGCAAGTATACTCCCAATGGCTTTGGTCAATTAAACAAAAAAACACCCCTGTTGTCATACCAGAAACCACTAAGCTACTAAAAAACTTAAACACAAAAATAAAAAACTCAAAAACATAACTTGTCCGGTATGCAGCTTGATCCCTGTAACAAACAAATCCGTAGGAGTTCAACCTGAAGTGTCGATAGTCCGGCATTGGAAGATGAAAGAGAAAGAAAAAATAAAAAAAAACAAAGTTATCCGTGTCCGTCACACCAGACTAATGGCTGTCTATGACAGGAGGTGCGCAGCTGACCCTGCACATAGAACCCCACGTGGCGCTAACCTGAGATAATGAGTGCAGTACAGTACAGATTACCACATCACAAGTTGAGGGTTAGCAAGCCATTGAAAAAGTGAATTACTCCCAAAAAATAACAAACAAAAGTTGATCAGGTCATTACACAAAGGGAGAACCACGATCCGGAAAGCACTGAATAACTTGTGGCTTTTCCAAACTGAAAGGGGAAAGAGAAAAAGATTGAACAGGACAAAAAAAAACAAAAATTGAAGTAGTTCAAATAGATCCCCCCAGCAACAACCAGCAGGAACAACAGGGAAAGATAGATCCTGTGTGTGAAGCAACATCACTGAGCCTGATCCAGCCATTCACAGGCATCTTGCGGGGTGTCAAAGAACTTCACAGATCCCTTGTATTGCACACGGAGACAGCTGGGGTACAGCATACTGTATTTCAGCTCCTTCTCACAGAGCCTCTTTTTCACATCTGTAAAGGAGCGAAGCCTCCTCTGAGTTTCCGCCGAGAAGTCTGGGAACAGCATGATGCGGGCATTCTCATACCTCAGGTCTTGATGCTTCCTAGCTTCTGCCAGCAGCATGTCACGGTCCCTGTAATTTAGGAACCGGACCAGAAAGGGGCGCGGTGGGGCACCTGATCTCCAGGCACCAGTGGGCACCCTTTGCGCCCTTTCGGCTACATAAGTGGGGGGGAGATCACCCAGGTCTAGCAAAGTTTTAAAGAACTGTTCGGCAAAAGCAGTTGTGGCAACCCCCTCAGCCCCCTCAGGTAACCCCACCACTCTTACGTTGTTCCTCCTCTGACGGTCCTCGGCGTCATCTGCTCTGTGTTGTAGCATCCGGACCATATCCTTCAGCTCTGTAAGTTGTGAGCCCTGGGTGTGCGTGATGTCTTCCACCCCCGATATACGATCCTCTGCTGTTGTCAGCCGGCCTCTGATCTTATCCAGATCATGTCGGATGAGATTGCACTCGGATGCCAGGCAGTCAATGCGGGTCATGAGCTCTGCCTTAGAAGCTGCAATGGCCTCGAGAATCGGACCCGTTATAGCCGCTGTATCCACCTCGATTTCCTGCGGGAGGAGTGGAGGGGCCTCCGGGACTTGTGGTGCCGCACCCGCCGACTGCGCCATCTTTGAAGACATTGGTTTGGCGCGCGAAACTGTGGGAATCAATATGGCGTGGACGGAGTTAGCCGCCATGCTGCCCTGAGAACGGAGTTGCCTCTGCTCCAGCGGCGGCTGATTAAGGTGCTTCAGGTGCTTCTTGGAAGCCGAAGACGGCATAGTTGCGTGCTCCGTCTGTTCCCCCAGTCCTGGTAGAAAGTGCAGCGGTATTAGGGCGTTCGGTCAGCTGCTATCAGGATAATACAACGGAGAAAAGCCGGAGCTCCGGGAAGACACGTCCTGCCGCGATCACATCCGGCCACGCCCCCCCAATAAAATACATTTAAATTATTGGTTGTAACATAACAAAATGTGGAAAATTTCTAGAGCTATGAATACTTTTTCAAGGCACTATACTCTTCTGCTATCACCACAATGTAATGAGTATATGCTAAGAGGTTATTTTTCCTCATTTATATAGTGAATGGAAGCTGTCTGGCTAAATAATCTATGATACATCACGAGACGAGCTACCATGGATAATCATTAATCATTATTTTTGACTTGTTTTTAATTAGTTTTTAAGGTTTATATCATGATGTCCTGATTATAAGGGTGAAATAATTTTTGACTTATGTCAGTTTTTATAAATAAAAATCTAGTGTATCCTCCTGCTTTCCTCTTCTTTTCCTCCCTCTTCAGCTTCTACTCCCCTTCTTGTTCCGCTCCATTTTTTTTATTCTATTTCATTTCTCTCCCTCTTTCTCCATTTCTCTTTTGCTTTTTTTTTCCCCTCTTTCATATAGTCACTTATTTTGCTGATAACCCTTTCTAACCTCTCTAAAGGATACTAACCTTCAGGTTCTCTTGTTGTGCATTATATGTTCACTCAACAGGTTTATAGACAACCGGGCATGGCTCGGGTTTTGGACCATTTGGTCTTATGGATTATTTTAATTTCTCCCTTTATTTGTGTATAGCATAGGATCGCGGCTCATGCTTCCTTAATGTTGATAAGGGCCTCCAAGCCCAGATCTGCTTTGTATTTTGTATGCTATAACTCGCTATTGTAAACCTGTTCTGTCAGTTTGTATGACAATAAACCTTTTTGTAAAAGAAAAATCTAGTGTATTATTGTATTTCTGGCACCTAAAAAATCCTACAGTACTAATAATGCAAGTATGGATATGGTCTTCAAAATGCAAGCAAAGTCATCTGGGAAGTATAAACAACTGTCATGCATCCCTGATCACTTTTCTCTGCGTTTAGATATTCCTGATTTAAAGAAGGCTTAGCCACATTTACATGTGTATTTAGAGCTACTGATTGGATCCTGGACACACAGAATTCTATTTTCTCTAAATGACAGCAATGAAAAACTATTACATGCATTTATATGCATTTGGAAAAATCATCTAAAAGCACAGAAATGCAGGGTTGGCAGTACCAGTGTAAATGGGGCTTCAGCGGTAAGAACGAGCAGCGGACATAAACTGCAGAGGATCCCAGTGCAGAAAAGATTTTGCCCCATAAAAAAAACAGATTACTGTTGCCCTAACTCTGTTCAAACGGGTCTGCCCTACACTACACAAACTGCATTGACCTAGTGTACAACTCAGGGACGTGCAGTCAGGGGAGGCAGGTAAGGCAGAGCCTCACCTGGCATAAAAAAAAAAGTATCAAGATTCGAGGGGCAAAATTTGACTTGTCAAAATTTGGGGCTCCTAGCACCCATGGTTCCAGAGATACGGGGCTCCTTGCGCAGCCTGTCAGAAGCTACATACAGCACGGCCAAGCGGTGTGGTCTCCCTGGCTGAACACCCTGTCGATTTGATTTTTAGACAGAATTTTATTAATGTAGTTTCACATGTGGGATAGTTATGATTGTATTGCAGGCTTGGTATGTATATATTGGTACCAAAAACTGACTGCGTAGTTGAATGGGTACAGTAGGGCTATGGTTGGGATATTGAATTGTGATAGCTTTATGTATGTTGTATCTTCTTTGGCATAACTTTCTAATTTGTATCTGTGAATTCTTTCAATAAAAGACTTCTCTGAGTTAAAAAAATAAATAAACTTAGTACAATCCAGGTGCTTCAAAATAAAAAGTGTTCCAAGTCTTACAGTTCATTTCCTTTAGAAAACAACCATAGCCTAAGTAGAAAAGCCTGCCTTCTGCCAGCATGCTACAGAAGGACCCTTACTCACTGCATAAAGGCAGCGGTCTCTCTGCAGAGGTCTACAGAGCTAGAGCTCTCCAATAAGCAGGAAACTTTAAGCAGAACTCTGGGATTGGGAAAAAAAATCCCCTATTAGTACACCCCCCTACACAAAACACTAAACAGGTAATACATTTGTGAAATTCCTTACCATTGAAGAGAAAAGTCTAATTGAATTTTCAGGAAGTGCTCTCTGTAGTTCAAAAAATGCATCATGTATTCTGCCAAGGATGAGCTGTTAGAACAGTGATTACATCATATCCTCCCCTCTTTCTCTAACTACATTTCCCATGAATCCTTGGGATTGGAGTTAATGTAGGAGGGTACACTAGGCCTGTACATGTTAAATGAGAAGTCCAGCCTGAGCTTTTTAGGCTGGCTTCTCCTAAGGGTCACAGGAGTGCAATTAGTTTTGCACTCCCGTGACCCGTTTTCAGCAGAGAGCGGTCTGAAGTCCGCTCTCTGCTGACGTCACTGCCATCAGTCGGGACAGCGCGTCATCACGACTTTCAGGTTGGGGTCCGCCGCTGCGCTGATTGATGGCAGTCCCCCTGTTCGGTGCACAAGGGTCAAGGGTCTTTATCTGCAGCATGCTTTCAGGAGGCAGGCTTTTCTATTCCAAAGGAATTGTAAATATAAGACTGTGTACACCACTTTACTTCATCAAATGATGAGTCTATACCTTCCCTCGTGGATTTTCATTAATGTAGGTGGGCTGCATTCGGTGGGCACTGCACAGGTGGCCTGCATTTTCTGGGCACTGCACCGGTGGGCTGCATTGGGTGGGCACTGCACAGGTGGACTGCATTAGGTGGGCACTGCACAGGTGGGCTGCATTAGGTGGGCACTGCACAGGTGGGCTGCATTAGGTGGGCACTGCACAGGTGGGCTGCATTTTCTGGGCACTGCACAGGTGGGCTGCATTAGGTGGGCACTGCACAGGTGGGCTGCATTAGGTGGGCACTGCACAGGTGGACTGCATTTGCTAGGTACTGCACAGGTGGGCTGCATTTGATGGGTACTGGTAGGATGCATTTGATGGGCACTGGTGAGGCTGCATTGATCTCTTGCACCTGAAAGGACATCAATATCAGTGCCGCCAAGCCAGTCTGAGGGGTGTCACTGATGTACTTTTCTATCATGTTTAAAACTGGCAGAGACACCAGTGATGTATAGTTCCCTGCGGCCCAGCAGGTGGCGCTGTTCCTGTGGGCTGGGGTTGAACCATCGCTGAGTGCCGTACCCCTTTTTGGCCTCTCTCAGCGGTTGTATGGTGGGGCGGGGATACCCGCCGTGCTTGCTGGGAGAGGGTATAAAGGGGCTGGCCATCTTTGTCACGGGGTCGAGTCCCAGGCACCTTCAGCCTGAGGGCTGTGGTTCGTGGTTGGTGTCCAGGCGGCCTAGGCCTCGACGCCCGGAGCTCGTGTTCCACCCCAGGCACCTTCAGCCTGGGGTGAGGTACTCGGTTGGAGGCCTGGGGCCCAGTTTCCTTCGCTGGGTCCCGCGAGGTAAGGATTTCCTAGGGGGCCCCGGGAGTGGGGTGCCTGAATCCAGAGGCGTAAGGGACCGGAGGAGCTACTCACCCAAAGACCTGGTGCAGCAGATTGCCAGTGCCGGGTGAGCCTCAGGAGACTGCCCGGAGGGGTATCTTTCCGAACAGGGGCCAAGTTCAGTCAGGAGGAAGGTTCACAGTTCACCCGGTCGGTGGCAGCGACCAAAATATTCACGGTTGGTGGCGGAGACCATGCGCCAAGCCTATTCGCTGATAGAGGAATAGGAGAGTTCATTGTGCCTGGGCCTACTCGTATCCACACCCCCTGTCTGTTCGTTGAGGGAGTCTAACTGATTGTGTCTCATTCTGACATTGGAAAATAAAGAAGTGTTGGACTTTTATTGGTGTGGCGCTTATTTACTGGCAGACACTGTTCCACAGAAGAAGCGGAGGCTCCAAACACCGAACACCGACCCGAAGGTAAAGAAACTTTGCTCACACCACACAAACATCTGCGGTGAAAGCTTGGCGTGGTGACCCCGCACTCTCTCCTCCAAGGTACCCCTAGACAAAAGCCAGAGAGAAAGAAACCGGAGCAAGAGAGAGAGAGAGTGGAGGGCGCTACACTTAGGGCTCTTTCACACGGAGGTCCGTCCAGGTCCGCCTGTCAGTTTTTTAGGCGGACCTGAAACGGATCCTCCATGCACCCCTATGGAAGCACGGATGTCAGTGGAGACATGTCCGCTGACATCCGCTCCGCTCCGAAAAAGTGTGACGGAGGAAAATCCTATTTTTCCTTCCGTCTGCGGAGCGGATCGGATGACAACGGACTCTACGGTCCGTCGTCATCCGATTCCCCATAGGGGAGAGCGGCGCTCTGACAGGGCGGTCCCTGCACAGTGTGCGGGGACCGCCCAGTCATCCGTCGGCTCAGCGGGGATCAACGGAGCGATCCCCGCTGAGCAAGCGGAGCTTCACGGGGCGGATCTTCACGGATCCGCCCCGTGTGAAAGGGCCCTTACTCATAGTAATTAACCCCTTGCCACCCAGGCCAATTCTGACGCTTCTCTACTACATGTAAAAACCACCATTCGTTTTTTGCTAGAAAATTACTCAGAACCCTCAAACATTATATATTGTTTTAGCAGACACCCTATGGAATAAAATGGTGGTCTTTGTAACTTTTTATGTCACACAGTATTTGCGCAGCAATTTTTCAAACGTATTTTTTTTGGAAAGAAACTGTCATTCATAAAAAAAAAAAACATTAAAGTTAGCACGATTTTTTTTAGTATACTAAGCGATGCTTTACATTTTTTTTACAGGTTACATGTTTAGAGTTACAGAGGAGGTCTAGTGCTAGAATTATTGCTCTCGCTCTAACGATCGTGGCGTATGTAACCTGTGTGTATCTGGCTCTGATACTAGCCAGTGCCTACCCAGCCACTGACTAGTATCTCTCCCCAGCCTGTCCCCACACACCCTCTCACCTGCTGACCTGTGGATGGGGGAATCACTCCTGCAGTGTTATTGTGTTCTGCCTGTGAATACAATGATCAGTGTTGCTAACTATAGCTGGCAGCACTGATTGTTTTGGGAAAAACTTGACAGGCTGGTTGTACTCAACTTAGTCAGATAATAGATTGACTTGTGTAAAACCAGCTAGAACATACATAGATCGACTATGGCTGGTCTCTGATTAATTGGCATAATTTCAATCCATGTATGGCCCACTTAACCACTACGCAGTCTCTAAACATCCTTCCACAAACCTTTACATTTTTCCTTCTCAGATTCCTTCATCCTCCTCACCTGTACATACCCTCCACACTTCTCTCCTATACATAGTGCCCGCTGTCATACCCTACACACTCCTCCCCTGTGCATAGTGCCCGCTGTCATACACTTCTCTCCTGTACATAGTACCCACTGTCATACTCTCCACACTCCTCTCCTGTACATACTGCTCACTGTCATACCCTCCACACTCCTCTCCTATACATAGTGCCCACTGTCATACCCTCCACACTCCTCTCCTATACATAGTGCCCACTATCATACCCTCCACACTTCTCTCTTATACATAGTGCCCACCGTCATACCCTCCACACTCCTCTCCTGTGCATACTTCTCACTGTCATACCCTCCACCCTCCTCTCCTATACATAGTGCCCACTGTCATACCCTCTACACTTCTCTTCTATACATAGTGCCCACTGTCATATCCTCCACACATCTCTCCTGTACATACTGCCCACTGTCATATCCTCCCCACTCTTCTTCTGTACATACTGCTCTCTGTCTTACCCTCCACACACATCTCATGTACATACTGCTCAGTATCATACCGTCCACACTCCTCTCCTGTACATACTGCCCACTTTCATAAACTCCTCTATTGTACAAAGTTCTGGCTGTCACACTCCTCTCCTGTACTCACTGCCTATTGTCATACCCTCCACACTCCTCTCCTGTACATACTGCCCACTGTCATACCTTCCACACTCATTTAATGTACATACTGCTCAGTATCATACCGTCTACACTCCTCTCCTATACATACTGCCCACATTTATAAACTCCTCTATTGTACATAGTGCCGGCTGTCATACCCTCCACACTCCTCTCCTGTGCATACTGCTCACTATCATACCCTCCACACTCCTCTCCTGTACATACTGCCCCCATCATACCCTCCACAATCCTCTCCTGTACATACTGCCCACTATCATACCATCCACACTCCTCTCCTGTACATACCGCCCACTGTCATACCCTGCACACTCCTCTCCTGTACATACTGTAACCCAACCTTACCCTCCACACTCCTCTCCTGTACATACTGTAACCCAACCTTACCCTTCACACTCCTCTCCTGTACATACTGCCAACTATCTTTCTCTCCACATTCCTCTCCTGTACATACTGCCCACTGTCATACTCTCCACACTCCTCTCCGGTACATACCACCCTCTGTCATACCCTCCACAATCCTCTGCTGTGCATACTGCCCACTGTCATACCCTTCAAACTCCTCTCCTGTACATAGTGCCTTCTGCCATACCCTCCACACTCCTCTCCTGTACATAGTGCCCACTGTTAGACCCTCCACATTCCTCTCCATCACCTGTACATACTTCCCAGTTTTATACCCTCCATACTCCTCCCCTGTGCCTCTTACCCACAAAAACAGTTCTTTAAAATTATACTGAATATCCTCAATATTACGGCCGTCATGTGATCAGGAGGGCCAATCACAGAGCCCTCCTGCCGATCTGAGATGCGCCTGTCTGGGTGACATGAGCGCATCAGGATCGCGCCGCTGCGCCGCAGTGGCCGGGTTGGAAATGGTTAAATGCCATATCAATTATTTGCCTTCTCACTTCATGTATACTTTAAAGCAGATATGAGCACAAAATACTGATAATTCCTGATAGCAATCGTGTGAGCTGACATTCCAAGCTGCAGTATAAGTGAAATGGCGTAATATGTTTCAAATTGTTAGAAATTGTTTAGCCCATTTACAATGGGCTAAGACATTCCATTCATTTATCTAAAATGTTTAATATACAAGGATACTGTGCTTTCACATTATTACATCTTGTAGTCAAGGTGTTATAATGTGTTATCACGCGTAGACAATATTATGGGATTGGGTTTCAGGATCTTTAGGAAGGTAAGATGCAAACTACTCAGTTTACTGTTGGTGCCCTATGTGTTGACATTAAAGCGGAGGTCCACTCTAAAAAAAAAAATTACATAAAAAGGCTCCTAAAAATTTGAAAAAAAAAATGTGTTTACTTATCAGAAATGGCTGTTGCTAGGCAGTCTTCCTAATCTGCCACTTCCTATACCGTGGCTAGCTTCTTTCTCGTCCTCCTCGCGTTGTCTTCTGGGGAATGGGGTGCGCTGTCTTCTGGGACCTGTGTGTCCCAGAAGACAGCCAGCCATTCACAAAGCACCGCGCGACTCGCGCATGTGCAGTAGAAAACGGGCAGTGAAGCCGCAAATTGTATACAAGCTAGCGTGTGGATGAAGGATGCCTTTTAGTTACACTAAGTCACAGGTTTTCATTGTGCACCATTGCAACGGTGTCCTAACGACCAATGGCATAATCAATTGATAAGGAAGATGCCAGTCGCCTGCATGCCTGCATAGCATCCTTGTTTGACCCTCTCCTGCCCCCCTCCATCAGCGGTGGGGTCACATTAGCTGATGATGGAGAAACATTGGAATACTAATCAGTACCAGTTTGCAAAAGTAGGGTGTCCTACTTGGACTTGTGGATGTTGCTGCATTATGTAAAACTGTTAAGCCCTCTACACACGATCGGTTTTCCCAGCGGTAAAAACTCCGCCGGGAAAACCGGGGGGGGGGGGGGACCGAGAACCTGTTTGTAACTTTCCCCTTGTACACACCAGAGGTTTTACCATCTGGAAAACTGCGGTGAGAGCTTTGGCCGGGAATCCCGGCCGTGTGTATGCTCCACTGCAGTGTTTCCCATAGGAAAACTGCAGTGAATAAGACCACCGGGAATCCCGATGGGAAATAGAGAACCAGCTCTCCTTTTTCCCACTGCGATTCGCGGCAGTTTTCCGGGAAAACTGCGATGAAGCATACACACGGCCGGTTTTCCCGGCCAAAAGCTCTCATGGCAGTTTTCCTGGCAGAAAAACCAGTCGTGTGTACGAGGCATTAGAATAGTATTTACATTTTAGAATGGGGTGCCTCGAGACAGTCCATCATTTTTAAAGGGTGCCCTGAGACTGTAAATAATTTTTAAAGGGTGCCCAGAGATTGTCTATAATTTTTAAAGGGTGCCTTGACTGAAAAAAGGTTAAGAAACACTGCCGTATAACAAATGCATTGATACATTTATATTCAGTTACACCTGTGATACTACATATCATCATACTTTCCTAAGTAGAAACTTAACTTATAGGCATACAGTTTTTGCCTTACCAGCACATGATTAAGACTATATATGTTTGCAAGGGCCACTATGGCTATCTATATTTGTTCACACATTAGAATACTTACTGGCCACCACACCATGCTACGTCCAGCCAGGAAGAAACCCCCTACAGTGCCACGACTTGTCCTTATCATAGCCTGTAATATACAATCAGATTTTTGTATGTCAACCACCTAGCTTCTTATTTGTCCAAATATATTATCACATCTGTCTGTTTTTCCTGGAAATTAGATAAACTTTTCATGGGGGCATATTTATCAATTAATTTATGTACAAACCTCTTCAGTACATTTGCCATGGGTATAAAGCACATATGCTATTCATTGTTTACTGGATCACGTACTGCGTATTTGGATTCCCTGTCTTTTAAAGGGGAACCTTATGGTGAAAGTTACAGCTGCCTGCTTTTTGACTTTCACCAATCACACAGTGATTTGTTATTGTTTCTATGGAGGACATTTTGTATTTGGTCCTACTTTGTCTGTCTTCACACGATTTTGCTGGACACTTAGAGAGAGGAGCGGCGCCACTCTGAGTGCAGTATGTCAGTTAAAATTCACTGTTTAATAAAAGTAAAATCAACATATATTTTGGTGAGAAATAATGTGCATGGCATAAGTAGCTTGGGTTCTTGTAGTCCAGCTGGGTAGCGGTGGTGTTCAGCAGTTCCCGGCGGCTCCAGTGGTTCCCGAGGCCCTAAGGTTTAAGACGGTCACGCAACAAGCATGACAGCGGTGATGGACGGGAGGCGCGGTCGAGCTTGCATTAGAAACATGCATACTTTTTCATCATGAGGGAGCACGCATGCTTCGAATGCGAGTTCGACCAAGCCTCCCGTCCATCACCGCTGACGTGCTTGTTGTGGTGTGACCATCTTCGGCCCCAGGCTGCTGGAACTCTCAGTTAACACTGGTCACGGCCGCCGCTCATCTCCCGCTGTGCAGCCGTGCCTGTTGTCAGCTCCGAGGTGGATTGCTGCAGGGCTGAGCTATGTCTCGTCTCACACATAGCTCAGCCTCAGAGCACACCGGCGCTGACATCCCTTTCTCTGCATAGACGCAAGGAGAGATAGAGCTCATCTGCTCCTCCTCCTTCTGAGTCTGCACCGCCCACACTCCCCGGGCATGTGTGGGCACTGGGCAGGAAGTTTGAACCCAGAAAAGCGGCAGACAGACTGCGCCTTAGCCTCCATCCAGGTAAGCTCACCCTCTCTCCTGCCTCCCAGTGTATAAAAAGGGGTGCTCTGTGGACTTTGTTAAAGAGAAGGGGGGCAGGCTTTGGTGAGCAGATACCCCCTTTACACCAGAGTCCACAGCATGCCCCCTTAAATCAAGTTTCCCAAAACTCCCCTTACATCAGATCCCCCCTTAAATCAGGGTTCAAATTTACATTAGAGTCCACAGAGCTCCCCCTTACAGTGTAAGTGGAAATTCTGTGCAGACTCTGATGTAAGAGGGGGCCTCTGTGCAGACTTTGATGTAAGGGGGGGCTCTGTGTAGACTCTGATGTAAGGGGGGCTCTGTGCAGACTCTGATGTAAGGGGGGCCTGTGTGCAGACTCTGATGTAAGGGGGGCCTGTGTGCAGACTCTGATGTAAGGGGGGCCTGTGTGCAGAGTCTGATGTAAGGGGGGCCTGTGTGCAGACTCTGATGTAAGGGGGGCCTGTGTGCAGACTCTGATGTAAGGGGGGCCTGTGTGCAGACTCTGATGTAAGGGGGGCCTGTGTGCAGACTCTGATGTAAGGGGGGCCTGTGTGCAGACTCTGATGTAAGGGGGGCCTGTGTGCGGACTCTGATGTAAGGGGGGCCTCTGTGCGGACTCTGATGTAAGGGGGGCCCCTGTGCAGACTATGATGTAAGGGGAGCCCCTGTGCAGACTATGATGTAAGGGGGGCCCCTGTGCGGACTCTGTAGTAAGGGGGGCCTCTGTGCAGACTCTGTAGTAAGGGGGGCCTCTGTGCAGACTCTGTAGTAAGGGGGGCCTCTGTGCAGACTCTGTAGTAAGGGGGGCCTCTGTGCAGACTCTGTAGTAAGGGGGGCCTCTGTGCAGACTCTGTAGTAAGGGGGGCCTCTGTGCAGACTCTGTAGTAAGGGGGGCCTCTGTGCAGACTCTGTAGTAAGGGGGGCCTCTGTGCAGACTCTGTAGTAAGGGGGGCCTCTGTGCAGACTCTGTAGTAAGGGGGGCCTCTGTGCAGACTCTGTAGTAAGGAGGGCCTCTGTGCAGACTCTGTAGTAAGGGGGGCCTCTGGGCGGACTCTGTAGTAAAGGGGGCCTCTGGGCGGACTCTGTAGTAAGGGGGGCCTCTGGGCGGACTCTGATGTAAGGGGGGCCTCTGTGCGGACTCTGATGTAAGGGGGGCCTCTGTGCGGACTCTGATGTAAGGGGGGCCTCTGTGCAGACTCTGATGTAAGGGGGGCCTCTGTGCAGACTCTGATGTAAGGGGGGCCTCTGTGCAGACTCTGATGTAAGGGGGGGCCTCTGTGCGGACTCTGATGTAAGGGGGGCCTCTGTGCAAACTCTGATGTAAGGGGGGGCCTCTGTGCGGACTCTGATGTAAGGGGGGCTCTGTGCAGACTCTGATGTAAGGGGGGCTCTGTGTAGACTCTGATGTAAGGGGGGTTCTGTTAAGACTCAGATGTAAGGGGGCCTCTGTGCAGACTCTGATGCTTACATAATAATGTACATAACATAATATACCAAAAGATGCCAGTCTCTGGAGGGCCACATTGTCCTCCCCTCACTCAAAATCTTAGACTGTTTTCCTCGATCCATCACTTTCCCACGCTCTATGGGCCACTTGACTGGACTTGCCCCCCTGGCCCAAGGTTGCCAGGGGAGATGAGATGGCACTAGGACTCTCGGCAGCACCCCCCCCCCTCAACCTCTGCTGCAGAGGAGGAGGGAGAGGTGAGATGTCAGGACTTTTGGCAGCCCCCCCCCCGCTTCTCAATTCGCGGCATTGGGGCGGCAAAGGGAGGACCCGGCCTTGGGGCCGCAAAGGGAGTAAATCCGCGCCTGACCACCGGAGCCGCTCAGAACTGCTGACCGCCATTGCTGCCCAGCTGGACTACAGGAGACCAAGCTACTTATGCCATGCACATTATATCTCACCAAAATGTGAGTTGATCTTACTTTCAATAAACATTGAATTTTAACTGAAATACTGCACTGCTCCTCTTTCTTTCTCGTACATCACGGGACACAGAGCGACATAGTCATTACTAATGGGTTATATGGTTACCGTCAGGTGCTGGCACTGGCAACTTCCAAAACCGGAAGTACCCTCCCCTATATAAGCCCCTCCCATCCGGGAGCACCTCAGTTTTTTGCCAGTGTCTAAGGTGTTGGCCAAGAAGAAACATGTGTTTTTCACTGAGCTTGCGTACAGGTTCTTTTGGGCCTCAGTAAGCTATTCCGGATCCGACCAAAAAAGCTTCATAGCTAAACGGTCGGTACCCGGGCCTTGCAGAGAAGAGCAAGGTTCTGCCTGTAATGCTTCTCTTAGGAGAGCTGGACCCTGGGATCCAGAGCTCTGGTCATACCCACGACCAAGATGTTTTCTGTGCAGGGTGCTATACAGGTCCAGGGGAGTGGAATCCTTGGGAACCCGGTCCCTGAAGGTTTGATTACAATGCCTGCCGTGATAGGTGAAGTTTGGGCTTTTGTGGACCAAACAAAGTCCTGCGGCGGGGAACAGGTAAGTGGGGGCCCCCAGGAACTTGGTTCTATTGGGGGACCCCCAAGCCTAATTTGTCTTTCTGTCTGTTACCTAACGGTATTCCCGCTAATATCTGTGCATGCCTGTAACTACTAAAAAAAATGTAATAATTTTTAATGGTGGTCAAGAAAAAAAAAAAAAAAAAAGAATGTTTTTTTATATATGTTTAGTATATTAAACTGCGGTACCTGTGTTTGTCCACTAGAGGCCGCTGTGGAATGTTTTTCTTGTCATATGGACTAGTTTCTTCTCAGAGAGCAAAGTCCAGGCAGCTGGTGAGTTCTCCTACAGGAAACTGTTTCCTCTGCCATGTTGCAGTGTTCGTCTATCCCCCGGCCTGCGGCAAAGGGGGCCCTGGCTCCTGTCCCTGGTTTCCATGTTTGAAAATTAGCACCGAGGCGCACGTGGCCGCACGCGTGCGCGTGCACGCGCCTCTATATATAGAGGTGGCCGGAAAAAGGGGCGGGGCCTGGGGGATGACGCTCTGTGCGCGCCGCAGCGCTTCTGCGCATGTGCGGGCGTCCCAGCAGGTTTTTAAAAAGCCACATTATTGCAGTAAGCTGGCTATGAAGTACAGAGACAGAGCTGGCAACATTTAAAGGCATACAGCAAGCGGTTGATACAGGCATCCCCTAGAAAGGCACATTAGTAGACACCAACTGTTTATTATAGCAGCATTTATGCTAGACTATTATCAGTAACTGGTGTATTTTCGGCTGGAATACCTCAGCTTTGTGGCTTAGGAATATGCCGTCTAAAAACTCCGGGACTAGAAATTCCAGGAGGAATAGGGGGTCTCCATCGGGCTCTGAGGATCTTGGGCATGCTTTGGCTGCACCAGTCTCCCCTGAAGAATCAGAGGTTAGTGACCGTAGGGCACCCCCAGGAGTACCTGGTACTGTGGCTGTCCCCAGTTCACCTGCTCCTGTGTATGTAACAGAGGAGGTTTTTTCCTCAGCTCTGGGAGGGCTGGAAGAGAGATTGTCAGCACTAATTGCTGCTTCCCTGTCACAGGAGAAAAGCGCTCGATCTCCGTCTCCTCCCTCAGAGTGCCTGTTAACAGAGCAACAGTCCCATACAGAGAACGACCTACCTGAGGGGGATCAGGATGAGGTTGATTCAGTTGTAGAGGAATCAACAGTGGAGGAGCCGTTCTCAGCATCACATGCTGAGAGGTTATGGGTGCAGTCCCTGACTAATATGGTCCGATCAGCATTTAAAATGCCACTTGCGGAGCCATCCTCCTCTTCTGTCTCCTCGTTGGGGTCGCTAAAAGCTCCCCAGACTGTTTGTTCTTTTCCGATCCATCCTTTACTGGAGGGGCTCATTTACCAGGATTGGGAGCATCCTGACAAAATATTTACTCCCCCCAAGAGATTTCCGGTGGTCTATCCTATGGAGGATAAGTTCGTCAGAAAATGGAAGGTCCCTACAGTGGACGCAGCCATCTCTTGTGTGAATAAATCACTGACATGTCCGGTGGAAAATGTCCAAATGTTCAAGGACCCAATAGATAAAAAATTGGAGTCCTTATTGAAATCTGCTTTTTCTACAGCAGGATTGGTGACACAACCAGCAGTGGCAGCTATAGGGGTCTGCCAAGCAGTGAAGGATCAGTTGAAACAGGTCTTAAGGGACGTGCCAGATCAGCAGGCTCTTGCTCTAGCTGATCTACCTAGAGCCTTATGCTTTGCGGTGGACGCTATAAAGGATTCAATCCATCAGGCCTCCCGCCTTACGCTGTCTGTAGTACATATGCGCAGGCTTCTATGGCTCAAAAACTGGTCTGCTGAAGCTCCCTGTAAAAAATTGCTGGTCAGCTTCCCATTTCATGGGGAGCGCTTATTCGGGGAAGACCTGGACAAGTATATCCAGAGAATTTCCAGCGGTAAAAGTACACTCTTGCCGGTCAAAAATAGAGTTAGAGGTCCCTCTTTTAAGAGGCCGGCTTCTCCAGTCCCTAGGACATCGGCTGTGAAACAGTTCCGACGGCCTCCCCGGTCAAATCCCGGAGGTAAAAATCAGGGACAGTTGCAGGGTAACAAGAAGCCCTGGAGCAGGAGAGGTACAAAACCTCCCCCAAAGTCAAATGCATGAAGGGTTGCCCCCACCCAATCGGGTGGGGGGAAGACTTCAGTTGTTCACAGAAACCTGGCGGGACACGATCCGAGACAGATGGGTGCTCTCCGCAGTAAATCTGGGATACAAATTGGAGTTAAAAAACTCCCCTCCTTCCCGCTTTATAAGGTCGAACGTGCCAAGGGATCCCCAGAAGAGAGGATCCCTCCTGTTGGCACTGGAACAATTATTGCTTCAAGCAGTAATTATAGAGGTCCCCCTGGAAGAATGGGGGTTCGGGTTTTACTCAAACCTCTTTACAGTTCCGAAGCCAAACGGGGACGTGAGGCCCATATTAAATCTAAAAGGGCTAAACAAATTCCTACATATCAGGACTTTCCGGATGGAGTCGATCCGATCGGTAGCCACTGCCCTACAAGGGGAGGAATGGTTAGCCTCGATCGACATCAAAGATGCGTTTTTGCACATCCCCATCTTTCCAGCCCACCAAAAATTTCTACGCTTTGCGATAGAAGGGCGCCATTTTCAGTTCAGAGCCTTACCCTTCGGTCTGGCCACAGCACCAAGAGTGTTCACAAAAATTCTGGCCCCATTATTGGCCAATCTAAGAACACGAGGTGTAACGATAATGGCATATCTAGACGACTTGTTGCTGATAGACCACTCAGTGGAAAAACTAGAAGTGGTTGTTCACGAGACAATCAAGTATCTGGAATATCACGGTTGGATTATCAACCGAGACAAGTCAGCCCTAAAACCAGTCAAAAGTCTGGAATACTTGGGGCTAAGGCTGGATTCAGACCAGAGAAAAATTTTCTTGCCTCGAGAAAAGGGGTCGTCTTTGAGAGATTTGATCCACTTAGTGGGTTCAAAAAGACAGCCATCCATACGCCTGTGCATGAGGCTGCTGGGAAAAATGGTGGCATCATTCGAAGCAGTACCCTACGGTCAATTCCATTCAAGGAAGTTGCAAAGGGCCATACTGTCAGCCTGGAACAAAAAAGTTCAGGCTCTGGACGTACCAATGTCCTTGTCCCCTTCCGTTCGCAGAAGCCTCCGTTGGTGGTTGGTTCCCCGGAATCTGGAAAAAGGGAAATCCTTCAGTCCGATTTCTTGGAAGGTGGTCACTACAGATGCCAGCCTTTTAGGCTGGGGAGCAGTACTGGAGCAATGGTCTCTCCAGGGCAGATGGTCGGATGCGGAAAAGGCCCTGCCCATCAATCTCTTAGAGATACGAGCAGCCCGGTATGCCCTAGTAGCATGGACATCCAAACTCCAAGGGTCCCCTGTCAGAGTTCAGTCAGACAATGCCACAGCAGTGGCATATATCAATCGTCAGGGGGGCACCAGGAGTCGTGCAGCCCAAAGGGAAGTAAATTACATCCTGAGATGGGCAGAAAGATATGTCCCAGCCATATCTGCGGTATTCATTCCAGGGGTGGAGAATTGGAAGGCGGACTTTCTAAGTCGCCAACAATTATGCCCAGGGGAATGGTCCCTTCATCCCAAGGTTTTCCGGACAATATGTCAGCGGTGGGGAACACCGGATGTAGATCTGCTAGCATCCAGGTTCAACACGAAAGTGGACAGGTTTGTCTCTTGGACAAGGGATCCCCTAGCGTGCGGCTCGGATGCCCTAGTGTTCCCTTGGGATCAGTTCAAGCTGATATATGCATTCCCACCGCCACAATTGTTACCTCGATTACTCCGCAGAATCAGGGTAGAAAAGAAACCAGTGATTCTGGTGGCTCCAGCGTGGCCCCGAAGAGCATGGTACGCGGAGATTGTAAAAATGTCTGTGGGGAGTCCTTGGACCCTCCCACATCGTCCGGACCTGCTTTCGCAGGGACCGATATACCACCCTTCCTTACCAGCCCTAGGTTTGACGGCCTGGCTATTGAAGCCCACATTCTAAAAAGGAGAGGGCTCTCTAATGCTGTGGTGTCTACCATGATCAATGCCAGGAAACCGGTATCCAGGCAGATCTACTATAGAATCTGGAAGGCGTACATCGCCTGGTGTGAGGCCAGGAAATGGCATCCACGTAAATACGTAATAGGTAGAATTCTGGACTTCCTACAATGGGCTGTAGATAGGAAGCTTGCCTTGAGTACTATCAAAGGTCAGATTTCGGCCTTGTCAATATTTTTTCAAAGGCCCTTGGCTTCGCATTCACTAGTCAAAGCCTTTATACAAGGAGTGATGCGTATTAGTCCTCCGGTTAATATTCCCATATGTCCATGGGATCTAAACTTGGTTCTGTCGGTTCTACAGAAACAACCATTTGAACCATTACAGCATATTTCCTTAGTGCTTCTCACCAGGAAATTGATTTTTCTAGTAGCCATTTGTTCGGCTAAAAGAGTATCGGAATTAGCAGCTATGTCCTGTAAGGAGCCATATCTGGTTATCCATAAGGACAGAGTAGTGTTACGTCCTCATCCAGCCTTTCTTCCTAAGGTGGTATCGAGTTTTCATTTGAACCAAGATGTGGTTCTTCCTTCTTTTTTCCCCAAGCCTACTTCGGTAGAGGAAAAGTTATTGCATTCTTTGGATGTAGTAAGAGCAGTTAAAGCTTATCTAAAAGCCACTGCTCAGATTCGCAGAACGGATACTTTGTTTATTCTGCCGGAAGGCCCCAGAAAGGGTCAGGCAGCGTCAAAATCTACTTTAGCCAAGTGGATTCGACAGGTCATAATACAAGCCTATAGCTTGAGAAGTAGACCGCCTCCGTTCAAAGTTAGGGCGCACTCCACGAGAGCAGTTGGAACTTCATGGGCAGTGCATCACCAGGCCTCCCTGGCTCAAGTCTGTAAGGCCGCAACATGGTCTTCCGTACACACGTTTACTAGGTTCTACCAGGTGGACGTTAGAAGTCAGGAGGATGTCGCCTTTGGGCGCAGTGTGTTGCAGGCCGCAAAAGATCCTCATGTCTGATAGCGCTCAGCTTATATATGGTGTATCCCCCCCCTCATTTGGCATTGCTTTAGGACATCCCATTAGTAATGACTATGTCGCTCTGTGTCCCGTGATGTACGAGAAAGAAAATAGGATTTTTATAACAGCTTACCTGTAAAATCCTTTTCTTGGAGTACATCACGGGACACAGAGCTCCCGCCCCTCTTTGGGGACGCTTATTGCTTTGCTACAAAACTGAGGTGCTCCCGGATGGGAGGGGCTTATATAGGGGAGGGTACTTCCGGTTTTGGAAGTTGCCAGTGCCAGCACCTGACGGTAACCATATAACCCATTAGTAATGACTATGTCGCTCTGTGTCCCGTGATGTACTCCAAGAAAAGGATTTTACAGGTAAGCTGTTATAAAAATCCTATTATCTCTCTCTCACCCATATCCACAGAGTCGCTTCTGCTCTCTACAGCTGGCTGTCCACACTGATACAGACCAGAACACCTAAACCCTGGTCTGGTCTCAGTAGTAAATGAACTTTGCCTACTGGCACACCTGGACCTTGGAACTATTTCCATATCGCACTAGCTGCGTTTCTAGCGCTCCATCTTTTTTCATTTTAATTTGCTTGGCATTTACAACCTGGATGTGCCTTTTTCACCCATCACTGCATCCCAAATAACTCACTTGAATTATTACATAAACTGCCCTTCCAATATTGTTTACCAGAATAGATAGGGTACTTCAAACAAATTTGGCAAAGTTAAAAAGCTTGCTAAAGTATACTTTTACGTTTAGCCAGAATTACGGCATTTAGTTCAGGAAAATTGTTTAAAATTTTTAATTTCTAAGGTTGAACCATACATATGATTTGAACAGTCAAGATATCTTCCATGGTGAATGCAAAAGATATTTTATATCAGAGGATAATTTATTTAATTATGCATATACTGTTCCTTTCACATTAAAGAGGTAACTTGACAAGATTCACAATACAAATCAGTACATTTTGGTTAAAACCAATGAAATACAGCCAGATTCAATAAACTATAATAATCATTATTTCACAAAACATTATTTAAAGTAAAAGAGCCCATGAGAGCTAAAGTAACAGTTATGTAGCTGTAAATAAAGGATATAATTTAAAAAGCAAAAAGCTTAGTGAATTGAGCCTAATATTTCTATTAAACGCAAAAGGTAGTGCATCTGTATTACTAAAAGCCCGAAGAATATGCACTTTACATTTCATCAGCTAAGACTATCCTTGCTAAGTCTAGCAAAGGTAGTAAAATATATTTGCTGGTTGTTATAGGCTACTGTGCTTTTCTTTTTAATTTAAATAAAAGTCCATTCTGCAGGAACTGTTTACAAAGCAAGTTGAGTCCACAGCATTGAGTCCATGGATATTCTGGAACTGCAAAAACCATTCAAAGAATGACAGCATCAGTAGATGCTTATAGTTCCTCAAAGAGTCATAAATGACCTGATATGGTTAAGGCATGTGTATGTAAATGCTTAATTGCAGTGGATATAATGTATATCTATTTCATGCATAGTATTAAAACCTTTACATATTATCAGTATTAATCCTGAAACTAATACAGTACTTACCCATATTCCTACAGCCAGTACCACTACAAAATAAATTACAATCACGGAGATGTCTGCTGGGTTATTAATTGGAATGGTGTCTTTAGAGGGAGCAGAGGTACTAGTTGGTGTGACATCCATCTTCTCTGCTTCAGTCCAGGGAACACTGCTCTCATGTGCCAATCGGTCCTTTTGCTCTCTCAGGTGTATGACTTGGATGTGGGGTTAATAATAAACCCAACCCACAGAGGCTCACCGCCCCTTACCTTGCCATCAATGTATAACCTGATCTGCTATACTTTCCAAAACTCAGGAAGCTAATCAGTGTCACAACAAACCTCTGTACTCCAACATTGCATGATAAGCCTATGAGACTTAGGTTAAGTTGAAAAGGAATGTTTGTCATCAAAAAAACAAAAAGGAAAGTGGGTGTGTGCCAGGTGATGCCAACTTAGCTATGTGACTTGTGCAAGTCTTCCAAAGGATGGGTAATTAGTCACACAGACAGTATTCACCTAAATGTGTGCACAAATGAACATAATCACACAGGTGTAACATTGTCACTGTTATTATGGGCACTGATTCAATAGACTTAACTAGGAAAAAGAAAACAATACTGCGCTTGTCTAAGAAATAACAAATGGTAGCAGCAAAAATTGTGAGATATTACACAACCAAATAAGTGAAAAATAAATAAAGTTGTGCTCAATCAGAATAGACCATTAAAGTCCAAACGTGTTCATAAAGTCCAATACAGCAACACAGGCTAAATAGCAACAACATATAAATAAAAATTAAAAGACATGAATTGAAGTGCTTATGTTGAACTAAATCCAAGAAAATCCTCCTCCTGGTGACGTCACCAACATTAAGGTCAAGATGTGCTCTCAACCCAAGTTATGGACCCTCTATTATAGAAGGTCAAATAGACGTTTTGGATATTCTGGTTATTTCCATAGGAGATGTAGTGCAGATGATGCGCATCTCATAAGACGTTCCTCCAGCACCAAGCATAAACTTCAGGACACCCAGTGATACCCAAAAATAAACAAGGGGCTCCAGTAGTGTAAAATTACCTTCTCAAAGGTGTTTATTAGATGCCAAATGCACTTAGACAAATTGCCAAAAAGTACAGTGCATAAGTAGGAAAGCTGCAGCCATCAGGTAACAGGTTTGTGTGTCCTCGACCAACCGGTTTCGTCACAATTGGACGTCCAGGGCATCATGCCAATTGTGACGAAACCAGCATCATGCCCCGGAAGAAGTCCAATTTTGTTGCTATTCAGCCTGTGTTGCTGTATTGGACTTTATGAACACGTTTGGACTTTAACGGTCTATTCCTATTGAGCACAACTTTATTTATTTTTCAGTAGGCTTAACGATTGCGTATTTTGAGTGAGTACATGAATGGTTATTATTATAAATTTGCATGAAAGTCGTTTTTGATTTAACTTTCACAATTTTACTTAATTGCCAGTTTCCTAGTGTAGCGGTCCTTCCCCAGCTTCTCCCCTCTCTTCAAGGCTGGTTTTACTCGTCTAGGGGTATCTGGAAGAAGGGGGAAAGATGCACACCACCAGCTCGGCTCTCTGATGTAGGATGCAGAGATATGAGCTAAACCGTTTACCTTCGGGTCTGCGTTTTAGGCCGGAGCCTCAGCTTCTCCTGTGGAGGATGATTGCCACTGTCACTGACAGGGACACTTAGCTTCCAGTAACACGAGTTCCACACCATAAAAAGTCCAACTCTGTTTTATTGCTTTGATCAATAGGTAGACTGGTTGACTTTTAAAAGAACAGACAGGGTGTGGGAAAGAGTAGGTCCAGGCACAACATAATGAATAGAGTTTCTCCTGTTCCGTTTAGTGCAAACAGGCACCACCGTCATCAGCAAATGCTGCGCTGGCTCTACGGGGAGGTCACGTCTCCGGTCCCTTACGCCCAGGATTCAGGCACCCAATACCAGGGGCACCTTAGGAATGCTTCGCCCTCGCGGGACCCAGTCGAAGGTACTGGGCCCCAGGCCTGCTGGTAAAGTACCTCACCCCAGGCTGAAGGTGCCTGGGATGGAACTCGACTCCACGCGCCCAGGCCGAGGGCGCCTGGGCACAGACGAACCGCAGCAGCCCCCAGGCCGAAGGTGCCTGGGGAATGGACCTCGTGTGCAAGATGTTCGCCTCCTTTTATATCCTCTCCCAGCAGGCACAGCGGGTTCCCCGCCCCGCCGTACTACTGCTGCAAGAGGACAAAAAGGGCACGTCTCTAGAATGGCAGTTCAACCCCGGTCCCAGGTGACAGTGCCACCTAGGGACCGCAGATAACATGACACCATTCATACCTCCCACACTCCAAAGTGTCCATAAATCCCTAAAAATCAATGTTACTGGGCCATCTATAGCCCAGATACACCCCACTAAATTTGACACCCGCTACACTAGTGTTTGTTTTTATTTAATAAATATCTAATTCTCCCTCTATTCTCATTTCCATTTTTTAGATTATCATTTAATCTGGTTATGTGTTCCTTAAACAATAGCTAAATGTAGTTTTAAATACAGCTAGTATAAATACCTGTCTATTTTATTAGCTTCCCATAAACCTCTGGATAGCAATACTCAGATTGGGAGAGGAAAAGTACCACAAAGTACTCCAAGTTTAAAGCTACCTACAAACATTGGATGGTGTATGGATGTACAAAAACTCTATAAACATGCATGTCCAGATTGGTTGAAAATGCATTTTATCAGATAATGCAGGGAGGAAAGGGAAGATATCACTTGCAAAAGCTTATCTCAGGAAAACAATAGTGACTGTCAAAGAAAGTACAACCCAGTCGAATAGATCCTTCTATCAAAGTTCAGCCAGCGTAAAGCTGTTAAGTTTGGGGATAATTTGCAGACCTATAGTCACTGTTATTATAACGATAAAATGTCAAGTTCGACAATAACTCTATACCTAATCTGCCTACCTAAATCATTTTCTGTTGATTTTAAAACCCAGCTTCAGGTTTCCTTTTTCATGTTTCAGGTTTCCTTTTTCATGTTTTTTCCTTGTGCCCTCTGATGATGTGAAAATTGAGGTGTTGAAACTATTATTTTTTGCCAAGAGCTCCACTTTAAGCTGGTGTTAACTGTACCAGCATGTGCGGTAATGTGAGGAAAGGTGTAACTGGCTTGGAACTCTGCAATATATTCTGTTTTTGTCTCCGGTAAATATTGTATCAGTTGGATATTTGGCAATATTGATAGAATACCAGTTGCCTAATATTTATTACACAATACAAGTTCCTTGTACGTTGTGCTTGTAAGCTCTGGGAATAGATCTTATAAGAAACAGAAATAAAAATGTTTCCCGTTCCACGGGGATGGCAATAATTGATCACTGACGTGCTAGACAGGGACATGGATGGTTGAGAAACAAAGAGCACTTTTGTTTTTGTAAAGGTCAATCCTGAGTCCAAGTTCGCTTACAGAGGGTTGGAATACTTAAGTGGAATATGCTGAGCTGTAGTTGTGGACTCCAAATTATCATCAAAGCAATTAACGTGAGCTTGCACTTTGGAGTGTAAAAAATTTTATTGAGGGAAATTATTGATAAGCAAATGCTTCAAAGACGTAGGAAGATTTAATTGTGAAATTTGCAGATTCTTAAGAAAATCTTAATGAGTTTTGAAAAAATTGTTTTGTCTTCTTAAGCAGGAAAAGTGAATTTTTGGGACTTATTATGTGTTTAGAAAAAAAAAAATGTGGGACTTTTTTACATCTAGCGGCCTCACTCTCTCTCTCTCTTGTATCGGTTGTTTGTGGCTGTTGTCTAGGGGTACTCTGGAGGAGAGAGTACAGGACACTACGCCAAGCTCTCACCCTCCGTGTATGTGAGGTTTGAGCAAAGTCTTTTTTAAATTACCTTTGGGTCTGCATCCTGCATATGGAGCCTCTGCTTCTTCCGTGGAGGTGTATATGCCAGTAATAGAGCCCCACACCATTAAAAGTTCAACACTCAAAAAGAACGAGCTATCAAGAAGATGAAGGGACACTTAGCTCATTAACCACCTAAGCCCCGGACCAATACTGGCCATTATGACCAGGCCCGTTTTTGCAATTCGGCACTGCGTCGCTTTAACTGACAATTGCGCGGTCGTGCGACGTGGCTCCCAAACAAAATTGGCATCCTTTTTTTCCCCACAAATAGAGCTTTCTTTTGGTGGTATTTGATCACCTCTGCGGTTTTTATTTTTTGCGCTATAAACAAAAATAGAGCGAAAATTTTGAAAAGAATTACATATTTTTTACTTTTTGCTATAATAAATATCCCCAAAAAATATATAAAAAAAATGTTTTCCCTCAGTTTCGGCCAATACGTATTCTTCTACATATTTTTGGTAAAAAAAATCGCAATTGGCGTTTATTGATTGGTTTGCGCGAAAATTATAGCGTTTACAAAATAGGGGATAGTTTTAAGGCATTTTTTTTTTTTTTTTACTATTTATGGCGGCGATCAGCGATTTTTTTCGTGACTGCGACATTATGGCGGACACATCGGACACTTTTGACACATTTTTGGGACCATTGTCATTTTCACAGCGATCAGTGCAATAAAAATGCACTGGTTACTATGAAAATGACACTGGCAGTGAAGGGGTTAACCACTAGGGGCGCTGGAGGGGTTAAGTGTGCCTAGGGGCGTGTTACTAACTGAGGGGGGCGTGGCTACGACTGACACGTCACCGATCTCCGCTCTTACACAGAGCGGAGATCGCTGACATTGTCAGTAGAGGAGCGGGGAGATGATGTGTTTACACACACATCTCCCCGCTCCGAGCCTCCGTGAGACGATCGCGGGGATCCCCGCGGCGATCGAGTCCGCGGGACCCGCGGTCCCACTCACGGGGAAGGCAGGGGGGTCGCGAGTGCGGCAGTTAAAGGGCCACGTACAGGTACGTGATTGTGCATGTACGTGCCATTCTGCCGACGTATATCTCCGTGAAGGGGTCGGCAAGTGGTTAAAGAGACACAGTTAGCACCCCACCCTTTTTTTTTGGGAGTTGTTTTTGGTTATGTTGTTTTGTTTTGTTTTGGGGGGGGGTGTCCCTATTCTTTTTTCTCTTTTTGGGGAAGAATGAAAGTAGACTGATGGGAAGGGGAGTGGAGACACGTACCACTTGATGAGTAAAGAATGGCTGGGGAATGTAGTCAAACAGAATGTGGTTTGAAGGGTGTAGGGGAGGGAGGGTGGGGGGATGGGGGGAAGGAAGACACTAGGGTGGGTACAAAAGGGGAAAGTGGGGGGATGAATGGATTGGTCACAAAAAAAGCTCCTAGGGAATACCTAGATAGGTGTGGGGAGGGAGGAGGGAGGGAGAATAGAGGAATGAATGGGGTAGAAAAATATAAAAAAAAATCAATACAAGGAATACAAAAGGGTTGGAATTCAATAAAGGTTAAAATTTACACACACATATATATATAGAGCACATTTTTTAATGAAAATTAAAAATTTACATATACACAGATAGCACAATTTTACAGGGATAAAGTATAGTGATTTCACTAGATAATGACAAAACAACTAAGTAAATTAGTAATAAAAGGAGGAAACAATCACATAATCACATTCCTTAAGATAAGGGGATAAGAAGGGAAAAGAAAGGGAAAGGGGAAGAATATTTTTGCACCGTGTGGTATAGGGGGAAAACAAAAGTCTTTAGTACAGTGTATTGTTATGGGAGCTTTGTGACCCATTTTGTGATCTCTTTCAGGAAATTCATGAGTTGTTTAGCCTACGTCTTTTTAAATGTTTTGATTTTTATATGCAGCCTAGAGTAATGAAAATAGGGTCTTGGAATGTCCGGGGGTTGGGTACCCCTGCTAAGAGAGCCGCAGTATTTGATATGTTGGAAATGTATGAGGTGAGGTTGATCTGTCTTCAAGAGACACACCTGACTAAAACTAGTAAGCAACAAATTCAAAGTAAGAAGTTTCAATATCAATACCATTCAGTACACACCTCTTATTCAAGAGGTGTGTCTGTATTGGTTACTAGAGGGGTGGTGTTCACTTGTAAGCAGATCAGAATTGATGAGGAGGGGCGTTATATTTTTCTTCATTGTGTAATATAGAGTAAAGAATATATCCTTGCAAATATTTATATACCTCCTCCCTTTAAAATGGAGGTTATATATAAATTTATGGAATTTATGATGGATAAAACTGGGGTACCAGTTATAGCAGTGGGGGATTTTAACGAGGTAATAAATAAAAAATGGGATAGATTTCCAGGGGGGAGGAAACTGAATGTTCCAGAGAGTCGGTTGTATCAGATCTTACAAGAAGCTGGGCTGTTTGATATATGGAGAGTGAGGAACCCGGAGGTGTTACAATATTCTTGCTTTTCCAGTTCCTACTCAACACTATCTAGGATAGACTTAGTCCTGGGTAATACGGAAGCCTCCCAGATAATAAAAGACATAGCATATCACCCGTGAGGGGTGTCAGATCACTCACTAGTGATGGTGTTGGTAAACCTAGAAGGGAATAGATCTGTTAGAGTATGGAGGATGAACTCACTGTGGTTCAAAGTAATTGGGAACCCGGAGGAGACACAAGGAACCAAGACAAGGGGAGTTCTGTGGGATACATTGAAGGCATTCCTAAGGGGTATATGTATTCAACAAGTGGCTAAAATAAAAAGGTATCTAGAGAGTGGGAGAATAAGATTAAGTGGGAACTGGTGAATGTAGAAAAGGAATATGTTGAAAATCCAACACCCAAGCGACAAAGAACATGGCTGGATAAGCAACAAGAACATAAAATGGTAATGACTAGAAAATCTGAGAATAAGAGATTATTCCAGAAACAAGCTGCATTTGGGGAGGGGGAAAGTGTCGGAAGAATGCTGGCACATTTGGTGAGAACCAATTCCTCTCCATCCGCGGTACCCGCAATCAGAACAGCGAGTGGAGAAATCTCCACTCGGGTTTCAGTGATTACAGATACATTTAGAGAATATTATGATAGATTATATAAGTCACAGGGTGCAGCGGGAGAGGAGGAATTGGAAACCTTCTTTGGGAAAATAAAAATACAGACTCTCACTGAAATAGAGAAGGAGGGAATGGAAGCCCCAATAACCCTTGAAGAAATACAGCTAGCAGTCGCAGGGATGGCTAATCAGAAATCGCCCGGACCGGATGGTCTCCCTATAGAAACTTATAAACACTACGGGAAAGTGCTACTACCAGAACTTCTTAAAGTGTTGAATTGGGCAAGGGAGGAGGGGAAACTGCCTAATTCAATGGCGGAAGCAACAATTATAGTCCTGCATAAAGAAGGGAAAGACCCGTTAGAGACCACATCCTATAGACCTATTTCTCTCCTCTGCTCAGATGCTAAAATACTGGCTAAAATAATGGCAGGCAGGTTAAAAAAATTATCCCAAGACTAATACATCAAGACCAAACTGGGTTTATCCCCAGTAGATCAACTAGCATGAATATTAGGAGGGTATTCCTTAATCTACAAACACCAACACAGAATATGGGCACAAGAGCGGTTATGTCCTTAGATGTGGTTAAGGTGTTTGATAGCTTGGAGTGGGGGTATATCTGGCATGTGTTAGGAGCATTTGGTTTCGGCCCAATATTTATTAGATGGATTAAAATTCTGTATAGTGGCCCCAGTGCAAAGGTCAGAGTTAATAATGAATACTCGGGTAAGATTCAATTGGAGAGGGGCACAAGGCAGGGGTGCCCATTGTCACCACTGCTTTTTTGCACTGGCAATGGAGCCATTAGCCACAGCAATAAGAGTGAATACAAAAATGGAGGGATTTGTGAGGTCGATCGGGGAGGAGAGAATCGCACTTTATGCGGATGATGTTCTCCTCTTCCTCGGGGATACAGATCACTCACTCAAGCAAGCAATGAGTATCTTTAGACAATTTGGTAGACTTTCAGGACTGGTTATAAATTGGGAGAAATCAGCCTTGATGCCAGTAGATCCTATGGTAAATCAAATTTCAGCAGAAATACCTCAATTAGAAATAGTTGACACAATGAAATACCTGGGAATATATATAACATTTGACCCTAGTAAATATATAAACAACAACATATTTCCCCTCCTGACTAAATTTAAAAATAAAACCCAAATATTGCGGCGTCTCCCATTGTCGGTCGCAGGGAGATGTAATTTGATTAAAATGCTGTGGATGCCACAGTTATTATATGTATTGCATAATACACCAATATGGATACATAAGAAATGGTTTAGGAATATTGATACATTATTTAGAGAACTAATATGGAAAGGAGGTCAATCCAGGATAAAGTTACAGACCCTACAGTTGTCAACAAGGGAGGGAGGCATGGCGGTGCCCCACCCACGATGCTTTTTCTTGGCAGCACAACTGCAGCACATAGGAGCGAGATTAGAGTTAGGAGGAGACATAAATGGGGGACTGATGACACTGGGAGCACCACATAAGATGGTTATAGAGGCTCTGGAGGCTAATTTGTTTATAAATAAATCCCCCACGGTTAAGATGGTAATGAAGGTATGGAAAGCTGTGAAAGCAATAGGGGGACAAGAAGGAGAGACAGAATACGCACACCTATGGGACAATAGGAAACTTCAGGAATTGGAGTTGGTGGGGAAAATCAAGGAATGGGAAGTACAGGGGATAGTCAGACTAGCCCAGTTGTATGAGGGAAGAACCCTAAAAACTTTTACGGCACTGAGAGAGGAATATGATATCCCCAAACATACATTCTATAGATATCTTCAAATTAGACATGCATTAAATGTTCAGTTTGACAGATCAGGACCAGTCTGGTGCAATACTCCTATTCTTCAGAGAGTGGGCAATCAGAGTGGGACTGGGGGTCTTATTTCTGAAATCTACCCGTACATACGTAAAGGAAGTATTGAGGCTCCAGAACACCTTAAAAGTAAAGGGAAATGGGAGGAAAATCTGGGACCCATATCCGAGGGGCAATGGAAAAAGGTATTAGAGAGTGGACACCTGGTAACCGTTTCGCCAGCTCAGAAGTTTTCATTTTTAATGTTGCTACATAGGACATATTACACACCAAAAAGGCTGTTTGAGTTCGGACTGAGAACAGATGCAGGATGTCCTAGATGCCAGGATACAGGGGATTTGATACATATGATATGGAGGTGCCCGAAACTATACTGGTATTGGTCAGAGGTTCTCGATATCATAAATAGGATATATAAGACAACGCTAGAAATGGACCCTAGAATGTGTATCCTGGGATTAGGGGAAGGAATAAGTAGAGTAACCAACATAGCAAAAGCAGTGCTCAGATGTCTATTCCATGCAAGAAAATTAATAGCACAAAGATGGCAGGCAGAGAACCCCCCCTCTGTAAGAGACTGGGTTAATATTGTTACCGAAACAATATGGAAGGAGAAAGTAGTGTACACCAAGAGAAGGAATATAAGAGAGTTTGAAAAAGTGTGGAACCCGTGGTTGGAAATAATGGGCAACCCCTCGTAAAATAGGAAAAAAGGATGTAAAAAAAAAAAATGGTATATGGAAAAGTAAATGAAAATAAAACCAAATATTAAATAAAAATTGGAAGAAAAGAAAATAGAAAAACCCAACAGGAGAAATGGTAAAGTGGGAGGAGGGAGGGAGGGAAAAGGGGTAACAGAGTGTAAATTATACTGATAATATCATGCGATTTTCTCCTGTCTTTTGTTAGGAAAAAATAAATCAGTATAAGTATGTACATTGCTAATTTTGAATACGAAAGAAAATCAGAATATAAATTTAAAAGTTCAACACTCCTTTATTTCTTCAATGCCAGAATGAACATAATCAGTTTAACTTCCATAACAGACAGACAGGGGTGTGGATACGAGTAGGCCCAGGCACAATGAACTCTCCTATCCCTTTCTCGTGCGGATAGGCCTGGCGCACGGTCTCTGCCACCGACCGTGAAGTTGGTAGCTGCCACCTACCGGGTGAACTGTTTGGAGCCCCTCTCACGGGCCTAAGTAACGGTCTCTGTCACGACCTTAGAGTAACTGTCTCTGCCACCGACCTTAGAACATGGACCACCTTCCGTGTGAATATGGCCCCTGTTTGGCGAGGACATCCATCCCGACGGTCTCCGGAGGCCCTGTCCCGGCACTGGCAATCTGCTGCACCAGATCTACGGGAAGGTCACCTGCGCGGTCCCTTACGCCTGGATTCAGACACCCGATCCTGTGGGTGCCTTAGGATGATTCCTCCCGGGCGGATCCCAGTGGAAGAAGCTGGGCCCCAGGCCTGAACGATGCACCTCACCCCAGACTGAGGGTGTCTGGGGTGACTCCCAAACTCCACATGTCCAGGCCTAGGCCGCCTGGACACCGACCGCTGGACAGCAGCCCTCAGGCTAAAGGTGCCTGGGACTCGGACCTCGTGGCGAAGATGTCTGCCCCCTTTATAGACTCTCCCAGCTAGCACAGCGGGTTCCCCGCCCCGCCGTACAACCGCTGCGAGAGACCAAAAAGGGTACGGCACTCCAGCGATGGTTCAACCCCGGCCCAAAGTGACAGCGCCACCTGCTGGGCCGCAGGGAACTGGACATCACTGATGTCTCCACCCGAATCAACATACTGAAAAGTACCTACCCGCTACACTCTCCCTCCGGTTGTTTGACACTGGTCCCCAGTGTCTGGAGCAAACTATGCCCAAAAAAAAAACTGACATAGCCCAATCCAGAAACAAACTATAAATCTCAAAAATGTAAAAAGGTTTTTTTTTTTAAACGAACTAAACCGATGTGCCTGAGCCTAACATGAAAGGGGAGGGAAGGGAAACAAACAACACCTAACAACAAAACATATTCACAAATCACATTAACATTTTCCCCACCCATCCTAACTAAGACCCGCCCCATTCTCAGCGGTCTTGATGGGACGTTCTCCTGCAGAGGGGAAAAGAAACATTAACACACACAACACTGACACATATGTTCGTGTAAGAACGAAAAAACTTCTCCATAAAGAAATCCTTTCCTTCTATAAGTGTGTGTGTGAAAAGTGAATATCGATGCGCCACCTGGTGACAGTGTCGCGGTAACTGCACCTGTTGAAGACTTTCCTCCATCTTCTTCTGCAGCTCTAACTACCACTGCCACCTGGTGACAGTGTCGCGGTAACTGCACCTGTTGAAGACTTTCCTCCATCTTCTTCTGCAGCTCTAACTACCCCAAAGTCCACGATCACTCTGTGAAAAGGAAAAACTGAAGAACAAACAACGGCAACAGTCCTCCAATTCCTCCAAAGAGCACAAACACCCGTTAAACTCGGGTACAGTCACTGGGTTTCCGGGTAACAGAACAACAACCCCGGAAAGTTCAGCAGCAGTAGACTAAGCAAGAACGGAGTCTTTTTCCTCCTATAGATAGAATCTTGGGTGCGGCAGGACAAGAGGCTTTAAATGCTCGTCCATTGTCTCTAAATGGTATTCGACATCCCCCCCTTCTTTCCGTCGAATCAGCACCTTATGTGCCGACCCAACATCTATTCTGCCTTACAGTCCTTGAAGCGTTGAGATGCTTTGGGGGAACACGCGAGGTACCTGCGGGCGTGTGGGACCTGAATGTGTGTCCACACAAAGTCATTGTACCAGCGCTCCCTACAAACCTCCACCTCATACAAAAGTTCCTTGGATAAATACGGGTATTCCCACCCGTACTCGTTGGCAACCTTTTCGCAGAAAAGGCGTTGTAGTCTCGCTAACGGAGGCATGGTATGGCGATCTCCTTCTCACGGCAGAACAATAGCATCCGGGTGCCGAGGTACTTTGATCACCTCCATCCTGGGCATAGGTGCCCGCAATAACAGTCTCTTTCCCCCGGTACTAGATGCAGGTGGCACCGGTGGTGGAAGGGCAGACTGGAGACAGGATCCCTCCTCAGGCGCTGGTGCCTCCACCCGGGGTGTACTATCCCCCGTTGACATCGGTGGATCCCTGACTCGGCAGGACGAGGAGAGAGGCATCTTATCCCAACCCTTTTGAACAAAAAGTTAGTCTATGACGACGTCGTCTCCCAAATCGGAGAGCGACTCTAGGTCGGAGGTGTCACACTCCTCCGCGGGCAGGTAGCCTGTAGTAGAGACTGAATCGCTACCTCCCGTGAACACACAGGGCCGTGACTCCCTGACACCTCCGCCCAAACACCAAGTCCCTTTGCCCGGCTTACCTCGGCCTATACTTGAGGAGGGATGTCCGGGACTCTTCCTACCAGATCCATCCGGGCCGGGCGTAGGCGGGCAGGATGATCCACCGCGACCGCTGGACAGGGCTACCATGCCGGTCTTTCTCTTCAGCGGTGGATGCTGGGAAGCAGTGGTGACCGAGTCAGCATCCTCGGATTTCTCCCGTGTCTCTCTAATCACGACCTCCCCCGCGGTCGCTGCAGTGCGCACAGGGACGGCTGTCAAAGCAGTGATTCCTCCTTCCTGAGTGGTGGTGCCTGTAGTGCGGTTGAGGTGGATGGTTTTTGGCTTCTCAACAGGTGGCTCCACCTCAAATAAGAACTCCCCGCAGGCCTTGCAGCGCCCGAACGGCTTCAGCTGACACACCAGTCCCAAACAGCCGGGACAAATCAAACCCAGGGCCTTAACGTCCATGCATAAGTACAGGGCGAATCGTCCCCGGGGCTTTAGCCGGATCCCCGTATCCATTATTGGAGCAGCAGTAGTAGTCAAACTCGTGGTAGAAGGATGAAATGGAATTCACGATGTATTTCTGAACATGGCGACTCTCTGCTGATCCATTGCGCACTGCAAGGTTGGCGCCAAAGTCCCAACGTGTAGTCCTTCACACGACTGGACTCCTCCCCTTCTTCGCCCCAGTTCGCGGGCTTTCCTCTCTCGGCCCAGGTCACGCCCACGAACTGAGCAGGGAGGGTGTGCCTCTTGACGCAGTGGCCAACATGGCCGACCTACTCGGAACTCTTCCGGCAGACACATTCAAATTCCACAACTTCAGCTCCATAGTAACACGAACACATCCCTTACACGATGCCCCCACGTGTAGCGGCCTCACTCTCTCTCTCTCTTGTATCGGTTGTTTGTGGCTGTTGTCTAGGGGTACTCTGGAGGAGAGAGTGCAGGACACTACGCCAAGCTCTCACCCTCCGTGTATGTGAGGCTTGAGCAAAGTCTTTTTTAAATTACCTTCGGGTCTGCATCCTGCATATGGAGCCTCCGCTTCTTCCGTGGAGGTGTATCTGCCAGTAATAGAGCCCCACACCATTAAAAGTTCAACACTCCTTTATTTCTTCAATGCCAGAATGAACATAATCAGTTGAACTTCCATAACAGACAGACAGGGGTGTGGATACGAGTAGGCCCAGGCACAATGAACTCTCCTATCCCTTTCTCGTGCGGATAGGCCTGGCGCACGGTCTCTGCCACCGAACGTGAAGTTGGTAGCTGCCACCTACCGGGTGAACTGTTTGGAGCCCCTGTCACGGGCCTAAGTAACAGTCTCTGTCACGACCTTAGAGTAACGGTCTCTGCCACCGGCCTTAGAACATGGACCACCTTCCGTGTGAATATGGCCCCTGTTTGGCGAGGACATCCATCCCGACGGTCTCCGGAGGCCCTGTCCCGGCACTGGCAATCTGCTGCACCAGATCTACGGGAAGGTCACCTGCGCGGTTCCTTACGCCTGGATTCAGACACCCGATCCTGTGGGTGCCTTAGAATGGTTCCTCCCGGGCGGATCCCAGTGGAAGAAGCTGGGCCCCAGGCCTGTACGATGCACCTCACCCCAGACTGAGGGTGTCTGGGGTGACTCCCGAACTCCACGTGTCCAGGCCTAGGCCGCCTGGACACCGACCGCTGGACAGCAGCCCTCAGGCTAAAGGTGCCTGGGACTCGGACCTCGTGGCGAAGATGTCCGCCCCCTTTATAGCCTCTCCCAGCTAGCACAGCGGGTTCCCCGCCCCGCCGTACAACCGCTGCGAGAGACCAAAAAGGGTACGGCACTCCAGCGATGGTTCAACCCCGGCCCAAAGTGACAGCACCACCTGCTGGGCCACAGGGAACTGGACATCACTGATGTCTCCACCCGAATCAACATACTGAAAAGTACCTACCCGCTACATACATATAGATGCAGAAGGTGAAAATTCTTTGCTGAATCCCACAGGGGACCCAGTGCACATAGCACTTGTTAACGGTAGGACTGTGGGCTAGGAAATCTCTGCTGTGCTCTATCTCCACCCCAGGCTGAAACCCAATTTATCAGCTTTCCAATAGGGGGAGCTACAGCACAGCACAGCACTGAGTCCCCACCCCCTCCTCTAAGCTGACTGATCTTTTACTATGATGAATTAAAGCGTTTGTTAACCCAAAAAAAAATGTATCCTGCTCCTTTAAAGCATGTTGTATGGCACAGTGCTTGTCCTATGTCATTTGGCCCCCTGTAACACCTAAAAAACCTGGCTGATCCTGCCAGTTTCTCCCCACCCCTTTGTAAACTGACCATGGTGTATCATGGCTGCTGAGCCTGACACCGTGGTCAGTTTACGTGCCTCCGTCATCAGCAGCCTGCTACCTGCTTTCCTCCTTGCTCCTGTGTCCTTCTCCCCACTCTCTGCCTCCTATTGCAGTGTCCTCCTCTGTGAATGATTTATAAATATAAATGCTGTAAATACCTAATTTAAGAGCCAAGATTGCGAACACATGACCAGCCAGCTCTCTCCTTCTCTCCTCCTAACATACATTCATTTACCAAAACTGTACAGCCCCGCCCAGGGGGCGGCCCCACCGGACATAACCCTCCTACCTGCAGCCAGCAGCCTCAGTTTGTATCAAAGCAGTACAAACTCTCAAAAAGGAGGGGTGGGTGCTGTGTCAGTCCATGGACGTCAGAGAAACGGATTTTACGGTGTGTAAAAAAATCCTATTTTCTCTTACCATCCATGGACTGACACAGCCTCTTCATTCTTGACAAAGTGGGACGTCCCAAAGCAGTGCCAAAGAACGAGGGGTGGGAACCATATCAGGGGGAAAAAAAATAAAAAATTCACTCCAAACAAGCAGAGCTCCCCAATGGAGGAGTTGCAACATTAAACCCCCACCTGCAAAACCTTGTGGCCGAAGGAAGCGTCAGAAGATGCAGCCACATCAACCTTATAGAACTTTGAAAAGGTATGTGTGGACGACCAGGTTGCCGCCTTGCACACTTGTGCAACAGACGCTTGATGTCGGAAAGCCCAGGAAGCACCAATTGCCCTGGTTGAATGCGCCGTAAACGGAAAGGGAGGCGCCCGCCCCTTAAGGGCATAGGCCTGTATGACAGTCTGTCTGATCCACCTAGAAATGGTGGCAGACGAAACCGCTTGGCCCTGTTTTGGACCAGACACAGACACAAACAGCGAGTCAGACTTCCTAAATGAAGCCGTAGCAGACAGGTACACCCGTAAAGCACGTACCATGTCTAACGTGTGAAGCGCAAACTCTCTGGGATGCGATGGACAAGGACATAAAGACGCAAGCACAATGTCCTCATTAAGGTGGAAGGCCGAGACCACCTTCGGGAGAAAAGAAGGCAGCGGGCGTAGCACCACCTTAGCCTTATGGAGGACCAAGTATGGCGGCTTGCAAGACAAGGCCGCCAATTCAGAAACCCTTCTGACAGAAGTAATGGCTACTAGAAAAGCCACCTTCTGAGATAAAGTTAAGAAAGGAATCTCTCTGATGTTTTCGAAAGGAGGTTCTTGAAGAACCGAGAGCACCAAATTCAAATCCCAAAGAGGAAGAAGTGGTTTAACCACATGCCGACCGCACTATAGCCAAAAGACGGCTACAGCGCGGTCGAGTTTACCTGGGTTCACGTCCGTGGGACGTCCTCGTGCACTCGCGCTTCCTGCTCGCCCCCGCGGAAGTGTCCGTGCTCGTCGGGTTCACGGGACCAAGCGCAACAAGGATCGCGGTGAAGAGCCAATGATCGCGATCAGAATGTAAACAAACTGGGGTCACACAGAGGTCCAGCTCTCTTCTCTCCTCACACTGATACAGCGTGTGAGGAGAGAAGAGAGATCATTTACAACAGTGAGTTTATGCTCTATTGTGCAGTGAACTACAGTGCCCAGCAGTGCCCTTCAGTGCTACACAGTGCCACACAATTGCCAATCTGTGCCCTACAGTGCCACTACACTACCCATCAGCGCCCCTACAGTACCTATCTGTGTCACCAGTGCCACAAAAATACTCATCAGTGCCACTACAGTGCCCATCAGTGCCACCAGTGCCACCAGAGTACCCATCAGTGCCACCACAAGGCTGATCAGTGTCACTACAAGGCTGATCAGTGTCACTACAAGGCTCATCAGTGCCCATCAGTGTCACCTCTGCCACTTCAGTGCCCATCGGTGCCGCCAGTGCCCGTCAGTGCTCCATCAGTGCCACTACAGTGCCCAGTGCCACTACAGTGCCCCATCAGTGCCATCAGTACAACATCAGCGCCACTATAGTGCTCATCTGCACCACTACAGCGCTCAACTACAGCGCTCATCAGTGCCACAGTAGTGCCCATAAGTGAGTGCTCATCAGTGGATACTCATCAGCGCCGCCTTATCAGTGCCAGATAATCAGTGCAGCTTTAGTGTGGTGCATTAGTGTACATCAGTGCACCCTCATCAGTTCCCATCAGTGCACCCTCATCAGTTCCCATCAGTGCACCCTCATCAGTACCCATCAGTGCACCCTCATCAGTTACCAGCAGTGCACCCTCATCAGTTACCAGCAGTGCACCCTCATCAGTTACCAGCAGTGCACCCTCATCAGAACCCAGCAGTGCACCCTCATCAGAACCCAGCAGCACCCTCCTCAGAACCCAGCAGTGCAGCCTCATTAGACCAGCCTCATCAGCACCCATCAGTGCAGCCATATCTGTTCCAGTTTTCCTATCACAGTTTGTCACCACAGCCCACAGTCACCAGTATGGCGAAAAAAATGTTTTCCGCTGAGGAACAGCTTTGCTTGACTGACGAGAGCAGCGGGGAGCAGCGAGGAGCTCTCTGAGTCTGATTCTGGTTCAGAATATTAACCTGTTATAAGCAGTGGGTCTTCTACAGATTCAGAGGAAGTGCAAAGTGTGCCCAAGAAACGAAGGCGTTCTGACATGGAGCAGCAGGCTACCACAAGTAGCGCTGTGGCATCAACCAGCAGCTCAGTGCCATCCACCAGTAGCACAATGCCATCCACAAGAAATGAAGTACCACTACAGCAAAGGCCAAGAACTAGCGGGGTGTCATCTCAGCCCCAAAGGGTTAGGACCCATGCCAGCCTTCCCTATGCCCTTGAAAACCCTCTGTGGCTTCCCCCCAATTCAGGAGCAGCAAACATCCCCCCTTTCACCACCCAGCCAGGTGTTCAGGTGAACACAGAGAATTTTGCCCCTATTGATTTTTATTTAATTTTTACCCAAGACCTATTATCCTCCATCGTGACCCAGTGCAACCTCTTTGCACAACAATTCATAATAAACAACCCTGGTTCAAGTTATGCCCGTCCCTATGAGTGGAGAGCATTGACAGTGGAGGAATTTAAATTATTTTTAGGCCTAACGTTCAACATGGGGCTCTCAAAAAAAAAAATGAAGTATACTCCTATTGGTCCACCAAACCCATCCACCACATGCCAGACTTTTTATCCATTATGTCAAGATCCAGATACCTCATGATAATGCGCTTTCTCCATTACAATGACAACACCCAGTGCCCTCCCCGAAATGACCCATCACATGACAAATTATTAAAAATTCGGCCACTTCTAAATTTTTTCTTTGAGAAATTCCCCCAGTTATATATCCCCGACCAAAATATATTCGTGGATGAGTCATTGGTCCACTTCACAGGCAGTCTTGGCATCAAGCAGTTTATTCCCAGCAAAAGGGCCCGATATGGAGTTAAGATCTACAAGCTATGTGACCGGGCCACAGGCTACATTTACGCCTTCCTGGTGTATGAAGGGAAGGACTCTCAACTGCATCCCCCTGAATGTCCAGAGTACATCGGTGCCAGCGGAAAGATTGATTGGGAGCTTATATATCCACTCAACGAAAAGGGTTACCACCTTTATGTGGATAATTACTATACGAGCTTGCCCCTCTTCCGCAACCTTCACCGGAAGGGCACTCCAGCGTGTGGTACAGTGCGAGCCAACAGGAAGGGTTTCCCGCAAAGGCTCGTTACTGAAAGACTACGAAAAGGGGAGACGGCATCTTTGCAGAATGAAGAGCTATTGGCTATCAGGTGGAGGGACAGACGAAACGTCCACATGCTCTCAACGATACATAACGATACCTACGTGAAAATCCCCAGAAGAAACGGCCCTATCCAAAAACCAGCATGTGTTCATGATTATAATTTGTTCATGGGGGGAGTCGATTTTAATGATCAGATGATCGAACCCTATCTTCCCACAAGAAAAAGCCGCTATTAGTATAAAAAGGTCTCCATATATCTTTTCAGTATGGCCATTTACAATACTTATGTCATTTACCGTAAATCTACAAGGACCCCCTTATCTTATCTTCAGTACCAAGAAGAAATTGTCTCCGCCCTTTTGTACCCTGAAGACCCACCAGAAAGCATTCGCTCGGATTCAGTGAGCAGACCCCATGAACGCCACTTTCCTGAGAAATTCCCCCCCCCCCCCCCCGTGAAACAGGCCGAAAACGTCAGAAGAGATGCCGGGTGTGCTCCAAAGAAGGAACTAGAAGAGACACTGTGTATTATTGTCCCGATTGTCCTTCCCAACCAGGCCTTTGTTTTGGTCGATGTTTCCGTCGTTACCATACTTTTCTACATTATTAGGAAAGTATGGTAAGCATAATTGTCATTTACCGCCACACCCCTTATGCCACTGTACATACCGCTGCCTTCTCCGGAACTGACCCTGACCTGCTAAACGACCCCGCCTCTGCCTAACGCTAAACTGTACCTACCTCTGCCTGCCCTGGAACTGACCCTGGCCTGTTATGCGACCACGCTTCTGCCTAACCCTAAACTGTACCTACCTCTGCCTGCTCTGGAACTGATCCTGGCCTGTTATATGACCACGCTTCTGCCTAACCCTAAACTGTACCTACCTCTGCCTGCTCTGGAACTGACCCTGGCCTGTTATATGACCACGCTTCTGCCTAACGCTAAACTGTACCTACCTCTGCCTGCTCTGGAACTGACCCTGGACTGTTTGACCACGTTTTTGCCTGCCTCTTGGATTGATCTTTTACCCTGCTATGCTAATGGGAACACAGGGGTCTCACATATGTGAGGGGCTCCAGAATTGTTTTTCTGGATGAAGAAAACTATTTTTTTAGTTTTCTCATTCCCGGATTAGGGTCTGGAGACTCGGAGGCTTCAAAGAGATTTGGGTGGGAGAAGCCTCTACCCCTGTCCCCATTCTTTCCTGGCCTGCTACTTGGACCATGTTCCTCCAATATTTTGGCACTGCTGGCAATGTCTCTACTTGCACTGACCTTGGACTGTATATGGACAGTATCTCTGCCTGTACTGACTATGAACAATATTCCTGCCTGCTGCCTGGACAATTCCATTCACTGACACTGACCACGTCCCTGCCTGCTGCCTGGATCAGGGCTCTCCTTCTGTGGACAATTGCACTACTAAAACCACAGGTAATCTTTTGTTTACCATTTACTCAGCAGAATGTAGTTCAGGGTGTAATTCTTGGTATGTACATGCTATATGCTAGAAATATGAAGGGCCTTCAAAAATGTGATAGATTGTAAGGAAATTAAATGCGTAATTTATGTCCCTAGAACACCTGATGGTGCTTCTTGGATATTGGGCCTCTATGTGGCCAGGCTGTGTAAAAGTCTCACACATGTGGTATCACCATACTCAGGAGGAGTAGGAGAATATATTTTGGGGTGTCATTTTTGCTATGTACATGCTATGTGTTGGAAATATCTTATAAATGGACAACTTTGTGTAAAAAAAATGCGTTTTCATTTTTTTTCCACATTTTCCAAAAACTTCTGGAAAAAAATGAACAGTTCAAAAGACTCATAATGCCTCATAGATTATACGTTGGGGTGTTTGCTTTATAAAATGGGGTCACTTTGTTGGCGTTTCCATTATCCTGGTGCTCCAGGGCGTTCAAAAGTGTAATAGGTGTTTGAGAGATTAGATGTGTAATTTATGCTCCTAGAACTCCTGAAGTTGCTACTTCAATGTTGGGCCTGTGTATGTGGCCAGGCTGTGTAAAAGTCTCACACATGTGGTATCGTCATACTCAGGAGGAGTAGGAGAATATATTTTGGGGTGTAATTTTTGCTATGTACATGCTATGTGTTGGAAATATCTTATAAATGGACAACTTTGTGTAAAAAAAATGCGTTTTCATTTTTTTTCCACATTTTCCAAAATCTTCTGGAAAAAAATTAACAGTTCAAAAGACTCATTATGCCTCATAGATTATACATTGGGGTGTTTGCTTTCCAAAATGGGGTCACTTTGTTGGCGTTTCCATTGTCCTGGTGCTCCAGGGCCTTCAAAAGTGTAATAGGTGGTTGAGAGATTAGATGTGTAATTTATGCTCCGAGAACGCCTGAAGGGGCTACTTCAATGTTGGAACTCTGTATGTGGCCAGGCTGTGTAAAAGTCTCACACATGTGGTATCATAATACTCAGGAGGAGTAGCAGAATATATTTTGGGGTGTCATTTGTGGAATGTACATGCCATGTGAGAGAAATAACCTGTTATAATGACAATTTGGTGTGAAAAAAAATCAAAATAAAAAAAATCTTCATTTTGCAAAGAATTGTGAGAAAAAATGACAACCTCAAAAAAACTAACTATGCCTCTTACTAACTACCTTGGAATGTCTACTTTCCAAAAACGGGTAATTTGGGTTGTATTTGTACTTTACTGGCTTGTTAAGGTCTCAAGAAATGAGATAGGCTGTCAGTACATCAGGTGTAATCAAATTGATAAATTTTCAGTGATTGGCACCATAGCTTGTAGACCCTATAACTTTCACACAGACTAAATAATATGCACTAATTTGGGTTATTTTTTACCAAAGATATGTAGCAGTATACATTTTTGCCCAAATTTATGAAGAAAAATTACTTATTTGCAAAATGTTATAATAGAAATGAAGAAAATTTCATTTTTTTACAAAATGTTTGGTCTTTTTTCATTTATAGCACAAAAAATAAAAAACCCAGAGGCGATCAAATACCACCAAAAGAAAGCTCTATTTGTGTGAAAAAGGGACGAAAATTTCATATGGGTATAGTGTTGCATGACTGAGTAATTGTCATTCAAAATGTGAGAGCACCGAAAGCTGAAAATTTGTTTGGTTAGGAAGGGGGTTTAAGTGCCCAGTGGTCAAGTGGTTAATAGGGGGGAGCACATTGTGGACCCCCTGTACGAAGGTACTAATCAAGGAATGGCCCGCTAGCGGCCACTGAAAGAGAACGGCCAAAGCCGAAATCTGACCCTTAATGGTGTTTAAAGCAAGCTTTTGGGTCACACCACGCTGTAAGAACAGCAGGATCCTGGGAACGGATTACGTCCGTGGACGCCAATCCAGCTCCTCGCACATAGCGATGTAGGCCCTCCAGGTACGGTGGTATATCTTCCTGGAGGAAGATTTCCGTGCCCTCAACATGGTCGAAATTACCGAATCCGAGAGACCCCGGTCTCTCAGCACCTGGCTTTCAATAGCCATGCCGTTAAAGCCAGCGACTGTAAAGCAGGATGAAGAATGGGACCTTGAGACAGAAGGTCCTCCCGCACAGGTAGTCGCCATGGAATGTCCGCCACTAGGCACACAAGATCAACGTACCAAGGACGCTGAGGCCAATCTGGCGTGATGAGGATCACCGGAATCCCCTTGGCATCCACCCTGCGAAGAAGGCGAGGAAGCAACTCCAGTGGAGGCAAAAATCAGCCGATACCGACCCCAAGGAGCCACCAACGCGTCAGATGCGTCTGCCCAGGGATCCCTGGACCTGGCCACGAATCTCGACACCTTGCGATTGAGTCGAGAGGCCAAAAGGGCCACATCCGGCGTGCCCCACCTCTGGCAAAGGAGGTGAAACACCTCTGGATGCAAGGACCATTCCCCCTGGTCCAAAATCTGGCGGCTCAGATAGTCCGCCTGCCAGTTGTCTACGCCTGGAATGTAAACGGCCGAAAGAGCCGGCACGCTCCTTTCCACCCATCTTAGGATGTGAGCGACCTCGGACGCCGCAGCTGAGCTCCGAGTCCCCCCCTGATGGTTGACATAAGCCACCGCTGTGGCGTTGTCCGACTGGATCCTGACTGAGCATCCCTGCAGTCTCCTTGACCATGAGGAGAGGCACAGTCTGATTGCCCGGAGTTCCAGGACATTGATCGGTAGACGGGATTCGTCCAGAGCCCTTGGGCTGACAGAACTCCCCAGACTCTGCCCCAGCCCGAAAGACTGGCGTCCGTCGTGATCACAGTCCACTGAACAGGAAGGAACGACTTCCCCGACCGAAGGGCCGGGGATCTCAGCCACCACGTCAGGGATGCCCTGACCAGGTGACTCACCTGGATCTGACGATCCAGTGATAATGGAGACTTGTTCCAACAAGATAGGATCTCCCTTTGTAAGACTCGAGTGTGGAATTGGGCATACAGCACCGCCTCGAAGGAAGCCACCATGAGTCCCGCACCTCAGCAAGTCTTGCACTGCCCTCAATAGGGCAGCTCGATGCCATGGAAGGAGAGAGAGATTTGAGGGAAAGAACCTGTCTGGTGGCCAGAAAAGGAACTCTATCCTGTACCCCGAGGTGACCACCTCGCATACCCACCGGTCGGAGATCTGGGAGGTCCACCGATCCGTGAACCTGCAAAGTCGTCCCCCCACCCCATAGTCGGGCGGGGGCAAGACTTCATGCGGTGGCGGATTTACTTGCCGGTTTGTTCGGCTTACGCACCCAGGGACGCTTCTGTCCTCCAACTGCACCCTTGTCAGTCCGGGAGAATTTTCCCGTGGGATCTGACTGACGAAAAAACCTCTTCTGAGTGGGAAAGGAAAGACCCGGCTTACGGCGCGGCTCCTTGGCCCTAGTAGGCCGAGGAAGAAGGGTGCTCTTACCCCCGTGACATTTTTTAATAACGTCATCAAGGGAAGCACCAAAAAGTCTTCCGCCCTTGAAAGGCAAATCCGTCAGGAGCTTCTTAGAGGCCAAGTCAGCTGACCAGCATTTTAACCAGATCAGGCGACGCAAAACCACCGCAGACACTGAGGCCCCAGAGATTAGGGGAGCAGCGTCCAAAGTGGCATCGCACACATACACCAGGCCCTGTACCATTTGGTCGGCCAGTGCAATGCAATCTGGAGGAAGATTATGCTCCTGCACAGTCTGGTGCAGAATTTTCGCCCATTCCGTGAGTGTCTGAGACACCAGGGTCGCCGCTACAATAGGACGCAGCGGATCCCAGCATGGTGAACATGGCCCTGCTCACCACTTCCGACCTCCTATCAGTAGGGTCCTTAAAGGCAGGAGTCCCTTCAACCGGGAGGGTCGTGGGTTTATTCAGCCGGGCGACCGGGGGGTCGACAACCGGAGGAGAGGCCCATTTTTTAACCAGGTTCTCCTCAAAGGGGTACCTAACCACCAAACGCCGCGAGACTGCAAATGTCTTCTGCAGGATTTCCCATACTTGGTCTATGAATTTGTCAAAGAAGGGTGTATAGGGAAAAACTTTCTTTGAAGGATGCGCTTTAAATGAACCAAAGTAGACTGCCTCCACCAGAGGTTCCTCAGCCGCAGCATCCAGCTTGAGAGTGTCCCTCACAGCATCAATGAGTTCACTAACAAGCGCCCTGTCATGCACTGACCCAGATAAGGAGCCTTCCTGTTATGTCCCTTAGACACGGGGTCTCTCAGAGTGTTGCTAGCAATGCTGCCGTTATCTGCTCAGCAAGTTACACACAGGCCAGATGAACTTCTTAACCATGGAAGGGTTTATTACTCACTCAGAACATGATGACTTTGTTACATAGAGTCCTAATACAACAGGATTCTGTCATTACCAGATGTAATCCCTTCTGTGCATCATGCTGTTGCTTCCCAGTTTCACACACCACTCTCACTACTTCCTGGTACAGCCCCTTCCCAGCATGCATCAGGAGAAAAAGGTGAAGGGTCACACAGTGCTCCAGCACAAACATCACATCTCCTCTTTTTCCCATAAAAAAAAAAAACAATAGGAAAAAAAATAAAAATAAACATAACAAGAGAACAAAATACTCAACACATAAAATAACAAGGCAAGCAGGATCAGTTCAGCAAGTAGTATCTCCAACTCAGTTCTGTGGCTCCCGCATCACGTTATGAGCCCTTTGTCTCTGTTTCCTGACCTCCAAAGTGTCCCGTAAGATTTCAGTGCTTTGCCAACGAGGTGTTTAATGTCTTTGGCGGGCAGACTTACAAAGTGGCACAGCACCAGGAGGGGTAGAGGCTGTCAAAGGTTCTGGAGGTGTCAGTGGGTGTCCAACAGACAAATCAGTCTCTGCAACTCCAGGCACATGTCCGGGCTCCTCAGGAATACGGTCACCAACTGCTTCAGGGGTTGGTTGTAAACTTGTGGGATCATGCCAGACACCATGCCATATGTCACCAGTAGAGCCCTGAGTAGACTCTGGTGGTTGGGTAGAAAGAGAGGTCGGGTTTGTTTTTACTGGCAGGCAAATGCGCTTTCTCAATTGCGAAAGGTGTCTTCGAACACAAACACGATTCTCCAGGCGAACAAGGTACATTCGTTGTCCAAGAGGTCCATCAATAATGCCAGGAAGCCAATGAGGCAAACCTCTGTAATTCCGAAACCATACAAGATCACCAGCACGGAATCCAGGGCGGCCTGGCGGAGGAGGTGTCGGTGACTGCTCCTGTGGACGAACTAAATCCAGTTTGGTGATGCCTGCCAAACATAAGAAAAGCTGGGGACAGCCCAGTAGTAGCGTGTTTTGTGTTTCGGTACATGGTCAAGAACTCCAGCAGCTTCTCCTCTGACAGTTTGACCTGGTCCAGAGTGGACAGTAAGTGCTTCTTAAACATCTGCACAAACTGTTCTGCCAGCCCATTCGAGGCTGGATGATAAAGGAGCTGTTTTGTAGTGTTGGATGCCCAAGCCACTGAGGAAGGATTGAAACTCATGCGATGTAAATTGAGTCCCATTGTCCGAGACTATGGCTGTTGGCAAGCCATATTGAGCAAAGAGCTTCCTTAAGACTAGAATGGTAGCAGCTGAAGTAACAGAAGGCATTTGAAAAACCTCTGGCCATTTTGAATGTGCATCTACTATGATCAAACACATTTTACCCTGGATTGGGCCAGCAAAATCAAGATGGAGTCTTGACCACGGTTCTGTCGGCCATGGCCAAGGTAGCAGGGTTCCTTTCTTTTGGGATCGCTGAGCTTGACAGCACCCAGGACATTGAGCCACATAATCTTCAATTGCTGTGTCCATTTGTGGCCACCAAACATAGCTCCGGGCTCGCTGCTTCATGCGCACCACGCCAGGATGGCCCTCATGCAGTATCCTTAGCATGGTTGGTTGCAAATACTGAGGTATGATCACTCTGTTGCCCCACTGTAGGCAACCAGCATTAGTCACAAGCTCACATTTTCTGGCAAAGTATGGACGAAATTCACCTGGGACTTTCTCTGGCCATCCAGCCTGAACATATGAGAATATCTGAGACAGGAAAGGATCTGTGACTGTATGTCTGGCAATTAAGGAGGTGGACATGCAGGATTTCGGCCTGTGTATTTCCACTATGCGTACGTCTCTTGGCGAGTGGTCTCCAATTGGCAATCTGGAAAATGCATCTGCATTGCCATGGGCATCATGGGAGCGGTATCTGATAGAATAAGTATAAGCTCCCAAGAATAAAGCATACCTTTGTAAGCGAGATGCGGTTGTTGTAGAGATTCCTTTCTGTGGGTTCAGTATTGACAACAGAGGTTTGTGGTCAGTGATAAATGTAAACTCCCGATCATAGATGTACGTATGAAATTTTTTGGTGGCCGACACAATGGCCAAAGCTTCCTTGTCTATCTGGGAGTAGTTTTGCTCTGCTGAGGTTAAAGACCTGGAGGCAAAAGAAATGGGGCGCTCTGTGCCATCTGGCATGACATGGGAAAACACAGCACCCAGTCCATAAGGCGAGGCATCACAAGCCAAGGTGACATGTTTCTTTAAATCATAGTGGACCAGAACTCAAGAAGACAGAATGAGTTCTTTAGAAAGCCGAAAAGCTTCTTCACATTTGGCTGTCCATATCCATTTAGCTCTTGCATCCAGTAAGCGATGTAATGGGTAAAGCTGGTGTGCCAGGTTCGGCAAGAAACGGTGGTAGTAATTTAGGAGGCCAAGGTAGGACCTGAGCTGTGTGACATTCTGGGGAGTAGGGGCATGGGTAAGGGCTTTAACCTTTTCTTCAGTAGTGTGTAACCCATGTCGGTCCACAGTGTGGGCACAAAATTCCAGTCGAGACTTTAGAAATTCGCATTTTGAAAGATTGACACGTAAACCATACCTTTGGAGTCTCTCTAGCACAGCTTCAACATTCTTTCTGTGTTCTTCATCAGTGGGACCAGTGATGAGCATGTCATCTAGTAGACATTGAGTGAAAGGTATGCCTGCCAGGACCTCATCCATGATTCGCTGTCAGATGGCTGGAGCTGGGGCTATGCCAAAAACCATGCGGTTATATTGGAATAATCCTTCATGAGTGTTAATGGTCAACAGATGGCGTGAATCTAGGTGTACTTGCAGTTGCAGGTAAGCTTGCTTTAAGTCTATTTTTGTAAACTTTTGCCCCCCAGCCAATGAGCTAAATAGATCTTCAAGTCGAGGCAATGGGTATTGATCCACAAGAGGTTGGTTGTTCAGGGCAACCCTGAAATCTCCACAAATTCTAATGTCTCCATTCTTTTTCTTGACAGGCACAATTGGCGATGCCCATTCACTTCTATCAACTTTAGTTATGATCTTTTCAGCCAATAGGTGGTCCAGCTCTGCTTCCACTTTCTTTCTCAAGGCAAAATCTTGCCTAACAAAAACGAGGTGTAGCACCCGGCTTCAAGAGGAGGTGGGCCATTTTTCCTTTTACTGTGCCCAAAGAGTCCTCAAAAACCCCCTTAAAGTGTGACTTCAGGGATTCCACCCAATGGTCTACCTCAGAAAGCAATGTACATCGGGCAATGGCAAGAGGAGGCATGCCCAGGGCTTTGATCCAGTCCCTACCGTACAGCGGAGGACCTCCTTTATTGACAACATAAAGGCGTAGAGTTTGACTGCGGTTGCCTAATGTAACAAGGGGTTTCACATAACCCAAGGGCTGTAGTAGTTCCTTGCTGTAGGTTTGTAGTGTGAGATTTGTAGGTTGGAGCGGTAGGGACAGACCCGATGCCTTTAAATCAGTCCATGAAATGACAGACACTGTCGCCCCTGTATCAACATCCATGGAGACAGGACAGCCATTGAGTGTGACATCCACTTTTAATCGCAGGAGTACTCCCAGCTACCCAAAACAGTCCAACATGCTGGACACAGGTTTCCTCATCAGAGCTGGAGCCGTGATTGTCAGTATCCATATGAAATGTCTGTTTACTTCTAACTTTTGTGGTAGTGTTCGGAGAGCGTGAGCTGCGGCAAACACGCCCAATATGGCCAGTCTTTCCACAAAGAAAACAAACAACATCCTTGAACTTGCAAGCAGGTGCACTGTGAGTAGTGTTACCACAACGGTAGCAAGTCCTAGAGACAGAAGAATTAGGGTGGCGAGGTTTAGGCAGATTTGGGGACGACCGTCTTGGGTGTCGGGTGATAGCAGAGTGGAATATTTCCTCTCCCTGGCTTGCAGGAGTTTCAGGTGGTTCCTTCAGTAGGGTGGCGTCCCGTGTAGCCAACTCCATGACCGTAGCAAGGTCAGTGGCTTTCGTCAGAGTCAAGTCGGGTTCTGTGAGTAAGCGTTTCTGTATGGCTGGGTCGCAGAGTCCCATGACAAACATGTCACGGAGAGCCGTCTGCAGGTAGTCTCCAAACTGACAAGTAGCAGCTAGTTTACGTAAAGCAATGATATAAGTCTTTATGTCCTCCCCAGCATGCTGCCTTCTACTGTAGAATTTAAACCACTCTGCAATCTCTAATGGCTTTGGGTTGTAGTGCTCATGTAGCTTCTGAATTAACTCAGGCAGGGGCTTAGAGGCCGGCTTGTCTGGAGAAATGAGGTCTCTGAGAGTGCCATATGCAGCTTGACCCAATATTGTGAGGAAAACTGCAACCTTCTTTTCTGCAGCCACACTATTTGCTTCCATATACTGCTCCAGCCTCTCCACCCAGGAGCTCCATGATTCAGCAGCAGGATCAAATGGTTGAATAAACCCTATGAAGGCCATGTGTGCTAAAATCCACAATCCTCGTCGCCACTGTTATGTCCCTTAGACACGGGGTCTCTCAGAGTGTTGCTAGCAATGCTGCCGTTATCTGCTCAGCAAGTTACACACAGGCCAGACGAACTTCTTAACCATGGAAGGGTTTATTACTCACTCAGAACATGATGACTTTGTTACATAGAGTCCTAATACAACAGGATTCTGTCATTACCAGATGTAATCCCTTCTATGCATCATGCTGTTGCTTCCCAGTTTCACACACCACTCTCACTACTTCCTGGTACAGCCCCTTCCCAGCATGCATCAGGAGAAAAGGGTGAAGGGTCATACAGTGCTCCAGCACAAACATCACACTTCCTCACAAGGAATGTCAAGGTGAAACATATCCAAAAATTCAGATCTAGGATCCTGTGCCGCAGCAAGGCCCATCTCTGAATCAAAGCACTCCCCTGGAGATGGTGTGGGGAGAGGGCGCTTTTTAGCCCCCTTGCGCTCGCATGCCGCTTCCCTCCTGGCCACAAATTATTCCAGGACTGCCGACAACTGGTCCATAGGAACCGCAGGTGCAAGAGCACTGCCTGTTGCCTCTGACATGAAAGGGCAAGCAGGTGAAACTGACTCCATAATAACCAGCACCCTCTGAGACTTTGGCAAAGAAAGAGAAAAGTCCACCCTCTGGCTGCACTGACTATGGGGGGTTACCCAGGGGACTCACCAACCCAGAGAGGACCGCTCAGCTCTGCTGCCTGTGCACCGCTCCTAGAGTGAGAGAACCGTGAGGCGACTGTGAGGAGATTCGTGCCGTCAGCAGTAGAGGCCAAACTAGCACCAAAAAAGTGTGCGGCTACAACAAAATGGCCTCCGCTATTATAAGTGCGCCATGGGGGGGCCACGACAAAATGGCCGCCAATGCGGTTTACAATAGTAATAGAAACACACAGTAAACATGGCGCCCAGCGGCACCGAAAAAAACACAAGGCCCAGGCTGACCCAGAGGCATCCCCACACATAAAGCAGACCCCACACGGACCCCATCCGGGGCAGAGTGACCCCCAGACACCCCCAGTCAGCGCATAGCCAGAGAAGGTGACAGAGAGCAGCAAAAAAACAAGGGGGGACAGGGAAACCCCCCCCACCATAGGAACACACAGCATGTACTCACCTGCTGAGGCAGGGGGAACAGTACTTACCCGTCCAGCGAGGATCCACTAGTGTGTTCCTGACAGACCTATCACAGTGCAGTACTGAGTAGCTGTCAGCCCGGTCCACCGTGAAAGATACAGCAAAACTGTTCAGATATACGTGGACCATGGAGCAAAAAGCTCACCGGCCACCCCAAGAGTCGCGGGGTATGTCGTGGACTGATCTCATGCAGAGCGAGGATCAGCACGCTCGATGGTCGGACTGGGAAGACTACGAGGATAGCGAACTACCCAACCTGTTGCCCAGCCGACTGTTGATAGAAGATCTCAAAAATAAAATAATAACATTTTTAAAATAATAAAATATTTCTTCAAGAGACTGGCTCTGAAGAGAGCCAAGTCCTCTCCTCTGCTAGGCAGAAAAAAACTGAGTCTGCTGGCTGCAGGTAGGAGGGTTATGTCCGGAGGGACCGCCTCTGGGCAGGGCTGTACAGCTCTGGTAAATAAATGTATGTTAAAACATCTAACATTCTGCCTAGTCTTCTCCTATGAGCAGGAACATAACCCACTTTGTCAAGAATGAAGAAGCTTTGTCAGTCCATGGATGGTAAGAGAAAATTAATTTTTTTCTGCTCCTAGAAGCTGAAGCTTGAAAATTATTCTAGTCTACAATAGTGTGTATGGAGACATTGGATAACACTATTTGCTTCTTGGGGCAGAAAAAAAATGCTGAAAGTAGCTGGTAGGAGCCTAAAAATAAGCTAGTGTGCATGGAGCCTAAAAGTATGCTAGCAGCTTCCAGCTGCTAAGAAACATACAGTGCACCAGTAGATCTATCACAAAGCTCTGACAGTGCCGACTGTTCATTCATAAAAAGTAAAGGATCTGCCAGTGCAGCAAGGCTGTATGACAGAGCGTAAGCTGACAGTAAACATACACTGTGCTGGCAGATAGATTACCCTGTAGTGCTGACTGATCATTTACTTTTGTGAATGAACTAAGGTTACCAGATTTTCAAAATTAAACCTGCAAACACCCTACTGACCTTACCCAGTTTAAACCACACCCACAAAACATGCCATTTGCAGCCACATCAACAAATTCACATCTTCATTTTTAAAATACCCTCAAACACTTTTGGAACAAGAGGCAGATATTTAAGATATAAAGACAGAATTCAAATAAGACCTGTAGATGTGGCCAATAAATTGAATGTCTCTTCACGGAGTATAGCCTCGTACACAGATCAGATCATCGTGTGTACGGGCCTTTAGGCTTGTAATGTGTGAGTACATACTGCAAGGCATACACAAGATCACTAGGGTGCAGCAAGTTTTTTTAAGGAGATAAGCTAGTAAGACCCTGTTAAAAAATGAGTGCAGCACCCCATAGGAAGCTAAAGTACCCTTTTAAACTTGGCTGACTGAGTTTGTAGATTCACAAATGCATGGCCCCTTTGGAAGGTTAAGTGCTACTACAGATAAACTTGTGTGCAGTCCCTCTTTCCTCCTCATTAGGGATGAGCCGAACACCCCCCAGTTCGGTTCGCATCAGAACATGCGAACAGGCAATAAATTTGTTCGAACAATCTCGAACACCGTTAAAGTCTATGGGACTCGAACATGAAAAATCTAAAGTGCTAATTTTAAAGGCTTATATGCAAGTTATTGTCATAAAAAGTGTTTGGGGACCCGGGTCCTGCCCCAGGGGACATGTATCAATGCAAAAAAAAGTTTTAAAAACTGATGTTTTTTCGGGAGCAGTGATTTTAATAATGCTTAAAGTGAAACAATAAAAGTGAAATATTCCTTAAAATTTCGCACCTGGGGGGGGGGGGGGGTGTGTACTATGCCTGTAAAGTAGCGCTTGTTTCCCGAGCTTACAACTGTCCCTGCACAAAATGTCATTTCTGAAGGAAAAAAAGTAATTTAAAAGCACTCGCGGCTATAATGAACTGTCGGCTCCCGGCAATACAGAGAACAGTCATTGAAAGTCATTGATAAAAAAAATGCGTGGGGGTCCCCCCAAATTCAATTACCAGGCCCTTCAGGTCTGGTATAGATATTAAGGGGAACCCTGCTTCAAATAAAAAAAAAATTACGTGGGGTTCCCCCCAAATATCCATACCAGGCCCTTCAGGTCTGGTATGGATTTTAAGGGGAGCTCCAAGCCAAATTTAAAACAAAATGGCGTGGAGTTCCCCCCCAAAATACATACCAGACCCTTTATCCGAGCACGCAACCTGGCAGGTCGCAGGAAAAGAGGGGGGGAGCCCCCCTCCTGAACCGTACCAGGCCACATGCCCTCAACATGGGGAGGATGCTTTGGGGGTCTGTGACCCCTCAAGGCACCCCACCCCCTCTAACGCATTATGGGGGTTTCTGACCTCGGTTATAAAAGAACTATCAACACTGCTTGCGCGTCATTAGCCGGGAGGCTCCAGTGCAGGGAAGATGTGCGTCGTTCATCGCTGGAGACTCGCCGCATCGCTGGAGAATGATTCATGGATCGTCGCTGGACAGACTGCATTACAGCGCTGGAATGGCTTTTATTATTTTTAATAAAGGACTTTTCACAACGGTGTCTGAGTGGCTTTTAACATTTTTGACACTTTCTTTTGTGAAATGGTAGGGGTACAATGTACCCCATTACCAATTCACATAGGGGGGGCCAGAATCTGGGGGTCCCCTTTGTTAAATGGGGCTTTCAGATTCTGATAAGCCTCTGCCCGCAGACCCCCACAACCACCGGGCAAGGGTTGTGGGGATGAGGCCCTTGTCACAGACCCCCAAAGCATCCTCCCCATGTTGAGGGCATGTGGCCTGGTACGGTTCAGGAGGGGGGTCTCCCTTGTCCCCCCCTCTTTTCCTGCGACCTGCCAGGTTGCGTGCTTGGATAAAGGGTCTGGTATGGATTTTTGGGGGGAACTCCACGCCATTTTTTTTTTTCATTTGGCGTGGAGTTCCCCTTAAAATCCATACCAGACCTGAAGGGCCTGGTATGGATATTTGGGTGAACCCCACATCATTTTTTTTTAATTTGACGCAGGGTTCCCCTTAATATCCACACCAGACTATGAAGGGCCTGGTAATTGAATTTGGGGGGACCTCCACGCATTTTTTTTTTCAATGACTTTCAATGACTTTTCTTTGTATTGCCGAGACCGACAATTCATTATAGCCGCGAGTGCTTTTAAATGACTTTTTTTCCTTCAGAAATGACACTTTGTGCAGGGACAGTTATAAACACGGGAAACATGCGCTACTTTAAAGGCATACTTTAGACACCCCCCAGGTACAAAATTTAAAGGAATATTTAACTTTTATTGTTTCACTTTAAGCATTATTAAAATCACTGCTCCCGAAAAATCTTCAGTTTTTAAAACTTTTTTTTTGCATTGATACTTGTCCCCTGGGGCAGGACCCAGCTCCCCATACACTTTTTATGACAATAACTTGCAAATTAATCTTTAAAATTAGCACTTTAGATTTCTCCCATAGACTTTTAAAGGGTGTTTCGCGGCTTTTCGAAATTTGCTGCGAATACCCCAAATTTTTCGCTGTTCACCGAACGGGCGAACAGTCAATGTTCGAGTCGAACATGAGTTTGACTCGAACATAAAGCTCATCCCTACTCCTCATCTGTCCCTCATTTTGGTCTGATCTATAAAGTTGTATATGTACTAATTATTTTTCAAAAAGTGTTTCCCAGTTCTAAACCTTTCATCCAATTTCTAAATTGCTGCCTTTTATAAATGTCAAAAGCTAGTATGAAGGAATAAGGATTGGTTAAAAAAAAAGCACTTGTGGGTTTAAATAATCTTTTTTACATTTTTATATAATTCTCCTTTGAGGGACCGTGGCAGGGGGTGTGTCCTATGCCTACATATTTTTGCTAATAGACATCCATCGGTTTATCTCAAAAAGTTTGGAGATATGCTGTCCAACTTGCTTTCAGCCAGTGAAGACAGAGAAGAAAAGAACAGCAGCCATTTATGGTGTTGTATGCCCAGAGAAAGCTAAGTGGCTGATTATCAGTCTATGACAGTGTGAGTGTCCCTCTCATGCTGGGGAAGTGCTGGCATTTATTTTATTTACACCCCTACTGGTCAGACCCATGAGGGTACAGACTTTGAGCTTGGGGCTACTCAAGATAAAGCCAAAGGCAGCTGAGGACTGAGCACTGCTTCTTGGAGTTGTAGTGATGTAGCACCCTCCCCAGTGTAGGAAAATTTAGTTGGGCTAATTTTTAGGCAGAGGAGCTGGGGGTTAATTTGTTTAGAGTTATCTGGCAGAGTTTCACTGCTGGATGGTTCTAGAACTTAGAGGGTGGAGAAGCAGAGATTAGGCCCGAATATTTATGGAGTCTCCTCCAATCCCTGGGTGAGGACGGCCCAGAAGGTAGATAGATGGACCCTAAAAATTCTGTGAGACCACAAGCAGCAGAAGCCTGACACCCTTTCAGCCTCAGCTAGGCTTATCGGACGCCATCCTGGGACCTGTTCAGCAGGCCTGTTCAGTAGTCACATGAGTTTCAGGATCCCCCAAGGGAATAAGTGAGTAGCTTCAACCACTTCACCCCAGAGCCTGATAGAGGAGAAGCAGAAAGGTGCAAGACCCAGCTTGCTTGCTACTAAGGGACAGCTTAGAGCGACTTGAAGCCAACATAGCTGCCCTACACCTCTTGCTTGGGGAATCTTCATCTGCAGTTTCTACAGAAAAAGAGCATCTCCATTCTACAGTGCCTTGCAAAAGTATTCACCCCCTTGGCATTTTTCATGTTTTTTGCCTCACAACCTGAAATTAACATGGATTGTTTGAGGATTTGTATCATTTAATTTACAGAACATGCCCACAACTTTGAAGATGTTTTTTTTTTTTTATTGTGAAGCAAACAACAAATAGGACAAAATAACAGAAAAAGTCAATCTGCATAACTATTCACCCCCCTAAAGTCAAAACTTTGTAGAGCCACCTTTTGTCGCAATCACAGCTGCAAGTCGCTTTGGATAAGTCTATACAAGCTTGCCACATCTTACTACTGGGATTTTTGCCCATTCCTCTTTGCAAAACTGCTCAAGCGCCTTCAAGTTGGATGGTTTGCGCTTGTGAACAGCAATCTTTAGGTCTGACCACAGATTTTCTATTGGATTGAGGTCTGGGCTTTGACTAGGCCATTCCAACACATTTACACATTTCCCCTTAAACCACTCAAGTGTTGCTTTAGCAGTGTGTTTGGGGTCATTGTCCTGCTAGAAGGTGAACCTCCGTCCTAGCCTCAAATCACACACAGAGTGGTACAGGTTTTGCTCAAGAATATCCCTGTATTTAGCACCATCAATCTTTCCCTCAACTCTGACCAGTTTCCCAGTCCCGACTGCTGAAAAACATCCCCACTAGGGATGAGCTTCGAGTTTGAGTCGGCGCACAGCGAACAATTTGGGGTGTTCGCGGCAAATTCGAAAAGCCACGGAACACCCTGTAAAAGTCTATGGGAGAAATATAAAGTGCTAATTTTAAAGGCTTATATGCAAGTTATTGTCATAAAAAGTGTTTGGGGACCCGGGTCCTGCCCCAAGGGACATGTATCAATGCAAAAAAAAGTTTTAACAACTGCATTTTTTTCGGGAGCAGTGATTTTAATAATGCTTAAAGTGAAACAATAAAAGTGAAATATTCCTTTAAATTTCGTACCTGGGGTGTGTGTATAGTATGCCTGTAAAGCAGCGCTTGTTTCCTGTGCTTAGAACAGTCTATGCACAAAATGTCATTTCTGAAGGAAAAAAAGTCATTTAAAAGTATGCGTGGGGTCCCCCCAAATTCAATTACCAGGCTCTTCAGGTCTGGTATGGATATTAAGGGGAACCCTGCGCCAAATAAAAAAAAATGGCGTGCGGTTCCCCCCAAATATCCATACCCTTTAGGTCTGGTATGGATTTTAAGGGGAACTCCTCGCCAAATTTAAAAGAAAAATGGCGTGGGGTTCCTCCCGAAAATCCATACCAGACCCTTATCCGAGCACGCAACCTTGCAGGCCGCAGCAGAAGAGGGGGGACGAGAGAGCGCCCCCCCTCCTGAACCGTACCAGGCCACATGCCCTCAACATGGGGAGGATGCTTTGGGGTCTGGACCCCAAAGCACCATGTCCCCATGTTGATGGGGACAAGGGCCTCATCCCCACAACCCTTGCCTGGTGGTTGTGGGGGTCTGCGGGCGGGGGGCTTATCGGAATCTGGAAGACCCCTCTAACAAAGGGGACCCCCAGATCCTGTCCCCCCATTGTGAATTGGTAATGGGGTACATTGTACCCCTACCATTTCACAAAGAAAGTGTAAAAAAACACACAGACACAGTGGGATAAGTCCTTTTTAAAAAAAAGAATAAAAAAAAAAAGACTCCAGTGGTGGTAATCCACTCTCGATCTCCACTCCAGCGATGTTAGTATCCTGCGATGGATGATCTATCCAGGCTCCAGCGACGAGGAACAGCACACGATCCTCTCTTCACTGGAGCGGAGACACCCCGGGAATGACGCCGCCAAAGCCTGACAGGTCTTATGTAGCCGAGGACGGGGCCACCCGTCACGTGACCCCGTCCCCCTCTGACGCAAGGGGAAACCCAGGCTTTCCCAGTGACGTGCGGGTGCCCCCGCCCCCCTCTGATGCAACGCAGGTTTTCCTTGCATCAGAGGCGGGCGGGATCACCAGTCACGTCACTGGGGAAGCCCCAGTTTCCCCTTGTGTCAGAGGGGGACGGGGTCACGTGATGGGTCGCCCCGCCCTCAGCTACATAAAAGCTGTCACTGGCTGAAGCTGCGTCATTCCCGGGGTGTCTCCGCTCCGGTGAAGAGAGGACTGTGTGCTGTTCCTTGTAGCTGGAGCCTGGAGAGATCACCCATCGCAGGATACCGACATCGCTGGAGTGGAGATCGAGAGTGGATTACCACCGCTGGAGTCTTTTTTTTTTTATTCTTTTTTTTTTTTTTTTAATAAAGGACTTATGCCAACTGTGTCTGTGTGTTTTTTAATTTTTTTTTACACTTTCCTTGTGAAATGGTAGGGGTACAATGTACCCTGTTACCAATTCACATGGGGGGGCGGGATCTGGGGGTCCAGACATGGTGCTTTGAAGTCCAGACCCAAAGCATCCTCCCCATGTTGAGGACATGTGGCCTGGTATGGTTCAGGAGGTGGGGGCCGCTCTCTAGTCCTCCACTCTTTTCCTGCGGCCTGCCAGGTTGAGTGCTCGGATAAGGGTCTGGTATGGATTTTTGGGGGGAACCCCACGCCATTTTTTTTTTAAATTTGGCGCGGAGTTCCCCATAAAATCCATACCAGACCTGAAGGGTCTGGTATGGATATTTGGGGGAAACGCATGCCATTTTTTTTTTATTTGGCGTAGGGTTCCCCTTAATATCCATACCAGACCCGAAGGTTCTGGTAATTGAATTTGAGGGGACCCTCACGCATTTTTTTTTTTATCAATGACGTTCAATTACGTTTCTCTGTATTGCCGGGACTGGCAATTCATTACAGCCGTGAGTACTTTTAACCACTTTTCTACCCGCCCATAGTAATATGACGTCCACAGATGGGATCTCCCATCCTGGGTGGACGTCATATGACGTCCTGGGCTTTGTGGGGGGATATCTGAATGATGCCTGCAGCTAGAGGCATCATTCAGATATCCTTGTCTTCTGCCGGCGATTCTGCGCACCATAAGAACGATCATAGCGGCTTGATCGTTCTTATAGGCAGCGGGAGGGGACATCCCCCCCTCCCGCCACCATCCGGTGCTTCTCCGGGCTCTCCCGTGCCATCGGGGGCCCGGAGAATGAATCGTCCGGTGCTGGAGGTGAACCATAGAGATGACTGTCGGAGGCCCGGGTGCGATGTGATGACGTCACACCCGGGTCCTCAGAAGTAAACAAAGCCGCCATTGCGGCTAGTAAGCATGAGATCGGTGAATTTTTTTTCACGATCTCATGCTTTCCAGCCTGGAGGAGAGATGTGGGGTCTTATTGACCCCGCATCTCTCCATAAAGTGGACCTGTCACACACCATTCATATTACAAGGGATGTTTACATTCCTTGTAATAGGAATAAAAGTGATTAAAATTATTTATTTTTTTTAAAAAGTGTAAAAAAAAAAAAAAATTAAGTAAAATAAAAAATAAACATTTTTTTTATTTTTTTAAAACACCCCTGTCCCCGGTAGCTCGCGATCAGAAACGAACACACACGTAAGTCCCGCCCACATATGTAAACGCCGGTCAAACCACATATGTGAGGTATCGCCGCGTGCGTTAGAGCGCGTGCAACAATTCTAGCACTAGACCTCCTCTGTAATTCTAACCTGGTAACCTGTAAACATTTTCAAAGCGTCGCCTATGGAGATTTTTAAGTACCGAAGTTTGGCTCCATTCCATGAGTGTGCGCAATTTTAAAGCGTGACATGTTAGGTATCTATTTACTTGGCGTAACATCATCTTTCATATTTTACAAAAAAAATGGGCTAACTTTACTGTTTTGTTATTTTTGAATTCATAAAACCATTTGTTTAAAAAAAAAAAAGGCGTTTGAAAAACTGTTGCGCAAATACCGTGCAAAAAAAAAAGTTGTAATGAAAGTCTGATAAAAAAAACATATATAATGTTTGGGGGTTCTGAGTAAATTTCTAGCAAAAGAATGATGATTTGTACATGTAGGAGAGAATGCCAGAATAGGCCCAGTATTGAGGTGGAAAAAAAAGCCTGGTGTTGAAGTGGTAAAAAAAGCCTGGTGTTGAAGTGGTTAAATTACTTTTTTTTCCTTCAGAAATTAGATTTTGTGCAGAGACTGCAGAGACTGTTCTAAGCACGGGAAACAAGCGCTGCTTTACAGGCATACTATATACACCCCCCAGGTACGAAATTTAAAGGAATATTTCACTTTTATTGTTTCACTTTAAGCATTATTAAAATCACTGCTCCCGAAAAAACTGCAGTTTTTAAAACTTTTTTTTGCATTGATGCATGTCCCCTGGGGCAGGACCCGGGTCCCCAAACACTTTTTATGACAAAAATCTGGGAATATAAGCCTTTAAAATTTGCCTTTAAAATTAGCACTTTTGATTTTTCATGATCGTGTCCCATAGACTTTAACAGGGTTCGGATGTTCGAACAAATTTATTGCCTGTTCGCATGTTCTGGTGCGAACCGAGCTGGGGGGGTGTTCGGCTCATCCCTAATCCCCACAGCATGATGCTGCCACCACCATGTTTTACTGTGGGGATGGTGTTCTTTGGGTGATGTGATGTGTTGGGTTTGTGCCAGACATAGCGTTTTCTTTGATGGCCAAAAAGTTAAATTTTAGTCTCATCAGACCAGAGCACCTTCCTCCATACATTTTGGGAGGCTCCCACATGCCTTTTCGCAAACTCAAAACATGCCATTTTGTTTTTTGCTGAAAGTAATGGCTTTCTTCTGGCCACTCTGCCATAAAGCCCAACTGTTAGGATTAAGTTCACCTGCTGGTGGCACTATCCTGCTCTGGCCTGTTTTCTGCAGTTCCAGTGTCCACCAGCAGGTGTCTCCCTGGGGGCTACTTAAGGCTTCTCCTCCCTTCCCCCGGCGCGTCACGATTCTGGTCCCTTCCTTGCTGTCTGTTCCTGATGCCTAGCTTGATCCAGTCTGTACCTCTCTGCCTTGTTCCTGCCTTCCCCTGCCTTGCTTATATTCGAGTACCCTGTTGAGATCCCCCTTCCTTGCAACCTTGCATTCCCTGTACCCTTGTCCTTTAGATGGTTTTTGTATATAGTGTGACAGCAGGAAGGTAAAGTCACCTGGTTGCATCCAGGGGGGTAGATATATTTCGCCCAGATTCAGGCTTTACGCCGATTTATACAGCTAGGTGGAGAGTTGTATAAGCCCAGCTGAGACTAGTGGGCTCATTGATGACTCATACCTCTAGGGAGAGGGCTGGGCGTCGTGCAGACAGGGAGTTGATGAGGCCAGCTGAAGCTTGTCAGCTCATTTAGGCCTCTATAAAAAACTCCCAGATTCATTAGATGTTAGCTCATGCCTGGAAGCAGACCTGTGTGGACTGTCTAGGGAGAGTGAACCCCTGTGCGGTGAGAGAAAGCCTGTGTGGCTATATTTTGCTTGGACATTTAAAACCAGGGACTAGGACAGCACTAGGCTGATCCCAGTCGTTAGTTAGGAAACCTGTATGTTTAGTCAGAGGTCAAGTTGACCAGGATTTATTTTGTTTATGTTTTTTTTTGCCTTGCTGTGTTTTTGTCACTGTAAATAGAAAATAAACCGCACCTTTTTGATTTTGAAAACCACAACCTCCGTCTGCTGGGCCTGTTTTGGGTGGGGAGCCCATCCCGGGGGTCACACATACCCGCTGCCGAGCTAGCCCCCCCACAGTTGGTGGAGAACCAGTGGCAGTTTTTTTTAAGCCAGCATGGAGGAGATACTGAAGCAGCTGGCTCTAGCAAATGCCAATCAACAGCAGACAAATGCAGGTTTGCAAAAGAGCCTTGCAGCTCATCAACAGAGCCTTGCAGCTCAACAACAGAACTTCGCAGCCCAGCAGCAAGCTCATCAACAGAGCCTTGCAGCCCAGCAGCAAGCTCACCAACAGAGTCTGGAAGCTCAGCAACAAGCCCAGCAGCAATCTGAGGCCCGCTTCATAGACCTGTTACAGAAGCAAGAGCAGAGACTACAACAAATGGAAGCAGTAATGCAGCAACGTCCGCAGACCAGTGAGGAAAGCCGTCCCACTAATACCGCGTCCTTTGGGGTGAGTCGTTTATTGACAAAAATGACTGGAGAGGATGATCCAGAGGTATTTTTGACCACATTTGAAAGGACTGCTGAAAGAGAAAAGTGGCCTGAGGAGCAGTGGGCTGGACTGGTGGCTCCTCTGTTAACTGGTGAATCGCAGAAGGCTTACTATGACCTGGAGCCTGACCAAGCAAAAGACTATGTGATGCTAAAAGCTGAGATATTGGCAAGGCTGGGTGTCACCCAGGCTGTCCGGGCTCAGCGTGTGCATAACTGGACTTTCCAGCTTGGAAAACCCCCCAGGTCTCAAATGTATGATCTCATTCACCTGAGCAGAAAGTGGCTACAGCCAGAGACTTTGTCCGCACCAAAGATTGTGGAACGTGTTGTAATGGATCGGTTTTTGAGAGCTCTTCCTACTGCCATCCAAAAGTGGGTAAGCCATGGAGACCCAGAGACGGCCGATGGTCTTGTGGATCGTGTGGAGAAATACTTGGCTACAGAGAACCTGACGGCCTCTTCCAGAGACACTCGGACTTTCCACCCTAAGACCAGACCATCCCCAGGGGCGGATAAGAGGATTCCAAGGGGTGAGGGTGGAGAGAGTGAGAGGGTGGGAGCTCTACCCCAAGTTTGGCGAGAACAGCCTGGGAAATCAGCGGCTCAAGAGGCCGCAAGAAGGATCGTTTGCTACCGCTGCCGGCAAGCGGGACATATTGCAGCAAATTGCCCGGTTGTGGAGGAACCCATGCAGTGTGACTTTCTGACGGGCAGACGTCAGTCGCTGTGTGCGACAGTCGCATGCACTGCCATTCGGGGAACTGAGAAACATTTATGCAAAATGTGTATTAATGGTAGAAATGTTGTGGTATTGCTGGATTCAGGTAGCCTTGTGACCCTGATAAAGGCTGAGTTAGTTAAAACAGAGGTCTCTGGGAATAGCAAGGTAGCCGTTATTTGTGTGCATGGGGACACCCGAGAGTATCCAGTGACTACGGTGTGTTTCGAGACCCCCAAAGGTACCCTCTCTCATCCAGTGGGCTTAGTATCTCAGTTACCGCATGACGCCATTGTGGGAAGGGATTTTCCGAAGTTCTGGGAACTGTGGGATGATCCTGAGCCCCCCACTGGTGCCCCTATGTACCAGGAATGTGATAGCCAGAACTCCCCTGAGAGTGGTGAGGACTCTCCGGAATTTCCCTTGTCAGTATTGGCAGGGGAGACTCAAGAAACTGGAGAGGAGCCCACCTCCTCAGACGAAAACCTACCGTCTGTGGAGTTTTCTGATCTTGAGGTTCACAGGGAAAACTTTGCCACAGAACAGTTGAAAGACCCCGCCCTAATAAAGGCACGGGAAAACGTAGTGAAAATAGATGGCGAGTTAGTGAACCCAGATAATACTGGCACTTACCCATACTTCAGCGTAGAGAAGGACCTACTGTATCGGGTGGCAAAAAGGGCAGAAGAAACCGTTGAGCAGCTTGTGGTGCCCAAACCTTACAGGAAGTTGGTGTTGGAGTTGGCCCATGGGCACATTCTTGGAGGTCATCTGGGGACAGAGAAAACCCGAGAGAGGGTATTACAGAGATTCTATTGGCCTGGGGTGATGAAGGACATAGAAAATTATTGTTCCTCCTGCCCTGTGTGTCAGAGGTCGGCCCCGATGCCACATTTCCGTAGCCCGCTGGTCCCTCTACCCATCATTGAGGTCCCGTTTGAGAGAATCGCAATGGATTTGGTAGGTCCTATAATCAAGTCCGCTAGGGGGCACCAGTACATATTGGTTATAATGGACTATGCCACCCGTTATCCAGAAGCGATCCCTCTCAGAAATACCTCGGCCAAAACCATAGCCAAAGAGCTATCTCTTGTTTTTAGCCGGGTGGGTATTTGTAAAGAACTGCTTACGGACCAAGGTACACCCTTTATGTCCCGGGTTATGAAAGAGCTGTGTAAATTGTTCAAAGTGACGCAATTGCGTACATCTGTGTATCACCCCCAAACCGATGGGCTGGTTGAAAGATTCAACAAAACCCTAAAACAAATGTTGAAGAAAGTGGTGGATAGAGATGGAAGGGATTGGGACTGTCTACTTCCTTATTTGATGTTTGCTATTAGGGAGGTGCCCCAATCCTCTACGGGATTCTCCCCCTTTGAGTTACTGTATGGGAGACACCCAAGAGGGCTGTTGGATATTGCCAAGGAAACTTGGGAAAGTGAGAGTTCTCCCCACAGGAGTGTGATTGAGCATGTCGCCCTGATGCAAGATCGAATTGCACAGGTAATGCCCATCGTGAAGGAACATTTGGCCCAAGCGCAGTTGGCACAGCAGAGAGTGTACAACCGTGGAGCCAAGACCCGTACCTTTTCCCCGGGGGATAGGATATTGGTACTTGTCCCTACGGTTGAAAGTAAATTCCTTGCCAAATGGCAAGGCCCCTACGAGATAATGGAAAAAGTGAGCGAAGTGAATTACAAGGTCAGACAACCAGGAAGGCGAAAGCCCGAACAGATCTATCACGTTAATCTGTTGAAAGCCTGGAGGGATAGAGAGTCCCTAGTCGCAGACACTTGGTCACCAGCTCAAACTGGTTGCGTGATTCCTGAGGTTGGAATCGCAGCCACCTTGTCACAACCCCAACAACAGGAGGTTAAGGAGTTTGTACTTCGCAACAAGGAGGTATTCTCTGAGCTGCCGGGACAAACATCTGGGGTAGAGCATGACATTATTACCCCGCCCGGTGAAAGGGTGAAGTTAAAACCCTATCGGATCCCAGAGGCCCGACGGGAGGCAATACGGGAGGAAGTACAGAGAATGCTGAACTTAGGGGTGATAGAGGAGTCCCAAAGTGATTGGTCTAGTCCCATTGTGTTGGTGCCTAAACCGGATGGGAGCTGGCGATTTTGTAACGATTTTCGTCAGTTGAACAAAGTTACAAAATTTGACACCTACCCCATGCCACGTATAGATGAGTTGATCGACCGGCTGGGAACAGCCCGATACATGACGACTCTTGACCTCACAAAAGGGTATTGGCAAATCCCCCTGGCCAAGTCGGCCAAAGAGAAAACCGCATTTGTAACCCCAGACGGGGCGTTCCAATATAAAAGAATGCCGTTCGGGTTACAGAATGCGCCGGCCACATTCCAGCGGAAAATGGACCAGATGCTGAGGCCCCATCGGAAGTATGCTGCGGCTTACCTGGATGACATAATTGTCCATAGCACAGATTGGGCCTCACATCTGCCAAAAGTGCAAGCAGTCCTGGACTCTGTTCGGGAAGCAGGGTTTACGGCTAACCCCAAGAAGTGTACCATTGGGCAGGAGGAGGCCAAATATCTTGGGTACACCATTGGGAGGGGAGTAATAAAACCCCAACTCAACAAAGTCGAGGCCATCCAGAGTTGGCCACGTCCCAACAGCAAGAAGCAGGTACGAGCCTTTCTGGGAATCGCTGGGTATTATCGGCGATTCATTCCCCACTTTGCTTCTAAGGCTGTGCCCCTAACCAACCTGACGAAGGGGAAAGGGTCGGTCATGATTAAATGGACCCCCGAGGCTGAGGCAGCATTCCAATTCTTGAAACAAGCCTTATGTAGCCAGCCAGTGTTGTACTCACCCGACTTCTCTAGAGACTTTGTCGTACAAAGTGATGCGTCAGATGTGGGGTTAGGAGCAGTATTGTCCCAGGTCTGGAACGGGGAAGAGCACCCAGTCATTTACCTCAGCAGGAAGTTGAAGTCCCATGAGGTAAATTACGCCACCGTTGAAAAGGAGTGTTTAGCGGTGAAGTGGGCTCTAGATTCCCTTCGGTACTACCTGCTAGGTAGGCACTTTGACATGGTTACGGATCACGCTCCGTTAAAGTGGATGGCTCAAAACAAGGAAACAAATAGAAGAGTGAATAGGTGGTTCCTGGCCCTCCAGGAATTCAACTTCACAGTAAAGCATCGCCCTGGCGTTCAAATGGGGAATGTGGATGCTTTGTCTCGAGTACATGAATGCCTGATTGCTGGTGTTCCAACCCCGAGGTTAAAACAAGAGGGGGGGGTATGTGACAGCAGGAAGGTAAAGTCACCTGGTTGCATCCAGGGGGGTAGATATATTTCGCCCAGATTCAGGCTTTACGCCGATTTATACAGCTAGGTGGAGAGTTGTATAAGCCCAGCTGAGACTAGTGGGCTCATTGATGACTCATACCTCTAGGGAGAGGGCTGGGCGTCGTGCAGACAGGGAGTTGATGAGGCCAGCTGAAGCTTGTCAGCTCATTTAGGCCTCTATAAAAAACTCCCAGATTCATTAGATGTTAGCTCATGCCTGGAAGCAGACCTGTGTGGACTGTCTAGGGAGAGTGAACCCCTGTGCGGTGAGAGAAAGCCTGTGTGGCTATATTTTGCTTGGACATTTAAAACCAGGGACTAGGACAGCACTAGGCTGATCCCAGTCGTTAGTTAGGAAACCTGTATGTTTAGTCAGAGGTCAAGTTGACCAGGATTTATTTTGTTTATGTTTTTTTTGCCTTGCTGTGTTTTTGTCACTGTAAATAGAAAATAAACCGCACCTTTTTGATTTTGAAAACCACAACCTCCGTCTGCTGGGCCTGTTTTGGGTGGGGAGCCCATCCCGGGGGTCACACATACCCGCTGCCGAGCTAGCCCCCCCACAATAGTTAGTAGTTAGGTTCCTTTGTTATTTGTCTTTTGGGGTTTGTTTATCTTCACGTTTAGACTCCATTCACACAGGGGCAACACGACTTCCAGCGCGACTTTGGGGGGCAACTTGGACACGACTTGAGTATGAATCACAGCGCGACATGAAGCTACTTACAAGGCAACTTCAAGTTGCCTCCAGGACAGGAGACATTTCAGTGGCCAATAAAACAAGAATCAGCTCTGTGGGAGGGAGGGGGGAGGGAGAGGTTTGCCTGAGAAATGTATGTTCTCTTCCTGGAAAGTTGCTTCTGTTAAGACAGTGATCCGACTTCTGAGGCGACTTCCATTGAAATCAATGGGTACAGGTCGCCTAGCAGTCGCCTAGAAGTCAGATTGAAGTAGTACAGGAACCTTTTTTGAAGTCGGAGCAACTGCAGTAGTGTGCATTAAGACGACTCCATTCACTTACATTGATTTTCTCATGCAGCGCGACTTGAGGCGACTAGGGGCGACTTGGGGCGACTTGAAGTCGGATCCAAAGTTGTCCCTGTGTGAATGGGCTCTTACTGTGTGCTGTGTTTATGGTTTGCTGTGTTTCACTATAAATAAATATCACTTTAATATATATATCCTTTGTTTGGTCTCAGTTCCCTTGTGTAGCTACATGTCTGGTCTCCCTAGCTGCTGATCCTGACACCAACTCTGTGGAGCGTACGGCTTATTGTCGTCCTATGTACAGATACTCCAGTCTCTGCTGTGGAACTCTGCAGCTCCTCCAGGGTTAACTTAGGTCTCTGTGCTGCCTCTCTGATTAATGCCCTCCTTGCCCGGACCGTGAGTTTTGGTGTGCGGTCATCTCTTGGCAGGTTTGCTGTTGTGCCATGTTCTTTCCATTTGGTTATGATAGATTTGATGGTGCTCCTAGGGATCATCAAAAATGTGGATAATTTTATAACCTAACCCTGACTTGTACTTCTCAACAACATTGTCCCTAAGGCCCCATGCACACGAGACGCTGTTATTTGCTGTTGAACGCGCGTTCAGAGGCAGTTGGACGCTTTTTTCAACTGCTCCTGAACCCATTCAATGTTATCCTATGTGTCCATGCACACACTCTCGTTTTTTGGCGTTTACAAGCAGTTGCGTTTAACCTCGTTTTTCCAGAAGCAAAAAAATGGGTTCAGACGCAAAAGTTTTCACGTTTCAGACGCTAAACGCTGCTAAACGCGGCTAAACGCGGCTAAACGCGGTACCGGCGTTTTGCCGCGTTTGCGTTTATAAGCGTTTTTAAAGGTGACCTATTTTTTAACATTAGAAATCTCAAAAATGATGGCAAATGATGAAAAACTATTAAAAAATATAAAAGAAAACTGTAATTGCTTGCATCGCATTGTGGACAATCCACAACTTGTGGCAGGTAAAGTGGCAAGTGGACAATCAACAACTTGTGTCAGGTGATGTGGCCAGGTGACGTGGCCAGGTGACGTGGCAAGTGGACAATCCACAGCTTGTGGCAGGTGACGTGGCCAGGTGACGTGGCAGGTAACGTGGCCAGGTGACGTGGCCAGGTGACGTGGCAAGTGGACAATCCACAACTTGTGGCAGGTGACGTGGCCAGGTGACGTGGCCAGGTGACGTGGCAGGTGACGTGGCAAGTGGACAATTCACAACTTGTGGCAGGTGAAGTGGCCAGGTGACGTGGCACGTGATGTGGCCAGGTGACATGGCAAGTGGACAATCCACAACTTGTGGCAGGTGACGTGGCAGGTGACGTGGCAAGTGGACAATCCACAACTTGTGGCAGGTGACGTGGCCAGCTGACGTGGCAGGTAACGTGGCCAGGTGACGTGGCAGGTAACATGGCCAGGTGACGTGGCCAGGTAACGTGGCAAGTGGACAATCCACAACTTGTGGCAGGTGACGTGGCACGTGATGTGGCAAGGTGACGTGGCAAGTGGACAATCCACAACTTGTGGCAGGTGACGTGGCCAGGTGACGTGGCCAGGTGATGTGGCCAGGTGACGTGGCAGGTGACGTGGCAAGTGGACAATCCACAACTTGTGGCAGATGATGTGGCAAGTGATACGCTAAATACAAGTACACTGCTGCTCTCTCAGCTGCTGCTACTCACTCTGGTCTCACAAACTGGCTGAAATGGTTAAAATTTACTGTTTTTTGAGCTTAGGGAGGGTCTATGATGAAACGCTTATAAACGCAAACGCGGTTAAACGCCGCTAAACGCGGCCGCAAACGCGGCAAAACGCGCGTTTATAAACGCCGGTTTCAGCGTTTAAAAACGTGTGTTCAGCAGAGTTTGCACCTGCGTCTCGTGTGCATGGGGCCTTACTTGTTTGGAGAGTTCCTTGGTCTTCATGGCAGTGTTTGGTTAGTGGTGCCTCTTGCTTAGGTGTTGCAGCCTCTGGGGCCTTTCAAAAAGGTGTGTATATGTAATGACAGATCATGTCACACTTAGATTGCACACAGGTGGACATCATTTCACTAATTATGTGACTTCTGAAGGTAAATGGTTTCACCAGAGCTTTTTATTGGCTTCATAACAAAGGGGGTGAATACATACGCACATGCCAATTATCAGTTTTTTATTTCTGAAAAATAGTTTTATGTATATATTTTTCTAATTTTACTTCACCAACTTAGACTATTGTGTTCTGATCCATCACATATAATTCAGATTAAAAAAAAACATTGAACTAAAGGCTGTAATGTAACAAAATAGGTAAAAAGCCAAGGGGGGTGAATACTTTTGCAAGGCACTGTATGTTTGGAATATTGGTGCTATCAGTTCAGCTGATCCATTTATCCCATGGGAGGATAGCATAATGGCTTTTGGCAGCCAGAAAGTTAGCAAGTCCTTAAGTTGCATCCAAGTTACCATTCTGGGCATCCCATACCTTCCTATCCCTATCTAAGTTCATCCGCCTAATAAAAAACAAAACGCCCTGGACTGGTCTCTTTGACTACAGAGTGAATGATGGAACCCAAAAATCCAGTGGCTCCTATGAAGGCAGAGTAATGCCGCGTACACACGATCGGAAATTCCGACAACAAAACCGTGGATTTTTTTCCGATGGAATGTTGGCTCAAATTTCGAACGTCAAGAACGCGGTGACGTACAAGATATACGACGAGCCAAGATCAATGAATTTCAATAGGCAGTTCGGCTCTTCTGCTTGATTCTGAGCATGCATGTTTTTTTGTGCATCGGAATTGGATACAGACGATCGAAAATTCCGACAAGAACTTTTCTTTTCGGAAAATTTGAGAAACAGCTCTCAAATTTTTGTTGTCAGAAATTCCAACAGCAAATGTCCGATGGAGCCTACATACGGTCGGAATTTCCGAGCAAAAGCTCACATCGAGCATTTGTTGTCGGAATTTCCGATTGTGTGTATGCGGCATTACAGTGAGGAAAGGCAGAGTTAAGATTTTCACTAAGAAAAATGAACCTTAACCACCTATAAAGTTGCCTGCAGAAGATAGTGCTGCATTCGATGGTAAGTGATCAGCTTTTCAGTGACATTTGTTCTCAGACCCTACCTACATAACAAGAGATCAGATTGATGTACTGATAGCCCTTGCTTTTTAAAACCTGCACCGTATTTATATGTGATTGTGCCACTAAACAATAACAGTGCTAAAGACACACCGCTTGATATTGATAAATAGTCTTTGTGAGTATATGTGACTGTATGTCATGTTTCACATGCTTTGTAATATGCCTTTAAATGTTATATGTATTATTCTGTCCCTGATTCCTCCCCTTCCTGTATCTCAGCTTATCCTGTATAGTTAGCCCCACCCTTTTGTTCATTTCTCCCAGTAATGCATCAGCACATGTGTGGACTAGAGCTTTTACACTGCCTCTGTATGCATCAGCAAATGGCTTTTTGTCTGTGTAATCTTATAAGGAAATCAGAGTAAACCTTTCTTATCCACTTCAATACCAGGCATCTTCCAAGCCAATTTTCAGCTTTCAGCGCTGTCACAATTTGAATGACAATTGCGCAGTCATGCTACACTGTACCCAAACAATTTTTTTATTGTTTTGTTCCCACAAATAGAGCTTTCTTTTGGTGGTATTTGATCACCTCTGCGATTTTAATTTTTTGCGCAACAAATAAAAAAAGACCGAAAATTTTGAAAAAAAATATGTTTTTATTTGTTTCTGTAAATTTTTTTGGTAAATAAATACATTTTCTTCTTCAATGATGGGCACTGATATGGCTGCACCGATGGGCACTGATAAGATGGCACCGATGGGCACCGATGAGGTGGCACCAATGAGGTGGCACTGATGAGGTGGCACTGATAATGGGCACTGATAGGCGGCACTGATGGGCACTGATAGGCGGCCCTGATGGGCACTGATAGGTGGCACTGGTTTGTGGCACTGATGGGCACTCATAGGCAGCACTGATGGGCACTTATGGGTGGCACTGATGGGTAAATATGGGTGGCACTGATAGGTGGCACAGATGGGCACTGATGGTCACTGATAGGTGGGCACAGATGGGCACTGATGAGTGGCACTGGTTATTATTGGTGGTGGTATTGCTGGGCATCACTTTTTTTAATGCCATTATGGTGCCAGTCAGTGCCCATTTGTGGGCACTGATTGGCACATGTTGGACATGTTTTAAAACATGTGGATGGCCATGGGGATGTACCTGGCCATCCACATGTTGCCCGCTTCCCTGGTGGTCCTAGCAGCTTCCATGGTGGTCAAGTGTGGGCATCTGAGGGGGGGCTGCGCTGATTAACAATCAGCGCGAACCCCCCCCTGTCAGGAGAGCCGCCGATCGGCTCTCCTCTACTCGCGTCTGTCAGACGCGAGTGAGGAAGAGCCGATCAACGGCTCTTCCTGTTTACATCGTGATCAGCCGTGATTGGACACGGCTGATCACGTGGTAAAGAGCCTCCGCCGGCACACAGCATTATAGCGGCAGAGAGCGTTGAGGCAAAATCGGGCGGAGAGAAGAGGGAAGAAGACGATAATGAAGACCGAGCCCCCGCTAGCAAAAGAGCTGGAAGAAGATAGCGGAGGCGCCCGGCAGAAGGAAGAAAGCACCGGAGAGCGGGAGAAGAACCGGAGAGTGTGGAGATGACACCGGAGAGCAGAAGAAGAGACCCCCGAAGTCGGAAGAGAACCCCCAATGTTGGAAGAGACCCCCGAAATTGGAAGAAGACCCCCCGAAGTCGGAAGAAGACCCCCGGAGCTGCCTAATAAATTACTTTAAAAACCTGTGTAGTGTGTTTTTTTATTGACTTTTTTTCCACCAGGTGAATGGGTAGGGGTACTATGTACCCCATACTCATTCACATAGGGTGGGCGGCTGGGATCTGGGGGCCCCCTTATTAAAGGGGCTCCCGGATTCCGATAATCCCCCCGCCCGCAGACCCCGACAACCAACGGCCAGGGTTGTCGGGAAGAGGCCCTGTCCTCATCAACATGGGGACAGGGTGCTTTGGGGTGGGGGGGCCGCAGGGCGCCCCCCTGCCCCAAAGCACCCAACCCCCATGTTGAGGGAATGCGGCCTGGTACGGTTCAGGAGGGGGGGCGCTCGCTCGTCCCCATCCCCTTTTCTGACCGGCCGGGCTGCGTGCTCAGATAAGGGTGTGGTATGGATTTTGGGGGGACCCCCACACCGTTTTTTTCGGCGTATGGGGTTCCCGTTAAAATCCATACCAGACCTAAGGGCCTGGTATGCTCCTGGAGGGGAACCCATGATGGTTTTTTATTTAAAATTTGGCGTGGAGTTCCCCCTCAAGATCCCTCTTCAGAACGGAACACGTGCCTGAATTCGCACCTGAGCCGCACCGCAATGCCTAGAAAATGCACACGTTTGGGCAATGCGCAGTGCAAATGCATCGCACATATGTGAATCAGCCTCATTGAAATCAATGTATTTTATAATGTTAGGCAAATTGAATGCGATGGAAGCTGCAACCAATTCGCATAGGTGTGAACCCGGACAGAAAGTGCAAGAGAATCTTAATTCTGACAAAGAAGAACTACTGTCTAATATCAATCACTTATGGTCTAACACTGTTAAATGCATGTCTGCTCTCTCCCAAAATTCTCATGAGCCATTACAACTAGAGGGCGCTATCAAGCAATTGAATGTTGCTTATGAGAACTATCTGTGTGTTAAATATACTGATCTCTTAAAGCGGTACAACACTCAAGGGTCATTGGAAGAATTAAAGGGATTTGAGAAGCTCAATCTTGAAAGAGACAATTTAGTGGTGCAAACAAAGACAAAGGCAGAAGTGAGAATAACACGGCTTCATGAATCCGGATCTTATCGCTCTGCATCTACTAGACGCTCCACAAGATCTTCCAAATCTCTACAATCAAGATCTTCTGCACTCAGTCAACAACTCATAAAGGCCCGTGCAGATGCTGAAGCTTCTAAAATTCAGGCAGCTTTCGCCCAAAAGAAAGCAGAAATGGAACCGAGGCCTCACGCCAGGTAGCAGAGAAAGAAGCTGAAGCTGCATGCTGGAAAGCAGAAATTTATGTTTTGGAAAAACAATGTGAGCATGCCACAGCCATGGCAAGGTTAAGGGTCTTAGAACAAGCCGCTAGTAAAAGCGAAAGAGACAACCGTTGCAGACACTCAGTTGTATCTTATGCCTCAGATTCTTCACATACCTCTCCAGAACTCCAACTCCCTGTCAAAGCAACCAAAGCACTCAATCAAAGTCTCTTATCTGCACCTACTGTACCTCAAGACAATTTGCCTTTATATCTTACAGTACACCAGACTGCAGCATCTCAGCAAGCAGCAGACACTGGTTTGCATATAACAGACTGTCCACCTTACTTTGGCACTAACCAAGTACCTCCTGGCAAGCACACTAATCCACAGCTACAAACCGACATGTCAATGAACTTTAAGCCAGTTCCAGCATTGAATGCCTTCGCACCAACCTATGTTCCCAAGTCACTTAATGTCAATGCACCAGCCATCACAACTAACTCTGTTCCACCTGAAGTCATGCATGTAAAGTCTGAGAACACAGACATGTCACAGTTTGCTAAATACATGCTCCGCAGAGAGCTCACTAAGACAGGCCTCACCAAGTTTGATGACAAGCCTGAAAATTACAGAGGCTGGAAATCCACCTTTAAGGCCACAATGAGTGACCTAGATATCAATGCCACAGAGGAATTCGATCTGCTCATCAGATGGCTAGGTCCCTAGTCAACTGAACATATGAAGAGGCTCAAAGCAGTTCATATCGACAACCCCACTGCAGGCCTTAATGCTGCTTGGGACAGACTTGAATGTACCTTTGGCAGCCCAGAGGCCATTGAAGATGCCTTATTCAAAAGGTTGCAAAGCTTCCCAAAGATTTCTTCTAGAGACAATCTAAAGTTTCAAGAACTCAGCGATGTTCTATTAAAGCTTCAACTTTCTAAGGCGGACATCAACTTACCTGGTTTTAGTTACCTTGACACCACTCGTGGCATCAACCGTATTGTTCTCAAGCTACCATATGACATTCAAGAAAAATGGGCAGCGCTTGGATGAAAGTATAAGGAAACTCATAAAGTTGCCTTTTCTCCTTTTTCCTACTTCTGCGAGTTCATCAAAAGAATTGCAGACACTGAAGCCCTGTACACACGATCAGATATCCTATGGATTTTCGTCTGATGGATTTGTCCATCAGAAATCCGATGAAACTGTTTTCCATCAGTCTTGCCTACACACCATCAGTCAAAAAACCGACCGTTCCAAACGTGGTGACGTAAAACACTCCGATGAGCTGAGAAAAATGAAATTCAATGCTACTGAGCATGTGTCGACTTGATTATGAGCATGCTTGGGTTTTTTATCTGATGGATTTCCCCACAGACGATCGGAAATTGCCATCGGTTTTTTATCCATCAGATAATTTTAAAACATGTTCTATTTTTTAAAACCGATGGAAAAATGACTGATGGGTCCCATACACGATCGGTTTGTCTGATGAAAACAATCCATCGGACGGTTTTCATCAGTCAAACTGATCGTGTGTACAGGGCTTTAGAATGACCCAAGTTTCTCCTATGGTGACTGTAACCCTCTCAGTTCACCCTCTCCAAGACCTATGAACACACGTATGACACACAGAGACGATAGAGGTCCAGTGTTAGTGAAAAGGACTAATGTTCTACCTGCACCTGCTACAGTTCTCGAAAAGACTGATCAAAACAAGAAAATTGAGAACCCAAATCGCCAATGTCCGATACATAACAAACCGCATCCACTTAGGAAATGTATTGGCTTCAGAAAGAAGACCCTACAAGAACGTAAGGAACTTTTAAAGAAATTTGGAGTTTGCTACAAATGCTGTGCCTCCACAGAACACTTTGCAAAGGACTGTAAAGCTATCATTAAATGTATAGAGTGTCACAGCGATGACCATGTGCAAGCTCTTCATTAACTGCTTAAGGACCGCCTCCTGTATATTTACGTCGACACCCGCAATCGTCTCACGGAGAGATTGAGCGGGGAGATGCTTATGTAAACAAGCATCTCCCCGCTCTGCCTAGTGACAATGACACTGATCTCCGCTCCGTGTAATTGGAAGCGGAGATCAGTGTCATGTGACACACAGCCAATCCCCCCTACAGTAAGAATCACTCGCTAGGAAACACTTAACCCTTACAGCGCCACCTACTGGTTAACCCCTTCACTGCCAGTGTCATTTCACTGTAATCAGTGCATTTTTATAGCACTGATCGCTGTAAAAATGACAATGGTCCCAAAAATGTGTTAAAAGTGTCCGATGTGTCCGCCATAATGTCGCAGTCAAGATATAAATCGCTGATCGCCGCCATTACTAGTAAAAAAATAATTATTAATAAAAATGCCATAAAACTACCCCCTATTTTGTAGACGCTATAACTTTTGCGCAAACCAATCAATAAACGCTTATTGAGTTTTTTTTACCGAAAATATGTAGAAGAATACGTATCGGCCTAAACTGAGGGAAAAAATATTTTTATATATTTTTTGGGGATATTTATTATAGCAAAAAGTAAAAAATATTGAATTTTTTTCAAAATTGGCGCTCTATTTTTGTTTATAGCGCAAAAAATAAAAACCGCAGAGGTGATCAAATACCACCAAAAGAAAGCTCTATTTGTGGGTAAAAATAGACGTCAATTTTGTTTGGGAGCCACGTCGCACGACCGCGCAATTGTCAGTTAAAGCGACGCAGTGCCGAATCACAAAAAGGGTCCTGGTCCTTTAGCAACAAAATGGTCTGGGCTGAAGTGGTTAATATCCGCACAACTCTATTACACTCACAAACAATCTTCCTGAGGCAAAGCAAGGCGGGGAGCACACAGATCAAACAGCACCTTCCACCTCAGTGTTCTCTACATGTACAGAAGTCTGTGGAGAAGGACTCTGTGACAAATCCTGTGTAAAGATTTGCTTGGTTCGTGTATACCCCAAAGGTCAACCTGAAAAGGCCATAAGACTGTATACTATTCTGGATGAGCAGAGCAACAGATCTCTTGCAAGAACACAGTTTTTTTTATACTATTCTGGATGAGCAGAGCAATAGATCTCTTGCAAGAACACAGTTTTTTTTATTAAAGTGAATGAGTCTTTCGCGCTACTGTGAGTAAATAGTGAAAGTGAATAAAGTAAATGTGAGTGTAATTCTAATCTGAAGCTGCAAAATCTAATAGTGTTCACCGTACACCGTAAAGAAAACTACACTGTAAAACCACCCTAATGAAAAGTGAACAGGTGCACAATAAATAAGACAATGGATATGTGACCATCAAATGAAATAAACATGCATATGCATAAAAAACATCTTCAGGGGTCTGAAGTACCCTGAAGAAGTCACGAGGTACATGACGTAACGATGTAGGGCACGTGAGGCTGACGCAAACCGGAAGTGACCGGAATTCATGTGAGAAGGCGTTCAGAACGCTGTGATTCACTTTTTGTTTGTTTATTAATTTCTCCCATGTAAGAGTCCATCTATTTAGCGTTTAATAAAGTCATTTACTTAACGGTATTACACTATTGGAGGCCTCTTCTTCCCCTCTTTTTCTCCCATCTGTATGCCCCTCTATTTGGAACATCTGAGTAACGGAGATACCAGGTGACCCGCGGGAGAGGCGGGAGGTAACGGCCATATCTGATCTATCACTGGAGAAGATAGAGGAGAGGAAGGGGAGAGAACAATATTCGAGGCTGGAACATATAATCACCTATTTATGTGAATTACTACTAGACTAGAGGTGTGAGTTCTAGGAGACTAGTCGTAGGATTTTTTATTTTGATTCACTACCCCCACTGTGGAAGACCCCCAAGGGAACACCCTCAAGCGTATTGGCTCATTCAGATAGCCATCCAACATATAGGACTATTCCCTCACAGTATAGAACTCTTTATTTACTACTAGTGGACTTTCTAGGATTTTCCCGCATCCACCACTCAATTGATGTTTTTTATGCATATGCGTGTTTATTTCATTTGATGGTCACATATCCATTGTCTTATTTATTGTGCACCTGTTAACTCTTCATTAGGGTGGTTTTACAGTGTTGTTTTCTTTAGCGCAAGATCACTTTTATTTATATCAGTTTTTTTAATTGTTGAACATAACAGAAGATGCTCTACCTTATACCCTGAGCACTTTTGCCGGTGTTCTGCCGAGCTGGTTCCGCCTATCGATATGGTTCCGAGCTCGACTGTGCAGGCGCAATCCGAGGTAACGGAATTCTCAGAGCGTGAACAGCTGTTCGGCAGCTGTAGACGTACTCGCTCCCGATGCTAGGGGAACCAGCTCGACAAGAAAGTGGCGGGCCGGAGACTGGGACACGCCGCTCTATAGGGCAGCATTAAACAAGTTGATGGCCGGGTGACACGCCGCTCTGTACAGCAAGGGGCGGATGAGTGAGTGTGCGCTCCCTGCAATGCCCCTTGCGCCCGCTCATGAACATTTTAAAAAAGACAGAGCGGCGTGTCACCCGGCCATCAACTTGCTAGTCTCCGCCCCCGCCGCTTTCTGCATGGCGTGTATGACGAACAGCTGTAGATGTTCGTTGATTTCCGTGTGTTCCGAGTGCGCATGCGCAGACGCGCTCGGAACCATATCGATAGGGGAACTAGGTCGACAAGACACCGGCACTACAGAAGTCTTAGGTAGAAGAGCCAGCGGTCTTGTAGTTGCTCCCCTGAATGACAATGTGGAAATATTCTTGCCCACTATCACTGAGTGCAACCAAATCCCAAGCAACAAAGAGGAGATCCCTACTCCTGAAGCTGTCTTTCACCATTCTCACTTGAAGGACATAGCCAACCAAATACCAGCCGTCGACGAAAGTGCTGATATCCTGCTGTTACTTGGCCGAGACATCTTAAGGGTGCACAAGGTTCGTCAGCAAATCAACGGTCCACATGATACACCATATGCTCAGTGTCTGGATCTAGGCTGGGTCGTCATAAGCAATGTCTGTCGAGACAAAGACAAAAGGTCTTACTCAGTCTCTTTCTTTAAAACACATGTCCTGTCAAAAGGACGGACTACTTGTTCTGCACAACGACCACGTCAATATAATGTGAAAGAAAGACTGTTTGAAAAAGGTGCACAACGGCACATAATACAAGACGATAAGAAAGCCCTTAATGTCTGGGATGACAACATCGGCAACATAGTGTTGGAGGTAACCACTAAAGACAACGTGTTGGCAGCTACCATGGAAGACAAAGGATTCTTGAAAACTAGGGATGAGCTTCGTGTTCGAGTCGAACATACGTTCGACTCGAACATCGGCTGTTCGATCGTTCGACGAAGATCGAACGATTTGGGCCGTTCGCGCCAAATTCGAGTGACGCGAACGGCCCACAATGCACTACGCCATCGCAGTGTCATCCAGGCGCGGTGATTGGCCAAGCATGCACTGTGACCCCGCATGCTTGGCCAATCACAGCGCCGGCAGCGAGGAGAGCAATGATTGGCCACAGGCAGGATGCCTGTGGCCAATTATTGCTGAGGGTGTTTAGTACACGCCCCACACTATAAAAGGCCGCCAGCACGGCGGCCTAGTGTAGTGTGTTCCGGAGCAGGGATAGAGCAGCATAGGCAGGGACAGTGACTGTTATTTCTTTCTTGCTTAACCTGGATTCCTTTAGTTTAGGGAAAGAGAAGGATAGGTAGGGAGAGTGTCAGTGTGTTTTGTGCTTGTGCTATAGTGTGCTTAAAAAAAACATTTATTCTAGGGACAGAAAACTGTAGGTAGGGACAGTGTCAGTTTCTTTCACTCTGCAAGTCCTTGTTTCCAGGGACCTGGAAGGACAGTGAGTGAATTGTCCTTGTGCTATATTGTGCTTAAAAAAACATTTATTCTAGGGACAGAAAACTGTAGGTAGGGAGAGTGTCAGTTTCTTTCACTCTGCAAGTCCTTGTTTCCAGGGACCTGTAAGGACAGTGAGTGAATTGTCCTTGTGCTATATTGTGATTAAAAAAAACATTTTTTCTAGGGACAGAAAACTGTAGGTAGGGAGAGTGTTTTTTTTCTTTCACTCTGCAAGTCCTTGTTTCCAGGGACCTGTAAGGACAGTGAGTGAATTGTCCTTGTGCTATATTGTGCTTAAAAAAAAACATTTTTTCTAGGGACAGAAAACTGTAGGTAGGGAGAGTGTCAGTTTATTTCACTCTGCAAGTCCTTGTTTCCAGGGACCTGTAAGGACAGTGAGTGAATTGTCCTTGTGCTATATTGTGATTAAAAAAAACATTTTTTCTAGGGACAGAAAACTGTAGGTAGGGAGAGTGTTTTTTTTCTTTCACTCTGCAAGTCCTTGTTTCCAGGGACCTGGAAGGACAGTGAGTGAATTGTCCTTGTGCTATATTGTGCTTAAAAAAAACATTTATTCTAGGGACAGAAAACTGTAGGTAGGGAGAGTGTCAGTTTATTTCACTCTGCAAGTCCTTGTTTCCAGGGACCTGTAAGGACAGTGAGTGAATTGTCCTTGTGCTATATTGTGATTAAAAAAAACATTTTTTCTAGGGACAGAAAACTGTAGGTAGGGAGAGTGTTTTTTTTCTTTCACTCTGCAAGTCCTTGTTTCCAGGGACCTGGAAGGACAGTGAGTGAATTCTCCTTGTGCTATATTGTGCTTAAAAAAAACATTTATTCTAGGGACAGAAAACTGTAGGTAGGGAGAGTGTCAGTTTATTTCACTCTGCAAGTCCTTGTTTCCAGGGACCTGTAAGGACAGTGAGTGAATTGTCCTTGTGCTATATTGTGCTTAAAAAAAACATTTATTCTAGGGCCAGAAAACTGTAGGTAGGGAGAGTGTTTATTTTCTTTCACTCTGCAAGTCCTTGTTTCCAGGGACCTGTAAGGACAGTGAGTGAATTGTCCTTGTGCTATATTGTGATTTAAAAAAAACATTTTTTCTAGGGACAGAAAACTGTAGGTAGGGAGAGTGTTTTTTTTCTTTCACTCTGCAAGTCCTTGTTTCCAGGGACCTGTAAGGACAGTGAGTGAATTGTCCTTGTGCTATATTGTGCTTAAAAAAAACATTTATTCTAGGGACAGAAAACTGTAGGTAGGGAGAGTGTCAGTTTATTTCACTCTGCAAGTCCTTGTTTCCAGGGACCTGTAAGGACAGTGAGTGAATTGTCCTTGTGCTATATTGTGATTAAAAAAAACATTTTTTCTAGGGACAGAAAACTGTAGGTAGGGAGAGTGTTTTTTTTCTTTCACTCTGCAAGTCCTTGTTTCCAGGGACCTGGAAGGACAGTGAGTGAATTCTCCTTGTGCTATATTGTGCTTAAAAAAAACATTTATTCTAGGGACAGAAAACTGTAGGTAGGGAGAGTGTCAGTTTATTTCACTCTGCAAGTCCTTGTTTCCAGGGACCTGTAAGGACAGTGAGTGAATTGTCCTTGTGCTATATTGTGATTAAAAAAAACATTTTTTCTAGGGACAGAAAACTGTAGGTAGGGAGAGTGTTTTTTTTCTTTCACTCTGCAAGTCCTTGTTTCCAGGGACCTGGAAGGACAGTGAGTGAATTCTCCTTGTGCTATATTGTGCTTAAAAAAAACATTTATTCTAGGGACAGAAAACTGTAGGTAGGGAGAGTGTCAGTTTATTTCACTCTGCAAGTCCTTGTTTCCAGGGACCTGTAAGGACAGTGAGTGAATTGTCCTTGTGCTATATTGTGATTAAAAAAAACATTTTTTCTAGGGACAGAAAACTGTAGGTAGGGAGAGTGTTTTTTTTCTTTCACTCTGCAAGTCCTTGTTTCCAGGGACCTGTAAGGACAGTGAGTGAATTGTCCTTGTGCTATATTGTGATTAAAAAAAACATTTATTCTAGGGACAGAAAACTGTAGGTAGGGAGAGTGTTTATTTTCTTTCACTCTGCAAGTCCTTGTTTCCAGGGACCTGTAAGGACAGTGAGTGAATTGTCCTTGTGCTATATTGTGATTAAAAAAAAACATTTTTTCTAGGGACAGAAAACTGTAGGTAGGGAGAGTGTTTTTTTTCTTTCACTCTGCAAGTCCTTGTTTCCAGGGACCTGTAAGGACAGTGAGTGAATTGTCCTTGTGCTATATTGTGCTTAAAAAAAACATTTATTCTAGGGACAGAAAACTGTAGGTAGGGAGAGTGTCAGTTTATTTCACTCTGCAAGTCCTTGTTTCCAGGGACCTGTAAGGACAGTGAGTGAATTGTCCTTGTGCTATATTGTGATTAAAAAAAACATTTTTTCTAGGGACAGAAAACTGTAGGTAGGGAGAGTGTTTTTTTTCTTTCACTCTGCAAGTCCTTGTTTCCAGGGACCTGTAAGGACAGTGAGTGAATTGTCCTTGTGCTATATTGTGATTAAAAAAAACATTTTTTCTAGGGACAGAAAACTGTAGGTAGGGAGAGTGTTTTTTTTCTTTCACTCTGCAAGTCCTTGTTTCCAGGGACCTGTAAGGACAGTGAGTGAATTGTCCTTGTGCTATATTGTGCTTAAAAAAAACATTTATTCTAGGGACAGAAAACTGTAGGTAGGGAGAGTGTCAGTTTATTTCACTCTGCAAGTCCTTGTTTCCAGGGACCTGTAAGGACAGTGAGTGAATTGTCCTTGTGCTATATTGTGATTAAAAAAAACATTTTTTCTAGGGACAGAAAACTGTAGGTAGGGAGAGTGTTTTTTTTCTTTCACTCTGCAAGTCCTTGTTTCCAGGGACCTGGAAGGACAGTGAGTGAATTCTCCTTGTGCTATATTGTGCTTAAAAAAAACATTTATTCTAGGGACAGAAAACTGTAGGTAGGGAGAGTGTCAGTTTATTTCACTCTGCAAGTCCTTGTTTCCAGGGACCTGTAAGGACAGTGAGTGAATTGTTCTTGTGCTATATTGTGATTAAAAAAAACATTTTTTCTAGGGACAGAAAACTGTAGGTAGGGAGAGTGTTTTTTTTCTTTCACTCTGCAAGTCCTTGTTTCCAGGGACCTGTAAGGACAGTGAGTGAATTGTCCTTGTGCTATATTGTGCTTAAAAAAAACATTTATTCTAGGGACAGAAAACTGTAGGTAGGGAGAGTGTCAGTTTCTTTCACTGTGAAAGTCCTTGTTTCAAGGGACAGAGAAGGACACCTGAAGGTAGCCCTTATTGCTTTTTTCCCATCTCCCTGCAGGCCATCTATTAGAATGTCTGGAAGGCAAACAAGGAGAGGCAGACAGTCAGGAGGCAATAAAAGAGGGCAAGCAGGCTCTGTGTCTGGGGGCAACAGTGCTGGTCGTGGACGCGGTGCATTGTCATCAGCACATGGCCATGGGACACGCTTGTCCTTCTTTTCGGCAGCTGGACATGTTGAGCCACATCATGCCGAAGACTTGGTAGAGTGGATGACCAAGCCCTCCTCCTCCTCCTCATCCTCTCTCACCCAGGCTCAGGGTACTGGAAAAGCAGCTGCCAAAGCGTCGTCTTCCCTGGTATCAATGTCAGACAAATCATCAGTCACTCCTTCCCTAGACCCACCATGTCCTCCTCCTGAGGAGTCCCCCGAACTGTTTCAGCACAGTGTTGGGTACATGCTCCAGGAGGATGCCCAGCGTTTCGAAGGGTCTGATGATGAAACCCAGCTAGAGGAAGGCAGTAGCGTGAGAGCAGACAGAGGGGATGCTCAAGAAGGACACCAATCTGGCAGTCATGTTCCAGCAGCTGCAGCATACTGCCAGATTGGCTCCAGTGATGAGGAGGGAGGGGATGATGAGGTCACTGACTCCACGTGGGTGCCTAATAGGAGAGAGGAGGAGGAGGAGGATGAGGAGGAGGCACATCTCCAACGAGGCAGGATGCCCTTTGGTGGCCAGCGTAAGGGCAGTACACCGACGGAATCACACCGCAGAGCTCCGCCTGTGCAGGGCGCTGCCTCTGCCCGTCATTCAAAAAGTTCTTTGGTGTGGGCCTTTTTTGAGGCTAGTGCATCAGATCGCACAGCTGCTGTTTGCAACATATGTCTCAAGCGTATATCGCGTGGCCAAAACATCAGCCGCTTGGGTACCACATGCCTGACCAGACATATGTTGACCTGCCATGCAGCTCGTTGGCAAGCCTACCTCAAAGACCCACACCAAAGAACAAAGCGGACCTCTCCTTGCACCGCATCAGCTGGGATCTCCAACCCCACTATAACTTCAGTCCTCTCTGAAACATGCACTGAGAGGAATGAAGGTGTAGAATTAGGTGTGTCACAGCCAAGTACTTGCGCCCACTCTGCTAGCAGTACACCGACGTCCGATTCTAGCAGGCAAATTTCCCTGCCCCAGCTGCTGGACCGTCGAAAGAAGTTCACTCCCAGCCATCCACATGCCCAGCGGTTGAATGCTAGCTTGGCTAAATTGCTAGCGCTTCAACTGCTGCCTTTTCAGTTGGTAGACTCGGCCCCCTTCCGTGAGTTTGTGCAATGTGCGGTTCCTCAGTGGCAGGTTCCCAAACGCCACTTTTTCTCACGGAAGGCTATTCCGGCTCTCTACCGGCATGTGGAAGGCAATGTCTTGGCCTCGCTGGACAGGGCGGTCAGCGGTAAGGTGCATATTACCGCTGACTCATGGTCCAGCAGGCATGGACAGGGACGTTACCTTTCTTTCACGGCCCATTGGGTCACTCTTTTGGCAGCTGGGAAGGATTCAGGACAAGGTGCAGTAGTGTTGGAGGTTGTCCCACCGCCACGCCTCCAAAATGCTACTACTGGTTGTGACACACCTCTCTCCTCCACCCCCTCCTCTTCTTCTTCCTCCATGGCCTCTTCCTGTGGTTTGTCCTATGAACCAGCGGTGCTCCGTAGCCGTTCACGGGGCTACGCAAGTACGCAGGCAAAAAGATGCCATGCCGTGCTTGCGCTGGTGTGTTTGGGGGACAGAAGCCACACTGGGGCAGAGGTCCTGTCTGCTCTGCAGGGCCAGGCCGAGAGGTGGTTGACGCCACGCCAGCTTAAGCCAGGAATGGTGGTTTGCGACAATGGCACCAACCTCCTCTCCGCCCTCCGACAGGGACAACTGACCCATGTGCCCTGTGTGGCTCACGTCCTTAACCTGGTGGTGCAGCGGTTCTTGGGCAGGTACCCGGGCTTACAGGATGTCCTGAGGCAGGCCAGGAAAGTCTGTGTGCATTTCCGCAGATCTTATAATGCCAGTGCTCGCCTGGCTGAGCTGCAAAAGGAGTTGAACCTGCCCAAGAACCGCCTTATATGTGACATGCCCACCAGGTGGAACTCAACGTTGGCCATGCTGCAGCGGCTGCACACGCAGCAGAGGGCCATCAATGAGTACCTGTGCGACTACGGCACCAGGACAGGGTCAGGGGAGCTTGGTTTTTTTTCTCCACGCCAGTGGGGCATGATCAGGGATGCATGCACTGTCCTGGCACCATTTGAGGAGGCCACGAGGATGGTGAGCAGTGACAGTGCATGCATCAGTGACACTGTACCTCTTGTCCACCTGTTGGAGCACACGCTGCGTGGAATAATGGACAGGGCACTTGAGGCAGAACAGAGGCAGGAAGAGGAGGACTTCCTTGCCTCTCAAGGCCCCCTTTACCCAGACAGTGTTCCTTCTGTCCCACCCATCGCACAGGAAGAGGAGGAGGAGGAGGATTGTGTCAGCATGGAGGTGGAGGCTGGCACTCAGCATCATCAGCAGCAGTCTTTTAGGGATGATTTACAGTCCCAAGAAACCAGTGGACTTGTACGTGGCTGGGAGGAGGTGGCTGCGGATCATGTCGTCCTTAGTGACCCAGAGGACTCCGGAGCGAATGCCTCAGCAAACCTACGCTGCATGGCCTCCCTGATCCTGCAAAGTCTGCGGAAGGATCCTCGTATTCTTCGGATCAAGGAGAGGGACCATTACTGGCTGGCCACTCTCCTTGATCCACGGTACAAGGGTAAGGTTGCGGACCTTATGTTACCGTCGCAGAGGGAGCAGAGGATGAGACAACTCCGGGAGGCCTTGCAGAAAGGTCTGTGCAACGCGTTCCCAGAGACTGGGAGGTTGCAAACTCCTGGTCCTGGACAACGAGTTGCTGAGGCTTCGGCCAGTCAAAGAAGGAGCGGTGGGGAAGGTGGCCGTCTGACCGATGCGTTCAGACAATTCTTTAGTCCGCAGCCCCAAAGTATGATCGGTTCCAGCAACCATCGCCAGCGTCTGATAAACATGGTGCAGGAATATCTAGGGGCAAGGTCAGACTTGGACACCTTCCCCACCGAAAATCCTCTGGCTTACTGGGTCTTGAGGATGGATCACTGGCCAGAGCTTGCACAGTATGCAATTGAGCTACTGGCCTGTCCTGCATCCAGCGTTCTTTCGGAACGCACATTCAGTGCTGCTGGAGGATTTGTCACGGATCACAGGGTGCGCCTGTCCACCGACTCGGTTGATCGACTGACTTTCATCAAGATGAACCAGTCTTGGATCACCACCAGCTACCACACACCTGATGCTGATATAACAGACTAATTGATTTTAACATGTCACATCCCTTCAAGACTGATGCTGATGCTGAGTGCCTGTGCTGTTATGTTGACTGGCTATCCTCCTCCTCCGAGTCCTCAATGATACGATTGATGATGATAGCTTGGAAGATCATTTTTGTTTATGGGTGCCGCCACCAGTGCCTAACGCCCAATTTTTCAGCCCCTGTTTAACAGGGGCGTGTAATTACAATTTTTGAAGCAATACTTTGCAACAGGGCTCATTGCTGTGCTCCAAGTACAGTATCTGTGAGGGGTTGCAGTGTTGTGCCACCAGTGCCTAAGGCCCAATTTTTCAGCCCCTGTTCAACAGGGGCATGTAATTACAATTCTTGATCTAATAATTCACAGCAGGGCCCATTGCTGCACCCACCAAGAGTAACTGTCAGGGCTTACAGTGTTGTGGCACCAGCACCACCATCAAAGGCCCAATTTTTACTACCACTGTTCAACAATTATATGTAATTAAAATTCCTGATATAATAGTTGACAGCAGGGCGTTCCAGCACCAACCAAGAGTAACTGTGAGTGCTTACAGTGTTGTGCCAACACCAACAACTAAGGGGCCTATTTCTGCAGAGTATATACGGCAGGTCCCTACTTTCAAACATCCAACTTACAAACGACTCCTACTTGCAAACGCAAGAAGACAACAGGAAGTGAGAGGAAATCTACCACTAGGAAGGAAAATTCTCTCCTGTAAGAATAAATATGGGAGAAAGGTGTCTCCTCTGTACTGATGCTTTATCAGCAATCCTTGTTTCAAGAAAAACACCACATTTCAAAAACAGTTGTCATTGGGACGGAAAGTGAGGTGAAATGTTCTGAACAGGGGCACAGACAGCAAAACAAATGTTACAGGGGTGATAACCCTTACCTATGTTTTCCAAAAAGTTTAAAAATAGATTTTTGGTCTGGAGCTACACTTCAACAATGTACCTGTTCAAAATTACAAACAGATTCTACATAAGAACAAACCTACAGTCCCTGTCTTGTATGCACCGCCTGTATAGGGCTGTTCAGAGTATATAGGGCCTTTTTTATTTTATGTGCGGGGTTCCCCTTAATATCCATACAAGACCCAAAGGGGCTGGTAATGGGCTGGGGTAGGGGGGGGGGGGTTGATGGGGTAGCTATGCCATTTTTCTTAAAGAATTTCATCCATATTACCGGGACCAGACATTACATTAAAGCCGCAAGCAGTTTTAAATGGCTTTTTTTTCCTTTAGAAGTGTCATTTTGTGCAGGGACAGTTCTAAACACGGGAAACACGTGGCACTTCACAGGCATACTTTAGACACCCCCCAGGTACGATATTTAAAGGAATATTTGACTTTTTTTTTTTCACTTTATGCATCATTAAAATGACTGCTCCCGAAAAACGACCGTTTTTAAAACTTCTTTTTGCATTGATACATGTCCCCTGGTGCAGAACCCGGGTTCCCAAACCCTATTTATGACAATAACATGCATAATAGTTGTTATAATTAGCACTTTAGAATTCGAACGTTCGCATCCATTGTATTTAATAGGGTTCTAATGTTCGTTCGAACTTTCGGTCCGTTCGCGGGTTCTGGTGCGAACCGAACTCGGGGGTGTTCGGCTCATCACTATTGAAAACTATGAGTAAAGAGTTCTACCAAGAGTATTCCAACAGTTGAGTAGCACCTTTACCATTTTGTACCACAAGAAAGAGACTACCAAATAACAGAGTGGAACGCATTAGGAAGTTCTCTACGCCTTAACAATGGCACTATGTTCCCACTAACCTTAACCCTGCTGATCGCGACAGTCGTGCAGTACCTACTACTGCATTTCTGGACACATCCTGGTTATCTCCACCAGTACTCGTGAATGATAAACTCATCTCAAGTTCTACAGATTCTAACTTTGAACTGGTTCATCCAGAATCTGATAAGGAATTCAGAGCTGTTACCACCACACTCAACACCTCTGTGAAACCAAGGGTAAGGCTCAGTCCTCACCGCTTTGAACGCTTTTCTAAGTGGTCCTCTGTTGTACGAGCCATTGCACGGCTTATTCATGTTGCTCATCAATTTGCAAACAGCTCTAACACTGAAAAAGAGTGTCACAAGTGTCACATCTGTAAAGGCCCTCCCACAATTGAGGAAGTCTCTCAAGCAGAAAGAGTTATCATCCAATGTGTCCAACATTAAGTGTACTCAGAAGAGATTGCTAACGGACTCAACCTATCTAAGAATAGCCCTCTGTACAAATTAAATTCAAAAATTGATCACAACTAGTGTTGAGCGAACCCGAACTGTAAAGTTCGGGTCCGTACCGAACTTTAGCTTTTTCCCGAACCCGAACCCGGACTTTGCCCAAAAGTCCGGGTTCCGGTTCGGGTTCGGCAATCTAATAACGCATTTAGAAATGCTTCAGGGGCCAGCCAATCACCTTTTGATTAGCTGGTGTGCCCTTAGAAGCCATCATAGCCATGCCTACTAATGGCATGGCTGTGATTGGTCAGTGCAACATGTGACCCAGCTTCTATATAAGCTAGAGGCACACAGCACACATGACACTCTGCTTCAGAATAGATAGGGAGAGGATCTAGTCTGCTGCTGCTGCTTTTAGGGAGAGATAGAAAGATAGAAGAGGTAGTCCTGATTCTACAATCTGAGGGAAAAGATAGAGAGATAGTGTAGTGTAGGGCCAGGTTCCTGTGTTGGTGCTTTCAGGGACAGAGAATATTATATAGGAGTCCAGATTCAGAGATTAAAATCAGCGATCTGCATAGGTCTACCTATTTGTGTTGCAGTGCAGTCTTTTTACACTGCCATGAGCCCAGTGTCAGAGAAAATCTAACTTTTAGGGGAAAAAAAAAGGCACTTTATTGTTCTATTTTCCAAAAGACCCATAGGGCAAAAAAAAAGCATTTTATTTTGCTCGTGCAAAAAAAGACCCGTTTAGGGCAAAAAAAAAAAAAAAAAAATTTGCACTTTAATGTACGCTTGCAAAAAATTTTTTTTGAATAGCATTTTCTGCAGTTCTGTAGCTGTGCGATTCAGCGGTTACGTACTGTGGGTGTGTTCTGCTCTTCCAAAAAACGCCGTTTAGTGGCACCAGAAAAAGGTTGCAGTGTGTTATACATATTTTGAGGTGTGTGAAATAAACAATTTCTCTATAGTTTTCTCCTACTGTGCTATACTAAAAAAACAACATTTTTTTTGAATAGCATTTTCTGCAGTTCTGTAGCTGTGCGATTCAGCGGTTACGTACTGTGGGTGTGTTCTGCTCTTCCAAAAAACGCCGTTTAGTGGCACCAAAAAAAGGTTGCAGTGTGTTATACATATTTTGAGGTGTGTGAAATAAACAATTTCTATATAGTTTTCTCCTACTGTGCTATACTAAAAAAAAAACATTTTTTTTTAATAGCATTTTCTGCAGTTCTGTAGCTGTGCGAGTCAGCGGTTATGTACTGTGGGTGTGTTCTGCGCTTCCAAAAACACCCATTTAGGGCAAGATCCTAAATTTTGAAAATATGAGGAGAAGGTCAAAGGGACGTGGTGGCCCCGGTCGTGGTGCTGCTGGTGGAGCTCCTGTTGCAGGGAGAGGACGTGGTGTATCTGTGCCAGATACACGCACAAGTGAAACACCTTCCTCAGGTGCGAGTAGGCGACCAAACCTGCGGCGGTATTTTGTCGCGCCTAATGAGGCTGTACGAATGTTTAGGCCAGGACAAGTACAGGCGATAGTAGATTGGGTTGCTGACAGTGCCTCGGGTTCCTTCACACTGTCTCCCACCCACTCTTCTGATGAAAGAACAGAGTTGGCACCTGAAACCCATGTCCATTAGTCTTTCACCTCACCCCCTTGCAAATCAGCCAAGCAGTCTGAGCCCCAAATCATGCAGCAGTCTCTTCTGCTTTTCGATGACTCTGTTAGCAGGGTTTCCCAGGGCCATCCACCTAGCCCTGCCCCAGAAGTGGAAGAGATTGAGTGCACCGATGCCCAACCACTTATGTTTCATGATGAGTACATGGGAGGACCATCGCAGTACGTCTCGGATGATGACGAAACACAGGTGCCAACTGCTGCTGCTTTCGCAATTGTGCAGACAGACAAGGAGGGCAGGGGTGAAGACTGGGTGGAAGATGATGTGGAGGACGATGAGGTCCTCGACCCCACATGGAATCAACGTTATGCAGGTGACCAGTGTAGTTTGGAGGAAGAGGCGGTGGTCGCACAGAGCCACCAGCACAGCAGAAGAGGGAGCAGGGTGCAAAAGCGGAGCGTCTGTCAGCTAGACAGTATGTCTGCTACTGCCCAACGCAGCAAGGGACCGAGCACACCAAAGCCAGGTCCAAGGAGTTCCCCAGCGTGGTACTTCTTCACACAATGTGCTGATGACAAGACACGAGTGGTTTGCACGCTGTGCAATCAGAGCCTGAAGCGAGGCATAAACGTTCTCAACCTGAGCACAACCTGCATGGCCAGGCATCTAAGTTCAAAGCACGAGCTGCAGTGGAGTAGACACCGCAAAAACCAAGAAAGGTCTCTGGCTCCTCCTGCTTCCTCTTCTGCTGCAGTCCTGGCCTCTTCATCCACCTCTGTAGTGACAGTGGCACCTGCCACCCCGCAAACAGAGCATCTGCCAGCAACACTACCACCTGGGTCACCAACCATCTCCACAATGTCCCATGGAAGCGTTCAGCTCTCTATCTCCCAAACATTGGAGCGGAAGAGGAAGTACCCCCCTAGCCACCCGCGATCCCTGGCCCTGAATGCCAGCATTTCAAAACTCCTGGCCTTTGAAATGCTGTCATTCCGTCTGGTGGAGACGCAGAGTTTTAAAAGCCTGATGGCATTGGCTGTCCCACAGTACGTCGTGCCCAGCCGCCACTATTTTTCCAGGCGAGCCATCCCTTCCCTGCACAACCAAGTGGGGGACAAAATCAGGTGTGCACTGCGCAACGCCATCTGTGGCAAGGTCCACCTAACTACGGATGCGTGGACCAGTAAGCACGGTCAGGGACGTTATATCTCCCTAACAGCACACTGGGTAAATGCAGTGGCGGCTGGGCCTGAGGCAGATAGCAGTTTGGCGCATGTCCTTCCACCACCGAGGATTGCAGGGCGCTTCAGTTTGCCTCCTGTTGCTAACTCCTCCTACTCCGCTTCCTCATCCTCTACCGCCTCCTCATCCGGTCAGCGTAACACCTTCACCACCAACTTCAGCACAGCCAGGGGTAAACGACAGCAGGCAGTTTTAAAACTTTCCTGTTTGGGGGAAAAACCCCACACCGCGCAGGAGTTGTGGAGGGACATGGAACAACAGACCAATGAGTGGTTGCTGTCAGTGAGCCTCAAGCCCGGCCTGGTGGTGTGCGATAATGGGCGAAATCTCGTAGCAGCTCTGGGCCTAGCCGGTTTGACGCACATCCCTTGCCTGGCACATGTGCTGAACTTGGTGGTCCAGAGGTTTCTTAAAAATTACCCCAATATGCCAGAGCTGCTGCAGAAAGTGCGGGCTGTGTGTGCGCACTTTCGGCGTTCTCACCCTGCTGCTGCTCGCCTGTCAGCGCTGCAGCGTAACTTCGGCCTTCCCGCTCACCGCCTCATATGTGACGTGCCCACAAGGTGGAACTCCACCTTGCACATGCTGGCCAGACTGTGCGAGCAGCAGCAGGCGATAGTGGAGTTTCAGCTGCAGCAATCACGCGTGAGTCGCTCTGCGGAACAGCACCACTTCACCACCAATAACTGGGCCTCCATGCGAGACCTGTGTGCCTTGTTGCGCTGTTTCGAGTACTCCACCAACATGTCCAGTGCCAATGATGCCGTTCTTAGCGTTACTATCCCAGTTCTATGCCTCCTTGAAAAAACGCTTCGGGCGATGATGGAAGAGGATGTGGCACAGGAGGAGGAGGAGGAGGAGGAGGAAGCGGGATCATTTCAAAGGCTTTCAGGGCAGTCTTTCACAAGTGGCTACGAGGGTGGGTTCCTGCACCAACAAACGCCAGGTACACAATTGTCCGGCGGAAAGGGAACAGTTCTGGAGGATGACGAGGTGGAGGAGGAGATGGAGGAGGAGGAGGAGGAGGAGGCATTTTCACAGCAGGGTGGCACACAGACCAGCTCGTGGCCATCACTGGTGCGTGGCTGGAGGGATACAGAGGACACAGACGATACACCTCCCACAGAGGACAGCTTTTCTTTGCCTCTGGGCAGCCTGGCACACATGAGCGATTACATGCTGCAGTGTTTCCGCAATGACCGCCGAGTTGCCCACATTTTAACTGGTGCTGATTACTGGGTGGCCACCCTGCTGGATCCCCGTTACAAGGACAACGTACCGTCTTTAATTCCCTCACTGGAGCGGGATCGTAAGATGCGTGAGTACAAGCGCACGCTGGTAGACGCGCTGCTGGTGGCATTCCCACCTGACAGCGGGCGTACGGTGGAAGCACAAGGCGAAGGCAGAGGAGGAGGAAGAGGTCGCCAACGCAGCCGGGGCACCGGCAGCACCTCAGAAGGCAGGGTTAGCATGGCTGAAATGTGGAAAAGCTTTGTCAGCACGCCACAACAACCAGCACCACCAGCTGAGATGGAACGTCTTAGCAGGAGGCAGCATTTCACCAACATGGTTGAGCAGTATGTGTCCACAGACCTACACGTACTGGATGACGGGTCTGCCCCCTTTAACTTCTGGGTCTCAAAATTGGGCACATGGCCTGAGCTTGCCCTTTATGCCTTGGAGGTGCTGGCCTGCCCTGCAGCCAGTGTATTATCTGAACGTGTATTTAGCACGGCAGGGGGCGTTATCACAGACAAGCGCAGCCGCCTGTCCAGAGCCAATGTAGACAAGCTCACGTTCATTAAAATGAACCAGGCATGGATCCCACAGGACTTGTCCGTACCTTGTGCAGAATAGACATGTATACCGGTGTTGTGACAAAAACTGTCCAGCCATCGGATTGTGTCCGGCCCATACTGCGAAGGCGCAGTGCTTGCGCAGTACAGAGGACAAGGAGATTCACAAAATCTCCGAAGATGAACGGCGCCTGCGCTGTGAGTGCAGGTTCAAGCCCCACCATCCAAGTGGACATACGGTAGCACATAGTAACAGGGCCCCTCACAGGCTCGGTTCGATCGCCACGCTTCGGGCACGGCCTCACTTGGCTCGTCTTGAACCACGGATGGTGTGGCCTTCACCTGAACTCACCACGCAGGCGCCGTTCGTCTTGGGAGATTTTAGAAATACCCTTGTCCTACATACTGAGCAAGCGCAGTACAGGGTGGACACTATTTGACGGGGGACAGAATTCGACACATCACCGGCATTACACAGCCATTGTTGTATTTTTGAATCAGTGTTGGCTACCTCGTCCTCCTCCACCGCCGCTTCTACCTACACAGCCACATCCACCGCCACTTCAACCTCCTACTCCATATGGACCTCGTCCTCCTAGGTCAAGATTATTATTTTTTATTTTTATTTTTTTGATGTTATTTTAAGTTATTTCCCTATCCACATTTGTTTGCAGAGCACTTGCCATGCTCTTAACAACATTTTGCTGCCATTTGCAGCCCTCTAGCCCTTTCCATTACCTTTTTAGAGCCTTTTTAGTCCTTAGAAGTCCGGGTCCCCATTGACTTCAATGGGGTTCGGGTTCGGGTCCGGGTTCGGGTTAAAGTTCGGTCCCGAACCCGAACTTTTTTCCGAAGTTCGGCCGAACCCGTCGAACCCGAACATCCAGGTGTCCGCTCAACTCTAATCACAACCAGTTAGTTTGAGTTGGTGGTCGCATTGGAAGGTCGAATTTGTTTAGTGAAGAGAAAAATTCCTTCATTATTCCAGGACGTCATCACATTACTGCTCTGTTAGTTAGGCATTTCCATGAGCAAGTTCAGCACCAGGGACGTCACTTCACAGAAGGAGCAGTAAGGTCTGCAGGTTTCTGGATCGTCGGGATGAAAAGGTGTATATCGTCCATACTCCACAAATGTGTCAAGTGCCAAAAACTAAGAGGAAAGGACCTACAACAACAGATGGCAGAGCTGCCGGCTGATCGATTAAGCACCGAACCTCCGTTTACTAATGTTGGCATGGACATATTTGGCCCCTGGACTATTGTTACACGCAGAACTCGTGGCGGAGTTGCTAACAATAAGCGATGGGCTGCGCCGTTCACTTGCTTGAGCAATCGTGCAGTGCACATCTACGTGATAGAATCAATGGATTCTTCCTGTTTTATTAATGCCTTCAGAAGATTTGTATCTGTGCGAGGACCTGTAAAGTTACTTAGATCTAACTGTGGGACCAATTTTACAGGAGCAGAAAATATTGTGAACTTCTTGAATGACAAGTGTAAATGGGAATTCAACCCACCTCATTCCTCTCACATGGGAGGCTCCTGGGAACGCATGATTGGAGTTGCAAGGAAAATCCTGGACTCTATGCTACTGGACCAGAAAACTTCCCAGCTCACCCATAAAATCTTAGTCACTCTTCTTGCAGAGATGTCTGCTATAATCAATTCAACGCAAGGCCTCTGGTCCCTGTGTCCTCAGATCCAGGGCAGTATAGGGTACTATAGGGGCAGGTTAGGACAGTATAAGGTACTATAGGGCAGGTTAGGACAGTATAGGGTACTATAGGGGCAGGTTAGGACAGTATAGGGTATTATAGGGGCAGGTTAGGGCAGTATAGGGTATAATAGGGGCAGGTTAGGGCTGTATACAGTGACAATGTGCTCACTTACAGCAAAGCTGCAGATGCAGACACTCGTGGCTCCTGTGTGCTCTTCTCTTTCTCCTCCAGGATCAGCCAGTGAATGAGTCTTTGGGAGGAGTGGAGGAGGCAGCCACATAGGGTTGCCACCTTTTCTTCAAGCCAAACCCAAACACTTTAGTGACCTGGGACACCTTTGGGTGCCTCCAAGGAGAGTAGTAATGCGGTTTGCATAGCGTGCCACAGTGCAGTGGCGTCACTAGGGTTGGTGTCACCCGGTGCAAAAACCCCAACAACTATAGTCCCCCCTCAGTACAGACCCCCCTCCACTAACTACAGACCCCCCTCCCACAGTATAGATCCCCTCCCTCAGTACAAACCCGCTCCACTAAGTACAGACTCCCCGCCATCAATATAGACCCGCCTCCCTCAGTATGAACCTCCCCCTCAGTACAGACACCCCCACCTCAGTGCAGACTGCTCCATAAGTACAGACACCCCCACCTCAGTGCAGACCGCTCCATCAGTACAGACACCCCCACCTCAGTGCAGACCCCCTCAGTTACAGACACCCCCTCAGTTACAGACCCCCCTCGTACAGACACCCCCCTCAGTACAGACACCCCCCTCAGTAACAGACCCCCCTCAGTAACAGACACCCCCTCAGTTACAGATCCCCCCTCAGTTACAGACCCCCCCTCAGTTACAGACCCCCCCTCAGTACCAGACCCCCCCTCAGTACAGACACCCCCCTCAGTACAGACACCCCCCTCAGTACCAGACCCCCCCCCTCAGTACAGACACCCCCCTCAGTATCAATCCCCCCTCAGTACAGACACCCCCCTCAGTACAGACACCTCCCTCAGTAACAGACCCCCCTCAGTAACAGACACCCCCTCAGTTACAGATCCCCCTCAGTTACAGATCCCCCCTCAGTTACAGACCCCCCCTCAGTACCAGACCCCCCCCTCAGTACCAGACCCCCCACTCAGTACAGACACCCCCCTCAGTACCAGACCCCCCCTCAGTACCAGACCCCCCTCAGTACAGACACCCCCCTCAGTACCAGACCCCCCCTCAGTACAGACACCCCCCTCAGTACCAGACCCCCCTCAGTACAGACACCCCCTCAGTACAGATACCCCCCTCAGTACAGACACCCCCCTCAGTACCAGACCCCCCTCAGTACAGACACCCCCCTCAGTACAGACACCCCCCTCAGTACCAGACACCCCCCTCAGTACAGACACCCCCCTCAGTACAGACACCCCCCTCAGTACCAGACCCCCCTCAGTACAGACACCCCCCTCAGTTACAGCCCCCCCCTGGTGCAAACTCCCTCTTGTGCAGACCCCAGCAGTACAGACACCCCCTCCCCCCATCAGTAAAGATGCCCCCCTTACCTTACAGACCTCAGAACAGAGCGGCAGATACACACAGCGGTGTGTCTCTCGAGCGCGGGCTCCTCCTCCTCCTCTGTGGATGTAAACATAGAGGAGGCAGAGGGGGCGGCGGCTTCCTTCTGCTCCGCTGAGGGACACAGCCGCAGCGTGAGCCTAAGGCACAGGGCAGCAGGCGGGCGATGTCAGTGTGGCCGCTGCGCTACCCACGGGTGTCACCCCTCTGGTGGGTGTCACCCGGGTGCGGCCCGCCCCCCCCCCGCACCTGGCTAGCAACGCTAGTGCCACAGTGAATAGTAGGTGTGGCCAAACTGCTCTTGCTGACATCATTGCCCTGCCCCCCCAGTGATATCAAACCTGCCCCCAGCTCCCGGGTCGAAACAAATTGTTGTGTGACCATCTTGGTTGCTTGGGGAGTCACAGCCTGGTCTGAATAATGTGTCCGAGTTTCAGTTTGCCTGAAACCCGAACACATAATTCAAAACCCCGGACTGTCCGGGTGAATCCCGGACAGGTGGCAACCCTACAGCCACACCACCAGCTCCGCCCACCAACTCCAGCTACCTCGGGACCCAGGAGACATTGAAGATTGCCGAGGGACAGCCTGCCTGATTGGATGACTGGGGAGACAGGCAGCCCCCCTCCCCCGCACTGCTGGGCCCTCTGCCCACCAGATGAACATCTTCTGATGCTTACAAAGCTGGGAAAGTGCAGGGGCACCTGCTCAGTATTACGGCCCTGCTGTGATTCCATCTCACACTGCACACCCCCCGGACTGACACCCCCCTAATGTGCGGCACCCCGCCCCCCCTCTGGCCTGCTGTCAGAACAAAATAGTGCGGCGGCAGAAATTCCTGCATCTACATTGCTTGCATGGTTTATTAAACAAAGTCAACCTTGGCCACACAGGAGCTCCATTCCTTGTAGCCTCTTTCTATCTGTGTTGTTATATCACTGGTAATATTTAGGGGCTCATGCACACAGGGCTTAAAAAACTCCACTGTTACAGGTGTTTGGTGTTTTTTTCAGTCTATAAAAGCATGTTAGCCTATGTGTCCATGCACACATACAGGTCTATTAAAAGAGCAGCATTTAAAGGCTGAAAAAAAACCCCCATCAAACAGCATGTACAGGAGAGAAGCTGAAGAGTAGAAAAAACACTTGATGCATTTAAATGTTTAAATCCGTCTAAACACACCTAAACACTAGACGCAACAAGTGTTCAAGTGTTAATGTAATCCAATGGCCAGAATAAATTAATATACTGGCCAGTGGGATCCATTAATTCATATTAATCCATTGTTCCTGATACTGTATGTGCCTGCTGTACCATGTACTTGCATGAAAAAGTTCCTGCCCGATTTGTTTTGCTTCCTTTGTGTGAAATCCCTAGTGTTCCTGCCAGTACGCCTGCTTCTCCTATTAAAAACTGACCACACTATACAGGAAAGAACATTGTGGTCAGTTCTGTAGCTGTACTGGGAACCTAGTGTGCTCTCCTCGAATGATCAAACTTGTCCTGACACATCCCCCCCTCCCCGCACAGCCATTCATTGGGAAGTTCAATGTCCCGCTGTTTCTCCTCCCCCAGCTTTTATGCAGCTGTGAACAGAGATTATGTGATCACTTATAAGTAGGGTTGAGCGAACCCGAACTGTAAAGTTCGGGTTCATACCGGACTTTTGGGTTTTTGGTACCCGGACCCGAACCCAAACAATTTACTGTATGTTCGCGTTCGAGTTCGGTGTTCGGCAATGTAATGGCGCATTTTAAAAAGCTGCAGGGCAGCCAATCAACATTTGTTTAACTCGTGTGCCCTTAGAAGCCATCACAGCCATGCCTACTAATGGCATGGCTGTGATTGGCCAGTGCAGCATGTGACCCAGCCTCTATATAAGCTAGAGGCACATAGCACAGCACGTCACTCTGCTTTAGATAGTGTAGGGAAAGGTTGCTGCTGCTGCTTTAAAGGGGTTGTAAAGGTTCGTTTTTTTATTTTCTAAATAGGTTCCTTTAAGCTAGTGCATTGTTGGTTCACTTACCTTTTCCTTTGATTTCCCTTCTAAATGTTTTTTTTCTTTGTCTGAATTTCTCACTTCCTGTTTCTCCTCACTAAACTTCACACCATCACCCGAGTGGTGTTGAGTCAGCCAGAACAGCTTACTGAACAGCTTACTGAGGAGGAACAGGAAGTGAGAAATTCAGACAAAGAAAACAAAGAAAAAAAAAATTTAGAAGGGAAATCTAAGGAAAAGGTAAGTGAACCAACAATGCACTAACCTAAAGGAACCTATTTAGAAAATAAAAAACGAACCTTTACAACCCCTTTAAGGGAGAGAATTAGATAGGAGTCCTGATTCAGAAATCAAATTACTCAGCGATCTACCTTGATTTTGTTGTGTGGGTGCAGTGCACAATCTTTTTACCCTGCCCTGAGCCCAGTGCCAGAGAAAAGATAACTTTTATCCGTCTGTTAGTTAGGTTGGCATCGGCGGGCATTTTATGCAAGCTCAGTGCACCAGCACTGCATATGTTACTGTGAGATACACCTTTTAGATACTGTTGGTCTATTCTAAAAACACCCATTTAGGGCAAAAAAAATATATTTCCTGACAGACTCCATGGCAGCCTATGTGTGGGTTAACCCCGCCTCCTCTCCAATGCTATAGGACCCCATACCCATAAAAGTAAGCTCACCTCTCAGCACTGTGTTCCTTCTTTGTCCTCCTCCAATGGACCTGAAGCATGCATGGCTGTGCAGATTCCCGGATGGATGGATTGATGGATGGCACACTTTTAGCGGTGCAGCTCGGAGCCCAGCCATGGGCAGGTGGAGAGCTTACAGCAACCACGAACGACTGGATGGGAGTTGCTGCAGTGTGCCTAAGATCCCTCGGCTGAAAAGGTCTGCTACTTTATTTTCCATGCTCCATGGCAGTCGCATTTTTGTATTATTTGTTGTGTCTATGTTCCATGCCCCTGCTCTCCCTAATGGTGGCTGGAACGCTCTGCGTTCCAGTCCACAGCGGTGACCCGAATCTCGGGCGCCGCCACCGTTCGCGCATGCGCAGTGTCCGCTCTCAGAGCGAGGCTTGGTTCGCACATGTGCGGTTCTGCGGGTCTCTCGGCGGCCGCGCAGGCACAGATGAGAGACTTTCCTCCACGCAGGTGCGCTGGATGAATGAGCAGTGATGTCACAGGCAGGCGGGGAATTTAAAAGCTGATGCTCGCCTGTGTCATTTGGGATCTCCCCTGACAGGCGAGCAGAAGCTACTGGATCTCCCTGCTGGGTTTTTTTCTCACAAGGTCAGTGTGCTTTTAAATTTAAAGGCAGAGTATGAAATGTTTTGTCTGTTCTGTATTATCATAGCTAGGGGTGTATGTATATGTGTTGTAGCAGAGCGTCCCTGAGAGAGACAGGAAAAGTCCTGTTCGGGGTTTATACATCTCCCAGGCTCCTCTCTTATACGTTTTGGGATCTCTGATCCAGTATCCAGTCCAGGTGTTGGTCCTCTCTCCCAGGTCAATTAAAAGCTCACCTGAGCAGACAGCCTTTGCTCTGCCTGGGACACACAGACAACGCTGGTCTGTGAGAGCAAGGAAGGTTGGTGAAAACTGTTAATCAGTTGATGTGGAAGCTGGCAAGCGGTAGGCTTGTTCAGCCTGGTAGTGAGGGCTTGTATATACTGTATAGTTAGAGCCGAGACACGGCTAGGGTTTTGTTTAGCTATTTTTTTGTTCTGTTTGTTTTTCTGCACACTGTACAGCACCTGTCAATAGACTTTGTATATAGCACCAATAAACAACACTGTTTTTCACTTATCCCATGGACTTGGTATCTGTGCTTGCTCATCCCAGGGAGCTTTTGTACCTGCTACCTGTCCCCCAGGTTACATATGGTGGAGAATGCGGGCAGCTGTAGTAAGTTACTATTTAAAAGGCCAGTACCTAGAGTGAATAAACATGGAGGAAATCCTCAAACAAATGCTGTTATCTAACGCTGCACAACAGCAAGCAAACGCTGCACAAAAGCAAGCAAACGCTATCGCACAGGAGCAAACCAAGGTGCTGTGCCAACAGATTGGTGCTGTACATGAGAAATCGCAGAGGTTGTTTGAACAGCTTGCCACTGCTGCAAAAGCGGATAGGAAAACCCTTACTGAGGTTGTGGAGACGCTAGCACAGTGGTCACCTGCGAAGATGAATGATATTGGAGACAAGCCCTCAGCCATCCATGTGGGTCGCTTTCTTTCTAAGATGACTGCAGATGATGATCCAGAGGCCTTCCCACTAATGTTTGAACGGACGGCTGAGAGGGAAGGTTGGCCTCAAACCCAGTGGGCAGGATTGATCGCCCCCTTGCTTTCTGGAGAATCGCAGAAGGCCTACTATGATCTGGAGTCAGCAGAAGCCGGGAGACTATGAAAAGGTCAAGCGTGAAATCCTGGTGCGACTCGGTGTCACCTTGGCTGTTCGAGCTCAGCGGGTCCACAGCTGGTTCTTCCAAGATGAGAAGCCCCCAAGATCGCAGATGTTTGATCTAATCCACCTGGTGAGGAAATGGCTACAGCCGGAGTCCCTGTCTGCGCCACAAATAGTGGAGCGTGTGGTCATGGACCAATTCCTGAGGTCACTGCAAATTCCCCTGCAAAGGTGGGTGAGTCAAGGAGACCCCAAGTCGGCAGACAACCTGGTGGAGCTCGTTGAGAGGTACTTTGCTGCAGAGAACCTGGTCAACACCCATACAGCTGCACGGACTTTCCACCCAAAGCCACGGTCTCCCCAGGCAACCGGTAAGACTGTTCCAGGGGAAGTGGGTGGTAAGCATGGCAAGGAAATAGGGGGGAGGATTTTTGGTGCCAGGACTGAAGTTTGGCGTCCCAAACAAGGGAAGCCACTGCCTGTCAGCAAACCAAACTGGGGAAACATCAGGTGTTTTCATTGTCAAGAACTGGGACATGTTGCAGCAAACTGTCCATTGACAGATGAGCCAATGCAGTGTGATCTCTCTATTAGAAGGCAGTCTATGTTTGCTGCTGTTTCATGCGCTGCAGTGACAAATGTGGAAAAACACATGTGTCAAATGACTGTTAATAATAAGCCTATTACGGCCTTGCTGGACTCTGGAAGTCTAGTTACTTTGGTTACAGCTGAGATGGTTAAAACTGTGAATTTTCATGCTAAAAAAGTTGCTGTGATTTGTGTACATGGGGATACCCAGGAGTATCCAATAGCCACTGTTCAGTTTAAAACTGGCTTAGGTATGGTGACCAATTCGGTCGGACTTGTGCCCCACTTGGTACATGAGGCTATCATTGGTAGGGACTTCCGTAAGTTTTGGGAACTGTGGGATTGTCACGACACTGTCGCAGTACCTGACTCAGTCGCAGAGCCAGAACTCCTGGCCGCTACTGACATTGTGGGTTCAGGGGACTCGTCTCAGGGCTCTCCGGGTTATCCTTTCTCAGTTATGGCAGGAGAGCTGGAGGAGCCTGAAGAAGTCCCCACAACCAGTAGAGCTGGACAGCCGTCTGCTGAATCTGAGCCTAAGTTGGAGTTTGCTGATCTTAATGTGCACAAGGAAAATTTTGGTACTGAGCAGAGAAAAGACCCTACCCTTGCCAGGGCCTGGGAAAATGTAATAGTGATTAATGATGTACCTGTCGAACCAGGGGACAGGCCCTGTTTTCCATATTTCTGCAGCAATGAGGATTTACTGTATCGTGTATGTAAATCTAATGATGAAGTGGTTGAACAGTTGGTAGTCCCTAAGCCATACAGATGGCTGGTGTTGGAACTTGCCCATGGGCACTTGCTAGGAGGCCATTTAGGGGTTGAGAAAACCACTGAAAGGGTGTTGCGCAGGTTTTACTGGCCTGGGATACAGAAAAATATAGAGAATTATTGTCAATCCTGTCCTGTGTGTCAGATGTCAGCCCCACATCCCCACTTCCGAAGTCCTTTAGTGCCCTTGCCCATTATTGAAGTGCCCTTTAAGAGGATTGCCATGGACCTTGTGGGTCCGCTCCCCAAATCTGCCCGCGGTCATCAGCATATCCTTGTGATCATGGATTACGCTACCCGTTACCCCGAGGCCGTTCCCTTACGCACCGCGTCTGCTAAAAACATTGCCAAAGAGCTGTTTATGGTGTTCAGTCGGGTTGGCATCCCTAAAGAAGTCCTTACAGACCAGGGCACCCCATTCATGTCACGAATAACTAGGGAGCTGTGCAAGTTATTTAAGGTGAGGCAGTTACGAACCTCGGTGTACCATCCTCAAACGGATGACTTGGTGGAGCGCTTCAATAAGACATTAAAGAGTATGTTAAAAAAGGTTGTTGACAAGGATGGGAAAAACTGGGACTTCCTGATACCATACTTGATGTTCGCCATCAGGGAGGTACCCCAGTCCTCTACGGGGTACTCTCCATTTGAGCTGCTTTATGGGAGACACCCTCTGGGACTCTTAGACATAGCCAAGGAAACTTGGGAGGGGGAGCAGATACCTCACAAAAGTGTCATTGAGCATATCGTTTAAATGCAGGACAGGATTGCAGCAATCATGCCGGTGGTAAAAGAACATTTACTGCAGGCCCAAGCAGCCCAACAGAGGATATATAACAGGGGGGCCCAACTCTGTGTTTTCTCACCTGGTGACAGGGTCCTCGTGTTAGTTCCCACTGTTAAAACCAAGTTCCTGGCTAAGTGGCAGGGTCCCTTTGAAGTAATTGAAAGATTTGGGGAAGTCAATTACAAGTTCTATCAACCAGGTAAAAGGAAGCCCGAACAGATTTACCACATAAACCTGTTAAAGCCCTGGAAGGATAGTGTTACGTACCTGCCGGATGAGCCTGACTTGCAGTGGGAAGGCCTCTCGTACAACCCCGGCTCAAGGGCCACCGATGTTGCAACAGTGGCCGCAAGAGCCTGGCGGTGTATGGGTGCCTGGTTCGTCTTGAGTCTTGTCAGTTCAGCTGGTGCAGCAGGGAACAGGAAGCAGGCTGGTAGGTGCACTGGCTGGGGAGACACTGAATACGTAGTCAGACAAGCCGTGTTTGGTAACAGACGATCAGATGTAGGTATAGACGACAGGCAGAGAATGGTCAGGATACAGGCAAAGTTTGGCAACAGGAAATCAAGCAGTGTAGAGCTGAGCATGGTTACAAGGCAGGCTGGGATCAGGATAACAGAGATCAATCGTAGTCAAACAAGCCGGGTCAAACACAAGAAACAGATCAGATCACAGGAAAACACTGGAACAGGTATAAACTGCAGATCAGGCAGCGAAGACACAGTGCTGCTGAGGTGTTTAAATATGGCAGCCTGTTGCCAATCACTGAAATCAGTCTGCACTATTAACCCTTAGGTGGCAGATCCATGACATTGCCCCCCCTTACGGGCAACCTCCGGGTGCCCAACAGGTCTCTCTTCTGTGGATTTCTGCGAAAAAAGGCATTAACAAGGTCTCTGGCGTGCACATCCTGTTCAACCTCCCAAGAGTTATCCTCCGGGCCATAACCTTTCCACTTAACCAGGTACTGTACCTGATTCCTTCTTCTCCTACAGTCTATGATAGCCTCCACCTCATACTCCTCTTCGCCATTGATGGTCAAAGGTTCTGGTGGCTTGGATACTCTATCTGGAAAAGAGTCAGGGACTGCGGGTTTCAAGAGAGAAACATGGAAGACAGGATGTATCTTAAGTGAATCAGGTAAAGATAATTCATAAGCAACCTCATTAAGTTTCCTCTTGACTGGGAATGGTCCCACAAATTTAGGTGCCAGTTTCTTTGAGGGACATGCCAACCTGAGATTCGTAGTAGACAACCATACCTGGTCTCCCGGCTGGAGAATCAGTTCACCCCTCCTTTTCCTGTCAAAAGCCATCTTGCTTGCTGCTTGTGCCTTGGTAACCACTTCTTGAAGCAACTTATTGTTGCGGTTTAGGAAATCCACTGTGTCTTGGACAGCAGGAACTGTGGTCTCTGGAATAAAGTCAGGCAAGAAGGATGGGTGAAAACCATAATTTGCAAAGAAGGGTGACTGACCTGTGGCAGAGTGAGTGGCATTATTGTAGGCAAACTCCGCCAGTGGCAGCAGCGATACCCAGTCATCCTGGACAAAAGTGGTGAAGCATCGGATATACTGTTCCAATGTCTGATTGGTTCTCTCTGTCTGTCCATTGGTCTGGGGATGGTAGGCGGAGGACAAAGATCTTTCAATCTTAAGGGCTTCACACAGAGTTTTCCAGAATCTGGAAGTGAACTGAACCCCCCGATCGGAGACAATGTTCATAGGGACTCCGTGAAGCCTCACAATCTCTCTGATAAATACTTGAGCCGTCTCCATGGCCGAGGGAGTACTCTTCAGAGGCAAGAAATGGGCCATTTTGGACAGTCGGTCCACTATCACAAAGATGGCTGTGCATCCTTCCGATGGGGGAAGTTCCACAATGAAATCCATGGCTATCATCTTCCATGGTCTATCAGGGACTGGCAGTGGCTGAAGTAGACCCCAAGCTCGGTTCTTTGTACCCTTGCTGCGGTTGCAGATTGCACAGGAATTCACATACCTCTTACAGGTTTCTTCTAGGTCCGGCCACCAAAATGTGCGTTTCAGGAGATCAAACGTCTTGTGGACCCCAAAATGACCTGCTAGGGGATGATCATGAGAAAGACCCAAAATGGTTATACGTAAACATTCGGGCACAAATACCTTGCTTCCGTTAAACAGCAATCCTTCCCGGAGTGTCAGCGTGACCCCTGGAAGGTTAGGAACGTCTGTCGAAGCCTGCTTCATTCGGTTGAGGAGGTTGCCCTGTAAAAGTAAGAAGTTATTTTCAGACAAGATGGTATCTGCTACTGGTGGTTCCTTGGGGTCATCGAACATACGAGACAGTGCATCTGGTTTGACATTCTTCGAGCCCGGCCGATAGGTAATGTGGAACACAAATCGGGAAAAGAACAGGGCCCAACGTGCTTGACGTGGCTTTAGACGTTTAGCAGTCCTCAAGTACTCAAGATTTTTGTGGTCAGTATAGACCAATATGGGATGCGCTGCTCCCTCCAGGAGGTATCTCCACTCTTCTAAAGCCGCCTTAATGGCCAGTAATTCTCGGTCCCCAACGTCATCTTTTCTCTCTGCTGGGGAGAGCCTGTGGGAGAAAAAGGCTACTGGATGCATCAGATCCTTAGGGCCTTGGCGTTGGGAGATGACTGCTCCAATAGCGACTTCAGATGCATCTACTTCTAGTGTATACGGCAGAGACGGGTCCGGGTGACCAAGAATAGGTGCTGAAGTAAACAGTCTCTTCAAGGTTTCAAATGCGGCTTGTGCCTCGGGTGTCCAATGGAAGCGAAGGTTCTGTCTAGTCAGCTGTGTGATAGGGGTGATGATGGCGGAAAAGCCCTTAATGAACCTCCTGTAAAAGTTGGCAAATCCTACGAAGCGCTGCACCCCCTTCTTGTCGGTAGGTGTAGGCCAGTCTAAGATAGCAGAGACCTTTTCAGAGTCCATCTTGATCCCTTCAGGTGAGATTATCAGTCCCAGGAATTGGATGCTGCTTTGTTCAAATTCACATTTTTCACCTTTAGCATATAGTCCATGTTGGCGGAGCCGGCTCAGCACCCTTTTGACATGACCTCGATGAGAGTCTAGAGAAATGGAAAAAATCAGGATGTCATCTAGGTAAACAATCAAAAATATATCCAGGAAGTCTCGGAATATATCATTGACAAAGTGTTGGAAAGTAGCCGGGGCATTGCATAGTCCGAAGGGCATCACTAGGTATTCATATTGGCCAAATCGGGTGCGAAAGGCCCTCTTCCACTCATCCCCTTGACGGATGCGGACTAAATTGTAGGCCCCCCGTAGATCTAGTTTGGTGAAGATGGTTGCCGACCTTAATCTCTGAAATAGTTCGGGTACTAGAGGGAGAGGATATCGGTTTTTAACTGTAATTTTGTTGAGCTCCCGATAGTCCACACAAGGTCGTAGGGAGCGGTCCTTTTTCTCAACAAAAAATATTCCTGCTCCTGCTGGGGAGGTAGATGGTCGGATGAACCCCTTTTTCAAGTTTTCTTGGATATACTCTTTTAGTGCCTCCTGTTCTCATTCAGCGAGGGGGAAGATTCTACCGAAAGGGATTTCAGACCCTGGAAGCAGTTCAATTGGGCAGTCGTATGGCCGATGCGGGGGAAGAATGTCAGCCCCTCGCTTACTAAAGACATCCAGGAACTCATGGTAGGGTTCAGGTACGACTTGCCGCACCTCAGACTCAGAGTCCACACAAAATAGTGTTGTAGAAGAAGCTGGGGACCTAGGTAGGCAGTGCTCCTGGCAATAGGCTGAGTGGAAGTTGATTCTCCCTGTGGCCCAGTCAACTTGCGGATTATGCGCCTGCAGCCAGGGTAGGCCCAGAATAACAGGGAATAGTGGGGAGGTGATGACATCAAGGCTTAGGATTTCCTTATGTTGGGAGGAAGCCAACACGGGTAAGGGAAATGTCTCTTGGGTAGGGATGAGCTTCGTGTTCGAGTCGAACATACGTTCGACTCGAACATCGGCTGTTCGATCGTTCGACGAAGATCGAACGATTTGGGCCGTTCGCGCCAAATTCGAGTGACGCGAACGGCCCACAATGCACTACGCCATCGCAGTGTCATCCAGGCGCTGTGATTGGCCAAGCATGCACTGTGACCCCGCATGCTTGGCCAATCACAGCGCCGGCAGCGAGGAGAGCAATGATTGGCCACAGGCAGGATGCCTGTGGCCAATTATTGCTGAGGGTGTTTAGTACACGCCCCACACTATAAAAGGCCGCCAGCACGGCGGCCTAGTGTAGTGTGTTCCGGAGCAGGGATAGAGCAGCATAGGCAGGGACAGTGACTGTTATTTCTTTCTTGCTTAACCTGGATTCCTTTAGTTTAGGGAAAGAGAAGGATAGGTAGGGAGAGTGTCAGTGTGTTTTGTGCTTGTGCTATAGTGTGCTTAAAAAAAACATTTATTCTAGGGACAGAAAACTGTAGGTAGGGACAGTGTCAGTTTCTTTCACTCTGCAAGTCCTTGTTTCCAGGGACCTGGAAGGACAGTGAGTGAATTGTCCTTGTGCTATATTGTGCTTAAAAAAACATTTATTCTAGGGACAGAAAACTGTAGGTAGGGAGAGTGTCAGTTTCTTTCACTCTGCAAGTCCTTGTTTCCAGGGACCTGTAAGGACAGTGAGTGAATTGTCCTTGTGCTATATTGTGCTTAAAAAAAACATTTATTCTAGGGACAGAAAACTGTAGGTAGGGAGAGTGTCAGTTTATTTCACTCTGCAAGTCCTTGTTTCCAGGGACCTGGAAGGACAGTGACTGAATTGTCCTTGTGCTATATTGTGATTAAAAAAAACATTTATTCTAGGGACAGAAAACTGTAGGTAGGGAGAGTGTCAGTTTATTTCACTCTGCAAGTCCTTGTTTCCAGGGACCTGGAAGGACAGTGAGTGAATTGTCCTTGTGTTATATTGTGATTAAAAAAAACATTTTTTCTAGGGACAGAAAACTGTAGGTAGGGAGAGTGTTTTTTTTCTTTCACTCTGCAAGTCCTTGTTTCCAGGGACCTGTAAGGACAGTGAGTGAATTGTCCTTGTGCTATATTGTGCTTAAAAAAAACATTTATTCTAGGGACAGAAAACTGTAGGTAGGGAGAGTGTCAGTTTATTTCACTCTGCAAGTCCTTGTTTCCAGGGACCTGGAAGGACAGTGACTGAATTGTCCTTGTGCTATATTGTGATTAAAAAAAACATTTATTCTAGGGACAGAAAACTGTAGGTAGGGAGAGTGTCAGTTTATTTCACTCTGCAAGTCCTTGTTTCCAGGGACCTGGAAGGACAGTGAGTGAATTGTCCTTGTGTTATATTGTGATTAAAAAAAACATTTTTTCTAGGGACAGAAAACTGTAGGTAGGGAGAGTGTTTTTTTTCTTTCACTCTGCAAGTCCTTGTTTCCAGGGACCTGTAAGGACAGTGAGTGAATTGTCCTTGTGCTATATTGTGCTTAAAAAAAACATTTATTCTAGGGACAGAAAACTGTAGGTAGGGAGAGTGTCAGTTTATTTCACTCTGCAAGTCCTTGTTTCCAGGGACCTGGAAGGACAGTGACTGAATTGTCCTTGTGCTATATTGTGATTAAAAAAAACATTTATTCTAGGGACAGAAAACTGTAGGTAGGGAGAGTGTCAGTTTATTTCACTCTGCAAGTCCTTGTTTCCAGGGACCTGGAAGGACAGTGAGTGAATTGTCCTTGTGTTATATTGTGATTAAAAAAAACATTTTTTCTAGGGACAGAAAACTGTAGGTAGGGAGAGTGTTTTTTTTCTTTCACTCTGCAAGTCCTTGTTTCCAGGGACCTGTAAGGACAGTGAGTGAATTGTCCTTGTGCTATATTGTGATTAAAAAAAACATTTTTTCTAGGGACAGAAAACTGTAGGTAGGGAGAGTGTTTTTTTTCTTTCACTCTGCAAGTCCTTGTTTCCAGGGACCTGTAAGGACAGTGAGTGAATTGTCCTTGTGCTATATTGTGCTTAAAAAAAACATTTATTCTAGGGACAGAAAACTGTAGGTAGGGAGAGTGTCAGTTTATTTCACTCTGCAAGTCCTTGTTTCCAGGGACCTGGAAGGACAGTGAGTGAATTGTCCTTGTGCTATATTGTGATTAAAAAAAACATTTTTTCTAGGGACAGAAAACTGTAGGTAGGGAGAGTGTTTTTTTTCTTTCACTCTGCAAGTCCTTGTTTCCAGGGACCTGGAAGGACAGTGAGTGAATTCTCCTTGTGCTATATTGTGCTTAAAAAAAACATTTATTCTAGGGACAGAAAACTGTAGGTAGGGAGAGTGTCAGTTTATTTCACTCTGCAAGTCCTTGTTTCCAGGGACCTGTAAGGACAGTGAGTGAATTGTCCTTGTGCTATATTGTGATTAAAAAAAACATTTATTCTAGGGACAGAAAACTGTAGGTAGGGAGAGTGTCAGTTTATTTCACTCTGCAAGTCCTTGTTTCCAGGGACCTGGAAGGACAGTGACTGAATTGTCCTTGTGCTATATTGTGATTAAAAAAAACATTTATTCTAGGGACAGAAAACTGTAGGTAGGGAGAGTGTCAGTTTATTTCACTCTGCAAGTCCTTGTTTCCAGGGACCTGGAAGGACAGTGAGTGAATTGTCCTTGTGTTATATTGTGATTAAAAAAAACATTTTTTCTAGGGACAGAAAACTGTAGGTAGGGAGAGTGTTTTTTTTCTTTCACTCTGCAAGTCCTTGTTTCCAGGGACCTGTAAGGACAGTGAGTGAATTGTCCTTGTGCTATATTGTGCTTAAAAAAAACATTTATTCTAGGGACAGAAAACTGTAGGTAGGGAGAGTGTCAGTTTATTTCACTCTGCAAGTCCTTGTTTCCAGGGACCTGGAAGGACAGTGACTGAATTGTCCTTGTGCTATATTGTGATTAAAAAAAACATTTATTCTAGGGACAGAAAACTGTAGGTAGGGAGAGTGTCAGTTTATTTCACTCTGCAAGTCCTTGTTTCCAGGGACCTGGAAGGACAGTGAGTGAATTGTCCTTGTGTTATATTGTGATTAAAAAAAACATTTTTTCTAGGGACAGAAAACTGTAGGTAGGGAGAGTGTTTTTTTTCTTTCACTCTGCAAGTCCTTGTTTCCAGGGACCTGTAAGGACAGTGAGTGAATTGTCCTTGTGCTATATTGTGATTAAAAAAAACATTTTTTCTAGGGACAGAAAACTGTAGGTAGGGAGAGTGTTTTTTTTCTTTCACTCTGCAAGTCCTTGTTTCCAGGGACCTGTAAGGACAGTGAGTGAATTGTCCTTGTGCTATATTGTGCTTAAAAAAAACATTTATTCTAGGGACAGAAAACTGTAGGTAGGGAGAGTGTCAGTTTATTTCACTCTGCAAGTCCTTGTTTCCAGGGACCTGGAAGGACAGTGAGTGAATTGTCCTTGTGCTATATTGTGATTAAAAAAAACATTTTTTCTAGGGACAGAAAACTGTAGGTAGGGAGAGTGTTTTTTTTCTTTCACTCTGCAAGTCCTTGTTTCCAGGGACCTGGAAGGACAGTGAGTGAATTCTCCTTGTGCTATATTGTGCTTAAAAAAAACATTTATTCTAGGGACAGAAAACTGTAGGTAGGGAGAGTGTCAGTTTATTTCACTCTGCAAGTCCTTGTTTCCAGGGACCTGTAAGGACAGTGAGTGAATTGTCCTTGTGCTATATTGTGATTAAAAAAAACATTTATTCTAGGGACAGAAAACTGTAGGTAGGGAGAGTGTCAGTTTATTTCACTCTGCAAGTCCTTGTTTCCAGGGACCTGGAAGGACAGTGACTGAATTGTCCTTGTGCTATATTGTGATTAAAAAAAACATTTATTCTAGGGACAGAAAACTGTAGGTAGGGAGAGTGTCAGTTTATTTCACTCTGCAAGTCCTTGTTTCCAGGGACCTGGAAGGACAGTGAGTGAATTGTCCTTGTGTTATATTGTGATTAAAAAAAACATTTTTTCTAGGGACAGAAAACTGTAGGTAGGGAGAGTGTTTTTTTTCTTTCACTCTGCAAGTCCTTGTTTCCAGGGACCTGTAAGGACAGTGAGTGAATTGTCCTTGTGCTATATTGTGCTTAAAAAAAACATTTATTCTAGGGACAGAAAACTGTAGGTAGGGAGAGTGTCAGTTTATTTCACTCTGCAAGTCCTTGTTTCCAGGGACCTGGAAGGACAGTGAGTGAATTGTCCTTGTGTTATATTGTGATTAAAAAAAACATTTTTTCTAGGGACAGAAAACTGTAGGTAGGGAGAGTGTTTTTTTTCTTTCACTCTGCAAGTCCTTGTTTCCAGGGACCTGGAAGGACAGTGAGTGAATTGTCCTTGTGTTATATTGTGATTAAAAAAAACATTTTTTCTAGGGACAGAAAACTGTAGGTAGGGAGAGTGTTTTTTTTCTTTCACTCTGCAAGTCCTTGTTTCCAGGGACCTGGAAGGACAGTGAGTGAATTGTCCTTGTGTTATATTGTGCTTAAAAAAAACATTTATTCTAGGGACAGAAAACTGTAGGTAGGGAGAGTGTTTTTTTTCTTTCACTCTGCAAGTCCTTGTTTCCAGGGACCTGGAAGGACAGTGAGTGAATTGTCCTTGTGTTATATTGTGCTTAAAAAAAACATTTATTCTAGGGACAGAAAACTGTAGGTAGGGAGAGTGTCAGTTTATTTCACTCTGCAAGTCCTTGTTTCCAGGGACCTGGAAGGACAGTGAGTGAATTGTCCTTGTGTTATATTGTGATTAAAAAAAACATTTTTTCTAGGGACAGAAAACTGTAGGTAGGGAGAGTGTTTTTTTTCTTTCACTCTGCAAGTCCTTGTTTCCAGGGACCTGGAAGGACAGTGAGTGAATTGTCCTTGTGTTATATTGTGATTAAAAAAAACATTTTTTCTAGGGACAGAAAACTGTAGGTAGGGAGAGTGTTTTTTTTCTTTCACTCTGCAAGTCCTTGTTTCCAGGGACCTGTAAGGACAGTGAGTGAATTGTCCTTGTGCTATATTGTGCTTAAAAAAAACATTTATTCTAGGGACAGAAAACTGTAGGTAGGGAGAGTGTCAGTTTATTTCACTCTGCAAGTCCTTGTTTCCAGGGACCTGGAAGGACAGTGAGTGAATTGTCCTTGTGTTATATTGTGATTAAAAAAAACATTTTTTCTAGGGACAGAAAACTGTAGGTAGGGAGAGTGTTTTTTTTCTTTCACTCTGCAAGTCCTTGTTTCCAGGGACCTGGAAGGACAGTGAGTGAATTGTCCTTGTGTTATATTGTGATTAAAAAAAACATTTTTTCTAGGGACAGAAAACTGTAGGTAGGGAGAGTGTTTTTTTTCTTTCACTCTGCAAGTCCTTGTTTCCAGGGACCTGGAAGGACAGTGAGTGAATTGTCCTTGTGTTATATTGTGCTTAAAAAAAACATTTATTCTAGGGACAGAAAACTGTAGGTAGGGAGAGTGTTTTTTTTCTTTCACTCTGCAAGTCCTTGTTTCCAGGGACCTGGAAGGACAGTGAGTGAATTGTCCTTGTGTTATATTGTGCTTAAAAAAAACATTTATTCTAGGGACAGAAAACTGTAGGTAGGGAGAGTGTCAGTTTATTTCACTCTGCAAGTCCTTGTTTCCAGGGACCTGGAAGGACAGTGAGTGAATTGTCCTTGTGTTATATTGTGATTAAAAAAAACATTTTTTCTAGGGACAGAAAACTGTAGGTAGGGAGAGTGTTTTTTTTCTTTCACTCTGCAAGTCCTTGTTTCCAGGGACCTGGAAGGACAGTGAGTGAATTGTCCTTGTGTTATATTGTGATTAAAAAAAACATTTTTTCTAGGGACAGAAAACTGTAGGTAGGGAGAGTGTTTTTTTTCTTTCACTCTGCAAGTCCTTGTTTCCAGGGACCTGGAAGGACAGTGAGTGAATTGTCCTTGTGTTATATTGTGCTTAAAAAAAACATTTATTCTAGGGACAGAAAACTGTAGGTAGGGAGAGTGTCAGTTTATTTCACTCTGCAAGTCCTTGTTTCCAGGGACCTGGAAGGACAGTGACTGAATTGTCCTTGTGCTATATTGTGATTAAAAAAAACATTTATTCTAGGGACAGAAAACTGTAGGTAGGGAGAGTGTCAGTTTATTTCACTCTGCAAGTCCTTGTTTCCAGGGACCTGGAAGGACAGTGAGTGAATTGTCCTTGTGTTATATTGTGATTAAAAAAAACATTTTTTCTAGGGACAGAAAACTGTAGGTAGGGAGAGTGTTTTTTTTCTTTCACTCTGCAAGTCCTTGTTTCCAGGGACCTGGAAGGACAGTGAGTGAATTGTCCTTGTGTTATATTGTGCTTAAAAAAAACATTTATTCTAGGGACAGAAAACTGTAGGTAGGGAGAGTGTCAGTTTATTTCACTCTGCAAGTCCTTGTTTCCAGGGACCTGGAAGGACAGTGAGTGAATTGTCCTTGTGTTATATTGTGATTAAAAAAAACATTTTTTCTAGGGACAGAAAACTGTAGGTAGGGAGAGTGTTTTTTTTCTTTCACTCTGCAAGTCCTTGTTTCCAGGGACCTGGAAGGACAGTGAGTGAATTGTCCTTGTGTTATATTGTGATTAAAAAAAACATTTTTTCTAGGGACAGAAAACTGTAGGTAGGGAGAGTGTTTTTTTTCTTTCACTCTGCAAGTCCTTGTTTCCAGGGACCTGTAAGGACAGTGAGTGAATTGTCCTTGTGCTATATTGTGCTTAAAAAAAACATTTATTCTAGGGACAGAAAACTGTAGGTAGGGAGAGTGTCAGTTTATTTCACTCTGCAAGTCCTTGTTTCCAGGGACCTGGAAGGACAGTGACTGAATTGTCCTTGTGCTATATTGTGATTAAAAAAAACATTTATTCTAGGGACAGAAAACTGTAGGTAGGGAGAGTGTCAGTTTATTTCACTCTGCAAGTCCTTGTTTCAAGGGACAGAGAAGGACACCTGAAGGTAGCCCTTATTGCTTTTTTCCCATCTCCCTGCAGGCCATCTATTAGAATGTCTGGAAGGCAAACAAGGAGAGGCAGACAGTCAGGAGGCAATAAAAGAGGGCAAGCAGGCTCTGTGTCTGGGGGCAACAGTGCTGGTCGTGGACGCGGTGCATTGTCATCAGCACATGGCCATGGGACACGCTTGTCCTTCTTTTCGGCAGCTGGACATGTTGAGCCACATCATGCCGAAGACTTGGTAGAGTGGATGACCAAGCCCTCCTCCTCCTCCTCATCCTCTCTCACCCAGGCTCAGGGTACTGGAAAAGCAGCTGCCAAAGCGTCGTCTTCCCTGGTATCAATGTCAGACAAATCATCAGTCACTCCTTCCCTAGACCCACCATGTCCTCCTCCTGAGGAGTCCCCCGAACTGTTTCAGCACAGTGTTGGGTACATGCTCCAGGAGGATGCCCAGCGTTTCGAAGGGTCTGATGATGAAACCCAGCTAGAGGAAGGCAGTAGCGTGAGAGCAGACAGAGGGGATGCTCAAGAAGGACACCAATCTGGCAGTCATGTTCCAGCAGCTGCAGCATACTGCCAGATTGGCTCCAGTGATGAGGAGGGAGGGGATGATGAGGTCACTGACTCCACGTGGGTGCCTAATAGGAGAGAGGAGGAGGAGGAGGATGAGGAGGAGGCACATCTCCAACGAGGCAGGATGCCCTTTGGTGGCCAGCGTAAGGGCAGTACACCGACGGAATCACACCGCAGAGCTCCGCCTGTGCAGGGCGCTGCCTCTGCCCGTCATTCAAAAAGTTCTTTGGTGTGGGCCTTTTTTGAGGCTAGTGCATCAGATCGCACAGCTGCTGTTTGCAACATATGTCTCAAGCGTATATCGCGTGGCCAAAACATCAGCCGCTTGGGTACCACATGCCTGACCAGACATATGTTGACCTGCCATGCAGCTCGTTGGCAAGCCTACCTCAAAGACCCACACCAAAGAACAAAGCGGACCTCTCCTTGCACCGCATCAGCTGGGATCTCCAACCCCACTATAACTTCAGTCCTCTCTGAAACATGCACTGAGAGGAATGAAGGTGTAGAATTAGGTGTGTCACAGCCAAGTACTTGCGCCCACTCTGCTAGCAGTACACCGACGTCCGATTCTAGCAGGCAAATTTCCCTGCCCCAGCTGCTGGACCGTTGAAAGAAGTTCACTCCCAGCCATCCACATGCCCAGCGGTTGAATGCTAGCTTGGCTAAATTGCTAGCGCTTCAACTGCTGCCTTTTCAGTTGGTAGACTCGGCCCCCTTCCGTGAGTTTGTGCAATGTGCAGTTCCTCAGTGGCAGGTTCCCAAACGCCACTTTTTCTCACGGAAGGCTATTCCGGCTCTCTACCGGCATGTGGAAGGCAATGTCTTGGCCTCGCTGGACAGGGCGGTCAGCGGTAAGGTGCATATTACCGCTGACTCATGGTCCAGCAGGCATGGACAGGGACGTTACCTTTCTTTCACGGCCCATTGGGTCACTCTTTTGGCAGCTGGGAAGGATTCAGGACAAGGTGCAGTAGTGTTGGAGGTTGTCCCACCGCCACGCCTCCAAAATGCTACTACTGGTTGTGACACACCTCTCTCCTCCACCCCCTCCTCTTCTTCTTCCTCCATGGCCTCTTCCTGTGGTTTGTCCTATGAACCAGCGGTGCTCCGTAGCCGTTCACGGGGCTACGCAAGTACGCAGGCAAAAAGATGCCATGCCGTGCTTGCGCTGGTGTGTTTGGGGGACAGAAGCCACACTGGGGCAGAGGTCCTGTCTGCTCTGCAGGGCCAGGCCGAGAGGTGGTTGACGCCACGCCAGCTTAAGCCAGGAATGGTGGTTTGCGACAATGGCACCAACCTCCTCTCCGCCCTCCGACAGGGACAACTGACCCATGTGCCCTGTGTGGCTCACGTCCTTAACCTGGTGGTGCAGCGCTTCTTGGGCAGGTACCCGGGCTTACAGGATGTCCTGAGGCAGGCCAGGAAAGTCTGTGTGCATTTCCGCAGATCTTATAATGCCAGTGCTCGCCTGGCTGAGCTGCAAAAGGAGTTGAACCTGCCCAAGAACCGCCTTATATGTGACATGCCCACCAGGTGGAACTCAACGTTGGCCATGCTGCAGCGGCTGCACACGCAGCAGAGGGCCATCAATGAGTACCTGTGCGACTACGGCACCAGGACAGGGTCAGGGGAGCTTGGTTTTTTTTCTCCACGCCAGTGGGGCATGATCAGGGATGCATGCACTGTCCTGGCACCATTTGAGGAGGCCACGAGGATGGTGAGCAGTGACAGTGCATGCATCAGTGACACTGTACCTCTTGTCCACCTGTTGGAGCACACGCTGCGTGGAATAATGGACAGGGCACTTGAGGCAGAACAGAGGCAGGAAGAGGAGGACTTCCTTGCCTCTCAAGGCCCCCTTTACCCAGACAGTGTTCCTTCTGTCCCACCCATCGCACAGGAAGAGGAGGAGGAGGAGGAGGAGGAGGAGGAGGAGGAGGATTGTGTCAGCATGGAGGTGGAGGCTGGCACTCAGCATCATCAGCAGCAGTCTTTTAGGGATGATTTACAGTCCCAAGAAACCAGTGGACTTGTACGTGGCTGGGAGGAGGTGGCTGCGGATCATGTCGTCCTTAGTGACCCAGAGGACTCCGGAGCGAATGCCTCAGCAAACCTACGCTGCATGGCCTCCCTGATCCTGCAAAGTCTGCGGAAGGATCCTCGTATTCTTCGGATCAAGGAGAGGGACCATTACTGGCTGGCCACTCTCCTTGATCCACGGTACAAGGGTAAGGTTGCGGACCTTATGTTACCGTCGCAGAGGGAGCAGAGGATGAGACAACTCCGGGAGGCCTTGCAGAAAGGTCTGTGCAATGCGTTCCCAGAGACTGGGAGGTTGCAAACTCCTGGTCCTGGACAACGAGTTGCTGAGGCTTCGGCCAGTCAAAGAAGGAGCGGTGGGGAAGGTGGCCGTCTGACCGATGCGTTCAGACAATTCTTTAGTCCGCAGCCCCAAAGTATGATCGGTTCCAGCAACCATCGCCAGCGTCTGATAAACATGGTGCAGGAATATCTAGGGGCAAGGTCAGACTTGGACACCTTCCCCACCGAAAATCCTCTGGCTTACTGGGTCTTGAGGATGGATCACTGGCCAGAGCTTGCACAGTATGCAATTGAGCTACTGGCCTGTCCTGCATCCAGCGTTCTTTCGGAACGCACATTCAGTGCTGCTGGAGGATTTGTCACGGATCACAGGGTGCGCCTGTCCACCGACTCGGTTGATCGACTGACTTTCATCAAGATGAACCAGTCTTGGATCACCACCAGCTACCACACACCTGATGCTGATATAACAGACTAATTGATTTTAACATGTCACATCCCTTCAAGACTGATGCTGATGCTGAGTGCCTGTGCTGTTATGTTGACTGGCTATCCTCCTCCTCCGAGTCCTCAATGATACGATTGATGATGATAGCTTGTAAGATCATTTTTGTTTATGGGTGCCGCCACCAGTGCCTAACGCCCAATTTTTCAGCCCCTGTTTAACAGGGGCGTGTAATTACAATTTTTGAAGCAATACTTTGCAACAGGGCTCATTGCTGTGCTCCAAGTACAGTATCTGTGAGGAGTTGCAGTGTTGTGCCACCAGTGCCTAACGCCCAATTTTTCAGCCCCTGTTCAACAGGGGCGTGTAATTACAATTTTTGAAGCAATACTTTGCAACAGGGCTCATTGCTGTGCTCCAAGTACAGTATCTGTGAGGAGTTGCAGTGTTGTGCCACCAGTGCCTAAGGCCCAATTTTTCAGCCCCTGTTTAACAGGGGCGTGTCATTACAATTTTTGAAGCAATACTTTGCAACAGGGCTCATTGGTGTGCTCCAAGTACAGTATCTGTGAGGAGTTGCAGTGTTGTGCCACCAGTGCCTAAGGCCCAATTTTTCAGCCCCTGTTTAACAGGGGCGTGTCATTACAATTTTTGAAGCAATACTTTGCAACAGGGCTCATTGCTGTGCTCCAAGTACAGTATCTGTGAGGGGTTGCAGTGTTGTGCCACCAGTGCCTAAGGCCCAATTTTTCAGCCCCTGTTCAACAGGGGCATGTAATTACAATTCTTGATCTAATAATTCACAGCAGGGCCCATTGCTGCACCCACCAAGAGTAACTGTCAGGGCTTACAGTGTTGTGGCACCAGCACCACCATCAAAGGCCCAATTTTTACTACCACTGTTCAACAATTATATGTAATTAAAATTCCTGATATAATAGTTGACAGCAGGGCGTTCCAGCACCAACCAAGAGTAACTGTGAGTGCTTACAGTGTTGTGCCAACACCAACAACTAAGGGGCCTATTTCTGCAGAGTATATACGGCAGGTCCCTACTTTCAAACATCCAACTTACAAACGACTCCTACTTGCAAACGCAAGAAGACAACAGGAAGTGAGAGGAAATCTACCACTAGGAAGGAAAATTCTCTCCTGTAAGAATAAATATGGGAGAAAGGTGTCTCCTCTGTACTGATGCTTTATCAGCAATCCTTGTTTCAAGAAAAACACCACATTTCAAAAACAGTTGTCATTGGGACGGAAAGTGAGGTGAAATGTTCTGAACAGGGGCACAGACAGCAAAACAAATGTTACAGGGGTGATAACCCTTACCTATGTTTTCCAAAAAGTTTAAAAATAGATTTTTGGTCTGGAGTAGTGATGAGCCGAACACCCCCGGGTTCGGTTCGCACCAGAACCCGCGAACGGACCGAAAGTTCGAACGAACATTAGAACCCTATTAAATACAATGGATGCGAACGTTCGAATTCTAAAGTGCTAATTATAACAACTATTATGCATGTTATTGTCCTAAAAAGGGTTTGGGAACCCGGGTTCTGCACCAGGGGACATGTATCAATGCAAAAAGAAGTTTTAAAAACGGTCGTTTTTCGGGAGCAGTCATTTTAATGATGCATAAAGTGAAAAAAAAAAAGTCAAATATTCCTTTAAATATCGTACCTGGGGGGTGTCTAAAGTATGCCTGTGAAGTGCCACGTGTTTCCCGTGTTTAGAACTGTCCCTGCACAAAATGACACTTCTAAAGGAAAAAAAAGCCATTTAAAACTGCTTGCGGCTTTAATGTAATGTCTGGTCCCGGTAATATGGATGAAATTCTTTAAGAAAAATGGCATAGCTACCCCATGACCCCCCCCCCTACCCCAGCCCATTACCAGCCCCTTTGGGTCTTGTATGGATATTAAGGGGAACCCCGCACATAAAATAAAAAAGGCCCTATATACTCTGAACAGCCCTATACAGGCGGTGCATACAAGACAGGGACTGTAGGTTTGTTCTTATGTAGAGTCTGTTTGTAATTTTGAACAGGTACATTGTTGAAGTGTAGCTCCAGCCCAAAAATCTATTTTTAAACTTTTTGGAAAACATAGGTAAGGGTTATCACCCCTGTAACATTTGTTTTGCTGTCTGTGCCCCTGTTCAGAACATTTCACCTCACTTTCCGTCCCAATGACAACTGTTTTTGAAATGTGGTGTTTTTCTTGAAACAAGGATTGCTGATAAAGCATCAGTACAGAGGAGACACCTTTCTCCCATATTTATTCTTACAGGAGAGAATTTTCCTTCCTAGTGGTAGATTTCCTCTCACTTCCTGTTGTCTTCTTGCGTTTGCAAGTAGGAGTCGTTTGTAAGTTGGATGTTTGAAAGTAGGGACCTGCCGTATATACTCTGCAGAAATAGGCCCCTTAGTTGTTGGTGTTGGCACAACACTGTAAGCACTCACAGTTACTCTTGGTTGGTGCTGGAACGCCCTGCTGTCAACTATTATATCAGGAATTTTAATTACATATAATTGTTGAACAGTGGTAGTAAAAATTGGGCCTTTGATGGTGGTGCTGGTGCCACAACACTGTAAGCCCTGACAGTTACTCTTGGTGGGTGCAGCAATGGGCCCTGCTGTGAATTATTAGATCAAGAATTGTAATTACATGCCCCTGTTGAACAGGGGCTGAAAAATTGGGCCTTAGGCACTGGTGGCACAACACTGCAACCCCTCACAGCAACTGTACTTGGAGCACAGCAATGAGCCCTGTTGCAAAGTATTGCTTCAAAAATTGTAATGACACGCCCCTGTTAAACAGGGGCTGAAAAATTGGGCCTTAGGCACTGGTGGCACAACACTGCAACTCCTCACAGATACTGTACTTGGAGCACAGCAATGAGCCCTGTTGCAAAGTATTGCTTCAAAAATTGTAATGACACGCCCCTGTTAAACAGGGGCTGAAAAATTGGGCCTTAGGCACTGGTGGCACAACACTGCAACTCCTCACAGATACTGTACTTGGAGCACACCAATGAGCCCTGTTGCAAAGTATTGCTTCAAAAATTGTAATGACACGCCCCTGTTAAACAGGGGCTGAAAAATTGGGCCTTAGGCACTGGTGGCACAACACTGCAACTCCTCACAGATACTGTACTTGGAGCACAGCAATGAGCCCTGTTGCAAAGTATTGCTTCAAAAATTGTAATTACACGCCCCTGTTAAACAGGGGCTGAAAAATTGGGCGTTAGGCACTGGTGGCACAACACTGCAACTCCTCACAGATACTGTACTTGGAGCACAGCAATGAGCCCTGTTGCAAAGTATTGCTTCAAAAATTGTAATTACACGCCCCTGTTAAACAGGGGCTGAAAAATTGGGCGTTAGGCACTGGTGGCGGCACCCATAAACAAAAATGATCTTACAAGCTATCATCATCAATCGTATCATTGAGGACTCGGAGGAGGAGGATAGCCAGTCAACATAACAGCACAGGCACTCAGCATCAGCATCAGTCTTGAAGGGATGTGACATGTTAAAATCAATTAGTCTGTTATATCAGCATCAGGTGTGTGGTAGCTGGTGGTGATCCAAGACTGGTTCATCTTGATGAAAGTCAGTCGATCAACCGAGTCGGTGGACAGGCGCACCCTGTGATCCGTGACAAATCCTCCAGCAGCACTGAATGTGCGTTCCGAAAGAACGCTGGATGCAGGACAGGCCAGTAGCTCAATTGCATACTGTGCAAGCTCTGGCCAGTGATCCATCCTCAAGACCCAGTAAGCCAGAGGATTTTCGGTGGGGAAGGTGTCCAAGTCTGACCTTGCCCCTAGATATTCCTGCACCATGTTTATCAGACGCTGGCGATGGTTGCTGGAACCGATCATACTTTGGGGCTGCGGACTAAAGAATTGTCTGAACGCATCGGTCAGACGGCCACCTTCCCCACCGCTCCTTCTTTGACTGGCCGAAGCCTCAGCAACTCGTTGTCCAGGACCAGGAGTTTGCAACCTCCCAGTCTCTGGGAACGCGTTGCACAGACCTTTCTGCAAGGCCTCCCGGAGTTGTCTCATCCTCTGCTCCCTCTGCGACGGTAACATAAGGTCCGCAACCTTACCCTTGTACCGTGGATCAAGGAGAGTGGCCAGCCAGTAATGGTCCCTCTCCTTGATCCGAAGAATACGAGGATCCTTCCGCAGACTTTGCAGGATCAGGGAGGCCATGCAGCGTAGGTTTGCTGAGGCATTCGCTCCGGAGTCCTCTGGGTCACTAAGGACGACATGATCCGCAGCCACCTCCTCCCAGCCACGTACAAGTCCACTGGTTTCTTGGGACTGTAAATCATCCCTAAAAGACTGCTGCTGATGATGCTGAGTGCCAGCCTCCACCTCCATGCTGACACAATCCTCCTCCTCCTCCTCCTCCTCCTCCTCCTCCTCTTCCTGTGCGATGGGTGGGACAGAAGGAACACTGTCTGGGTAAAGGGGGCCTTGAGAGGCAAGGAAGTCCTCCTCTTCCTGCCTCTGTTCTGCCTCAAGTGCCCTGTCCATTATTCCACGCAGCGTGTGCTCCAACAGGTGGACAAGAGGTACAGTGTCACTGATGCATGCACTGTCACTGCTCACCATCCTCGTGGCCTCCTCAAATGGTGCCAGGACAGTGCATGCATCCCTGATCATGCCCCACTGGCGTGGAGAAAAAAAAACAAGCTCCCCTGACCCTGTCCTGGTGCCGTAGTCGCACAGGTACTCATTGATGGCCCTCTGCTGCGTGTGCAGCCGCTGCAGCATGGCCAACGTTGAGTTCCACCTGGTGGGCATGTCACATATAAGGCGGTTCTTGGGCAGGTTCAACTCCTTTTGCAGCTCAGCCAGGCGAGCACTGGCATTATAAGATCTGCGGAAATGCACACAGACTTTCCTGGCCTGCCTCAGGACATCCTGTAAGCCCGGGTACCTGCCCAAGAAGCGCTGCACCACCAGGTTAAGGACGTGAGCCACACAGGGCACATGGGTCAGTTGTCCCTGTCGGAGGGCGGAGAGGAGGTTGGTGCCATTGTCGCAAACCACCATTCCTGGCTTAAGCTGGCGTGGCGTCAACCACCTCTCGGCCTGGCCCTGCAGAGCAGACAGGACCTCTGCCCCAGTGTGGCTTCTGTCCCCCAAACACACCAGCGCAAGCACGGCATGGCATCTTTTTGCCTGCGTACTTGCGTAGCCCCGTGAACGGCTACGGAGCACCGCTGGTTCATAGGACAAACCACAGGAAGAGGCCATGGAGGAAGAAGAAGAGGAGGGGGTGGAGGAGAGAGGTGTGTCACAACCAGTAGTAGCATTTTGGAGGCGTGGCGGTGGGACAACCTCCAACACTACTGCACCTTGTCCTGAATCCTTCCCAGCTGCCAAAAGAGTGACCCAATGGGCCGTGAAAGAAAGGTAACGTCCCTGTCCATGCCTGCTGGACCATGAGTCAGCGGTAATATGCACCTTACCGCTGACCGCCCTGTCCAGCGAGGCCAAGACATTGCCTTCCACATGCCGGTAGAGAGCCGGAATAGCCTTCCGTGAGAAAAAGTGGCGTTTGGGAACCTGCCACTGAGGAACTGCACATTGCACAAACTCACGGAAGGGGGCCGAGTCTACCAACTGAAAAGGCAGCAGTTGAAGCGCTAGCAATTTAGCCAAGCTAGCATTCAACCGCTGGGCATGTGGATGGCTGGGAGTGAACTTCTTTCGACGGTCCAGCAGCTGGGGCAGGGAAATTTGCCTGCTAGAATCGGACGTCGGTGTACTGCTAGCAGAGTGGGCGCAAGTACTTGGCTGTGACACACCTAATTCTACACCTTCATTCCTCTCAGTGCATGTTTCAGAGAGGACTGAAGTTATAGTGGGGTTGGAGATCCCAGCTGATGCGGTGCAAGGAGAGGTCCGCTTTGTTCTTTGGTGTGGGTCTTTGAGGTAGGCTTGCCAACGAGCTGCATGGCAGGTCAACATATGTCTGGTCAGGCATGTGGTACCCAAGCGGCTGATGTTTTGGCCACGCGATATACGCTTGAGACATATGTTGCAAACAGCAGCTGTGCGATCTGATGCACTAGCCTCAAAAAAGGCCCACACCAAAGAACTTTTTGAATGACGGGCAGAGGCAGCGCCCTGCACAGGCGGAGCTCTGCGGTGTGATTCCGTCGGTGTACTGCCCTTACGCTGGCCACCAAAGGGCATCCTGCCTCGTTGGAGATGTGCCTCCTCCTCATCCTCCTCCTCCTCCTCTCTCCTATTAGGCACCCACGTGGAGTCAGTGACCTCATCATCCCCTCCCTCCTCATCACTGGAGCCAATCTGGCAGTATGCTGCAGCTGCTGGAACATGACTGCCAGATTGGTGTCCTTCTTGAGCATCCCCTCTGTCTGCTCTCACGCTACTGCCTTCCTCTAGCTGGGTTTCATCATCAGACCCTTCGAAACGCTGGGCATCCTCCTGGAGCATGTACCCAACACTGTGCTGAAACAGTTCGGGGGACTCCTCAGGAGGAGGACATGGTGGGTCTAGGGAAGGAGTGACTGATGATTTGTCTGACATTGATACCAGGGAAGACGACGCTTTGGCAGCTGCTTTTCCAGTACCCTGAGCCTGGGTGAGAGAGGATGAGGAGGAGGAGGAGGGCTTGGTCATCCACTCTACCAAGTCTTCGGCATGATGTGGCTCAACATGTCCAGCTGCCGAAAAGAAGGACAAGCGTGTCCCATGGCCATGTGCTGATGACAATGCACCGCGTCCACGACCAGCACTGTTGCCCCCAGACACAGAGCCTGCTTGCCCTCTTTTATTGCCTCCTGACTGTCTGCCTCTCCTTGTTTGCCTTCCAGACATTCTAATAGATGGCCTGCAGGGAGATGGGAAAAAAGCAATAAGGGCTACCTTCAGGTGTCCTTCTCTGTCCCTTGAAACAAGGACTTGCAGAGTGAAATAAACTGACACTCTCCCTACCTACAGTTTTCTGTCCCTAGAATAAATGTTTTTTTTAATCACAATATAGCACAAGGACAATTCAGTCACTGTCCTTCCAGGTCCCTGGAAACAAGGACTTGCAGAGTGAAATAAACTGACACTCTCCCTACCTACAGTTTTCTGTCCCTAGAATAAATGTTTTTTTTAATCACAATATAGCACAAGGACAATTCAGTCACTGTCCTTCCAGGTCCCTGGAAACAAGGACTTGCAGAGTGAAATAAACTGACACTCTCCCTACCTACAGTTTTCTGTCCCTAGAATAAATGTTTTTTTTAAGCACAATATAGCACAAGGACAATTCACTCACTGTCCTTCCAGGTCCCTGGAAACAAGGACTTGCACAGTGAAATAAACTGACACTCTCCCTACCTACAATTTTCTGTCCCTAGAATAAATGTTTTTTTTAATCACAATATAGCACAAGGACAATTCAGTCACTGTCCTTCCAGGTCCCTGGAAACAAGGACTTGCAGAGTGAAATAAACTGACACTCTCCCTACCTACAGTTTTCTGTCCCTAGAATAAATGTTTTTTTTAATCACAATATAGCACAAGGACAATTCAGTCACTGTCCTTCCAGGTCCCTGGAAACAAGGACTTGCAGAGTGAAATAAACTGACACTCTCCCTACCTACAGTTTTCTGTCCCTAGAATAAATGTTTTTTTTAATCACAATATAGCACAAGGACAATTCAGTCACTGTCCTTCCAGGTCCCTGGAAACAAGGACTTGCAGAGTGAAATAAACTGACACTCTCCCTACCTACAGTTTTCTGTCCCTAGAATAAATGTTTTTTTTAAGCACAATATAGCACAAGGACAATTCACTCACTGTCCTTCCAGGTCCCTGGAAACAAGGACTTGCAGAGTGAAATAAACTGACACTCTCCCTACCTACAGTTTTCTGTCCCTAGAATAAATGTTTTTTTTAATCACAATATAGCACAAGGACAATTCAGTCACTGTCCTTCCAGGTCCCTGGAAACAAGGACTTGCAGAGTGAAATAAACTGACACTCTCCCTACCTACAGTTTTCTGTCCCTAGAATAAATGTTTTTTTTAATCACAATATAGCACAAGGACAATTCAGTCACTGTCCTTCCAGGTCCCTGGAAACAAGGACTTGCAGAGTGAAATAAACTGACACTCTCCCTACCTACAGTTTTCTGTCCCTAGAATAAATGTTTTTTTTAATCACAATATAGCACAAGGACAATTCAGTCACTGTCCTTCCAGGTCCCTGGAAACAAGGACTTGCAGAGTGAAATAAACTGACACTCTCCCTACCTACAGTTTTCTGTCCCTAGAATAAATGTTTTTTTTAATCACAATATAGCACAAGGACAATTCAGTCACTGTCCTTCCAGGTCCCTGGAAACAAGGACTTGCAGAGTGAAATAAACTGACACTCTCCCTACCTACAGTTTTCTGTCCCTAGAATAAATGTTTTTTTTAATCACAATATAGCACAAGGACAATTCAGTCACTGTCCTTCCAGGTCCCTGGAAACAAGGACTTGCAGAGTGAAAGAAACTGACACTGTCCCTACCTACAGTTTTCTGTCCCTAGAATAAATGTTTTTTTTAATCACAATATAGCACAAGGACAATTCAGTCACTGTCCTTCCAGGTCCCTGGAAACAAGGACTTGCAGAGTGAAATAAACTGACACTCTCCCTACCTACAGTTTTCTGTCCCTAGAATAAATGTTTTTTTTAATCACAATATAGCACAAGGACAATTCAGTCACTGTCCTTCCAGGTCCCTGGAAACAAGGACTTGCAGAGTGAAATAAACTGACACTCTCCCTACCTACAGTTTTCTGTCCCTAGAATAAATGTTTTTTTTAATCACAATATAGCACAAGGACAATTCAGTCACTGTCCTTCCAGGTCCCTGGAAACAAGGACTTGCAGAGTGAAATAAACTGACACTCTCCCTACCTACAGTTTTCTGTCCCTAGAATAAATGTTTTTTTTAATCACAATATAGCACAAGGACAATTCAGTCACTGTCCTTCCAGGTCCCTGGAAACAAGGACTTGCAGAGTGAAATAAACTGACACTCTCCCTACCTACAGTTTTCTGTCCCTAGAATAAATGTTTTTTTTAATCACAATATAGCACAAGGACAATTCAGTCACTGTCCTTCCAGGTCCCTGGAAACAAGGACTTGCAGAGTGAAATAAACTGACACTCTCCCTACCTACAGTTTTCTGTCCCTAGAATAAATGTTTTTTTTAATCACAATATAGCACAAGGACAATTCAGTCACTGTCCTTCCAGGTCCCTGGAAACAAGGACTTGCAGAGTGAAATAAACTGACACTCTCCCTACCTACAGTTTTCTGTCCCTAGAATAAATGTTTTTTTTAATCACAATATAGCACAAGGACAATTCAGTCACTGTCCTTCCAGGTCCCTGGAAACAAGGACTTGCAGAGTGAAATAAACTGACACTCTCCCTACCTACAGTTTTCTGTCCCTAGAATAAATGTTTTTTTTAATCATAATATAGCACAAGGACAATTCAGTCACTGTCCTTCCAGGTCCCTGGAAACAAGGACTTGCAGAGTGAAATAAACTGACACTCTCCCTACCTACAGTTTTCTGTCCCTAGAATAAATGTTTTTTTTAAGCACAATATAGCACAAGGACAATTCACTCACTGTCCTTCCAGGTCCCTGGAAACAAGGACTTGCAGAGTGAAAGAAACTGACACTCTCCCTACCTACAGTTTTCTGTCCCTAGAATAAATGTTTTTTTAAGCACAATATAGCACAAGGACAATTCAGTCACTGTCCTTCCAGGTCCCTGGAAACAAGGACTTGCAGAGTGAAAGAAACTGACACTGTCCCTACCTACAGTTTTCTGTCCCTAGAATAAATGTTTTTTTTAATCACAATATAGCACAAGGACAATTCAGTCACTGTCCTTCCAGGTCCCTGGAAACAAGGACTTGCAGAGTGAAATAAACTGACACTCTCCCTACCTACAGTTTTCTGTCCCTAGAATAAATGTTTTTTTTAATCACAATATAGCACAAGGACAATTCAGTCACTGTCCTTCCAGGTCCCTGGAAACAAGGACTTGCAGAGTGAAATAAACTGACACTCTCCCTACCTACAGTTTTCTGTCCCTAGAATAAATGTTTTTTTTAATCACAATATAGCACAAGGACAATTCAGTCACTGTCCTTCCAGGTCCCTGGAAACAAGGACTTGCAGAGTGAAATAAACTGACACTCTCCCTACCTACAGTTTTCTGTCCCTAGAATAAATGTTTTTTTTAATCACAATATAGCACAAGGACAATTCAGTCACTGTCCTTCCAGGTCCCTGGAAACAAGGACTTGCAGAGTGAAATAAACTGACACTCTCCCTACCTACAGTTTTCTGTCCCTAGAATAAATGTTTTTTTTAATCACAATATAGCACAAGGACAATTCAGTCACTGTCCTTCCAGGTCCCTGGAAACAAGGACTTGCAGAGTGAAATAAACTGACACTCTCCCTACCTACAGTTTTCTGTCCCTAGAATAAATGTTTTTTTTAATCACAATATAGCACAAGGACAATTCAGTCACTGTCCTTCCAGGTCCCTGGAAACAAGGACTTGCAGAGTGAAATAAACTGACACTCTCCCTACCTACAGTTTTCTGTCCCTAGAATAAATGTTTTTTTTAATCACAATATAGCACAAGGACAATTCAGTCACTGTCCTTCCAGGTCCCTGGAAACAAGGACTTGCAGAGTGAAATAAACTGACACTCTCCCTACCTACAGTTTTCTGTCCCTAGAATAAATGTTTTTTTTAATCACAATATAGCACAAGGACAATTCAGTCACTGTCCTTCCAGGTCCCTGGAAACAAGGACTTGCAGAGTGAAATAAACTGACACTCTCCCTACCTACAGTTTTCTGTCCCTAGAATAAATGTTTTTTTTAATCACAATATAGCACAAGGACAATTCAGTCACTGTCCTTCCAGGTCCCTGGAAACAAGGACTTGCAGAGTGAAATAAACTGACACTCTCCCTACCTACAGTTTTCTGTCCCTAGAATAAATGTTTTTTTTAAGCACAATATAGCACAAGGACAATTCACTCACTGTCCTTCCAGGTCCCTGGAAACAAGGACTTGCAGAGTGAAAGAAACTGACACTCTCCCTACCTACAGTTTTCTGTCCCTAGAATAAATGTTTTTTTAAGCACAATATAGCACAAGGACAATTCAGTCACTGTCCTTCCAGGTCCCTGGAAACAAGGACTTGCAGAGTGAAAGAAACTGACACTGTCCCTACCTACAGTTTTCTGTCCCTAGAATAAATGTTTTTTTTAAGCACACTATAGCACAAGCACAAAACACACTGACACTCTCCCTACCTATCCTTCTCTTTCCCTAAACTAAAGGAATCCAGGTTAAGCAAGAAAGAAATAACAGTCACTGTCCCTGCCTATGCTGCTCTATCCCTGCTCCGGAACACACTACACTAGGCCGCCGTGCTGGCGGCCTTTTATAGTGTGGGGCGTGTACTAAACACCCTCAGCAATAATTGGCCACAGGCATCCTGCCTGTGGCCAATCATTGCTCTCCTCGCTGCCGGCGCTGTGATTGGCCAAGCATGCGGGGTCACAGTGCATGCTTGGCCAATCACAGCGCCTGGATGACACTGCGATGGCGTAGTGCATTGTGGGCCGTTCGCGTCACTCGAATTTGGCGCGAACGGCCCAAATCGTTCGATCTTCGTCGAACGATCGAACAGCCGATGTTCGAGTCGAACGTATGTTCGACTCGAACACGAAGCTCATCCCTAGTCTGGAGCTACACTTCAACAATGTACCTGTTCAAAATTACAAACAGACTCTACATAAGAACAAACCTACAGTCCCTGTCTTGTATGCACCGCCTGTATAGGGCTGTTCAGAGTATATAGGGCCTTTTTTATTTTATGTGCGGGGTTCCCCTTAATATCCATACAAGACCCAAAGGGGCTGGTAATGGGCTGGGGTAGGGGGGGGGTCATGGGGTAGCTATGCCATTTTTCTTAAAGAATTTCATCCATATTACCGGGACCAGACATTACATTAAAGCCGCAAGCAGTTTTAAATGGCTTTTTTTTCCTTTAGAAGTGTCATTTTGTGCAGGGACAGTTCTAAACACGGGAAACACGTGGCACTTCACAGGCATACTTTAGACACCCCCCAGGTACGATATTTAAAGGAATATTTGACTTTTTTTTTTTCACTTTATGCATCATTAAAATGACTGCTCCCGAAAAACGACCGTTTTTAAAACTTCTTTTTGCATTGATACATGTCCCCTGGTGCAGAACCCGGGTTCCCAAACCCTTTTTAGGACAATAACATGCATAATAGTTGTTATAATTAGCACTTTAGAATTCGAACGTTCGCATCCATTGTATTTAATAGGGTTCTAATGTTCGTTCGAACTTTCGGTCCGTTCGCGGGTTCTGGTGCGAACCGAACCCGGGGGTGTTCGGCTCATCACTACTCTTGGGTCACAGGTCCAGACTTGATACATGACCCGTCAGCTAGAAAAACAGAAAGTCCTTGTGCTTTAGGTCTCAAGGGGATGCGTTGTTGTGTTGCAAAGGTTAGATCAATGAAGCAACTGCAGGCCCCGGAATCAATGATCGCGGTAACTGCCACTTCCTTTTCTAGCAGCTGAAAAGAGATGGGAAGGGTTAGGTTGGTGGCATTGGTAGGTAAAGAAAAGTTTTTAACTGAACAAATCATCCGCCACTTACGTGTCTTGGTTAAACAGGAACGTACATAGTGGCCCGCTTCCCCACAGTATAGGCAGAGGTTATTCTGTCGTCGGTGCAGGCGTTCCTCTGGAGACAGAGAGGGGCATATTAGGCCGATTTGCATAGGCTCCGGTGCTTCGGTGGCAGAAGTAACAGGAGTGGGCTGAACTGGAGTGAAGCTAACAGGTGCGGAGTGAGTGGGAGCTGGGATCCGGGGCATCATCCAGACTGGACGTGGCTGCTGGGCTGATCTTTCGGATTGTCGCTCACGGAGACGACGGTCAATTTGAATGGCCAGTGTGATAAGGGCCTCCAGGGTATTTGGGACTCCGACACGTGCCAATTCGTCTTTCAGACCTTCTGATAACCCCAAGCGGAACTGGTGTCGCAGGGCTGCGTCATTCCACTGTGTGTCTGCACTCCAGCGTCTAAAGTCTGTAACATAATCTTCGGCCGTTCTGCGGCCTTGCTGGAGTGCATGAAGGGCAGCCTCTGCTGTGGTGGTTCGTTGCGGGTCGTCGTATAATTCGGCCATCGCGCCGAAGAAGGCGGACATGGACTGTAACAATACATCGTTCTTTTCCAACATCCGATGAGCCCAGGACTGGGGCTCACCCTGAAGCAGTGATATGATGAATCCTATTTTGGTGGTTTCAAGGGAGAAAGTTCGAGGTTGCAGGGCGAAGTACAGTTCACATGCGTTGCGGAAGGATCGAAATTTTCCCCGGTCACCTGAAAATCTCTCTGGTGCTGGAACTCTGGGTTCAGGGGGCAGCATCACCACTGTGGTTGCTGCAGTGGCAGTCCTTGAGGCAGAAGGCTCAGCAGTGCTTGCTGGTGTAGCTAGAGTCTGTACACACTGTTCCAGTTGCGTATAACCCTCCTGTAGAGATTTGACTGCTTGAGTAAGGGCTGCAAGGTGCTGGCAGATGTCATCCATGGCCGACTTCCCACTTGTAGGCTCAGACATGGCTGCCTGATACTGTTACGTACCTGCCGGATGAGCCTGACTTGCAGTGGGAAGGCCTCTCGTACAACCCCGGCTCAAGGGCCACCGATGTTGCAACAGTGGCCGCAAGAGCCTGGCGGTGTATGGGTGCCTGGTTCGTCTTGGGTCTTGTCAGTTCAGCTGGTGCAGCAGGGAACAGGAAGCAGGCTGGTAGGTGCACTGGCTGGGGAGACACTAAATACGTAGTCAGACAAGCCAGGTTTGGTAACAGACTTTCAGATGTAGGTATAGACGACAGGCAGAGAATGGCCAGGATACAGGCAAAGTTCGGCAACAGGAAATCAAGCAGTGTAGAGCTGAGCGTGGTTACAAGGCAGGCCGGGATCAGGATAACAGAGATCAATTGTAGTCAAACAAGCCGGGTCAAACACGGGAAACAGATCAGATCACAGGAAGACACTGGAACAGGTATGAACTGCAGATCAGGCAGCGAAGACACAGTGCTGCTGAGGTGTTTAAATAAGGCAGCCTGTTGCCAATCACTGAAATCAGTCTGCACTATTAACCCTTAGGTGGCAGATCCATGACAGATAGACTGGTGTTAACTGTGAGGTCCCTCCCGGGAACGCCTAAGGGTACTGGGTCCCCTCTGGTCCCTGAGGTCACGATTCCAGACACCCTGTCATATTCCCAAAAACAGGAAGCTAGAGAGTTCCTGATAAGGAATAGAAATAAATTTTCAGTGTTACCTGGCACGACTTCAGCAGTTCAGCATGATATTGTTACTGAACCTGGGGTCCGTGTCAAGCTCAAACCATACCGAATTCCTGAAGCTAGGAGAAAGGACATCAGTGATGAAATTAAAAGAATGTTGGAGCTAGTTGTCATTGAGGAGTCCAATATTGACTGGTCTAGCCCCATCATGTTAGTCCCAAAACCGGATGGTACTTGGAGATTCTGTAACGACTTCAGGAAGTTGAATGCAGTGACAAAGTTTGACACGTACCCAATGCCCAGGGTAGACGAACTTATAGACCGACTTGGCAAGGCCCGTTATCTGACCACTTTGGACTTGACCAAAGGATATTGGTAAATACCCCTGACTGGGAGTGCCAAAGAAAAGACTGCGTTTGTGACCCCGGAGGGGTCGTTTCAGTATAAGAAAATGCCTTTTGGGTTGCAAAATGCCCCTGCAACATTTCAGAGGACTATGGACAGGACCCTAAGACCTCACCGACAGTATGCTGCAGCCTATCTGGATGACATAGTGGTGCATAGCACTGACTGGGAGTCTCACTTGCCCCGTGTCCAAGCTGTCCTTGATTCCCTCTTCAAGGAAGGCTTTACGGCAAATCCAAAAAAATGTGCCATTGGTTTGGAGAAGGCCAGGTATTTGGGCTACATTATTGGCCGGGGAGTCATTAAACCCCAAGTGAATAAAATAAAAGCCATCCAGGAGTGGCCATGTCCTGCAAACAAGAAGCAGGTCAGGGCTTTTCTTGGGATTGCGGGGTATTATAGAAGGTTTATACCAAATTTTGCAACTATAGCTGCCCCACTGACAGACCTTACGAAAGGGAAAGACTCTGTAATGGTGAAATGGTCCCCAGTAGCAGAAGAGTCTTTCCAAGTCCTGAAGAAGGCTCTTTGTGCACAGCCAGTGCTATACTCCACCGATTTCTCCAAAAACGTTTTGGTTCAGACGGATGCGTCTGATGTTGGTATCGGGGCAGTACTATCACAGGTACACAATGGGGAAGAACATCCTGTGGTGTACCTAAGCAGAAAGTTCAATGACCATGAGAAAAAGTATGCAGTCATTGAAAAAGAATGCTTAGCCATAAAGTGGGCCATGGACGCGCTCAGGTACTACTTTTTAGGGCGCCAGTTCGAGTTAATAACTGACCATGCTCCCCTGAAATTGATGGCCCAAAAGAAGGAGACTAATAGACGGGTGAACCAGTGGTTTTTGGCTCTACAGGATTTTTCCTTTTCTCTAAAACACAGGCCAGGTGTTAAGATGGGAAATGCAGATGCCCTGTCCCGGGTTCACTCCTGTTGGGCCACAGGTGTTCCAACCCTGGGGTTGAAACAAGGGGGGAGGATGTGTAGCAGAGCATCCCTGAGAGAGACAGGAAAAGTCCTGTTCGGGTTTATACATCTCCCAGGCTCCTCTCTTATACATTTAGGGATCTCTGATCCAGTATCCAGTCCAGGTGTTGGTCCTCTCTCCCAGGTCAATTAAAAGCTCACCTGAGCAGACAGCCTTTGCTCTGCCTGGGACACACAGACAACGCTGGTCTGTGAGAGCAAGAAAGGTTGGTGAAAACTGTTAATCAGTTGATGTGGAAGCTGGCAAGCGGTAGGCTTGTTCAGTCTGGTAGTGAGGGCTTGTATATACCATATAGTTAGAGCCGAGACATGGCTAGGGTTTTGTTTGGCTATTTTTTTGTTCTGTTTGTTTTTCTGCACACTGTACAGCACCTGTCAATAGACTTTGTATATAGCACCAATAAACAACACTGTTTTTCACTTATCCCATGGACTTGGTATCTGTGCCTGCTCATCCCAGGGAGCTTTTGTACCTGCTACCTGTCCCCCAGGTTACAGTGTATATAATACATGTTTACACTGTATAGTGCCTATCATCATGTAGTGCGTTTTTTGTTAAAGGGCAAGTTACCTATTTATTTTTTTGTATGATACTGTAGGTTTTCTTTGTCTCTATTGTGACACTCTAGTCCAGAGGTTATGGACTATAAGGACACCCCAAGTATGAAAGGGGTTAACGCCGTTTAGGATATTCCCTTTCTGGACACACATCCACTGCCGATCCTCCACAGTCAGGCGACCGCTTCCCATAGGATTAATCCTTCCAAACATACGAGACAAACACTCTGTATGAAGTTTCCAACTGGACTGACAATCTTTAACCACTTGACAACTGGGCACTTAAACCCCCTTCCTAACCAGACGAATTTTCAGCTTTCGGTGCTCTCACATTTTGAATGACAATTACTCAGTCATACAACACTGTACCCATATGAAATTTTTGTCCTTTTTTTCACACAAATAGAGCTTTCTTTTGGTGGTATTTAATCACTGTTGGGTTTTTTATTTTTTGCGCTATAAGAGAAAAAAGACTGAAAATTTTGTAAAAAAATGAATTTTTCTTTGTTTCCGTTATAAAATTTTGCAAATTAGTATTTTTTCTTCATACATTTTGGCCAAAATTTATACTGCTACATATCTTTGGTAAAAATAAGTACAAATTGGTGGATATTTTTTGGTCTTTGTGAAAGTTATAGAGTCCACAAGCTATGGTGCCAATATCTGAAAATTGATCACACCTGAAGTACTGACGGCCTATCTCATTTCTTGAGACCCTAACATGCCAGAAAAGTACAAATACCCCCCAAATGACCCCTTTTTGGAAAGAAGACATTCCAAGGTATTTAGAAAGAGTCATTGTGAGTTTTTTGAAGTTGTCATTTTTTCCCACAATTCTTTGCAAAAATCAAGATATTTTTTTTTCTTTTTTTTTTTTTCCACAAAATTGTCATATTAGCAGGTTATTTCTCACACACAGCATATGCATACCACAAATTACACCCCAAAACACATTCTGCTATTCCTCCCGAGTATGGCGATACCACATGTGTGAGACTTTTACACAGCGTGGCCACATACAGAGGCCCAACATGCAGGGAGCACCTTCAGGCGTTCTGGAGCACCCAGGCCAATTCTGACATTTCTCTCCTACATGTAAAAATCATCATTTATTTGCTATAAAATTACATAGAACCCCAAAACATTATATATGTTTTTTTAGCAAAGACCTTAAAGAATATAATGGTGGTCATTGCAACTTTTTATCTTGCACGGTATTTGCGCAGAAATTTTTCTAACGCGTTTTTTACGGAAAAAAACTGTTTTGTGCCTAAAAGAAAAAAAAAACAGTAAAGTTAGCCCAGTGTTTTTGCATAATGTGAAAGATGAAGTTACGCCGAGTAAATAGATACCTAACATGTCACCCTTCAAAATTGCACACGCTCGTGGAATGGCGCCAAACTTCGCTACTTAAAAATCCCCATAGGCAATGCTTTAAATATTTTTACTGGTTATATGTTTTGAGTTACAGAGGAGGTCTAGGGCCAAAATTATTGCTCTCGCTCTAACGTTCGCAACGATACCTCACATGTGTGGCTTGAACACCGTTTTCATATGTGGGCGGGGCTTACGTATGCGTTCACTTCTGCATGCGAGCTCGCGGGGGCAGGGGCGCTTTAAAAAAAATATATATTTTATTGTTCATTTTACTTTATTTATTTTAGTTTGACATGTTTTTCCGCCCCAAATTTTTTTTTTTAGCACTTTTATTCCTATTACAAGGAATGTAAACATCCCTTGTAATAGGAATATGGCATGACAGGTCCTCTTTACAGTGAGATATGGGGGGGGGGTGTCAATAAGACCCCACATCTCACCTCTAGGCTGGGAAGCCTAAAAAAAAAACAAAAAAAAAAACAATCTTGGCTTTGATCGTAGCGGTGAGTCGGTAGAAGCACCGGAGGGCAGCAGGAGGGGGGGGCATCTCCCCTCTCACCTTCCGTAAGAGCGATCAAGCGGTGGAACAGCCGCTATGATTGTTGTTATGGTGTAGGGAATCGCCAGCTGAAAAAGCGAATATCTGAATGATGCCTGTAGCTGCTCCCATCATTCAGATATCTCCGCACAAAATCAAGGACGTCATATGACGGCCGGCGGGCGGGCGGGAAGTGGTTATTGCAGAGTATTGCCGGGTATTGAGGAGTATTGCCGGGTATTGAGGAGTATTGCCGGGTATTGAGGAGTATTGAGGAGTATTGACGAGTATTGCCGGGTATTGTGGAGTATTGCGGGGTATTGTGGAGTATTGCCGGGTATTGTGGAGTATTGCCGGGTATTGTGGAGTATTGCCGGGTATTGTGGAGTATTGCCGGGTATTGTGGAGTATTGCCGGGTATTGTGGAGTATTGCCGGGTATTGTGGAGTAGACTTGTGCACAACGGAAAAATTCGTTCCGTTTCGGTTCGTTTCTTTCCGGTCCTGTTGATTCGTAATCATTCGTAATTTTGCTAGACGGGATTTTTCGTGTTCGGACTCATTCGTATTTTTGCAAGCGACATTTTTCGTTGAATTTTTTGTTGCTTTATAATTCGTACTTTCGGTAGAGTACGTTGTTTTTCGTTGATTCTGGACACAACTCCTACTTTCGTAACTTTTTTTGGGTTCGTACTTTCGGTAGAGTACGTTGTTTTTCGTTGATTCTGGACACAACTCCTACTTTCGTAACTTTTTTTGGGTTCGTTGATTCGTAATTTTCCGTGTCTCTCTCACAACGACGCTGCCTATTATGCCTAATGTGCTTCGAATGGATTTGTACTTTTCTAAATACATTGCGGTTATTTGTAACGATTCGAAATCTCGTATTTTACTTTCGTTTTTAACATGCGGCTATAGGCTCCGCCCCTGTACACCATTTTGAGAGGGTTCAGCACGGTGAGGGAGAAGCAGAGAGCAGAGCAGAGTGTTATTGTGCTTCGAATGGATTCGAAATCTCGTATTTTACTTTCGTTTTTTACATGCGGCTATAACCTCCGCCCCTGTACACCATTTTGAGAGGGAGTTCAGCACGGTGTGGGAGAAGCAGAGAGCAGAGCAGAGTGAGTGTTATTGTGCTTCGTATGGATTCGTACATTCGTAACTTTTTCATAACGAATTATGGCGAAGACATTCGGGCATTCGCTATTTGCGGTATAATTTATTTCGGATTCGGTCTTATTCGTAATTGCTTTGTTCGGAAATTCGAATGCTTCCGAATGTCCGAAAGTTGCTAAATTCGGACGAATTTCAATTCGTTACGAAACGAATTGCACAAGCCTATTGTGGAGTATTGCCGGGTATTGTGGAGTATTGCCGGGTATTGTGGAGTATTGCCGGGTATTGTGGAGTATTGCCGGGTATTGTGGAGTATTGCCGGGTATTGTGGAGTATTGCGGAGTATTGCGGAGTATGGCAGGGTATGGGCAGGGTATTGCACAGTATGGGCAGGGTATTGCACAGGGTGTATTGCAGAGTATTGCACAGGGTGTATTGCAGAGTATTGCACAGGGTGTATTGCAGAGTATTGCACAGGGTGTATTGCAGAGTATTGCACAGGGTGTATTGCAGAGTATTGCACAGGGTGTATTGCAGAGTATTGCACAGGGTGTATTGCAGAGTATTGCACAGGGTATTGCAGAGTATTGGCAGGGTGTATTGCAGAGTATTGCACAGGGTATTGCAGAGTATTGGCAGGGTGTATTGCAGAGTATTGCACAGGGTATTGCAGAGTATTGCACAGGGTGTATTGCAGAGTATTGCACAGGGTGTATTGCAGAGTATTGGCAGAGTATTGCACAGGGATGGCTGAGCAGGGATGGATGGATTGCTGGATCTGTGACTGCAATTGTCACAGATCCAGCCCACAGCTGACATGGGGGAGGGAGCGGACATGATCCGCTCCCTCCCCTCTCCTCTCACACTGTACCGATCGGTACAGAGAGGGGAGGGAGGAACCGGCGTCATCAAATGACGCCGGTCTGTTTACAAGCGATTAGCGGCCATCTACCGTGATCCGTGATGCGCCGGGTCTTCCGGACCCGGCGGTCACGGACATATCCTGGAGCGCGCCCCAGGGGGCGCGCGGGAGCAAGATTCTGTGAGGACGTCCCTGGGACGTCCACTCAGGATAACTCGACCGCGCTGTGGACGTCTTTTGTACATGGCGCGGTCGGGAAGTGGTTAATGACAAACTCCCAGTTTTATACACACAGAGAGGAGGTTCTTACATGAGCTAATTAACTACAGTGATGACTCAGACACATGACCTTTAGGCTAGCCTCACTGTCTCCCAATACACATCTGACATCTTAGCAGACACAGGTGGGGGCTGGATGTGGTGACATTAGCATCTAACAGTATGTGTCCCAACATCATGAAGGAGTCACTTTTCAGTTAACCTGTTGAGTTCATAATCAAACAGTAAATAGTTCTTTACAGATATCCTGGGGAATATTGTGGAAAAATATCACTGTCCCATTTTAAAGAAATCCAAGACATATTCTTATATTCTTAATGTCCATTATTTTCTTGCTCACCCTGTGCCCAAAGTGACCCCTGTCACATGGACCATTCACCGCTTACATGTGGCCAGCCCTCACGCACAAGGTATGTGCGGGAGAGGGGAGGGCTTGGGGTTCAGTCGCAAGTATTGTTGCTTGACGGCTTATCTTTCTCCCCCAATTCCCCTTTTTTCCTTTTAGCCCTTCCGCAGATCTTCAAATCGACACAGACCATGCCATGCCGCAGCATTCGTCAACTTCAAAATCAAAACACAGACGTGATTCCCCGTCTGCATCTCACCACCAGAGGAGAAGCTCCCATTCCTCCTCCAGACACTGCTCCCACCGCCAGGACAGTTATTCTGATCGGAGAGCCTGCAGGGGATGCGGCTCACGAGTCCCAGAGGGCAAATCGTTATGCAGCCATTGCTATGCCCATGCGGTTGGGGAAAAAGAGTCAGAGGATCAACGGATCGAGTCTCTAGTGAAACAGGTGGCGCAATGTTCTCTGAAGGAGATGGATGCTTCCCACGCACAAAGCCAGTCCAGCACTACTCGATCTGGCTCCCCGGCTGATGTGGTCCGTGAAATCCCAGGTCCTTCTCAGCCCTACGCATCCTCGCCTTTTCCCTCGGAAGGAGAATTGAAGAGTGATGAAGAGAGTGTGGAATTTGATTTCTCTCAAGTGACTCCGCTTATTAAGGCGGTCAAAGAGGCCCTTATGTGGGAAGACCCATCTACTCCCCCAACTAAACAGAATTTTTTTTTCAAGCGCCTGGGGAAAGAGCGCCCAAGTTTTCCGCTTTTAGCCGAACTAAAGGGCATTTTTGACGAGGAGTGGAGCAAAGTGGACAGGAAGTCCTCGATGACGAATAAAGCCTCCAGAATGTATCCCTTCAAGGCAGATGAGGTAAAATACCTGGAGAATATTCCTCCTGTGGACGCAGCGGTAATGCGTCTGGCTAAACACGTCACGCTCCCTCTAGAAGACGCAGTCTCCTTTAAGGACAGTCTTGACAGAAGAATGGATCAGGACCTCAAAAGAATTTACGGTCTTGCTGGGACAGCTTGTAAACCCGCCTTAGCCTTGGCAGCCGTGTCTAAGGCTATGGAGGCATGGACGGAGAATGTAGATTCCTTCCTTAGAGGTGTTTCAGAAGAGCTGGCCAGTAACTCAGCAGCAGCGGAGCTAAAACTAGCGGTGGCCTTCTTGGGAGAAGCATCGGTTGATCTGATCCGTAATACTGTCCAGGATTATGCTATCCTCAGTTACAGCTAAATGAGCCCTATGGCTACACCCTTGGCAGGCTGACCCATCGTCTAAGCAAACATGGTGCAAGATTCCTTTCGAAGGATCATCGCTGTTTGGTAATAAACTAGATGACGCCATAGCTAAGGCCACAGGCGGAAAATCTGGCTTTCTTTCACAGGACAAGCGCCCACGGGGTCGAAGGAAGCCCCAGTTCAGAAGACGCAGCCTGGAGCTTTCGAGGGAAGCACGCTCCAATAGACCCGGCCGGGACTTCAGAAGAAACTGTAGTAGAGGCCAAGCGTCCTTTTGCAAGCCAGCAAAGAGCCAAGCATCCAGTGGTCGCGATCAGGCTAAATCCTTTTGAGATTTTGCCCGCCCAGGCGGGTCGGGTAGGACCACGCCTGCTCCTCTTCCGGCACGTCTGGGTGGCCTCAATCTCAGACTTCTGGGTCATCAGGACAGTGTCGTCAGGTCACGCATGGTCCTTCTCCAGCATTCCTCCCCCCAGATTTGTCTCAACCCTACTCCCAAGTACGGAAGAGCAAAAATAGGCCTTACTGTCCTACGTAGATCTGCTGAAAACCCAGGGAGAAGTAGTGTGTCCCCCAGAGGAAGAACAGTTCCAAGGTGTGTACTTCCCCCTTTTCTTAGTCCAAAAGAAAAGTGGTGCCTGGCGCCTGGTAATAGACTTGATGTACCTGAACAAATTTATAAGGCACGGAAAATTCTAAATGGAGACTCTGTCAACAATCCAACAAGCCATTCAACCAGGCGACTGGATGATTTTGATAGACCTCAAAGACGCCTATTTCCACGTGCCAGTAGCAAAGGACTTTCCAAAGTACCTCCGGTTCCATGTCGGGCAGGAACATCTACAATTCATCTGCCTACCATTCGGTTTGACAACTTCCCCTCGGGTTTTCACCAAGGTCCTCTTGGCCGTAGTGGCCCTCATCAGGTTAAAGGGTGTGCGTCTTTACCATTATTTAGACGACCTCCTAGTTCTGTCTCAAAACAGAGAACTGCTGCTGGTGCACAGAGAACAAGTGATCTCAACCCTTTCCAGCTTTGGATGGCTTTTAAACCTGGAAAAAAGCCACCTGGATCCAGCCCAACGCTTAATTTACTTAGGGGCTCTGTTAAACACAGTGGAGAACACCATCTCCCTGCCGGTAGAAAAGATTCCGGTGATTTGGAAGATGATATCTCGCGCTCTGGATGCTCCTCATCTGAAAGCATCACAATGCCTAAGAATCATTGGCACAATGGTCTCCACGACCCCCATGGTCAAATGGGCTCTATGGAGATTACGCCCTTTTTCAGTCAGGGTTCCTCCGGCAGTGGAAGTCAGGGAACAAGAGTCAACTCATCCACATATCCGCAACAATGAGGAACAGCCTCTTCTGGTGGCTCCAACGCAAGTATTTGCAAAACTGTCACTTCATTGCCCCCATCTCCTGGGTCACAATCACAACCGATGCCAGCGGTTCCGGCTGGGGGGCTCTCTGTGGTCAGAACCTTGCTCAGGGCAGGTGGGACGCTCGCCTCTGCAACCCAGGCTCAAATGTCCTAGAGCTCCGGGCAGCTTCGTGTGCCCTCCAATCCTTTTCTCGGTTTCTGAAAGGAGAATCGGTGTTGATCAGGATGGACAACACTACAGCAGTGTCATACGTGAAGAGACAAGGGGGGACACGGAGTTCCACACTTCTTTTAGAAGTCGAGCCCATCATGACTTGGGCCCAGAAAAATCTGACCAACATATCAGCAGTTTTTATTCCGGGAGTACAGAACTCACAGGCGGATTTCCTCTCACGAACTCGTCTAGACAACAACGAGTGGTCCCTCCACGTACAGTCCTTCAACTGGATTCTGTCCCTGGGAGTCAATCCCGAAGTGGACCTATTCGCTTCCCTCTACAATTCCAAAATAGTAAAGTTCTACTCTCTGGGCTGTTGCAGCCAGGCAGTCAGAACAGATGCTCCGACAGACAGATGGAGGTTCAGGAGGGCATAGGCATTTCCCCCGATCCAACTGAGCTACCGGGACCCGGTACCTCTTCCTCTCAGGCCGGACCTTCTCTCTCAAGGGTCACTCCTACACCCTTGTCCGGCACTGATGAGACTGATGGTCTGGTTCTTGAGAGGGAGAGGCTGGAATCCCTTGGTTGCGCCTCTAGAGTGATGTCTACACTGTTGAGCTCAAGAAGGGCAAGTACCAACAAGGTTTATAGAAGAATCTGGGCCAAATTTGTCGAGTTCTCCTCTGTTTCAGGGAAGTCCTCCAGAAATCCGGGAGTTCAGGATGTGCTTAGTTTTCTGCAAACCGGACTAGACTTACCCTTATCTGTTAGTTCTTTAAGAGTACAAGTTTCGGCCTTGTCAGCCTTCTCTGGGGTCTCATGGGCAGTCCATCCCTTAGTCAAACAATTCTTTAGGGGGAGCATCAAGAATTAAGCCCCAAAGGAAACCAAGATTTGCCAAGTGGAATGTTCCCCTCGTTCTAGATTCACTGTCTGGAATCAGTACGTCGGGGCCCTCCCCGTCCTCCATTAAGGACTTTTCAGCGAAAGTAGCCTTCTTAGTAGCCATCACCTCGGCTAAGAGGGTTTCTGAGATCGGGTCTCTGGGTCATGAAGAACCTTTTCTAACATTTTTCCCGGATCGAGTAGTCCTTATACCCATGTTGGGTTCAAATCCAAAAGTGTCTTCGGTATTTCACGAAAATCGAGAAATTGTTCTACCTACATTTAAGACTCCAGATTCCAGTGAAACTCATCCCCTGGATATAGGTGAAATCCTAAAAGAGTATTTGCAAATTACTTCTTCCTTCAGATGATCTGATCATCTGTTTGTTCTACATTCTGGAAACAACAAAGGGAAGAAAGCTTCAACCAGGACAATTGCATCATGGATTGTTCAAACAATCCAGCAAGCATACGGGGCTAAGGGCTTGGCTCCTCCACAGGCAGTGACGGCACACTACACCAGAGGGATGGCAGCATCCTGGGCGGCGGCCCGACATGTGGCTCCAGATGTCATTTGTAAAGCGGCCTCGTGGGCCTCTATTAATACATTTATGGCCCATTACTGCATTGAACCGGCATCATTGTCTTCTGTAAATTTTTGGTTAAGAATCCTGTCGGTTGACAGGACAAATTAAAGCTTTTCTGTTCAGCATACCCACCCGTTTGGTCTGGCTAGTTATTTCCCACACGTAGGCTGCCATGGAGTCTGTCAGGAAAAAGGAAAATTTATTATCAAATACTTACCGTAATTTTCCTTTCATGATGGACTCCATGGCAGACGGAGTTCCCACCCTGAAAGAAAATATTAATGAAAGTAAGTGTCCAAGAGTCGGCTAGTTACGGTACACAGTGCTGAGAGGTGAGCTTACTTTTATGGGTATGGGGTCCTATAGCATTGGAGAGGAGGCGGGGTTAACCCACACGTAGGCTGCCATAGAGCCCATCAGGAAAGGAAAATTACGGTAAGTATTTGATAATAAATTTTCCTTTCTTGCTGCGTTTCCTGCATATCTGTATTTAGTGAGATACACTCTTTAGATACTGTTGTTTTATTCTGCTGTTCAAAAAATAATAATTTGAGACAAAAAAAAAATTTGGGCAACATTTTCTGCATATCTGTACGTGTGAGATACACACTTTAGATACTGTTCTCTTAATTCTGCTATTCAAGAAATAATAATTTAGGGCAAAAATAATTTTTTTGGTGCATTTTCTGCATATCTGTACGTGTGAGATAGACCATTTAGATACTGTTGCTCTATTCTGCTATTCTAAAAACACCCATTTAGGGCAAAAAAATATATTTTGCAGTGTTTCCTGCATATCTGTACGTGTGAGATATACACTTTAGATACTGTTGTTTTATTCTGCTATTCAAAAAAAATGCAGTGGCGGCTGGGCCTGAGGCGGATAGCAATTTGGCGCATGTCCTTCCACCACCGAAGATTGCAGGGCGCTTCAGTTTGCCTCCTGTTGCTAACTCCTCCTAAACTGCTTCCTCATCCTCTACCGCCTCCTCATCCGGTCAGCGTAACACCTTCACCACCAACTTCAGCACAGCCAGGGGTAAACGACAGCAGGCAGTTTTAAAACTTTCCTGTTTGGGGGAAAGACCCCACACCGCGCAGGAGTTGTGGAGGGACATGGAACAACAGACCGATGAGTGGTTGGTGGCAGTGAGCCTCAAGCCCGGCCTGGTGGTGTGCGATAATGGGCGAAATCTCGTAGCAGCTCTGGGCCTAGCCGGTTTGACACACATCCCTTGCCTGGCGCATGTGCTGAATTTGGTGGTGCAGAGGTTCCCTAAAAATTACCCCGATATGCCACTGTGGAACAGCATCACTAAACCCCCAATAACTGGGCCTCCATGCGAGACCTGTGTGCCTTGTTGCGTTGTTTCGAGTACTCCACCAACATGGCCAGTGCCGATGACGCCGGTCTCAGCGTTACTATCCCAGTTCTATGCCTCCTTTAAAAAACGCTTTGGGCGATGATGGAAGAGGATGTGGCAGAGGAGGAGGAGGGATAATTTCCAAGGCTTTCAGGGCAGTCATTCACAAGTGGCTCCGAGGGTGGGTTCCTGCACCAACAAACGCCAGGTACACAATTGTCCAGCAAGGGCACAGTTCTGGAGGATGACGAGGTGGAGGATGAGGAGGAGGAGATGGGGGAGGAGGAACTATGTTCACAGCAGAGTGGCACCCAGACCAGCTCATGGCCATCACTGGTGCGTGGCTGGGGGGATACAGAGGACACAGACGATACACCTTCCACAGAGGACAGCTTTTCTTTGCCTCTGGGCAGCCTGGCACACATGAGCGAATACATGCTGCAGTGTCTCTGCAATGACCGCCGAGTTGCCCACATTCTAACTGGTGCTGATTACTGGGTGGCCACGCTGCTGGATCCCCGTTACAAGGACAACGTACTGTCCTTAATTCCCTCACTGGAGCGTGATCGTAAGATGCGCGAGTACAAGCGCACGCTGGTAGACGCGCTGCTGGTTGCATTTCCACCTGACAGGGGGGGCACAGTGGAAGCACAAGGAGAAGGCAAAGGAGGAGGAAGAGGTCGCCAACGCAGCCGGGGCACTGCCAGCACCTCAGAAGGCAGGGTTAGCATGGCCGAAATGTGGAAAAGCTTTGTCAGCACACCACAACAACCAGCACCACCAGCTGATACGGAACGTCTTAGCAGGAGGCAGCATTTCACCAACATGGTGGAGCAGTATGTGTGCACACTCCTACACGTACTGAATGACGGGTCTGCCCCCTTCAACTTCTGGGTCTCCAAATTGGACACATGGCCTGAGCTTGCCCTTTACACCTTTGAGGTGCTGGCCTGCCCTGCAGCCAGTGTATTATCTGAACGTGTATTTAGCACGGCAGGGGACGTTATCACAGACAAGTGCAGCCGCCTTTCCAGAGCCAATGTGGACAAGCTCACGTTCATTAAAATGAACCAGGCATGGATCCCACAAGACTTGTCCGTACCTTGTGCAGAATAGGCATGTATACCAGCCTTACCCAGCCATTGTTGTATTTTTGATCTTTCTCACTGTTTTGGGGTGTACCCTAATTTAAAAAAAAAAAAACAGTGTTGGCTACCTCGTCCTCCTCCACCGCCGCTTCCACCTACACCGCCACATCCACCGCCACCTCAACCTCCTACTCCATATGGATTTTGTCCTTCTAGGTCAAGATTATTATTTTTTATTTTTATGTATTTTATATTATTTTAAGTTATTTCCCTATCCACATTTGTTTGCAGAGCACTTGCCATGCTCTTAACATTTTGCTGCCATTTGCAGCCCTCTAGCCCTTTCCATTACTTTTTTAGAGCCATTTTAGTCCTCAAAAGTTCGGGTCCCCATTGACTTCAATGGGGTTCGGGTTCGGGGTCAAGTTCGGGTCAAGTTCGGGTCCCGAGCGCGAACTTTTTTGCGAAGTTCGGCCGAACCTGTCGAATCCGAACATCCAGGTGTCCGCTCAACTCTACTTATAAAGCCTCAAGTACACTGGGCGTTTTTACAGCTGCTGTTTTGGGAGTTTTTTTTTCTACAGCCAGTAAACTCCCCAGCATGTTATCCTATGTGTCCATGCACATACAGGCTGTTATCATGTTTTTTTGGCAGGGCCTTTTCAGGCTGGAAAAAAAAACCGAACTAGTGTGTTTGAAGAGGAGTTTTTCAACTGTAAAAACGATCTAATGCTGAAAAACGCAGCAAAATGCGGCTATCCAGCATTAATGAGCGTTTTTGAGCCTCAAGCTTTTGTGTGAGTATAGTTTTGCTAAAAAATAAATAAAACGCGGCAAAACGCTAGTGGAAAAACGCTGCTAACATGGCAAAACTCGCTTTTTTTACCGTGGCATTCAACAACTAACCCTACTGATGTTTTTATAATGTCTAGTGTGCATGAAGCCTAAAAAAGGAAAAAAAAAAAAATTTATAATATTTTTCAGATCTATACACAAATGTTTTGACTTTCATTTCTATTTTAAACTGAATGGGTTGTTTTATAAGGTGAAGGTTTACATACACTTGTTTTCAATTTCTTTTTATTATTGATCATTTTCTTAGATATAAAGAGTTTTACATTTTTACAAAATACTTTTCAATATGCATTGATTCATTCTCGTTATTCAGTAAACAAAATATACAAAATCTTGATCAGTATCTATTATCTACTCTATCATAAAAACAGAATGCCGTATAGCATTCACCTACATATGTGTACTACTATCTTTCGTGCATTTTCATTCCAACATTCATTCATCCATTCATCCAAGGGGGAATAGAAAAAAAAAAACACAGAAAAAGGGGGCGGAAAAAAAAACCTATTTCTCCCCCTTATTCTCTTTCCCAATCTTTTCCATTTACTCGTTAATGGTTAACTTTTATACATATTCTTTCATTCTGTTTGAGGACCGAAATTCATCCCATTTTAGCCATATTGCTGGCATTTGGCTTTCTACTGTATGTATCCTTCTTCTCTTATCTGTCGTTCCATATATTGTATTTCGTTCATTTCACATATCCATTCTCCTATACTTGGGCTTTTATTTTCTCTCCAGTTGCAAGCTATTATTATTCTGGCTGCCGAGGTCACATGATAAAAAAATATAATTCTTAATCATTATTGATTCTGGCATCATAGATAACAATGAGGTATCTATGTTTAAGTTCCTCTCTATTCCCGACACTTTCTGATATATCTCATGAACATTATTCCAGAAACCCTTCACCATATGACATCCATACCAAATGTGATCCATGGTCCCCCTTTCTATCTTACATCTCCAGCACATATCTGTGTGCTCGCTATTTATTTTATTTAATGCTACTGGGCTCCAATACCATCTCATTGCCATTTTGTAATTCCTCTCTTGATATTTATTCGCTATGGATGTTTTATGAATTATTGCAAATATTTTCTCCCATTCTGTCTCTGATATTAATCTCCCTATCTCCTTTTCCCAATTCTTCATTCCTGTTAACTCTCTGAGGGATCCTGATGGGAGTAATAGACCGTATGTATATCTTAGATAATTTTTTAGTTGGCTTTTGTTCATCTACTATTATTTGTTCAAATTTGGTTTTTGGTCTGTTTATTAAAGATAGATCTATATTAGTTGCAATATATGTGTTTAATTGATAGTAATGTAGCCACTTATTTTTGTATTCCGGTCTCAAATCTTGCATTTTTGGCATTTTCCCTTCCACTAAGATCTGGGCCACCCTTGCATTATCCCATGTATTCAATTTTAAGTATTTTGTGGTTGCTAAAGCTGGCGGGAATTCTGGGTTGGAGAATAATGGGGTCATTGGTCCCATCATAGTGGATAGGTTTTCCTTTTTTAATTCTGCGTCCCAGATTTTTAATGTGGCTCTTGCAAAAATTGTTAATTTATTATTTCCGGGTCTTAGATGGGGTTTTATCCAGGGGAGTGCTTTGAGTTGAATCCCTATAATGTCTTCTTCTAGTTTGACCCATTGTTTCTCATTCGTGTTGTGGTACCAGTCTATAATCCTGGTCAGGGAGGCTGCTTGTAAGTATTTTAAAAAGTTGGGGAGTGCTAACCCACCATTTTTCTTAGTTCTAATTAAGATTTCTCGTTTTATTCGTGGTGATTTATGGTCCCAGATGAAACTTCCTATTGCTTTTCTTAGTTCAATCATTATTTATTTTGGAATAGTTAGTGGTACAGTTTGAAAAATATATAGTAGTTTTGGTAATATGTCAATTTTTACTATATTTATTCTTCCCATCCATGAATATGTTATTTTTTCATATTTTTGTAATAATTTTATTATTTTTCGGATTGTCGCATTGTGATTCAATTCTTGAAGTTTGTTCGGGTCTCTCGGGATAAAGATTCCCAGATACTTAATTGCTTCTTGTTGCCATTTAAATGGAAAGTCTTTTTGTAGTAAAATTTGTGTTTTTTCTGTTAGTGATACGTTTAACATTTCAGATTTATCATAATTAACTTTAAAGTTACTCACTTCCCCAAATCGTTTAAATTATTTTATTAAATTAGGTAATGTTATAATGGGGTTAGTCACGTATATTAATAAATTATCTGCATAAACTGTTGTTTTATATTCTTTGTCCTTAATGTTAATTCCTTGTATATCTTTATTTTTCCTTATTGCTTGTGTAGCAGCCCCCTCTCTCTCCTCTCTATTATTCTGGCCCTGGCTCTGGTCTAGGGGTACCTCTGAAGGAGAGAGTGCGGGGTCACCACGCCAAGTTCCCCTGCAGATGTATGTGCAGTGAGAGACAATCCTCTTTTACCTTCGGGTCGGTGTTCTGCATCTGAAGCCTCCTCCTGGTGGTTTCTTGAACAATGTCTACCAGAAAATGAGCCCCACACCAATAAAGTCCAACACTCCTTTATTCTTCCGATAACAGAGTAATGCACAGACAGTTGGACTCCCTCAACGAGTAGAACAGACAGAGGGGTGTGGATACGAGTAGACCCAGACACAATGAACTCTCCACTTTCCTTCCTGAAAGTGGGTTGCGGTCTCCAATCGAGGGGGAATATCCTTCCAGGCGGTCTCCGGTGGAGGCTCACCCATCACTGGCGATATGCTGCACCAGGTCTTCAAGCAAGTACCCCCTCCCGGTCCATTACGCCTCTGGATTCGGGTACCCACTCCCGGGGTCCCCTAGGATCTCCTTCCCTCGCGGAACTCAGTGGTGGGCACTGAGCTCCAGACCTCCATCCGAGTACCTCACCCCAGGCCAAAGGTGCCTGGGATGGAACACGACCTCTGAACATCCTCCAGGCTTAGGCCGCCTAGAGGACCGACACGAACCACCGCCCACAGGCTGAAGGGGCCGGGACTCGACCCTGTGACAAAGATGGCCGCCCCCTTTATACCCTCTCCCAGCAAGCACAGCGGGTTCTCCGCCCCACCATACCACTGCCGAGGGAGGACAAAAAGGGGTACGGCACACAGCAATGGTTAAACCCCAGCCCAAGGCGACAGCGCCACCCACTGAGCTGCAGGGAACTGCACATTACTGGTGTCTCTGCCAGTTTAAATACACAGGGAAAGTGCATGCCCGCTACACTTGTATAAGGTGTTCCATAGCTAGTATATACAGTATAATAAGGGGGATAGTGGACAGCCTTGTCGGGTTCCGTTTGAAATTTCTACATATTCTGATAGCATTCCGTTTTTTCTAATTTTGGCCCTTGAATTAGAATACCAAAGGAAACAATCCTACTAAGCATTTTTGGGCCCATTCCTATCTGAACTAATGTTTCCTCTAAGAACTGCCACCCCACTCTATCAAACGCTTTTTCAGCATCAATAGATAATAAACATGTTGGGATGGCAGTTCTCTGAGCATGTTCTACCAGTGTACAAGTTTACATACACTTGAACGCGCAAACACTTGATGAACCTAAACATGTCTAAACATGTGTGCAATAAGCAGCTTTAGGTGCGTTTTTAAGTTGCTTTTTTCCTGCCAGGAGCAAAAGGCATTCAGAGGAGAAAACCAAACACCCTGTGTGCATGAGGCCTTAAAGTATAAGTTCAGCCCAAAACTAACTCTAAATCTACTGGCAGCCACATTCTAAGACTAATCTATCTAACCCTGTAATGCAAAAATCGCTGTACATACCTTTTCTGCAGCCGCTCCAGTCTGCTCCCACGGTCAGCTGTCAGCGGCGGCTTCTCTGTGGAGACGTGTGCAGGAGAGGCAGCCGACAGCGGAAGCCCCATAGTAATTCTATGGGTGACGTCACTTCCCAGGCATTTCCTAGCCATTGTCAGGTCTCTCCTGCACACAGCATCAACAGCTGGAGACCGGACCGCATCGGCTGCAGAAAAGGTATGTATAGCAATTTTTGCTTTACAGTGTTAGATAGATTAGCCTTAGATTGTGGCTGCCAGTAGATTTAGAGTTAGTTTTTGGCTGAACTTCCACTTTAAAATGCATTTCTGAGCTTTGCTGCTTCATTCTTCTTTTTCAGAACACAGCCTTTATTCATGTAAGGAGAGATAAGCCATTTATATACATCTTCTAGAAGTTTTATTGTATTTATAGAATGCAATAAAAACATGAATAATGACAGGTATATCATATTTTAAGTAAAACCAAGTGATATCCTTGCTGTATATACACGTGGTACATATAAGGTTACTTATTAGCTGCAATTATGTATGACTATCTGAGATACTAAGACATACTTGAAAAGATAAGATCCTTACCCTGCTCTAAACCTTGGACCATCCATCATCAAGTTGTTGCAGCCTGCCTGTGACCTTTACATAAGAGATAGGCAGGAGCCTTAGTGAGATCCTTATGTAACTGCCCAGACATTGGATTAAAGTTGAACATTAGTGTAGCTTTGGAAACGTACACATGTGTTTGTAAATTCCTTTTCCTTCCCCCATTTTGTACCAAGTGCAAACAGCCAATGGTAAATCATCTGAAAGGATGTGTCCTTGTTCTGATCACTCTAAACTGACATAGATCTGAAAATTTTAGGAAATACAATTTATCGCTATAGGTTACAGCATAGGCGTGAACACAGGGTGTGCCTGTGCCTGCTAGTTCATCCTGCAGAGCTTCTGTTCCTGACCCAATGTCCTGCCAGTTCTCCCTAGGCACTATTTGTTTCACCCTCATTGGAGCCTGGGCTGAAGATACAAGAGAGGCCAACCTCGTCATCTCAGGCTTCTATCAGGTATGTGACACAAACAGGCAAATTAAAAAAAAAATACAGAAAAAGGGGCACTTTCCTTCTATTGCCTTATTATGCTTCAAGCTACTAAGGCAAGCCATAGATGATTTGATTTTCTTTTCTTCCACCATGGGTGGAGGGAACAGGGCCACTGTTAGAAATTGTAGGGCCCCGTACAGCATACCTGGCAGGGCCCCCTCTTTGACCCCACCCTTGACCCCACCCCTGGCCCTGCCTTGAAAACAAAATTCATTGCCCCCACCCAGTGATGAATACGTGTGGCGTGTGTGTGCTAAAACCCAGCTTTTTGCTGCCAGTCTGTAACACACAGTACAACCATAAGTTAATAAACTTAGCACCCAACAGCCATGTGGCAGAGCCATACAGCACCTGCTGTGTGATTATCATAATTCTGATTATCATAAGCACACTGTGGACCCTAAACAGATATTAGTGTCACTCACAGTGTAGCCACATCACCCACCGACACCAGGATTAGTCCTGCTGCTCCCTGTCAGCCGTCTCACATCAGTCTTAGCACCTGGCTGAGGGAGTGGAACGGAGCATGGTTGCTGAGATCACCCCCCCACCAGAAAAGGCAGTGGGCAGCCTACAATTGAGCAGTCCTGGGGAGGGAAAGAAAATCGGTCAATTCCCCCATGAACACTGGAAGCGCTTTTTTGTTCTGCTGGCAGGGAGCCTTCCCATCCAGCAGAACACAATGATAACTGCTACCAGCTATTGCCACTGGCAGTAATCGTATAAAAAAAAAAACCTGACTGGTCGATGGATCGACTTGGGTAAAACCAGCCTGCCCATAGATGGATAAAATCTCAGCGGTCCATGCTGAACTGGCCAAGATTCAATGGTTGGCTTAGGCTCTTCATTACAACATAATAATTCTGGCTGCTCATCCTCAAAAAACCCATATGTATCCTTTGATGTCCTTTGAGTCAATACGGTTATGTTTTGCCACAGAGGAATTACTACGTATTCACATTTCGCATAACCAACAAAATGGGTGCCAAAAACAGACAGCCATGGTTCCCACAGCTTAATAAATGTATCCGGGGTATCCCTGTGTTGGTATATCAAATACTCCATCACCATCCCTAAATAAAGAATACAACCATTGATATTTGTACACTTGTGATGGAATTCCTACCATTGTACTTCTCAGTATTTCCAAGAGGTAACAGGCCAGCTTACTATGGCTTTCACAAGCTTCATCTGCCAGACGTCAGAAGCAAGTGTGAATGCAAGAGTTCACAGCACTGCATGGTCAGCACATGAAGGTAAAAAAGTTGGTGGAAATCGCGCTACCCCCGTGACCAATCACTGTGACAGTGAACAAGTGGATTAAAAATCAACAGTTAACCCATACATCACAAATCAGAAATGAACGGATAAGTGAAAAAAGGTTATGTATATAAAACAAACTATAAATCTATGAACATTAGATAAATAAAAAATGGTCCATCAAAAAAGTTGGTTTAAATAAAGTCCAAAGTATTAACACCAGTGCTTTATGTAGAAATCATAAACAAATTGTGCTGTGTCCACATTCATCTGTGACATTCCACCACCAAAACTCAGGATTTCTCCTTACCAGCTGTACATGACCCCCTATTACAGAGGGTCAGTGTATGCATTCAGTAGTTTCTCCCACAGGTCACCGCAGCACACAACACAAGAGATTCCTAAGATACCGACCTCCGGTTCTCATCAATGGGCTCATATGTATAAAAAGAATGGAACACACTCCACATAGTGCATTATATCTTTTTTTAAAATTTATTCCATAAAAAGCAAGTATTGCACTTACATGTATGCAGTTAAAAAATCGCCTGATTACGTCTGGTGTGCCGGCCGTAGCACATTCAACAGACACCCGTCCTTGTTGGAAATATCAGAGGTGACGACAGCGCTCCGCTCCGCCCTACGTCCGTTTCGTAACAGTTTACTTCTTCCTGGGGCACGTATAATGCACTATGTGGAGTGTGTTCCATTCTTTTTATACATATGAGCCCATTGATGAGAACCGGAGGTCGGTATCTTAGGAATCTCTTGTGTTGTGTGCTGCGGTGACCTGTGGGAGAAACTACTGAATGCATACACTGACCCTCTGTAATAGGGGGTCATGTACAGCTGGTAAGGAGAAATCCTGAGTTTTGGTGGTGGAATGTCACAGATGAATGTGGACACAGCACAATTTGTTTATGATTTCTACATAAAGCACTGGTGTTAATACTTTGGACTTTATTTAAACAAACTTTTTTGATGGACCATTTTTTATTTATCTAATGTTCATAGATTTATAGTTTGTTTTATATACATAACCTTTTTTCACTTATCCGTTCATTTCTGATTTGTGATGTATGGGTTAACTGTTGATTTTTAATCCACTTGTTCACTGTCACAGTGATTGGTCACGGGGGTAGCGCGATTTCCACCAACTTTTTTTCCTTAATCATTACCATGTATGGTAGTTTACATCTCTAATCGCAGCTCTCCATAGCTACAAAGCTACCAGTTAAACGTCTGGAGTTTTTTTCTTTCTTTTTTTCTTAATTTATTTATTTAGCGCAGTTTTTCTCCTTCTTCTCCAGCACATGAAGGTGTTAGCCTGTAAATTATAAGGTGATCAGGATGATCATTCTTTGCTTTGCTAGCTTCTTCAAAGAATGCACAGCTATTATCTCTCACTAATCATTACACAGCAGTAAGGAAGCGTAAGAGAAAGAAATGAACTTTTGATCAATGATTCACTACAGACACAAGAAAATTGTGGCTTGATCCATTCATGCAATGGTACAAGCTAGAACTCTGAGAATATCCGAACTTGTGAACCAAACCTGGGTATGCCCATCCTTAAGATGCTCTGCACATGTTCTTCCATTGCAGCCACTAAGCTCGTTCATGGACACAGAAGACTGCACATGTGTGGGGTTCAGGTCAAGGGCAACACTTGCTCTTGTACTGCTAGGGGATGCTTGTCCTAATGGCTGCTCTATCCTAGGAAAAAGGCAGGATAGAGCTTGGAAAACTGTTAGGAGGTTTTGGGGGGCTGACTTTACTCATTGCAAAAATGGACTATCGGTATGGAAATAATACTAAATCATATTTTTTTAAAGTTGATTAGTTTAGAGTTAAGTAGTGGTATTTGGGGACTGTATAGGGTATTTTTTTTTTTTATAAAGGTGAAAAAATAGGGAGGGTCTAGCTAAGACTGACCTAGCTATAGAACCAAACAGGAGGAGAGGACTGAGGGGGATACCAAGTTATGAACGTAAACAAGATGTCAGGATTTACTTGAACAATAGTAAACTAATTCAGTACAAAACAGCAACAGAAAAAAATACATAGATGGGACAGAACAGTATAGAAAAAGCATATCTGTGATAATCACATGTAGACACAAATCTGTAGAAAGACCTCACAGGTCTAGATAACAATATACCACGGGCACAGCATACTACATCTTGCTTTATTTGCTTGTATGTATTTTATGTTTTCTGGCCATTATAAAAAAGAAATCCCTATATAAATATATGCAAATTAAACTTATTGTCTCCACCGGCCGCGGACCTCTAGTGGTAGCGGGAAAAAAATCGGGAAAACACAGATTTCACAGGACATTTCCCGGGAAACGCTAAAACTGGGAAAAAGGTCTAAATCCTGGGAATTTCCTGGGATATTTGGGACAGTTGGCAAGTATGGGCATGCGTGACCTCAATTTACCCATTGGTATAGATGCTCCAACTTGGAGGCTGTTAAAAATCTGAATTACGACAATCGCGGTATACAGAGGAGCCTTGGTCAAGCACTGGGCATCCACGTATATTTGTAAATGTGTGCCACTAATCCCTCTGTTTTTACTGTGAAATGTTAGACAGTATCAAATTGGGTTTCTTGCAGGTTAGCTGGTAAGTGCTGGAAATTTTTTATTATTTTTTTTTGTTTGTGATATTTTCTATTTTTATTTAAACAATCACTGAAATGATTATACATTCCCTTTACAGGGTTTATGACACCATTTTCAGTTGTGCTTTAATCTGACAATTAGGGGCATATTTCTAAGCAGATAATGTGATTTTTGCCAAACATTCAGTGGTGATGAATTCAACATACATGGGAACTTTAAAAAAAAAAATTAATTCCCAAGAATGGGGGCATAGTGGTGGGTGGGGCTACTAGCAGCGCCTATGGCAAAATTGGACTAACAGTGGGAGGGGCTTAAAACATGACCCTGGGAACAGAGTGCAGGAGTCATAAGTATGCAAGAATAAAGCCCTGTACACACGATCGGATATCCTATGGATTCTAATCCGATGGTTTTTTCCATCGGAAATCCGATTAAACTGTCTTCCATCAGTCTGAAGTTCAATGCTTCTGAGCATGCGTCGACTTGATTCTGAGCATGCGTGGGTTTTTATTCCGATGGATTTCCACACAGACGATCGGATTTTGCTATCGTTTTTTTTACCATCGGATAAATTTAAAACATGTTCTATTTTTTCACACCGATGGGAAAAAAGACCGATGGGGCCCATACACGATCGGTTCCTCTGATGAAAACAGTCCATCGGACTGTTTCATCGGTAAAACCGATCGTGTGTACACGGCTTTAGCTTTAAACTGTAGAGTGTTAAGGATGCAGCCACTCCCTTAAATCTTTATTTAAAGGGCTTTTCTTGCCCACTTTTACTAAAACAAAGTTCCAGTTCAACAAATTTCCCTCACAGGGATTTTCGGCCTTTCTTTGCTATAAAACAAATATTTATGAGCCTACTGGCTCTACTGGCAATGTTGCTCTGGCCTCAGTCCTTGGGCCCATGTCTGTCTTAATGCAGCCTTAATGCAAACGTAATGCAGCTCCCTTCTGCCCTGTCTCCCACCTAGATGAAGCCCTCCTGACTCTTGGGCTGAGACTTCATCTGTCCACTGGGGTGATGCCCTGAACCATAGTGATGTCTCTAACAAATGCCCTGTACAAACCTGCCAAATTAGTATGCTAATTGTCTGCAAAACTTGGACCCAAGTTTAGAGACTTCATCCCTCCCAAGTCTCAACAAAGTCTCCAGACTCCAGGTCCCAAACCAGGTTTTACCAGCCACTGAGGAAACTGAAAATCCAATTTCCTCTGTATGAGACCCTGGAGACCCTCAACCTGCCTGGATGAGAAGACTGGGTGACACAAAACGCTTTTTACGCTGTGGCAGGGCACAGTGCAGGGGTCTGGGTTTGGTAACGTACAGTATATAGTGTAGGGCCAGGTAATGTTCAGAATGAGGAGTCATGAGTAAGCAATGCATAGAGTGCAAGGGTCAGGTATGTGTAACATAAATAGTTTAGGAGTCAGAAGCATAGCACCCCCTGTGATTCTTTTCACCACCATCCTCTTATACGTAGCACAGCAGCACCACCTATGCACATAAATATGAACTGCATACGGGTAAATTTGCTGTACCCTCAAAATATCTCAACACACCGCCATTAATGTCTAAACCGCTGACAACAGAAGTGAGTACATTCCTAAGTGAAAATGTCCAAATTGGGCCCAAAGTGTCAATATTTTGTGTGACCACCATTATTTTCCAGCACTGCCTTAACCCTCTTGGACATGGAGCTTCACAGGTTACCACTGGAGTCCTCTTCCACTCCTCCATGGCAACATCACAGAACTGATGGACGTTAGAGACCTTGCGCTCCTCCACCTTCTATTTGAGGATGCCCCACAGATGCTCAATAGGGTTTAGGTCTGGAGACATGCTTGGCCAGTCCATCACCTTTACCCTCAGTTTCTTTAGCAAGGCAGTGGTCGTCTTGGAGGTGTGTTTGGGGTCATTATTATGTTGGAACACTGCCCTGCGGCTCAGTCTCCAAAGGGAGGGGATCATGCTCTGCTTCATTATGCGTGGCCACTATCAGGGGGGTACAGCCAATACAACTGTAAAGGGCCCGAGGGGCCTGCGCGGGCCATAGGAAGGCAGGACGCGTGAAGGGGAGCTGTGTTGTGCACTATAGAAACGATCTTGCAGCTTCTGCTGCTCTCTGTGTCATTGAGCTCAGACATTGAGCGCTTTACTGTTACCTCTGGCTACTATGTGCATGTGCACCCCTCGTGTGAGCTGCCTTTACTCTGTCAGCTACATGTCAGCTCTGTGAAAATGAGCTGGGACTAGGTAGGAAGATTTCCTTTACAAGTAGGGGCTGTGAAGGAAAGGGAGGGGGGCTGTTTGTGTACAGGGAGGGGCCAGATGCTTGGGTGTTTACAGATTTGTGTATGTGTGGGGCTGACATATATATACAGGTGGGGGTAGGGCTGACATATATACAGGTATGAGGGGGGCTTGCATATATACAGGTGTGGGGGGGCTGTGGCTGACATATATACAGGTGTAAGGAGGGCTGGCATATATACAGGTGGGGTGGGGGCTAACATATATACAGGTGTGTGGGGGGCTGACATATATACAGGTGTGAGGGGGCTGGCATATATACAGGATTGAGAGGGGCTGACATATATACAGGATGGAGGGGGGCTGAGTGCGTACAGGTGAGGTGGCCAGTGTGTGGATTCGGTGGGATGGTCTGTGGGCAAGCCCTGGGGAATGTTGGTGGTCAGGCTCGAGGGGGCCCAGGCCTAAAGCTGTGTAAGGGGCCCAAACATTTCTGATGGCTGCCCTGTCAGTATGTCACAGTACATGTTGGCATTCATGGTTCCCTCAATAAAAAGTAGCTCCCCAGTGCCGGCAGCACTCATGCAGCCCCAGACTATGACACTCCCACCACCATGCTTGACTGTAGGCAAGACACACTTGTCTTTGTACTCCTCACCTGGTTGCCACCACACATGCTTGACACCATCTGAACCAAATAAGTTTATCTTGGACTTACTAGACCACAGGACATGGTTCCAGTAATTCATGTCCTTAGTCTTATTGTCTTCAGGAAACTGTTTGTGGGCTTTCTTGTGCATCATCTTTAGAAGAGGCTTCCTTCTGGGACGACAGCCATGCAGACCAATTTGATGCCGTGTGTGGCGTATGGTCTGAGCACTGACAGGCTGACCCCCACCCCTTCAACCTCTGCATCAATGCTGGCAGCACTCATACATCTATTTCCCAAGGACAACCTCTGGATATGACGCTGAGCATGTGCACTCAACTTCTTTGGTCGACCATGGCGAGGCTTGTTCTGAGTGGAACCTTTCCTGTTAAACCACTGTATGGTCTTGGCCACTGTGCTGCAGCTCAGTTTCAGGGTCTTGGCAATCTTCTTATAGCCTAGGCCATCTTTATGTAGAGCAACAATTATTTTTTTAAGAACTTTAGAGAGTTCTTTGCAATGAGGCGCCATGTTGAACTTTCAGTGAGAGAGTGAGAGCGATAACACCAAATTTAACACACCTGCTCACCATTCACACCAGAGACCTTGTAATACTAATGAGTCACGTGACACCGGGGAGGGAAAATGGCTAATTGGGCCCAATTTGGATATTTTCACTTAGGGGTATACTCACTTTTGTTGCCAGGGGTTTAGACATTAATGGTTGTGTTATTTTGAGGGGACAGCAAATTTACACTATTATACAAGCTGTACAATCACTACTTTACATTGTAGAAAAGTATAATTTCTTCAGTGTTGTCACATAAAAATAAAAAATAAAAAATAAAAAATGTGAGGAGTGTACTAACTTTTGTGAGATACTGTACATGCATACACCTAAATACAACCCAGATAGCAAGCAATTGAGCTGAAAGTTTGAAATAAGCTATTGCTAGACTTGCTGGTTTCACATATTTGTTGCATTGCATGACTCCAGATTAACTTCCTCCTGCAGGCTCTGGTTCAGTTATGTTGTGCGATAGTCATCCCACCACAGGGGTCACTGTGACTTGCAGAGCTCTTGACGTAGACTCACCACTACAACTTTGCTCTTGCTAGAGACTTGCCATGCAAATTTGCTACAAATTGGAAAAGTGTTAACTAGAACTTGTGCTTTAAGTGTTCTGCAAGTGTACAACTTGCCAGTGGAAATGTGCAGAAAGTTAACAAGACTTACAAGTTTGTGGCAAGTTATCCTTGGTATCTGGAAACATACATACACATTGCATTCACATACAGTACATGCAACATACATATACACTGCATACACATGCATACAACATACAGTAAAGATACAGTACATACACAATCAAACACTTACCTCTCTGGTGGTATCTTCAGTTCCCTGTGTCTCCATTCCCAACGGTGGAAAAGCCTGTAGGCAGCTCACACCCAACCGCTCCACTTTACTCACACACAGGCACAGTTCCTGCTCCTCCTCCTTCTCCCTCCTTCTCTTCTCGCAGATGGTAAATGTAGTGCATAGCGTAAGTGACTCCGAAAAATATCACAAGCTGCATTTTGTTTGCATGTCTGGATTATCATTTCTGAAGATGTAACCATTCCAGTAATGACCTGGCAATAGGATCTAATATCCAGTATTTACAGGTCAAATCCAGTAAGTTCCCATCTATGGAGATAGGGGTCTTTTGGCTCCTGGCATCACCAAAAGGCTAAACATATTATTAGATGAATGGAATGCTCCGAAAAATGGTCAGACACCGCAGATACACGAAAGAAAATGAATAGTGACTACAGATTGTTATAAAAATTTAAAAAAGGGATAGACGGCTCACAAAAAAAGGAATAAATAGTGAAAGAATGTAACCAAACCACTTGACTACCACCATCATTTGACTACTGGCAGCCAATCTAAAGAATATTTGTCCTTCCTGCGCCTGATTAAGAACCTAGGTAGGGAAACAAACTATTGTCTGCATAATAAAGTACATGTAATTAGCTCTCCTGGTCTGTATATCTGTTCAGGTCAGTGCTTTAACAGTTATTGAAGACAGTGCAGTACAAGCAGTACAATGGCAGCAGCAGTACAATGGAAGCAGTACAATGATAGCAGCCATATTTTATTTTACAGAAGCCGATATTATTGCAGAATAAATATTGGTGTACAAAGTACCTTTAGCAAAATGAATGACACCTAATGTACCTCCAAAACAATCATGGTGTCCTGTGCACTGCATTTTGAATGGGCTTTTTAACACATGGCAATGCACAACAGTGTATAAGGAATTGCATTGTATTGCAGACAGTTAATAATTATAATAGGGGTTAACTAAAATTCTAAGTACACATTTTGGGGTACCTAAGTTTAGTGAGCAATCATTACATAAGGACTTGTGTACCTTAATAAACTCCAATATAAAGTAAAGTACAAAAATCTTATTTTCTTTATCATCCATCTAGAGAAGCATGATTATAGAAGAGTCTATGATGTACTGGACTTCCAAAAGCAGCTCAACTGAGGGATGGCATAGTGGCCAACAGTCCCAGATTTCCCGGCACATTAACGGATTTAGGACACTTGTCCCAGATTGTGCTTGTCCCGATTTTTTTCCGGGACTTTTTGTTTGTCCCGGGAAATTAGGGAATGTTTTAGGAAAAAAAAGGCAGCGGCGACACCAAAATGGCCCCCGCCGCCACTGTGTTGTTTCCTATTGTCCTCTTGTGTTCAGTGCAGAGGAGAGGGGCAGCCAATCGGCTTCTCTCTTTTGGCGGCCCCTCCCCGCTATCCACTGAACATGTGGATGGGATGCGATCTTCCTCCTGCCGCCACCGCCTAGTTCATGGGTCTGCAAATTTCATGGGTCCCCGAGGTACGATTGATTGATCATCCGGCCCGCTATGTGCTTTTGTCCGGCCTGCAGAGTCATCAGACTCAGTGCAGGTACGGACTCTGGTTCGAGTTGCGGGAGTTGCGGGGCTTCTAACTTGGCCGGTAAGCTATTCACACAGATCTATAGCAGGCGACAATGGGGAAAGGAATGTTCGGGGGGGGGCTCTGATGGAGGACACAAGCGTGGAGGGGCGCTGATGGGGGACACAAGTGTGGAGGGGACTCTGATGGGGACACAAGTGTGGAGAGGGGCTCTGATGGAGGACACAAGTGTGAAAGGGACTCTGATAGAAGACACAAGTGTGGAGGGGCTCTGATGGGGGACACAAGTGTGGAGGGGACTCTAATGGAGGACACAAGTGTGGAGGGGACTCTAATGGAGGACACAAGTGTGGTGGGGGCTCTGATGGGGGATACAAATGTGGAGGGGGCTCTGATAGAGGACACAAGTGTGGAGGGGCTCTGATGGGGGACACAAGTGTGGAGGGGGCTCTGATGGGGAACACAAATGTGGGGGGGGGACTCTGATGTGGGACACAAATGTGGGGGGGGCACTCTGATGTGGGACACACATGTGGGGGTGCTGATTGGGACATGGGCAGGAAGGGTTTTAATGGGTGTGGGGAGGTGGCTCTGAGGGGACACAAGCGTGTGGCAGGAGTTCTGATGGGGACACAAGTGTGGAGGGGGCTCTGATGGAGGACACAAGTGTGGAGGGGACTCTGATGAGGACATAAGTGTGGAGGGGACTCTGATGGGGGACACAAGTGTGGAGGGGACTCTGATGGGGACACAAGTGTGAAGGGGACTCTAAAGGGGGACACAAGTGTGGAGGGAACTCTGATGAGGGACACAAGTGTGGAGGGAACTCTGATGGAGGACACAAGTGTGGAGGGGACTCTGATGGAGGACACAAGTATAGTGGGGGCTCTGATGGGGGGAACAAGTGTGGAGGGGGCTCTGATGTGGGACACAAATGTGGGGGGGGGACTCTGATGGGTCAAAAAATAGAATTGGGGCTGCCCCTAGGATGGTGTGGACCGATGCAAAAAAAATAAAAAATGGACTGACCATAAATTTGTATAAAAGTAGAAAAAGTTTTATTACATAGGTAAATCGCAAAAGATCAACAGTGAAAAAAATTATACATAAAAAAATATATTAAAATGAGGACATAATTTGTGAGTTTAACATTAGATGCCAATATACGTTACATTCACATCCATGATAGTGGACAAGGTGTGTCAATACAGAGGGATGCAAATGAACACCGACATGTTTCGGATATACAGGGCAGTTCAATGCTGATATGTATATATTCCTTCGGTGTCCATTTGGGGACACAAGCATGTAGGGAGAGTCTGATGAGGATACAATTGTGTGGCGAGATTATGATGGGGACACAAATGGGCAGGGAGGCTCTGACAGGAACACTGATGTAAGGCCTCATGTACACTTAATGTTTAGCCCTGGTGCACAAGGCTCTGGCATTTAGGTGCAGGTGGAGGATACAGGTGCACCATCCAGCCCCGCTGATGGCAGCCTTTTTTTAAATTCTATTCTCTTTCATGGCTGAGGATTCATTTATAAATAACTTTTTTTTTCGGCCCACGAATATCTGTAAAATATACAATGTGGCCCTCGAAGTAAAAAGTTTGGAGACCCCTGGTGTAGTGTATTAATCAGTGTAGTGTAGTAGTTAGTGTAGTGTAGTGGTAATCAGTGTAGTGGGTGGTGTAGTGTAGTGCGTGTTGTAGTAATCAGTGTAGTGTTGCAACCTGATGCAAGGACGGACTCTGCTAGGGAAGCACCTGATGCAAGGATGGACTCTGCTGGGAAAGCACCTGATGCAAGGACAGACTCTGCTGGGGAGGCACCTGATGCAAGGATGGACTCTGCTGGGGAGGCACCTGATGCAAGGACGGACTGCTGGGGAGGCATCTGGTGGCAGGCGACGTGGCAGGTGACACGCTTCCACTGATTCTGCATTATGGTGAGTTGAATGATTTAATTTTATATTACAATGTAATAATAGAAATAATGCACTTCAATCACCCTGACACCATAACAACCATGGTGCCGGGATGATTGAAGTGCTAACCCCAGGTGTTTTGGAGTATCTTTATCTGCTGATTGTTAAACTTTCTGGAATGCACACATTTCTATTGTAGGATCTGGCTTCTTTCTTTCTTTCTTTCTTTCCTTTCTTTCTCCTTCCCTCATTCATCTCAAACTCTAACCACACCCCTTCCGAGCCATGCCTGTTTAAGCCACGCCCACGATCGCACGTAAACCACGCCCATTTTTCACTGTGGCGCGCTTCCAAATTTGGAAAAGTGCATTGTGAAAGGTAAATATGTACAATCTACATGATGTTCCAGATCAGGACTAACAAAATCCAAGAGGAAACTGGTAAAGAAGCAAAGGGCCTCTACCAACAATGTAGAGGACAGCTAATCATCTATCTTAAGGAAAGTACAGGTTTAAAGTTATTGTAAATATTTTTTTTGTAAAATTACAAACATGTTATACTTCCCTGTTCTGTGCAAGGGTTTTGCACAGAGCGGCCCTGATTCTGCTTTACTGGGGTGTCACGGTGGCGGTTCTGGCTGCTCCCCTTCAGAGAGTCGCTTTCCATGGGGGCACCCATGCGGGCGTGCTCCCAAGTCCTGCTGCTGCATTCATTAACACGGCCCCGCCCCTGGCTTTCATGTCACTGGATTTGATTGACAGCAGTGGGAGCCAATCGCTCATGCTGCTATCAATCTATCCAATGAGGACCCAAGACAGTGGCTGGAGCTGCTGGGCTCCTGCTCGTTGCTGGAACGATCGGGTTCAGGTAAGAAAATGGGGGGCTCTGGGCTGCAGCTGCAGCGCAGAAGGTTTTTTACCATAATGCATAGAATGCATTAGGGTGAAAATCCTGGAGGGTTTCAACTCCTTTAACCTCCCTGGCGGTAATCCCGAGCGTGACTCGGGGTTGTTGTTTTTTTGCTAGGATCGGTAACCCCGAGTCACGCTCGGGGTAACATTGCAGAGCCCGCAGCGGAGTTTCCTTACCTTCTCCTGGCGATCCAGCGATGATGTCCTCTGCTGTGATCACCAGCGAGATCACCGGCGAGTGTCGGCACTTTAGTATGACTTCCTGGTTCCGTTCCCTGCGAGCCGCAGCGTCGCATAAGAGCGGAACTGGGCGGCAAATGTAAAAGTTCACACAACACAACACAAAAATAAAAGAGGTTATATTGTATCTGATTACACTGTATCATCTCTGATCACCATACAGTGCCCTGTACAGTGCCCCCTTGCCTGTCATCTGTGCCCATAAAAATATGGCATCAAAAAAGCGCCACTTTACCAAAAGGGCGCTTTTGGACCAGATGAGTGACAGTGGCAGCGACACGGAGTTGCTTGCAGAAGTGAGCGATAGTGAGTCGTGGGGAGATTTGTCGTCTGACACTGACACGGATCTGGCAAGTGACAACGGCGATGATCCTGCACCTGACCTCAGCGATGTGCGCACTTGGTGCCCTATAGACTGCGATACGAACCAGGTAGCGCCCCCAGGATTTCCGTTCACTGAATCACCTGGGATGAAGGTAGATGTGGAGTGTGACAACCCTCTGGCATACCTGCAATTATTCCTCACTGAAGAGGTAATTGAAAAAATTGTCAGAGACAAATCGTTACCATGATCAGCAATCCGCTACGCTGCATGCCAGATTTTCCCGACGCAGAAAGTGGGAACCGGTAACGAAAGAGAACATCTAGCAGTTTCTGGGACTCATCATTCTTCAGGGGGTGGTGGGGAAACCGCTCCAGAAATGGTACTGGACCATCAATAAGCTACTGGCCACTCCGTTTTTTAGCACCGTGATGTCTGAATACCGTTTTTCCCTCATCATGAAGTATTTCCACTTCGCAAACAATGAAGAGTTTGATGAGGCCACGCATCCTGCGCCCAAGCTAAAAAAAATCTGGGAGGTATGCCAAAAGATCGTGGCCAATTTCCAGCGGACCTATGTGCCAGAAAGGGACATCAGCGTGGATGAAAGTCTGATGGCCTACAAGGGACGCCTAAGCTGGATACAGTACATTGCATCCAAAAGAGCGTGGTTTGGCATCAAATTCTTTATGCTCTGTGAGTCATCCACCGGATACATCTGGAATTCGGTCATTTACACTGGTAAAGGCACGAAGTTCAACTCCAGGTACAGCGGCTATGGGATGGCCACATCATCTGTCCTTACACTGCTGGAGCCATTGCTGAACCATGGATATTGTGTGACCACGGACAACTTCTACACATCTCCGGAACTGTATGAGGTTTTGCTACAAAATAAAACTGATGGGTATGGTACCATTAGGCCTAACCGACGTGGCATGCCATCTATGTTTGGCAAGAAAAAACTGAAAACAGGAGAAATGGTTGCCTGGCAGAAGGGTAAGATGATGGCAATGCGATGGCGAGACAAGAAGGACGTGTGTCTCATGAGTACTGTGCACAATACCGCCACTGCCATGGTCCACACAAGAGGTGGGAAAGATCTGCTGAAGCCGCAAGTTGTGATGGACTATAATAACACAATGGGAGGTGTTGACAGAGCCGATCAGGCAATGACATTTTACCCGGCTATGCGCAAACAGCAGAAAAAATATTATAAAAAGATTTTCAGGCATCTTCTGGAACAATGCCTTTGGAATGCGTATATCCTATACAAAGCAAAGAGTGGCATGCCTCTTGTTCATTCCGACTTTATCTGGAAGGTGGCTGAGCAGATTTTTCTCAACCACCAGATGCCATCAGTAGCTGTGAACAGACCTGGATGACGTGCTGTTGGCGTTGTCAACCCAGAACGCCTGACTGGACGTAATTTTTTGGACTATATACCGCCAACCGCAAAAAAGGAGGCACCTACCAGGATGTGCGTGGTCTGCTGTTCCAAGAGAGATGGCAATGGAAAGAAAGTCCGAAAAGAAACAAGATACCATTGTCCAGATTGTGACGTTGGACTTTGTCTAGTTCCATGCTTTAAAATGTATCACACTCAGGATGTGTATTGAATTTTCTTTGTTTGACAAATGTCATTATTTTCTTCTACATTATTGAATAAAATTATATTACTTATTAGATTATAATTCATGATTTTGTGTTTCAAATTTATCACATCTGGGATGTCTACTAGAGTCTTGTTTGGTCAGGTTTAAGAAAGTAATTAGGAATTGCAGGCCTACAATACATAACGCCAAATTTCCATGCAAAATAATTGTACCACTTTTGGTACATAATTCCAGACAGAATCATACCGCCAGGGAGGTTAATCCCAACAGATCACAGGTTGGTCACCAAATGTTTGAATCCAAATCACTGCTGACATCCATCCAAATATCCAGGCAAGACTGCACTTCATTGCTCCAATATCACTCCATAAACGTTTTAGAATAAGAAGGGAGAGAGAAGAGGGCTCTCGTAGTGTAGTAGTTAAAAAGATTTATTTGAAACCAATAATATTGCACTTACATATAATTTGACAAGAATCAGCATGTAAAGTAGTGGGGATGCCGATTTGCATTCCACCTTCGCGCCAACTACCAGAAATGACGTATCTCAAGAAACCCCAGAGTTTCTTCAATTATGGAGTGTGCCACGTCCTTTACCAAACCAACCTCAGGTTTCACAGTACCAAATGAGGTAGTTTTCAGCACCAGTAGGTAGGACTTGATATCACCATGAATGCATATGGCCCAGAGAGTACTGGTCAGAGGACTGACCATGCTAACTATGTTGTCCTGTACAAAAGTCACCATGCTCCCCCTCCCGAATCTATGAGATCTTTGGTTGAGGTCTGATTTATGCACGTCATGCACTTGAAAGTATGGTGCATGTAAACATGACAGAATGATCTGTGTAATACACGTTTATTTCAGCTGCATTATGTCCAAACAGCAAGAAAATGTCTAAAAGCATAGCAGTAGAAAAAGCCATCTCACCCACCCATGTGGGGAATGAGCCTCTTCCTATTTCTTTTTCACTTTCGTGTAAAGTACGTGTCAACATCACATCATTGAAGGGAAGGTTAGTATAGTTCCGCTTTAAAAGTCCCAACAGATAAGGTAGACTGCAAATTTTTACCTCTATCGCTGCCCACATCACAGTACACTGCTCCGATAATAAAGACTGTCCCTCAAAGTCTGTCCAGAAACCAAAATTCTGAGTGGGTCAATCTCCTGTGTCTTTCACAGCACTCAGTGGTTTCTCCTGCCAACCCATATTTCATTACGAGACACCATTTTCTAATTGTATAGATGTTTTCCTATAAAACAAACTACATCCTAATAATATATTATATTATTGTGCAGCATGAAAGTACCATTTGATAGAGACTAAACTTGTATACATCAAATGCTTGTACAAGATAATATGTATCTAATCTGTCTCCTGCACCTTGTAATATACAGGTATTTCATCTTAGAAAGATGGTGATCCCCTTCTACAGTTGGGTGGATGCCAAGATCGTGTCAGGAATGCTGTAAACTGGAATGTTTTTAACACTTCTTTTTCTATAGCTATTAAAGATTTTTGGTTTTCCAGTCTCTGCCTTAATGATGCTTAGAAGGACTAAATAACCATTTAATCGATCATTGCTAATTACTGACCCCTTTTTACTAGCTTGAGCTGTGTTGATGGTTAATTATTGCTAATTACTGGCCCCCTTTTTCTAGCTTGAGCTGTGTTGATGGAATTTATGACGGCCTGCTCTGTGGCTCTGAGCTGACTGTTCGGTCTGAGAATTTTATCGCTGAGTATGGCACCCCTTCCCCCATACATCATTATCACTACAATTATCTGTATTGTGAGGGGGTTAGCTCGGCAGCGGGTGTGTGTGACCCCCGGGATGGGCTCCCCAGACAAAAACAGGCCCAGCAAACGGAGGTTGTGGTTTTCAAAATCAAAAAGGTGCGGTTTATTTTCTATTTACAGTGACAAAACACAGCAAAGCAAAAGAAACATAAATAAAATAAATCCTGGTCAACTTGACCTCTGACTAAACATACAGGTTTCCTAACTAACAACTGGGATCAGCCTAGTGCTGTCCTAGTCCCTAAGTCCCTGGTTTTAAATGTCCAAGCAAATAGCCACACAGGCTTTGTCTCACCGCACAGGGGTTCACTCTCCCTAGACAGTCCACACAGGTCTGGTTCCAGGCATGAGCTAACACCTAATGAATCTGGGAGTTCTTATAGAGGCCTAAATGAGCTGACAAGCTTCAGCTGGTCTCATCACCTCCCTGTCTGCACGACGCCCCACACTCTCCCTAGAGGTATGAGTCATCCATGAGCCCACTAGCCTCAGCTGGGCTTATACAACTCTCCACCTAGTTGTATAAGTCGGCGTAAAGCCTGAATCTGGGCGAAATATATCTACCCCCCTGGATGCAACCAGGTGACTTTACCTTCCTGCTGTCACATATCCCCCCCTCTTGTTTTAACCTCGGGGTTGGAACACCAGCAATCAGGCATTCATGTACTCGAGACAAAGCATCCACATTCCCCATTTGAACGCCAGGGCGATGCTTTACTGTGAAGTTGAATTCCTGGAGGGCCAGGAACCACCTATTCACTCTTCTATTTGTTTCCTTGTTTTGAGCCATCCACTTTAACGGAGCGTGATCCGTAACCATGTCAAAGTGCCTACCTAGCAGGTAGTACCGAAGGGAATCTAGAGCCCACTTCACCGCTAAACACTCCTTTTCAACGGTGGCGTAATTTACCTCATGGGACTTCAACTTCCTGCTGAGGTAAATGACTGGGTGCTCTTCCCCGTTCCAGACCTGGGACAATACTGCTCCTAACCCCACATCTGACGCATCACTTTGTACGACAAAGTCTTTAGAGAAGTCGGGTGAGTACAACACTGGCTGGCTACATAAGGCTTGTTTCAAGAATTGGAATGCTGCCTCAGCCTCGGGGGTCCATTTAATCATGACCGACCCTTTCCCCTTCGTCAGGTTGGTTAGGGGCACAGCCTTAGAAGCAAAGTGGGGAATGAATCGCCGATAATACCCAGCGATTCCCAGAAAGGCTCGTACCTGCTTCTTGCTGTTGGGACGTGGCCAACTCTGGATGGCCTCGACTTTGTTGAGTTGGGGTTTTATTACTCCCCTCCCAATGGTGTACCCAAGATATTTGGCCTCCTCCTGCCCAATGGTACACTTCTTTGGGTTAGCCGTAAACCCCGCTTCCCGAACAGAGTCCAGGACTGCTTGCACTTTTGGTAGATGTGAGGCCCAATCTGTGCTATGGACAATTACGTCATCCAGGTAAGCCGCAGCATACTTCCGATGGGGCCTCAGCATCTGGTCCATTTTCTGCTGGAATGTGGCCGGCGCATTCTGTAACCCGAACGGCATTCTTTTATATTGGAACGCCCCGTCTGGGGTTACAAATGCGGTTTTCTCTTTGGCCGACTTGGCCAGGGGGATTTGCCAATACCCTTTTGTGAGGTCAAGAGTCGTCATGTATCGGGCTGTTCCCAGCCGGTCGATCAACTCATCTATACGTGGCATGGGGTAGGTGTCAAATTTTGTAACTTTGTTCAACTGACGAAAATCGTTACAAAATCGCCAGCTCCCATCCGGTTTAGGCACCAACACAATGGGACTAGACCAATCACTTTGGGACTCCTCTATCACCCCTAAGTTCAGCATTTTCTGTACTTCCTCCCGTATTGCCTCTGGGATCCGATAGGGTTTTAACTTCACCCTTTCACCGGGCGGGGTAATGATGTCATGCTCTACCCCAGATGTTTGTCCCGGCAGCTCAGAGAATACCTCCTTGTTGCGAAGCACAAACTCCTTAACCTCCTGTTGTTGGGGTTGTGACAAGGTGGCTGCTATTCCAACCTCAGGAATCACGCAACCAGTTTGAGCTGGTGACCAAGTGTCTGCGACTAGGGACTCTCTATCCCTCCAGGCTTTCAACAGATTAACGTGATAGATCTGTTCGGGCTTTCGCCTTCCTGGTTGTCTGACCTTGTAATTCACTTCGCTCACTTTTTCCATTATCTCATATGGGCCTTGCCATTTGGCAAGGAATTTACTTTCAACCGTAGGGACAAGTACCAGTATCCTATCCCCCGGGGAAAAGGTACGGGTCTTGGCTCCACGGTTGTACACTCTCTGCTGTGCTAACTGCGCTTGGGCCAAATGTTCCTTCACGATGGGCATTACCTGTGCAATTCGGTCTTGCATCAGGGCGACATGCTCAATCACACTCCTGTGGGGAGAACTCTCACTTTCCCAAGTTTCCTTGGCAATATCCAACAGCCCTCTTGGGTGTCTCCCATACAGTAACTCAAAGGGGGAGAATCCCGTAGAGGATTGGGGCACCTCCCTAATAGCAAACATCAGATAAGGAAGTAGACAGTCCCAATCCTTTCCATCTCTATCCACCACTTTCTTCAACATTTGTTTTAGGGTTTTGTTGAATCTTTCAACCAGCCCATCGGTTTGGGGGTGATACACAGATGTACGTAATTGCGTCACTTTGAACAATTTACACAGCTCCTTCATAACCCGGGACATAAAGGGTGTACCTTGGTCCGTAAGCAGTTCTTTACAAATACCCACCCGGCTAAACACAAGAGATAGCTCTTTGGCTATGGTTTTGGCCGAGGTATTTCGGAGAGGGATCGCTTCTGGATAACGGGTGGCATAGTCCATTATAACTAATATGTACTGGTGCCCCCTAGCGGACTTGATTATAGGCCCTACCAAATCCATGGCGATCCTCTCAAACGGGACCTCAATGATGGGTAGAGGGACCAGCGGGCTACGGAAATGTGGCATCGGGGCCGACCTCTGACACACAGGGCAGGAGGAACAATAATTTTCTATGTCCTTCATCACCCCCGGCCAATAGAATCTCTGTAATACCCTCTCTCGGGTTTTCTCTGTCCCCAGATGACCTCCAAGAATGTGCCCATGGGCCAACACCAACTTCCTGTAAGGTTTGGGCACCACAAGCTGCTCAACGGTTTCTTCTGCCCTTTTTGCCACCCGATACAGTAGGTCCTTCTCTACGCTGAAGTATGGGTAAGTGCAGGTATTATCTGGGTTCACTAACTCGCCATCTATTTTCACTACGTTTTCCCGTGCCTTTATTAGGGCGGGGTCTTTCAACTGTTCTGTGGCAAAGTTTTCCCTGTGAACCTCAAGATCAGAAAACTCCACAGACGGTAGGTTTTCGTCTGAGGAGGTGGGCTCCTCTCCAGTTTCTTGAGTCTCCCCTGCCAATACTGATAAGGGAAATTCCGGAGAGTCCTCACCACTCTCAGGGGAGTTCTGGCTATCACATTCCTGGTACATAGGGGCACCAGTGGGGGGCTCAGGATCATCCCACAGTTCCCAGAACTTCGGAAAATCCCTTCCCACAATGGCGTCATGCGGTAACTGAGATACTAAGCCCACTGGATGAGAGAGGGTACCTTTGGGGGTCTCGAAACACACTGTAGTCACTGGATACTCTCGGGTGTCCCCATGCACACAAATAACAGCTACCTTGCTATTCCCAAAGACCTCTGTTTTAACTAACTCAGCCTTTATCAGGGTCACAAGGCTACCTGAATCCAGCAATACCACAACATTTCTACCATTAACACACATTTTGCATAAATGTTTCTCAGTTCCTCGAATGGCAGTGCATGCGACTGTCGCACACAGCGACTGACGTCTGCCCGTCAGAAAGTCACACTGCATGGGTTCCTCCACAACCGGGCAATTGGCTGCAATATGTCCCGCTTGCCGGCAGCGGTAGCAAACGATCCTTCTTGCCGCCTCTTGAGCCGCTGATTTCCCAGGCTGTTCTCGCCAAACTTGGGGTAGAGCTCCCACCCTCTCACTCTCTCCACCCTCACCCCTTGGAATCCTCTTATCCGCCCCTGGGGATGGTCTGGTCTTAGGGTGGAAAGTCCGAGTGTCTCTGGAAGAGGCCGTCAGGTTCTCTGTAGCCAAGTATTTCTCCACACGATCCACAAGACCATCGGCCGTCTCTGGGTCTCCATGGCTTACCCACTTTTGGATGGCAGTAGGAAGAGCTCTCAAAAACCGATCCATTACAACACGTTCCACAATCTTTGGTGCGGACAAAGTCTCTGGCTGTAGCCACTTTCTGCTCAGGTGAATGAGATCATACATTTGAGACCTGGGGGGTTTTCCAAGCTGGAAAGTCCAGTTATGCACACGCTGAGCCCGGACAGCCTGGGTGACACCCAGCCTTGCCAAAATTTCAGCTTTTAGCATCACATAGTCTTTTGCTTGGTTAGGCTCTAGGTCATAGTAAGCTTTCTGCGGTTCACCAGTTAACAGAGGAGCCACCAGTCCAGCCCACTGCTCCTCAGGCCACTTTTCTCTTTCAGCGGTCCTTTCAAATGTGGTCAAAAATACCTCTGGATCATCCTCTCCAGTCATTTTTGTCAATAAACGACTCACCCCAAAGGACGCGGTATTAGTGGGACGGCTTTCCTCACTGGTCTGCGGACGTTGCTGCATTACTGCTTCCATTTGTTGTAGTCTCTGCTCTTGCTTCTGTAACAGGTCTATGAAGCGGGCCTCAGATTGCTGCTGGGCTTGTTGCTGAGCTTCCAGACTCTGTTGGTGAGCTTGCTGCTGGGCTGCAAGGCTCTGTTGATGAGCTTGCTGCTGGGCTGCAAGGCTCCTTTGCAAACCTGCATTTGTCTGCTGTTGATTGGCATTTGCTAGAGCCAGCTGTTTCAGTATCTCCTCCATGCTGGCTTAAAAAAAACTGCCACTGGTTCTCCACCAACTGTGAGGGGGTTAGCTCGGCAGCGGGTGTGTGTGACCCCCGGGATGGGCTCCCCAGACAAAAACAGGCCCAGCAAACGGAGGTTGTGGTTTTCAAAATCAAAAAGGTGCGGTTTATTTTCTATTTACAGTGACAAAACACAGCAAAGCAAAAGAAACATAAATAAAATAAATCCTGGTCAACTTGACCTCTGACTAAACATGCAGGTTTCCTAACTAACAACTGGGATCAGCCTAGTGCTGTCCTAGTCCCTAAGTCCCTGGTTTTAAATGTCCAAGCAAATAGCCACACAGGCTTTGTCTCACCGCACAGGGGTTCACTCTCCCTAGACAGTCCACACAGGTCTGGGTCCAGGCATGAGCTAACACCTAATGAATCTGGGAGTTCTTATAGAGGCCTAAATGAGCTGACAAGCTTCAGCTGGTCTCATCAACTCCCTGTCTGCACGACGCCCCACACTCTCCCTAGAGGTATGAGTCATCCATGAGCCCACTAGCCTCAGCTGGGCTTATACAACTCTCCACCTAGTTGTATAAGTCGGCGTAAAGCCTGAATCTGGGCGAAATATATCTACCCCCCTGGATGCAACCAGGTGACTTTACCTTCCTGCTGTCACAGTATATTTTTTACTTTTTTTAGTTGGGATGGCAGTATTTTAGGTGAGGGATGTTTCACTATTGAATAAGTGGACCTGGCACTTGGTATCTAATACAATTTTTTTTTTTGTGTTGGAAAGATGGATTGGGGATTAGTACCCATGTCTGGTTTTGATTGCGTCTGTCTTAGGAAATGTACCTACTGTATTCGTAGAGAGAATTGAAAATTAAGGAAAATCTGATTTGTCACCGAATCAGCAACTTTTTCAATGGGGACACTTGTTCTTGTGACAAGTGTTTAAAAGGGGATATTTCCTCACTTTTGAGATATTCTTTCCCACTTTCTGTAACATCTACATGATAGGACATAAAGGGAAATAGTTTCAATAGCACACAACTGTGGGGTTTAACCTTTCCCTGCTCCAAAAATAAAAAAATATGGCTTTTTAATCATTAAGTATTGACATAATTGGACTATCAGGTTTCCTTTATGGTCCAATGTGGCCATTCTTATCAGAGCCATGTGTTGCAGTTAATTTTGAAAATACGCAGTATGCTACAGCTTTCAGTAAATTGACATGCAGTTTCCTATTCAAGCTATCTGAATGGCCACGATACATCTGAAACTAGTGACAACATACACCCGATATTCCATCAATTGTTATGCATTCCAGTATGAACAAGTTCTCTTCATCCTTTCATGTATTGGTCTGTTCATAAAAGTCGAACATTTATGTTTTTATTGCTTTAATTTCCTCAGTTGTTTCATCTGAGTGTGGCATGTCATTTTCCTTTTGCCTGACAACCTAATAGAGAGCACCCTCTGGTGGTGAATAACAAATAGGAAACAAATGAAAAATAGAGGACTGCAAGGTTTTACTATAAACAATATTTCTCTTCATTATAGAATTATGGTATTGTTCTTGTACATATGATGTGTATATATATAATCATATGTGGACAAGTGTATGGATTTAAATGGACATATAAATATACATATATTCTACACAACATAACATTCCTTTACATACTTAAAGGGGTTGTAAACCTTCAAGTTTTTCACCTTAATGCATCCTATGCATTAAGGTGAAAAAACACCTTGCTGTGCCTGGCCCCCCCCCCCCCCCCCCGAGCCCCCTGTTTTACTTGTGCAAAATCCAGGAATCAAGATAGGGAAGGGGATATCACTGCTCTAGGTAGGTCAAACATAGGTGAAAACCTCTCCTCCAGTTTAGAAACCCAGGTGCTGCCAATGCATATAGCAATAAAACAGGAAGAAGTTCCAGACAGCCGCACTCCCAAAAAAGTTTTTGCCTTTTATTCAAAAAATGAAATCAAAAATACATGCCACAGCAGAACGGACAGAAGAGCTGACGCGTTTCACACTAACAAACAGTGCTTAGTCACAGTGCTTTGTTCTGTCCGTTCTGCAGTGGCATGTATTTTTGATTGAATTTTTTGAATAAAAGGCAAAAGCTTTTTTGGAGTGCGGCTGTCCAGAACTTATTCCTGTTTTATTCCACCGTTTTACTTACCTGACCCTGAATTTCCGTGGGCGCGATGCAGCGTCACTTTCCCCACGTCTTGTCGGCTCTTCATTAGATAGATTGATAGCAGCGCAGCCATTGGCTCCCGCTGCTGTCAATCAAATCCAATGACGCGGCCGCCGGGGGGGCGGGGCGGAGTCATACACTCGGCGGCTATGTATGACACGGGAGCGCGCCCGTAAGGTAACCCCCTCGGGAGAGAGCTTCCCAGAGGGGGTTAGCTATTGCGGGGAGGAGCCGAGAGAGCCGCCGTGGGACCCCAGAAGAGGACGATCAGGGCCACTCTGTGCAAAACGAACTGCACAGTAGAGGTAAGTATTGTTTAAAAAAAAAAAACGGAACCTTTACTATCACTTTAAACATAACTCAGTTATACTAAAATATATTTTCTGTGCTGTGTGTGACAAATCCCCTATTAAATTGACAACTTCAAAGGGGTCCTACACTGCTCCAAAACATTGCACTTCTATGTTTGTGATGTAATTCCTTCCTGAATAAAAAAACATTTATATTTAGGCCCCTTTCACATGGGCACCTCTGTTGGATGGACTCCGCTTGCTCAGCGGGGGATGGTTCCACTGATCGACGCTGAGCAGCTGGATGACAGGTCCGTCTCTGCTCACTGTGCATAGTGGAGATGGACAAAGTCCCGTATCCTCTATGGGGAGATCCTATCCAATCCACCAAATGGATGGAAAATAGGACCACCATCCGTCTGGATTTGGCAGACAGGATCAGATCGGATAGGGGTGGATGTCAGCGGACATGTCACTGCTGACATCCGCCGCTCTATAGGAGTGAATGGAGGGTCCGATCAGGTCTGCCTGAAAAACTGACAGGTGGACCTGATCAGACAGCCCGTGTGCTTCCAAATATTTACACTGTTGTGCATGTTCCAGTATCCAGCTATTGGTCACTGCAGCACCTGATGTTTATAAGAGCTCATACCAGAAACAAGTGCAATGAAAATATGAACTATTAGCTTCCCACACAGGGCTCCTTGGTTGCTTCCTACCAACCAGTGACTCATCCCTGGCCCAATTTAGATCCTGGCCAATTCCCCAAGGCTGCTGTGCCTAAGGACAGTCATGCTGAAAAAGACAGTTGTGTCAACTCACCCTAAAATCTTGGTAGTTTCTCAGTTTTTTTTACCCCTTTCACCCTTGATACCCTGCAGGATTTTAGGCAAAATCACTGTGTGCTGACTGTGCCAGCCAAGTAGTTATCCATAGACATCTATGGGGCATGTCCCAAAGCCAGAGACTTTTTTGAATGCCTAGGCCCTAGGACATGGCCCCATAGAAATCTAAAGGAACCTACTGACAAGCATAATCGGTACGTAGGGGCTTTCTGTGAAGGATGTAAATAAACACTAGAGGCAGTGGGCCAGTGGGCATGATTTCAATGTGCATCAGGGATGACTGGAAAAGTTTAGCTCAGCAAAATAACTAAATAAAAATTGTTCCCATTTAACCCCTTATTTAAAAAAAAAGTTCTATTCAAGCATATATTGTTAACTCGAAAAAGTACCTTCAATTGTTCTCAGCCTCCTCCAAAAATCCAAGTTCCTTTTTTCTTTTTGCTGCTGTAATCTGACTTCCTGTTAGAAGATGGCTACATTTATTCCCCATGGTCCCACTGTATGTAGTCACACTCTTTTTCTTGCTTCTGAGATTGACTATGGACCAGTGGCGGCTGCTCCATTAGGGGCGCAAGGGCCGCCCCCCTAATCCATGCACCCGGCCCCTAATTTATTGGCAGATGCATGTATTTCTATGGGGTTTTCTTTTTTTTTTTTTTGGAAGCACATGTTTTGGCAGTGCACATGACCCAATTTAACGTGCACTACTCATGGGATTGTACACCCCAATAACACCCATAATACCATAAGAACATACCTAAATAATAAACACATGACAAGGATTGCAGGAAAGTTCAGGCCATGGCCCCTTTATTGAGTTTAAATCAATTTCAATTATAAAAATAATAAACTTTAAACTTTATTACCAAACAGAACTTCTGTTAACCATTAACAGACCAACATGCTTAGTCACTAAAACTCGAGCAGGAATATCTTACACCAAACAAATATATATATATATATATATATATATATATATATATATATATATATATATACACACACGTGTGTGTGTGTGTGTGTGTGTGTGTGTGTGTGTGTGTGTGTGTGTGTGTGTGTATATATATATATATATATATATATATATATAGTGGGGGTCCCAAATTTAGGGGGCTGCTATATTAAATTTAGGGGTCATTCAAGTGGTAGTTGGCTCGGATCTTTCAATTCTTTGGACTCTGCCTTGCTGCTGTTTTCACCTGACGTGCAGTTCCTCTTAGAAGTGTGGGTGGCGCTGTCACTTGTACTCAAGTTTGAACCACGGTGATGGAGTGGTGATTGGGTGTCCTCTCTCGGCAGCCGTGCAGTGGGAGTGGTCGGCCCGCTGTGCATCCCGGGAGAGGGTACAAAAGGGGCAGACGCCATTAGACAGGGAGCAATTCCCGGGGCCCACGCCCGGAGGAGGACCCTACGGTTCTGGAGTCCAAGTTCAAGTGCATGGCCCTCCAGGTCATGGGGCCACGTGTGCCTCAGTCCCAGGCACCTTTAGTCCTGGGACTGCAACTTCAGCCCTGGGCCCAGCTCCTTTAGGGGAGGAAGAATCTCAGGGTGCCGCCTTGCGAGGGGACCCGCATCTGGAAGAGGAGGCTGGGGGAGGACCGTTCCGAAGGACTGGTGAGAGATCACAGTGAAGGAAGGGGCCCAGTAACTCTCTGGAGGGATGTCATCCATCCGAAAAGGGATCTAACAACGTAACCATTAAGAGGTTCGGGACACTATAGATTCTGTGGAAGGGGATCTCCCAATCGCATCTATCAAGGGAATCTGATTGACTGTTTGAGCTACATGCCGGCTTCTAGTGCCATTGGGTGACTATCCGGGTGAGCTATACCCACTCGGGATTGAGTGGCGAAGAAGCCAGGAGTGTCTGAATCTGATCTGCCCTTTCTAACACCTTTCTCTCTTCTCAACTTTGTTATTATTATTGCATAAGGAAAATAAACTCTGCGTTGGAGTTGCTACTGGTGTGGACCTTGGAGTTACTTGGGGATATAGAGACTTGTCCTTTACATTCTAGGGTACGAGAACCAACTTTGAGGAGAACCTTGCTGCAAGACCCGTAAGTTACAAGTGTGCTTAACTTCTGCAAACCAGAGGGTACGGGCACGGTGGCATGGTGTGCCTTTTCCTCCTGTGAGTGAGCCAAAGACGGGAGTAAAAGGGCCGTGTGCACCACGTGGGGGCTCAGAATCTGGGATTTTGCAGTGATACCCCCCCGGAAAAGTTGGACTTTATTCCCCTGTGAAGTTCCGTGGAGGTCGGCCATTTTTGAAAATTTGACCTGCGCCACAAGTAAGAGAAAGGAAGATTCAGGCCTGGCTGTATTTCCATACAAAATTATATACAAAGCTGGCGCATATTGGAACATGAGAACAAACAAATAGTTTTTACCATAAAGTCCTTTAAGCTACACAGAGCTTTGTGTAAGTTGACAGCCTTGGGATAAAGATGGGCAGCCTTGCAGAGGGAGCCTGTCACGTACGTGACGGTGACGAGCCCATATTTGCAGCGGAAGGCTTTCCTTACGGCTCCCACCAGCGGCCCCTTGTAGTGTAATAGAAGGCACGGAGGTAAGAGGGGTACGAGTGCCTGGCAGGATCAACCAAGGTGGAGGTAATTCCGAAGACTGGGCTGGATCCAGGCACACAGGAAGTACGGCAGACAGAACTGGAACCAGGAGCTCAGGAACACAGCAGGCGGAACTGGAACAGCTTCAGCAGACCGGACCGGAACCAGGAACACAGGAAACCAGCAGACAGAACTGGAACCAGGAACACAGGAACACAGCAGGCGGAACTGGAACAGCTTCAGCAGACCGGACCGGAACCAGGAACACAGGAAACCAGCAGACAGAACTGGAACCAGGAACACAGGAACACAGCAGGCAGGACTGGAACCCGGGGTGGTAAGATTGGTCAGACAAGCCGGGTCGGTTAACTGGCTGGCAGCAAAGGTACTGAGGGATCAGGCAGAGGAGAGGTCACAACAAGCCAGAGGTCAGATGCAGACAGAAAACTGGAAAGGTCACAGGCAAACCGGGTCAGATGCAGGTAAGTCTTTGGATCAGGTTCTCAGGTACTAAACGCTGTAGAGCAGACAGCAGGGACTGTCTGTCATTGACAGGTTTAAATAGCCCTTCTGGCGCCACCTGTGGAACGCGCGCGCACACCCGCAGAACGTGTGCACCCACACGCGGTCGCGCCCGCGATCGGGAACCAGGAAGTCCGGGGCGCCTGTTTCTGGCAGGATCTCCGTGACAGAGCCAAAGCCAGACTCCAGCATATGAAGCAGGAAAAAACAGAAATAGGCGCCACTTAGTTTAAAACTGTTACACTTTAATAACAAATATATCAAAGCACTCACTTCTTAAATTACTGTAAACGGCATATTCTGGTTCAAACGACGATCAAACTCCGCTGGTTGGTGGTCTCAGAAGCTAGCAGACATCTGGTTTAGTGGAACGAATGCCGGTGCAATGTCCATATAGCAAGTGTTCCGGGTAGTCACTTCAGTAAGCCAGAGAGAGGGCTGGAACACAAACTCAGAGTCTAGCTGGGACGCAACGCACGGCGGAGTGACGTCACAACCGGCATGCAACGCGTTTCAATGATGGCACAGACGATGTGGGTCCCTGCACGCATCTTTATCAAGCTGGTGAAGTGGCTTACCAATGTGAACTTTGGGGTAGAGCTAGTCAGGGCCAAGCTGGAAGCCGCCGAGATCAACAAGGGGATCTTTGTAGTGTGGTGCGTCAGTATGCACTTTGGCTGAGAGAAATATGTGTATGCTGCCACTAGGTGGTAGTGGTCTGCAGAACTTTTATAAACACTTACATAAGTATTGCTATTTAAAATACACTAGGCTTAGTGTGTGCCGTTAGATGAAGCAAATTATCTTTTCTAGGAGAGATGGTTCGATTCATGTACATACCGTAGTGATAGGATGTTGTTTTTTTTGTGATATGTGTTTCTTTCCCATGCAGGAGACCATCAAGCAACTTCACCGGAGATTGGGTGGGATTTAGTTGTGATAGGATGGTGGGAGGGAATGTCATTTACTGTGTATTGTGAAAATGTTTCTGTCTTTCTCCTTTTTGCTGAAATTCACTGCTTTGATTCAGGCACTCTGGTAAATGTTTTTTTTTTTATACATAGTTCTGAAGGTAAGTTTGCACCTGCTCAGGATTGAGTGTGCAAATTTGTCTCCAGACACTGGGGACAATGTCTCTTTAAGAGAGGGGAGTGTGTAGCGGGGGTCACCAAATTTAGGGGGCTACTATATTAAATTTAGGGGCGATTCGAGTGGTAGTTGGCTCGGATCTTTCAATTCTTTGGACTCTGCCTTGCTGCTATTTTCACCTGACGTGCAGTTCCCCTTAGAAGTGTGGGTGGCGCTGTCACTTGTACTCGGGGTTGAACCAGGGTGATGGAGTGGCGATTGGGTGTTCTCTCTCGGCAGCCATGCAGTGGGAGTGGTTGGCCTGCTGTGCATGCCGGGAGAGGGTACAAAAGGGGCAGACGCCATTAGACAGGGAGCAATTCCTAGGGCCCACGCCCAAAGGAGGATCCTACGGTTCTGGAGTCCAAGTTCAAGTGCATGGCCCTCCAGGTCATGGGGCCACGTGCGCCTCAGTCCCAGGCACCTTTAGTCCTGGGACTGCAACTTCAGCCCTGGGCCCAGCACCTTTTAGCTGGAGCCCACTTCAGGGAGGAAGAATCTCAGGGTGCCGCCTTGCAAGGGGACCCGCATCTGGAAGAGGAGGCTGGGGGAGGACCGTTCCGAAGGACTGGTGAGAGATCACAGTGAAGGAAGGGGCCCAGTAACTCTCTGGAGGGATGTCATCCATCCGAAAAGGGATCTAACAACGTAACCATTAAGAGGTTCCGGACACTATAGATTCTGTGGCAGGGGATCTCCCGATCGCATCTATCAAGGGAATCTGATTGACTGTTTGAGCTACATGCCGGCTTCTAGTGCCATTGGGTGACTATCCGGGTGAGCTATACCCACTCGGGATTGAGTGGCGAGGAAGCCAGGAGTGTCTGAATCTGATCTGCCCTTTCTAACACCTTTCTCTCTTCTCAACTTTGTGGTTATTCATGCATAAGGAAAATAAACTCTACGTTGGAGTTGCTACTGGTGTGGACCTTGGAGTTACTTGGGGATATAGAGACTTGTCCTTTACATTCTAGGGGACGAGAACCAACTTTGAGAAGAACCTTGCTGCAAGACCCGTAAGTTACAAGTGTGCTTAACCTCTGCAAACCAGAGCGTACGGGCATGGTGGCATGGTGTGCCTTTTCCTCCTGTGAGTGAGCCAAAGACGGGAGTAAAAGGACCGTGTGCTACATACAGTGGGTACGGAAAGTATTCAGACCCCCTTACATTTTTCACTCTTTGTTATATTGCAGCCATTTTGTAAGAAAAGCATCTGTTTTCATCCAATGCGCATGCGCGCGTGCACGGGCAAACCAGTGCGCATGCGCGTGCGCAACGGATTGTATGCACGCGCAGGAGCGCGTCCCTAGCGCCAATTGGCGCCAGACGGCCTATTTAAGGAAGTGCCCTGACCCCAGACCCTTGCTGACTGGTCTTCAGCTGTTTCCTGATACCCTGAACTCTGTTGTTATCCTGCTTGATACCCGCTGCTGAACCTGGCTTGCCTTGACCCTGCTTCTTGTCTGACTACCGGTTCCTGATCCTGGCTACCCCTTTGACCCTGCTTCTGCCTGCTGCCTTGTACCTTGCTGCCCGCCTGTTACCTGACCCGGCTACCCTTGTGACTTGCATCTGCTTCCTGTGTGGCTCCGCCCCATCCTCCGAGTGTCTGGAACTTCAGTCTTGCGACTCTCAGCGACTTCCTGCTGCAAGTCTTCCTGGAACTCAACACCCTCTGAAGTTCCAGTGCCACTATTCCAGCGGAGTGCCTCTTTAACACCGGATGATCCTTGATGCACAGCGGCCTTCCGTGATCTGATGGTCCTCCAGCTCATCGCACCTCCTGCTACTGGTTTTCGGACATTCATCTGCAGGCACTCGTGTTCCTCCTGTCCCTCGGTTCCCTCTGTTCCACCTCCAGCGGGACCAGGGCTGGATATACAAGAGAGGCCGACCTCGTCACTTCAGTCTCCCTTCAGGTACGTGACACATTTAAAATCTAAAAGCTAAAATCATTTAAGTTCATTTTTCCCCTCATTAATGTACACACAACACCCCATATTGACAGAAAAACACAGAATTGTTGACATTTTTGCAGATTTATTAAAAAAGAAAAACTGAAATATCACATGGTCCTAAGTATTCAGACCCTTTGCTCAGTATTTAGTAGAAGCACCATTTTGATCTAATACAGCCATGAGTCTTTTTGGGAAAGATGCAACAAGTTTTTCACACCTGGATTTGGGGACCCTCTGCCATTCCTCCTTGCAGATCCTCTCCAGTTCTGTCAGGTTGGCTGATAAACGTTGGTGGACAGCCATTTTTAGGTCTCTCCAGAGATGCTCAATTGGGTTTAAGTCAGGGCTCTGGCTGGGCCATTCAAGAACAGTCACAGAGTTGTTGTGAAGCCACTCCGTTATTTTAGCTGTGTGTTTAGGGTCATTGTCTTATTGGAAGGTAAACCTTCGGCCCAGTCTGAGGTCGTGAGCACTCTGGAGAAGGTTTTCGTCCAGGATATCCCTGTACTTGGCCGCATTCATCTTTCCCTCGATTGCTGTCCCTGCAGCTGAAAAACACCCTGATGCTGCCACCACCATGCTTCACTGTTGGGACTATATTGGACAGGTGATGAGCAGTGCCTGGTTTTCTCCACACATACCGCTTAGAATTAAGGCCAAAAAGTTCTATCTTGGTCTCATCAGACCAGAGAATCTTATTTCTCAACATCTTGGAGTCCTTCAGGTGTTTTTTAGCAAACTCCATGCAGGCTTTTATGTGTCTTGCACTGAGGAGAGGCTTCCGTCGGGCCACTCTGCCATAAAGCCCCGACTGGTGGAGGGCTGCAGTGATGGTTGACTTTCTACAACTTTCTCCCATCTTCCGACTGCATCTCTGGAGCTCAGCCACAGTGATCTTTGGGTTCTTCTTTACCTCTCTCACCAAGGCTCTTCTCCTCCGATAGCTCAGTTTGGCCGGACGGCCAGCTCTAGGAAGGGTTCTGGTCGTCCCAAACGTCTTCCATTTAAGGACTATGGAGGCCACTGTGCTCTTAGGAACCTTAAGTGCAGCAGAATTTTTTTTGTAACCTTGGTCAGATCTGTGCCTTGCCACAATTCTGTCTCTGAGCTCTTCAGGCAGTTCCTTTGACCTCATGATTCTCATTTGCTCTGACATGCACTGTGAGCTGTAAGGTCTTATATAGACAGGTGTGTGGCTTTCTTAATCAAGTCCAATCAGTATAATCAAACACAGCTGGACTCAAATGAAGGTGTAGAACCATCTCAAGGATGACCAGAAGAAGTGGACAGCACCTGAGTTAAATATATGAGTTTCACAGCAAAGGGTCTGAATACTTAGGACCATGTGATATTTCAGTTTTTCTTTTTTAATAAATCTGCAAAAATGTCAACAATTCTGTGTTTTTCTGTCAATATGGAGTGTTGTGTGTACATTATTGAGGGAAAAAAATGAACTTAAATTATTTTAGTAAATGGCTGCACTATAACAAAGAGTGAAAAATGTAAGGGGGTCTGAATACTTTCCGTACCCACTGTGTGTGTATATATATATATTGTGACAGCAGGAAGGTAAAGTCACCTGGTTGCATCCAGGGGGGTAGGTATATTTCTCCCAGATTCAGGCTTTATGCCGACTTATACAACTAGGGAGAGAGTTGATGAAGCCCAGCTGAGGCTAGTGGGCTCATGGATGATTCATACCTCTAGGGAGAGTGCTGGGCGTCGTGCAGGCAGGGAGTTGATGAGACCAGCTGAAGCTTGTCAGCTCGTTTAAGGCCTCTATAAAAACTCCCAGCTTCATTAGGTGTTTGCTCATGCCTGGAACCAGACCTGTGTGGACTGTCTAGGGAGAGTGAACCCCTGTGCGGTGAGACAAAGCCTGTGTGGCTATTTGTTTGGACATTTACTAAACCAGGGACTTAGGGACTAGGACAGCACCAGGCTGATCCCAGTTGTTAGTTAGGAAACCTGCATGTTTAGTCAGAGGTCAAGCTGACCAGGGTTTATTTTGTTTATGTTTCTTTTTGCTTTGCTGTGTTTTTTGTCACTGTAAATAGAGAAATAAACCGCACCTTTTTGATCTTGAAAACCACAACCTCCGTCTGCTGGGCCTGTTTTTGTGTGGGGAGCCCATCCAGGGGATCACACACACCCGCTGCCGAGCTAACCCCCTCACAGTTGGTGGAGAACCAGTGGCAGTTTTTTTTTTAAGCCAGCATGGAGGAGATACTGAAACAGCTGGCTCTAGCAAATGCCAATCAACAGCAGACAAATGCAGGTTTGCAAAAGAGCCTTGCAGCTCAACAACAGAGCTTCGCAGCCCAGCAGCAAGCTCATCAACAGAGCCTTGCAGCCCAGCAGCAATCTGAGGCCCGCTTCATAGACCTGTTACAGAAGCAAGAGCAGAGACTACAACAAATGGAAGCAGTAATGCAGCAACGTCCGCAGACCAGTGAGGAAAGCCGTCCCACTAATACCGCGTCCTTTGGGGTGAGTCGTTTATTGACAAAAATGACTGGAGAGGATGATCCAGAGGTATTTTTGACCACATTTGAAAGGACTGCTGAAAGAGAAAAGTGGCCTGAGGAGCAGTGGGCTGGACTGGTGGCTCCTCTGTTAACTGGTGAATCGCAGAAGGCTTACTATGACCTAGAGCCTGATCAAGCAAAAGACTATGTGATGCTAAAAGCTGAAATATTGGCAAGGCTGGGTGTCACCCTGGCTGTCCGGGCTCAGCGTGTGCATAACTGGACTTTCCAGCTTGGAAAACCCCCCAGGTCTCAAATGTATGATCTCATTCACCTGAGCAGGAAGTGGCTACAGCCAGAGACTTTGTCCGCACCAGAGATTGTGGAACGTGTTGTAATGGATCGGTTTTTGAGAGCTCTTCCTACTGCCATCCAAAAGTGGGTAAGCCATGGAGACCCAGAGACGGCCGGTGGTCTTGTGGATCGTGTAGAGAAATACTTGGCTACAGAGAACCTGACGGCCTCTTCCAGAGACTCTCGGACTTTCCACCCTAAGACCAGACCATCCCCAGGGGCGGATAAGAGGATTCCAAGGGGTGAGGGTGGAGAGAGTGAGAGGGTGGGAGCTCTACCCAAAGTTTGGCAAGAACAGCCTGGGAAGTCAGGGGCTCAAGAGGCAGCCAAATGGATTGTTTGCTACCGCTGCCGGCAAGCGGGACATATTGCAGCAAATTGCCCGGTTGTGGAGGAACCCATGCAATGTGACTTTCTGACGGACAGACGTCAGTCGCTGTGTGCGACAGTCGCATGCACTGCCATTCGGGGAACTGAGAAACATTTATGCAAAATGTGTATTAATGGTAGAAATGTTGTGGTATTACTGGATTCAGGTAGCCTTGTGACCCTGATAAAGGCTGAATTAGTTAAAACAGAGGTCTCTGGGAATAGCAAGGTAGCTGTTATTTGTGTGCATGGGGACACCCGAGAGTATCCAGTGACTACAGTGTGTTTCAAGACCCCCAAAGGTACCCTCTCTCATCCAGTGGGGTTAGTATCTCAATTACCGCATGATGCCATTGTGGGAAGGGATTTTCCGAAGTTCTGGGAACTGTGGGATGATCCTGAGCCCCCCACTGGTGCCCCTATGTACCAGGAAGGTGATAGCCAGAACTCCTCTGAGAGTGGTGAGGACTCTCCAGAATTTCCCTTGTCAGTATTGGCAGGCGAGACTCAAGAAACTGGAGAGGAGCCCACCTCCTCAGACGAAAACCTACCGTCTGTGGAGTTTTCTGATCTTGAGGTTCACAGGGAAAATTTTGCCACAGAACAGTTAAAAGACCCCGCCCTAATAAAGGCACGGGAAAACGTAGTGGAAATAGATGGCGAGTTAGTGAACCCAGATAATACCTGCACTTACCCATACTTCAGCGTAGAGAAGGACCTACTGTATCGGGTGGCAAAAAGGGCAGAAGAAACCGTTGAGCAGCTTGTGGTGCCCAAACCTTACAGGAAGTTGGTGTTGGAGTTGGCCCATGGGCACATTCTTGGAGGTCATCTGGGGACAGAGAAAACCCGAGAGAGGGTATTACAGAGATTCTATTGGCCTGGGGTGATGAAGGACATTAGAAAATTATTGTTCCTCCTGCCCTGTGTGTCAGAGGTCGGCCCCGATGCCACATTTCCGTAGCCCGCTGGTCCCTCTACCCATCATTGAGGTCCCGTTTGAGAGGATCGCAATGGATTTGGTAGGTCCTATAATCAAGTCCGCTAGGGGGCACCAGTACATATTAGTTATAATGGACTATGCCACCCGTTATCCAGAAGCGATCCCTCTCCGAAATACCTCGGCCAAAACCATAGCCAAAGAGCTATCTCTTGTTTTTAGCCGGGTGGGTATTTGTAAAGAACTGCTTACGGACCAAGGTACACCCTTTATGTCCCGGGTTATGAAAGAGCTGTGTAAATTGTTCAAAGTGACGCAATTGCGTACGTCTGTGTATCACCCCCAAACCGATGGGCTGGTTGAAAGATTCAACAAAACCCTAAAACAAATGTTGAAGAAAGTGGTGGATAGAGATGGAAAGGATTGGGACTGTCTACTTCCTTATTTGATGTTTGCTATTAGGGAGGTGCCCCAATCCTCTACGGGATTCTCCCCCTTTGAGTTACTGTATGGGAGACACCCAAGAGGGCTGTTGGATATTGCCAAGGAAACTTGGGAAAGTGAGAGTTCTCCCCACAGGAGTGTGATTGAGCATGTCGCCCTGATGCAAGATCGAATTGCACAGGTAATGCCCATCGTGAAGGAACATTTGGCCCAAGCGCAGTTGGCACAGCAGAGAGTGTACAACCGTGGAGCCAAGACCCGTACCTTTTCCCCGGGGGATAGGATATTGGTACTTGTCCCTACGGTTGAAAGTAAATTCCTTGCCAAATGGCAAGGCCCCTACGAGATAATGGAAAAAGTGAGCAAAGTGAATTACAAGGTCAGACAACCAGGAAGGCGAAAGCCCGAACAGATCTATCACGTTAATCTGTTGAAAGCCTGGAGGGATAGAGAGTCCCTAGTCGCAGAAACTTGGTCACCAGCTCAAACTGGTTGCGTGATTCCGGAGGTTGGAATAGCAGCCACCTTGTCACAACCCCAACAACAGGAGGTTAAGGAGTTTGTGCTTCGCAACAAGGAGGTGTTCTCTGAGCTGCCGGGACAAACATCTGGGGTAGAGCATGATATTATTACCCCGCCCGGTGAAAGGGTGAAGTTAAAACCCTATCGGATCCCAGAGGCCCGACGGGAGGCAATACGGGAGGAAGTACAGAAAATGCTGAACTTAGGGGTGATAGAGGAGTCCCAAAGTGATTGGTCTAGTCCCATTGTGTTGGTGCCTAAACCGGATGGGAGCTGGCGATTTTGTAACGATTTTCGTCAGTTGAACAAAGTTACAAAATTTGACACCTACCCCATGCCACGTATAGATGAGTTGATCGACCGGCTGGGAACAGCCCGATACATGACGACTCTTGACCTCACAAAAGGGTATTGGCAAATTCCCCTGGCCAAGTCGGCCAAAGAGAAAACCGCATTTGTAACCCCAGACGGGGCGTTCCAATATAAGAGAATGCCGTTCGGGTTACAGAATGCGCCGGCCACATTCCAGCGGAAAATGGACCAGATACTGAGGCCCCATCGGAAGTATGCTGCGGCTTACCTGGATGACGTAATTGTCCATAGCACAGATTGGGCCTCACATCTGCCAAAAGTGCAAGCAGTCCTAGACTCTATCCGGGAAGCGGGGTTTACGGCTAACCCCAAGAAGTGTACCATTGGGCAGGAGGAGGCCAAATATCTTGGGTACACCATTGGCAGGGGAGTAATAAAACCCCAACTCAACAAAGTCGAGGCCATCCAGAGTTGGCCACGTCCCAACAGCAAGAAGCAGGTACGAGCCTTTCTGGGAATCGCGGGTTATTATCGGCGCTTCATTCCCCACTTTGCTTCTAAGGCTGTGCCCCTAACCAACCTGACGAAAGGGAAAGGGTCGGTCATGATTAAATGGACCCCCGAGGCTGAGGCAGCGTTCCAATTCTTGAAACAAGCCTTATGTAGCCAGCCAGTGTTGTACTCACCCGACTTCTCTAAAGACTTTGTCGTACAAAGTGATGCGTCAGATGTGGGGTTAGGAGCAGTATTGTCCCAGGTCTGGAACGGGGAAGAGCACCCAGTCATTTACCTCAGCAGGAAGTTGAAGTCCCATGAGGTAAATTACGCCACGGTTGAAAAGGAGTGTTTAGCAGTGAAGTGGGCTCTAGATTCCCTTCGGTACTATCTGCTAGGTAGGCACTTTGACATGGTTACGGATCACGCTCCGTTAAAGTGGATGGCTCAAAACAAGGAGACAAATAGAAGAGTAAATAGGTGGTTCCTGGCCCTACAGGAATTCAACTTCACAGTAAAGCATCGCCCTGGCGTTCAAATGGGGAATGTGGATGCTTTGTCTCGAGTACATGAATGCCTGATTGCTGGTGTTCCAACCCCAAGGTTAAAACAAGAGGGGGGGGGTATGTGACAGCAGGAAGGTAAAGTCACCTGGTTGCATCCAGGGGGGTAGGTATATTTCTCCCAGATTCAGGCTTTATGCCGACTTATACAACTAGGGAGAGAGTTGATGAAGCCCAGCTGAGGCTAGTGGGCTCATGGATGATTCATACCTCTAGGGAGAGTGCTGGGCGTCGTGCAGGCAGGGAGTTGATGAGACCAGCTGAGGCTTGTCAGCTCGTTTAAGGCCTCTATAAAAACTCCCAGCTTCATTAGGTGTTTGCTCATGCCTGGAACCAGACCTGTGTGGACTGTCTAGGGAGAGTGAACCCCTGTGCGGTGAGACAAAGCCTGTGTGGCTATTTGTTTGGACATTTACTAAACCAGGGACTTAGGGACTAGGACAGCACCAGGCTGATCCCAGTTGTTAGTTAGGAAACCTGCATGTTTAGTCAGAGGTCAAGCTGACCAGGGTTTATTTTGTTTATGTTTCTTTTTGCTTTGCTGTGTTTTTTGTCACTGTAAATAGAGAAATAAACCGCACCTTTTTGATCTTGAAAACCACAACCTCCGTCTGCTGGGCCTGTTTTTGTGTGGGGAGCCCATCCAGGGGATCACACACACCCGCTGCCGAGCTAACCCCCTCACAATATATATATATATATATATATATATATATATATATATATATATATATATATATATATATATACATATACAGTTTACCAACCACTGTCCACCCACAAAGTAAACAACATTACCCAAAAATCAGGTTACTAACCTGGGCCCACCCTACCAACACCTAAACAATCATTCTTTACAATCCAGCATTGAAAATATCTGTAGCAATATCTGAGAAATGTATCATATCTTTCCCAACCAAACCACAAAGTGCCTTTTTACCTCTATTTTTCTTTATATTGGCTTTTCAAACAATGCAGCAATACAGAGACTGAACAAGAGTTTAGTGCAGCACAACACCCTTGGTAGAAAAATAGTACTTTTTGTATAAAGATATACAATCAGACCAAAAAGAGGAACCACTGAGGCTGCATGAGAGACAGAGGTATTTGATCTCAAAGGAGGTACAGTTGGGAGCTATGCCAAAACTGCTAAAGAAACCTCTAATAAAACCCTCTAGTTCACAATAGAGAAAAGTCACTTGTACTGAGTATAGATCAGCACATCAATCAATTCACATTTTATTGAAGGTGGTTGTAAATATTGGAAGAACAACAACATATAAAAGCAGCTTTCTAATGTGACTATAAATAAACTATATATATATGCAGTATTCCTTTCTATCCAGCAGGTGGCACTGCAGTGTTATAAAGTGTATTCTATGGTAAGGTAACCAGAGGAAGTCTTTCCTCAATATATGTACTTGTATTGCCATGTTTCTTGTAAGACATGAATTGCTAATCTTCCATAAAAGTAAAGCCGTTTGCTGTATCCAAGAAGCTTCCAAAGCATGATTTCAATACTCAGCTAATAGGTTATGGGCTCAGGCACCCAGCAGCACCCCAGGCAAACAGCAGGCACTGGAGAGGATACTGCAAGTCTGTGAATACTGTATGCAAGCAGCTGATGGCAAATGATTCAGATGTAAAGTTTGCAATAGCAAAGCTGAACAATGCCAATTACAAGCTATGAATGTTTAAACTGGAATTGTTTCTCAGCAAGGATGACTTGTGGCAAGTGCTGAATACAGAAACGGAGGACCGAGATAGTAAAAATAGGCAGGAAAAAGCGATTATAAGCTTCCTAGTGGAAGATGACCAGCTTATCCACATAAGAACAGAGAAAATGGCCAAAGGTATGTGGACTTCATTACAAAAGCTGCATGAGCGTTCAAGTCTAAACAGAAAACTGTTTATGCTAAGAAATTTGTACAAGATGAGACTACAAGAAGGCCAGCAAATGTGTGACCACGTGAATGCTGTGCTAGAGATCATAAAGCAGCTGCATGCCATCAGAGAGGACATCAAAGATAATCATATTGTCGCCCTGCCCCTCTGCAGCTTTCCAGAGACATATACTGCTCTCATTAACGCTTTAGAAATCAGACCCAAGCAAGAGCTGACACTGAAATATCTCAAAGGGAAATGAATCGATGAATATGAAAGGAGGAAAGAAAATATGCACCATGATGACAAAGCTCTTAACCACTTCAGCCCCGGAAGATTTTTTATTTTTTTTTCAAATATAAGTTTTATTAGGCACCAAGGGAAAAAAACCCCATCACCACAACAGATGCATAGATGTTACCATGCCTATGGTACATGGTAATTACAAACATTAGACCCACTGGGTCAATAGCATCATCACCTGTCTGGCACATTCATAAACATAGGATTACATGTGAACAAGGTAGATGACGGGATCCTCCCCAGATTTTTTTTTTCTTTTACAACACTAGCCTGGAAACATCCAAGCTCTATATATAAAAAATAAGAAAGTTGGCAATTAAAAGAAGGGAAAAAGAAGAAAAAAAAATGATAAGATAAAAGGGGGGAAAGAGAAGGGGAAAGGGCCGAGACCGGGCGAGTGCACGGGGGAATGGAGCCGTATCAGAGCACTATAGTTCTATGTCTCCAAGAGGGCCATCCCCTCATCAGAGTAGATAAAGATGTTCCAAATTCTCCAGGTCTCTGTAAATTTCTCATGTTTATGCTGTTCCGTGAAAATCAGGTCTTCCCATTTCTTTATCTCCTCCACCTTTCTCAGCCAGCACCCAATGGTTGGTGGGCACTGCTGTTTCCAGTAGAGGGGTATGCACGCCTTAGCGGCGTTTAGTAGGTGTCGTAGCAAAGATTTTTTGTAAGTTTTGGTTGAGATCTTGGATAAGTGCAGAAGGAAAAAAGATGCGTCTGCAGGGATTGTATAGTCTGTAAACCTTTGCGTTGTTTTGCGCACATCTTCCCAAAAGTTCTGCAGTTTTGGGCAGGACCAAAAGATATGTAATAGGGAACCCTTGTCTTCCCCACAGCGCCAGCACAGGTCTGAGGCCGTCGGGAAGCACTTGTGCAACCTGGTGGGTGTGAGATACCATCTAGTGAAAAATTTTAAATTTGTTTCCTGAAGTTTAGTGCACATGGAGGACTTGATGGCAAAGGTGATAATGCATTGTTTTTGCGACTCTGAAAACGAACAGCCAAGATCAGCTTCCCACTTCTCCAGACATAGGAGACGTGGTTGTTCAGCGGGAGAGTTTAAAAGTGCGTACATATTAGAGAGTGTCCGGGATACCGGCTCGGGCTCCGAGCAGCAATCCTCAAAGGTTGTCTGTAGACGAGAGAAGGAATGTGGGTTCAGGATTGAATGCAGGAAGTGGTGCAATTGGGCTGCCCTCCAAAGGGGAAGGCGGTAGTCGCCCAGCATGTCTGTTAATTCCGCAAGAGACACCCAGCGGCCCGACGTCACAAACCTGGAGGCCCGCTCCCATCCCAACTCCCTCAGGTCAGTATAGTTTGTGTGTTGCAAGCCTGGCGTGAATTTCGGATGACCTAAAATCGGGAACAGGGGTGACGTCTTTGTCGTCAGCTGTGTTTGCATGGCTACTTGGGTGCTGTGCCGCAGAGTAGGTCCTATCAAAGGGTGAGATTTCAATCTCGGAGGTAGAGATTCGGAGCACCATAACGCGCTTTTCAGAGGGATTATGGTCTGGGATTGTTCTATCTGCGTCCACAGTTTGTGTGATGTGTTTCGATTCCAGTCCAGTACCCTGCCCAAATGTGTGGCCTGATAATATCGTCGGACATCAGGAACAGCCAGGCCCCTGTTGCGTTTCGGGAGTGACATTTGTGTGCGGCTTAGCCTAGGCTTCTTGTGGGCCCAGATAAAGTGAGTAAAAAGGGACTGCACTTGTTTGAGGAAAGGGTTAGGAATTTGTATAGGGAGGGCTTGAAACAGATAGAGGAACTTGGGGAGGATGCACATTTTTATTAAATTGCATCTGCCAAACCAAGAGTGTAAGCCCTTATGCCAGCTTTCAGCCCCGGAAGATTTTACCCCCTTCCTGACCAGAGCACTTTTTACAATTTGGCACTGCATCGCGGTCATGCAATGCTGTACCCAAACTAAATTTGTGTCTGTTTTTTCACACAAATAGAGCTTTCTTTTGGTGGTATTTGATCACCTCTGTGGTTTTTATTTTTTGCGCTATAAACAAAAAAAGAGGGACAATTTTGAAAAAAAAACAATATTTTTTACTTTTTGCTATAATAAATATCCCCCAAACATTAAAAAAAAACTAATTTCTTCATCAGTTTAGGCCAATATATATTCTACATAATTTGGGTAAAAAAAAAATTGCAATAAGCAAATATGGTTTTCGCAAAAGTTATAGCATCTACAAACTATGGGAAAGATTTATGACGTTTTTATTATTATTTTTTTTTACTAGTAATGGCGGTGATCTGCGACGGACAGAGCGAACACTTTTGACACTTTTTTGGGACCATTGACAATTATACAGCGATCAGTGCTATAAAAATGCACTGATTACTGTGTAAATGTCACTGGCAAAGAAGGGGTTAACACAAGGGGGCGACTGTGTGTTCCTTCAGTGTGTTCTAACTGTGTGGGGATGGGAGTGCCTAGGAGAGGAGACATATAATTTTTCTTACTTTCCTTACTGTCTTCCCTGACAGCACAGGGATTTGTGTGTTTACACACACAAATCCCCGTGCTGTCGATTGTGCCCGCTGGCCACGTGCATTGGGTTCCCCGCCGTGCAGCAGACACGCGCGCGCCCTCTGTTGGCCGAAATAGAGAAAGACGTACCCGTATGGGATTTCGCCCAGGGAAGCCATTCTGCTGCAGTATATCTGCGTGAGACGGTCGGAAACCGGTTAAGATGTACAAAGGCATAAAGCACAACAAAGGAATCAGAGCCTGTTTTCGCTGTAAAAAGACTGATCACTTAAAAAAGGACAGTTCTATCTGGAAAGCCGAGCACCGAAAGCTAGAGCTGTCCACAAAAGAAAGAGTCAAGGAAATCACAAAGGAAACTAAGGACACATCATGGAGTGGCACCTTTGAAGTGACACAGAGTGGCAAGCCACGTGGCTGGTGCATAGACTCAGGTGCAACAAGCCACATGACAAGCAATGAGACCTTCTTTACAAACATTGATTACAGTGCAAAAGACAAAGTTTTCCTAGCAAACAGGAAAAAAAATTAACATCAGAAGGTAAAGGCCAGGGCTTTCTGAACTGCATTACACCACAACGCAAGCAGAGTATCATTGTAAAGAAAAGAGGTTTATCAGAAGATTTAACAATAGCGCCCTGCAAAGTGCTCATGAAATGCAAGTGCTGTATTGAAACAAAAGCCACAGGTGCTCCCCTTCCACAGGCATCTCAAAGAAAAACTACCCACCCTCTGCAGCTCATACACAGTGACGTATGCGGTCCAATGAAAACTGCCACGTCAGGTGGGAACTGATATCATTATCTACTGACCTTCATTGATGACTATTCCAGGTACACAACAGGCATCTCAAAGAAAAACTACCCACCCTCTGCAGCTCATACAAAGTGACGTATGTGGTCCAATGAAAACTCCCACGTCAGGCGGGAACCGATATCTACTGACCTTCATTGATAATTATTCCAGGTACAGGTGGAAAAAGGGAAAAATATTGCGCTTATCTAAAAAACGAGAAAACACAAAATATAAGCTGCTACACAAGAATGTGACAAGAATTCAAAAAGTGATGGAAATGTAAATGTAGTGCTGGTGGTTCAAGGAGAAAAATAAATGTATCACTGAGTGAATATAACCACTGGGTGTGAACAGTGAAAATATAAACAATAAAACCAAGTAAATATGAATGTACATGTGCTAATAAGTCCACATAAGGAAAAAATATGATATGAAAATGTCCATCAACATAACATGTGAAGTACCGGTGAAGATGGACGTGTAGCCACATGGATCGTCATAAGGAACTTTCTTTCAGGTGAGTAAAAGAAGATGGAACACGCTTACCAGAACCAGTGGATCTACCTGTCAGTGACAGCAGATCATTCAGGCATAGGAAATTCCAACTGCGAATAGGCTCAACTTGTCTGGCGACTCTGGATAGTAGGAACCACGAACATAACCATTAGACCCAAAAGTCCACGGCTGGGGACCCTGGATGGATGGTATCCTGGATTTGTGGGACGACACAGAGCTCACAGGGTATCCACCCTGTTTCCAACGGATGTTGAGACAACTTCGAATAGGAAGAAAACCTAAAGGGGTCAGTGAAGGGCACGATGGAACAGCTCAAAAGAAACTCAGATGGCAAAGGAACTGGATCCTCCTCAGTCACTCCTGCAAGTCTGCTGCGGATTCTTTCAGTCTCCCTCCTAGACTCGGCTTCCTCCTCCGACCGCTGTCATTTATTTTTCTCCTTAAACCACCAGCACTACATTTACATTTACATTCCAGGTACAGGTACTATTCTTGTGATGAAACATCAGAGAAACTTCAAGAGTTTGTTGCCATGTCTAGCAACAAATTCCAATGGAAACCAGGAATAATACGCACTGACAATAATGGAGAATACATAAGCAAAGAAGTGGTCTCATACCTGAAGAGTCAAGGAATAGTACACCAGACAACCGCACCATACACTCCTGAACAACAAAACGGTGTAGCAGAAAGGAAAAATTGCACTCTTATAGATGTAGCGGGTAGGTACTTTTCAGTATGTTGATTCGGGTGGAGACATCAGCGATGTCCAGTTCCCTGCAGCCCAGCAGGTGGCGCTGTCACTTTGGGCCAGGGTTGAACCATCGCTGGAGTGCCGTACCCTTTTTGGTCTCTCGCAGCGGTTGTACGGCAGGGTGGGGAACCCGCTGTGCTAGCTGGGAGAGGCTATAAAGGGGGTGGACATCTTCGCCACAAGGTCCGAGTCCCAGGCACCTTTAGCCTAAGGGCTGCTGTTCAGCGGTCCGTGTCCAGGCGGCCTAGGCCTGGACACGTGGAGTTCGGGAGTCACCCCAGACACCCTATTTGAGGTGGAGCCACCTGTCGAGAAGCCAAAAACCATCCACCTCAACCGCACTACAGGCACCACCGCTCAGGAAGGAGGAATCACTGCTTTGACAGCCGTCCCTGTGCGCACTGCAGCGACCGTGGGGGAGGTCGTGATTAGAGAGACGCGGGAGAAATCCGAGGATGCTGACTCGGTCACCACTGCTTCCCAGTATCCACCGCCGAAGAGAAAGACCGGCATGGTAGCCCCGTCCAGCGGTCGCGGTGGATCATCCTGCCCGCCTACGCCCGGGCCGGATGGATCTGGTAGGAAGAGTCCCGGACATCCCTCCTCAAGTATGGGCCGAGGTAAGCCGGGCAAAGGGACTTGGTGTTCGGGCAGAGGTGTCGGGGAGTCATGGCCCTGTGTGTTCACGGGAGGTAGCGATTCAGTCTCTACTACAGGCTACCTGCCCGCGGAGGAGTGCGACACCTCCGACCTAGAGTCGCTCTCCGATTTGGGAGACGACGTCGTCATAGACAAACTTTTTGTTCAAAAGGGTTGGGACAAGATGCCTCTCTCCTCGTCCCGCCGAGTCAGGGATCCACCGATGTCAACGGGGGATAGTACACCCCGGGTGGAGGCACCAGCACCTGAGGAGGGATCCTGTCCCCAGTCTGCCCTTCCACCCCCGGTGCCACCTGCACCTATGCCCAGGATGGAGGTGATCAAAGTACCTCAGCACCCGGATGCTATTGTTCTGCCGGGAGAAGGAGATCGCCATACCATGCCTCCGTTAGCGAGACTACAATGCCTTTTCTGCCAAAAGATTGCCAACGAGTATGGGTGGGAATACCCGTATTTATCTAAGGAACTTTTGTATGAGGTGGAGGTTTTCAGGGAGCGCTGGTACAATGACTTTGTGTGGACGCACATTCAGGTCCCACACACCCGCAGGTACCTCGCATGTTCCCCCAAAGCATCTCAATGCTTCAAGGACTGTAAGGCAGAATGGATGTTGGGTCGGCACATCCACGCGGATAAGGTGCTGATTCGACAGAAAGAAGGGGAGGATGTCGAATACCATTTAGAGACAATGGACCAGCATTTGAAGCCTCTTGTCCTGCCGCACCCAAGGTTCTATCTATAGGAGGAAAAAGACTCCGTTCTTGCTTAGTCTACTGCTGCTGAACTTTCCGGGGTTGTTGTTCTGTTACCCGGAAACCCAGTGACTGTACCCGAGTTTAACGGGTGTTTGTGCTCTTTGGAGGAATTGCAGGACTGTTGCCGTTGTTTGTTCTTCATTTTTTCCTTTTCACAGAGTGATCGTGGACTTTGGGGTGGTTAGAGCTGCAGAAGAAGATGGAGGAAAGTCTTCAACAGGTGCAGTTACCGCCACACTGTCACCAGGTGGCAGTGTTGCGCATCGATATTCACTTTTCACACACACACACTTATAGAAAGAAAGGATTTATTTACGGAGAAGTTCTTTCGTTCTTACGCGAACATATGTGTCAGGGTTGTGTGTGTGTTAATGTTTATTTTCCCCTCTGCAGGAGAACGTCCCATCAAAACCGCTGAGAATGGGGCGGGTCTTAGTTAGGATGGGTGGGGAAAATGTTAATGTGATTTGTGAATATGTTTTGTTGTTAGGTGTTGTTTGTTTCCCTTCCCTCCCCTTTCATGTTAGGCTCAGGCACAACGGTTTAGTTAGTTTAAAAAAAAAAAAAAAAAAACTTTTTACATTTTTGAGTGTAGCGGGTACTTGAATTTAAGGGAGGCATCTGGGTGGTAGTGTAACCCAGATGCACAAATTGCTAGGGGATCCGCGACCCTTTTCTGGTTCTTGGAGGACTCTGGTGGTGTGGGGTTCCTTGCGATCCACAGGTGGCGCTGTTGCCCTGGGCCGGAGCTGAATTCACACCGCAAGACTGTACCTTTTTGTCCTCCCCTGGAGCTGGTACAGCAGGGCGGGGAACCCGCTGTGATGCAAAGGGAGAGGGGATAAAAGGGGCGGACGCCCTTACCACGGGGTTCAGAGTTCGGAGTGGGAGTCGGAGGACTCGGCCGCACCCAGGCACCTTCAGCTTGGGTGCTGGCGTTCCAGTGTTCCAGGCCTAGGTGCCCTTGACCTGGCCAGAACGAGGATGGAGTCCATCCCAGGCACCTTTAGCCTGGGGTGAGGTACTATGGTGGAGGCCTGGGGCTCAGTACCTTCGACTGAGTTCCGCAAGGGTGGAGGAATCCGAGGAGGCCCTAATTCCTGGGGTGCCCATGTCTGAGTTCGTGAGGACTGGTGTGCGGAACTTCTCTGAAGAGTCCAGCGCAGCATTGCTGGTGACAGAGAAGCCTCCTGTTTCTCCCTTGGACGGATCTCTTTCCCCTGACAGGGGCCGTGCTAGCGAAGGTAATCCACGTTCTACCTCACATAGTCAGTGGCAGTGACTATTAGCCACTGGTAATACCACAGTGGTTAGCAACAGAAGGGAAAAGGATTGTGCCTCGATCTATACCCATTTTTCTCAGTAAAGAAACTGTTTTATTGTTTGGCAAGAAGCATAAAACTGAGTTGGACCTATTTACTGTGTGGAACTCTGATTACTAGGAGCAAAGGAGTCAGGGACGAAGTACTGAACTTGACTCTAGGACACCTGCACAGGGCCCAATCTTCTGGCCTTCACCTCTTAGCTATGGAGGACATGGGCCGTGGTGTATCTCATCCTTCTCCCCAATGCAGAGACCCCTAGACGAAGAAAGACAAGCCGAGAATGAGAAAGGGAGAGAGGGGTGAGGCCGCTACACGTGGGGGCATCGTGTCCGGGATGTGTATGGTGTCTGAATTTGAACTTTGCTGCCCGGAAGAGTTCCGAGTAGGTCGGCCATATTGGTCAACGCGCCACGAGGCAACCCATAGCTGCGTAGTTCGTGGGCGGGGAAAGAGAAAAGCCCGCGAACAAGTGCAGAAGGTGGGAGAAGTCTAGCCATGTGGACGTACGCACGTGGAGATTCCGGCGCGGGTGGGTCAGTGTGCAATGGAGCAGCGAAGAGAGAAGATGACTTCAACCACTCCATGGATTTCAGCTTCTTCTTGCATGGACATGACTTCTCTGGCTGCTCCGCTTATGGATACGGGGATAAGACTAAGGCCCCGGGGGCGATTGGCTCTGTACACCTGCAGAGACATGGAGGCCCTCGGTGTGATCTGTCCCGGCTGTTCGGGACTGGTGGTCCAGCTGAAGCCATTCGGGCGATGTGAGGTCTGCAAGGAGTTTCTCTTCGAGGTGGAACCATCCACAGAAAAGCCTCTGGCTTTCCACCTCAACTACCTCACAGGGACTGCCACTCCGGAAGGAGAGATCGATGCTGGTGCGTTCCCAGTGCGCACTGATCCGGGCGAAGTGACTGCCCAAGCGGAGATGAAAAGAGAAAAATCTAAGGATGCTGCCTCGGTCACCAGCAGTTCCCTTCTCTGACCACCGAAGAGGAAAGTCGGCCTAGTGATGGCCTTGTGTGGTCGTGGAAGAGTTTCGCCCCGCTGCTTGCCTGGCCTGGATGGATGCGGAGAGAAGAGTCCTGGACATCCCTGTTCTTCTGAAGGCCCAGGTGAGCCAGGGGTTGGGACTGTCTGTGTGGTTAAGAGTGGCAGAAGCCCACAGTCGGTAGAGGCCGTCAAGGGGGATAGTTCCGTGACTGGGAAGTATCTGCCTGCTGAATGCTATGACACCTCTGACCTGGATTCATTGTCTGACAATGGCGATGATGGGGAGATAGACAAAATCTTCCACCAGAAGGGATGGGACAAGGAAGCTACCCTCGTCCCGTGTCACAAGGGACCTGCCCATGTTTACTGAGGTGGTGAACGCACCTTGTAACCCAGAAGCGATTGTTCGGCCTGGAGAAGGAGACCGCGCCACCATGCCACCTTTGTCAAGGCTGCAGCGTCTCTTCGGCCAGAAGGTTGCCCAGGAGTATGGGTGGGAATACCCGTACCTGCCTCGAGAACTGCTTTATGAGATGGAAGTTTTTCGCCAAAGATGGTATGATACCTTTGTGTGGGACAAACTTAAAGTACAGCAAGCACGCCGGTACCGTTCCTGTTCACCAACGGTCACCAAGAAGTTCCAGGACTGTAAAGCTAAGTGGATGCTGGGAAGGCATATCCATGCGGACAGAGTGGTGATTTGCCGCAAGGAAGGAGGAAATGCTGAGTACCATGTGGAGGCTTTGGACAGACATTTGAAGCCTGTGTTCCTACAGCATCCAAGGTTTTACCTTTAAGGAGAAAAAGGAAAGACTCCTGTGTGTTCTTTTTGCTGTTCATTGCTGAACTTTCCGGAGTGTTTTCACCGGAACACAGGGACGGTGCCCTAGTTTTTTTTTTTTTGCATTTGGGCAGTTCTACTCTTTGGAGAAATGGGAGCTGTTTTTGTTTTGTTCTCCCTCCTTCTCCTTGCACTTCTGAGAAATCAGTGACTTTGGGTTTTAGTTAGTGTAGAATCACAGAGAAATGATGAAGAGAAAAGTTCATCTGGAAGTGATGAGTGTCTTGACCGCGGCATTGTCACCAGGTGGCAGTGTTGCGCAACGATTGTTTGTTTTTTGACATTATGCAGCACTTATTGGAGTGAATGGGTTTCTTCTCGGATAGACTCATTCATTCCAAGCAAACACACATATGTTGTTAGGATGTATGTTTCTTTTCTTTCCCTCTGCAGGAGACTCGTCTATCAAGGCTGCTGAGAATGGGTGGTCCTTAGATAGCCAGTGGGAGGGAAGAATGTAAATGTGTGAGATATTTACAGTGTTTTATTGAAAAGTTTTATAGTTATATTGTTTTAAGTTTTCCCTTTCCCATTCAGGTCTTGGCACAATTCAGGGCTAAATTGTGTAGTTTGGTTTCTGGGCTGAACTTATGTCACCACCCTTGTGGGATGTGAGTTTGTACCAGACACTGGGGACCAGTGTCAAATCACCAGAGGGAGAGTGTAGCGGGTACTTGAATTTAAGGGAGGCATCTGGGTGGTAGTGTAACCCAGATGCACAAATTGCTAGGGGATCTGAGACCCTTTTCTGGTTCTTGGAGGACTCTGGTGGTGTGGGGTTCCTTGCGGTCCACAGGTGGCGCTGTTGCCCTGGGCCAGAGCTGAATTCACACCGCAAGACTGTACCTTTTTGTCCTCCCCTGGAGCTGGTACAGCGGGGCCTGGAACCCACAGTGACGCAAAGGGAGAGGGGATGAAAGGGGCGGACGCCCTTACCACGGGGTTCAAAGTTCGGAGTGGGAGTCGGAGGACTCGGCCGCACCCAGGCACCTTCAGCTTGGGTGCTGGCGTTCCAGTGTTCCAGACCTAGGTTCCCTTGACCTGGCCGGAACGAGGATGGAGTCCATCCCAGGCACCTTTAGCCTGGGGTGAGGTACTATGGCGGAGGCCTGGGGCTCAGTACCTTCGACTGAGTTCTGCAAGGGTGGAGGAGTCCGAGGAGGCCCTAATTCCTGGGGTGCCCGTGTCTGAGTTCGTGAGGACTGGTGTGCGGAACTTCTCTGAAGAGTCCAGCGCAGCATTGCTGGTGACAGAGAAGCCTCCTGTTTCTCCCTTGGACGGATCTCTTTCCCCTGACAGGGGCCGTGCTAGCGAAGGTAATCCATGTTCTACCTCACATAGTCAGTGGCAGTGACTATTAGCCACTAGTGATACCACAGTGGTTAGCAGCAGAAGGGAAAAGGATTGTGCCTCGATTTATCCCCATTTTTCTCAGTAAAGAAACTTGCTTGGCAAGAAGAATAAAACTGAGTTGGACCTATTCACTGTGTGGAACTCTGGTTACTAGGAGCAAAGGAGTCAGGGACGAAGTACTGGACTTGACTCTAGGACACCTGCACAGGGCCCAATCTTCTGGCCTTCACCTCTTAGCTATGGAGGACATGGGCCGTGGTGTATCTCATCCTTCTCCCCAATGCAGAGACCCCTAGACGAAGAAAGACAAGCCGAGAACGAGAAAGGGAGAGAGGGGTGAGGCCGCTACATGAGATTTATAGTTGGTTTCTGGATTGGGCTATGTCAGTTTTTTTTTGGCATTGTTTGCTCCAGACACTGGGGACCAGTGTCAAACAGAGAGTGTAGCGGGTAGGTACTTTTCAGTATGTTGATTCGGGTGGAGACATCAGTGATGTCCAGTTCCCTGCAGCCCAGCAGGTGGCGCTGTCACTTTGGGCCGGGGTTGAACCATCGCTGGAGTGCCGTACCCTTTTTGGTCTCTCGCAGCGGTTGTACGGCGGGGCGGGGATCCCGCTGTGCTAGCTGGGAGAGGCTATAAAGGAAAGCTTCTTCCACTGGGATCCGCCCGGGAGGAACCATCCTAAGGCACCCACAGGGTCTGAATCCAGGCATAAGGGACCGCACAGGTGACCTTCCCGTAGATCTGGTGCAGCAGATTGCCAGTGCCGGGACAGGGCCTCCGGAGACCGTCGGGATGGATGTCCTCGCCAAACAGGGGCCATATTCACACGGTGGTCCATGTTCTAAGGTCAGGGGCAGAGACCGTTACTCTAAGGTCATGACAGAGACCGTTACTTAGGCCCGTGGCAGGGGCTCCAAACAGTTCACCCGGTAGGTGGCAGCTACCAACTTCACGGTCGGTGGCAGAGACCGTGCGCCAGGCCTATCCGCACGAGAAAGGGATAGGAGAATTCATTGTGCCTGGGCCTACTCGTATCCACACCCCTGTCTGTCTGTTATGGAAGTTCAACTGATTATGTTCATTCTGGCATTAAAGAAATAAAGGAGTGTTGAACTTTTAATGGTGTGGGGCTCTATTACTGGCAGATACACCTCCACGGATGAAGCGGAGGCTCCATATGCAGGATGCAGACCCGAAGGTAATTTAAAAAAGACTTTGCTCAAACCTCACATACACGGAGGATGAGAGCTTGGCGTAGTGTCCTGCACTCTCTCCTCCAGAGTACCCCTAGACAACAGCCACAAACAACCGATACAAGAGAGAGAGAGAGAGAGTGAGGCGGCTACACATGGGGACATCGTGTCCGGGATGTGTTCGTGTTACTATGGAGCTGAAGTTGTGGAATTTGAATGTGTCTGCCTGGAAGAGTTCCGAGTAGGTCGGCCATGTTGGCCACTGCGTCAAGAGGCACACCCTCCCTGCTCAGTTCGTGGGCGTGACCTGGGCCGAGAGAGGAAAGCCCACGAACTGGGGCAAGAAAGGGGAGGAGTCCAGTTATGTGAAGGACTACACGTGGGGACTTTGGCACCAACCTTGCAGTGCGCAATGGATCAGCAGAGAGTCGCCATGTTCAGAAATACATTGTGGATTCCATTTCATCCTTCTATCACGAGTTTGACTACTACTGCTGCTCCGATAACGGATACGGGAATCCGGCTAAAGCCCCGGGGACGATTTGCCCTGTACTCATGCATGGACGTTGAGGCCCTGGGTTTGATTTGTCCCGGCTGTTCGGGACTGGTGTGTCAGCTGAAGCCGTTCAGGCGCTGCAAGGCCTGCGGGGAGTTCTTATTTGAGGTGGAGCCACCTGTCGAGAAGCCAAAAACCATCCACCTCAACCGCACTACAGGCACCACCAACTCAGGAAGGAGGAATCACTGCTTTGACAGCCGTCCCTGTGCACACTGCAGCGACCGCGGGGGAGGTCGTGATTAGAGAGACACGGGAGAAATCCGAGGATGCTGACTCGGTCACCACTGCTTCTCAGTATCCACCGCCGAAGAGGAAGACCGGCATGGTAGCCCCGTCCAGCGGTCGCGGTGGATCATCCTGCCTGCCTACGCCCGGCCCGGATGGATCTGGTAGGAAGAGTCCTGGACATCCCTCCTCAAGTATGGGCCGAGGTAAGCCGGGCAAAGGGACTTGGTGTTCGGGCGGAGGTGTCGGGGAGTCACGGCCCTGTGTGTTCACGGGAGGTAGCGATTCAGTCTCTACTACAGGCTACCTGCTCGCGGAGGAGTGTGACACCTCCGACCTAGAGTCGCTCTCCGATTTGGGAGACAACGTCATCATAGACAAACTTTTTGTTCAAAAGGGTTGGGACAAGATGCCTCTCTCCTCGTCCTGCCGAGTCAGGGATCCACCGATGTCAACGGGGGATAGTACACCCGGGTGGAGGCACCAGCGCCTGAGGAGGGATCCTGTCCCCAGTCTGCCCTTCCACCCCCGGTGCCACCTGCATCTAGTACCGGGGGAAAGAGACTGATATTGCGGGCACCTATGCCCAGGATGGAGGTGATCAAAGTACCTCGGCACCCGGATGCTATTGTTCTGCCGGGAGAAGGAGATCGCCATACCATGCCTCCGTTAGCGGGACTACAACGCCTTTTCTGGCAAAAGATTGCCAACGAGTATGGGTGGGAATACCCGTATTTATCTAAGGAACTTTTGTATGAGGTGGAGGTTTGCAGGGAGCGCTGGTATAATGACTTTGTGTGGACGCACATTCAGGTCCCATACGCCCGCAGGTACCTTGCGTGTTCCCCCAAAGCATCTCAACGCTTCAAGGACTGTAAGGCAGAATGGATGTTGGGTCGGCACATCCACGCGGATAAGGTGCTGATTCGACGGAAAGAAGGGGAGGATGTCGAATACCATTTAGAGACAATGGACCAGCATTTGGAGCCTCTTGTCCTGCCGCACCCAAGGTTCTATCTATAGGAGGAAAAAGACTCCGTTCTTGCTTAGTCTACTGCTGCTGAACTTTCCGGGGTTGTTGTTCTGTTACCGGGAAACCCAGTGACTGTACCCGAGTTTAACGGGTGTTTGTGCTCTTTGGAGGAATTGGAGGACTGTTGCCGTTGTTTGTTCTTCATTTTTTCCTTTTCACAGAGTGATCGTGGACTTTGGGGTAGTTAGAGCTGCAGAAGAAGATGGAGGAAAGTCTTCAACAGGTGAAGTTACCGCGACACTGTCACCAGGTGGCAGTGTTGCGCATAGATATTCACGTTTCACACACACACTTATAGAAGGAAAGGATTTATTTACAGAGAAGTTCTTTCGTTCTTACACGAACATATGTGTCAGGGTTGTGTGTGTTAATGTTTCTTTTCCCCTCTGCAGTAGAACGTCCCATCAAGACCGCTGAGAATGGGGCGGGTCTTAGTTAGGATGGGTGGGGAAAATGTTAATGTGATTTGTGAATATGTTTTGTTGTTAGGTGTTGTTTGTTTCCCTTCCCTCCCCTTTCATGTTAGGCTCAGGCACAACGGTTTAGTTCGTTTTTTTTTTTTTCAAAAACAAAACTTTTTACATTTTTGAGATTTATAGTTGGTTTCTGGATTGGGCTATGTCAGTTTTTTTTTGGGCATAGTTTGCTCCAGACACTGGGGACCAGTGTCAAACAACGGGGGGGAGAGTGTAGCGGGTAGGTACTTTTCAGTATGTTGATTCGGGTGGAGACATCAGTGATGTCCAGTTCCCTGCGGCCCAGCAGGTGGCGCTGTCACTTTGGGCCGGGGTTGAACCATCGCTGGAGTGCCGTACCCTTTTTGGTCTCTCGCAGCGGTTGTACGGCGGGGCAGGGAACCCGCTGTGCTAGCTGGGAGAGGCTATAAAGGGGGCGGACATCTTTGCCACGAGGTCAGAGTCCCAGGCACCTTTAGCCTGAGGGCTGCTGTCCAGCGGTCGGTGTCCAGGCGGCCTAGGCCTGGACACGTGGAGTTCGGAAGTCACCCCAGATACCCTCAGTCTGGGGTGAGGTGCATCGTTCAGGCCTGGGGCCCAGCTTCTTCCACTGGGATACGCCTGGGAGGAACCATCCTGAGGCACCCATAGGATCAGGTGTCTGAATCCAGGCATAAGGGACCGCGCAGGTGACCTTCCCGTAGATCTGGTGCAGCAGATTGCCAGTGCAGTGAACTTTTAATGGTGTGGGGCTCTATTACTGGCAGATACACCCCCACGGAAGAAGCGGAGGCTCCATATGCAGGATGCAGACCCAAAGGTAATTTAAAAAGACTTCACATACACGGAGGGTGAGAGCTTGGCGTAGTGTCCTGCACTCTCTCCTCCAGAGTACCCCTAGACAACAGCCACAAACAACCGATTCAAGAGAGAGAGAGAGTGAGGCAGCTACATAGAAATGGCTAATAAAACAACAAAAAATTGGCGCTTCGGATAAAAATGTGATAACAATTAAGCTGCAGCAGCTGCACCAAAAGTGCTAAACTTTAAACATGAAAAACATATATTTATAAGCAGCGCTGGCAGTAAACTTGTGTAGCGACCACATCCACTTCCCTCTTTCTCTCGTCTCGTCTTTCTCTTGTCTAGGGGTACCTTAGAGGGGAGGGAGCGGGGACACCACGCCTGGCTTCCACTACAGGTGTTAGTGCAGTATAAGCAGCGGTTTTGTATTACCTTCGGGTCAGTGTTGTGCACCTGGATCCTCCCTCCAAGAGTCACCGTGAACCATGTCCGTTAGAAAATGAGCTCCACACCATTAAAGTTCAACACTCCTTTATTCTCCTTGTCTGAACACAAACAGTTGAACTCCCTTGATAGAACAGAACAGAAAAGTAGGTGTGGATGCGAACAGGCCCAGACACAATGTAAGTTGCCACTTCCCTTCCTAGAAGTGTGTCCTGGTCTCCGCACGAGGGTAGATTTCCTTCCAGGCGGTCTCCGACGAGAGACTCACTTGTCACCGGCAATATGCTGCACCGGGTCTTCAAATGAGGAGCTCCCCCCGGTCCATTGCGCCTTCCGGATTCGGGTACCCAATCCCTGGGTACCCTAGGATCTCCTTCCCTCGCGGAACCCAGTGTTGGGCACTGAGCTCCGGACCTCCATCTAAGTACCTCACCCCAGGCTAAAGTTGCCTGGGATGGAACTCGACCTCCGCTGTCCTCTGGGCCTAAGCCACCCAGAGGAGCGACACGACCCACCGTCCGCAAGCTGAAGGTGCCTGGGACTTCGACCCCGTGACCAAGATGGCCGGCCAACTTTATACCCTCTCCCAGCAAGCACGGCGGGTTCCCCGCCCCACCATACCGCTGCCGAGGGAGGACAAAAAGGAGGACGGCACACAGCGATAATCCAACCCAACCCAGGGCGACAGCGCCACCCAATTGGCCGCGGTGAATCACACATCACTGGTGTCACTTCCAAATTCAAATTTACACCCGGGAAAGTACATACCCGCTACACTTGTGTGAAAACTTGATTTAGGGACAAGTCCATAAAGAAAAATATATACATGAAAAATATATATTTGTATTGGTGATACAGCTGGGTGTAGTAGTTCATCAAATAATGATAGTACTGAGCAAAGTGAAACTTAACATAGAGAAGAGTGGATCCCACTGCGGAGACTCCACTCACTAAAGTGTCCACAAAATCAAAATGGTGTCAGAAAAAACAATAAAAAACGAAAACCCACTTATTGTCCATGCATGGAAAATTGCTGAATGTAACACATAGCTTATAACACGGTCCTCAAATGATTAAAAAGTTCTCCCTTCAGGGCAGTGTTGCCAACCCCCTGAAGTGAAATTTACTGGCAAGGATGCCAAAATTTCTGTACGGCACCAATTTCTTACTGGCAAAAATAATGAAGATTACTGGCAGAGCCGCATTTTTTACTGACACTGCAAAACAGTACCTAAAATTACTGTTTTTAGTGCTAAACAGTGCAAATATCAATATTTCAACTATAAACACACAGCTAATGCTAATATCAATGTGTTTAAGTTAAACAAAAGTAAAAAAACATATTTCTCAATTTACATGAAGGTTAGGTTACTATAACCCAGCCAGCACAGAGTTCCCACTTACATCAGAGTCTGCAGGATGCCCCCTTACAGTGCAAGGGCACTCTTATGTAAAGGGGAACGCTGCAGATCATGATGTAAGGGGGAACTCTGATGTGGAGGGGAGCTCTGGTGAATAGAGACCACCTTCCACAGAGTGAATACACTAAGGTAAGGGGGGGGTACTAGTATAAGGGGGAAACCTTTATATCAGTGCCCCCTTACATTATTGTATTCATTCACCTTCTTACATCAGTGACCCCCCCCCCCCCCCTCAGAATGGCCTGGCGGCACTGTCACTTACCTCCTCCCAGGTGCACAGTGTGAGGCTCAGTCAGATGGCTCCAGCTTGGTGGGTCTGATCTCCTCTCCCCAGTCCACACGTGTGTTTCTTCCTGGGCCGTAACCCCATCCCGGCGGCACTCCCACTCTTGACTCCTTTCTAGGATCCCCTCAGAGACTGTAGACATGACAAGAGATGGTCAGAGACTGCAGACACGATACAGGAGGTGGACAGAGGCTGCGGACATACTACAGGAGGGGGACAGAGACTGCGGACACACTACAGGAGGTGGACAGAGACTGCGGACACACTACAGGAGGTGGACAGAGACTGCGGACACACTACAGGAGGTGGACAGAGACTGCGGACACACTACAGGAGGTGGACAGAGACTGCGGACACACTACAGGAGGTGGACAGAGACTGCGGACGCACTACAGGAGTTGGACAGAAACTGCGGACACACTACAGGAGTTGGACAGAAACTGCGGACACACTACAGGAGGTGGACAGAGACTGCGGACACACTACAGGAGGTGGACAGAGACTGCGGACACACTACAGGAGGTGGACAGAGACTGCGGACACACTACAGGAGGTGGACAGAGACTGCGGACACACTACAGGAGGTGGACAGAGACTGCGGACATATTACAGGGAGGTGGACACTGGAGAGACTGTGGACATACTACAGGGAGGTGGACACTGGAGAGTAGGGATGAGCTTCGTGTTCGAGTCGAACATACGTTCGACTCGAACATCGGCTGTTCGATCGTTCGACGAAGATCGAACGATTTGGGCCGTTCGCGCCAAATTCGAGTGACGCGAACGGCCCACAATGCACTACGCCATCGCAGTGTCATCCAGGCGCTGTGATTGGCCAAGCATGCACTGTGACCCCGCATGCTTGGCCAATCACAGCGCCGGCAGCGAGGAGAGCAATGATTGGCCACAGGCAGGATGTTTAGTACACGCCCCACACTATAAAAGGCCGCCAGCACGGCGGCCTAGTGTAGTGTGTTCCGGAGCAGGGATAGAGCAGCATAGGCAGGGACAGTGACTGTTATTTCTTTCTTGCTTAACCTGGATTCCTTTAGTTTAGGGAAAGAGAAGGATAGGTAGGGAGAGTGTCAGTGTGTTTTGTGCTTGTGCTATAGTGTGCTTAAAAAAAACATTTATTCTAGGGACAGAAAACTGTAGGTAGGGACAGTGTCAGTTTCTTTCACTCTGCAAGTCCTTGTTTCCAGGGACCTGGAAGGACAGTGAGTGAATTGTCCTTGTGCTATATTGTGCTTAAAAAACATTTATTCTAGGGACAGAAAACTGTAGGTAGGGAGAGTGTCAGTTTCTTTCACTCTGCAAGTCCTTGTTTCCAGGGACCTGTAAGGACAGTGAGTGAATTGTCCTTGTGCTATATTGTGATTAAAAAAAACATTTTTTCTAGGGACAGAAAACTGTAGGTAGGGAGAGTGTTTTTTTTCTTTCACTCTGCAAGTCCTTGTTTCCAGGGACCTGGAAGGACAGTGAGTGAATTGTCCTTGTGCTATATTGTGCTTAAAAAAAAACATTTTTTCTAGGGACAGAAAACTGTAGGTAGGGAGAGTGTTTTTTTTCTTTCACTCTGCAAGTCCTTGTTTCCAGGGACCTCTAAGGACAGTGAGTGAATTGTCCTTGTGCTATATTGTGCTTAAAAAAACATTTATTCTAGGGACAGAAAACTGTAGGTAGGGAGAGTGTTTTTTTTCTTTCACTCTGCAAGTCCTTGTTTCCAGGGACCTGTAAGGACAGTGAGTGAATTGTCCTTGTGCTATATTGTGATTAAAAAAAACATTTTTTCTAGGGACAGAAAACTGTAGGTAGGGAGAGTGTTTTTTTTCTTTCACTCTGCAAGTCCTTGTTTCCAGGGACCTGTAAGGACAGTGAGTGAATTGTCCTTGTGCTATATTGTGCTTAAAAAACATTTTTTCTAGGGACAGAAAACTGTAGGTAGGGACAGTGTCAGTTTCTTTCACTCTGCAAGTCCTTGTTTCCAGGGACCTGGAAGGACAGTGAGTGAATTGTCCTTGTGCTATATTGTGCTTAAAAACATTTATTCTAGGGACAGAAAACTGTAGGTAGGGAGAGTGTCAGTTTCTTTCACTCTGCAAGTCCTTGTTTCCAGGGACCTGTAAGGACAGTGAGTGAATTGTCCTTGTGCTATATTGTGATTAAAAAAAACATTTTTTCTAGGGACAGAAAACTGTAGGTAGGGAGAGTGTTTTTTTTCTTTCACTCTGCAAGTCCTTGTTTCCAGGGACCTGGAAGGACAGTGAGTGAATTGTCCTTGTGCTATATTGTGCTTAAAAAAAAACATTTTTTCTAGGGACAGAAAACTGTAGGTAGGGAGAGTGTTTTTTTTCTTTCACTCTGCAAGTCCTTGTTTCCAGGGACCTGTAAGGACAGTGAGTGAATTGTCCTTGTGCTATATTGTGCTTAAAAAAAACATTTATTCTAGGGACAGAAAACTGTAGGTAGGGAGAGTGTCAGTTTATTTCACTCTGCAAGTCCTTGTTTCCAGGGACCTGGAAGGACAGTGAGTGAATTGTCCTTGTGCTATATTGTGATTAAAAAAAACATTTTTTCTAGGGACAGAAAACTGTAGGTAGGGAGAGTGTCAGTTTATTTCACTCTGCAAGTCCTTGTTTCAAGGGACAGAGAAGGACACCTGAAGGTAGCCCTTATTGCTTTTTTCCCATCTCCCTGCAGGCCATCTATTAGAATGTCTGGAAGGCAAACAAGGAGAGGCAGACAGTCAGGAGGCAATAAAAGAGGGCAAGCAGGCTCTGTGTCTGGGGGCAACAGTGCTGGTCGTGGACGCGGTGCATTGTCATCAGCACATGGCCATGGGACACGCTTGTCCTTCTTTTCGGCAGCTGGACATGTTGAGCCACATCATGCCGAAGACTTGGTAGAGTGGATGACCAAGCCCTCCTCCTCCTCCTCATCCTCTCTCACCCAGGCTCAGGGTACTGGAAAAGCAGCTGCCAAAGCGTCGTCTTCCCTGGTATCAATGTCAGACAAATCATCAGTCACTCCTTCCCTAGACCCACCATGTCCTCCTCCTGAGGAGTCCCCCGAACTGTTTCAGCACAGTGTTGGGTACATGCTCCAGGAGGATGCCCAGCGTTTCGAAGGGTCTGATGATGAAACCCAGCTAGAGGAAGGCAGTAGCGTGAGAGCAGACAGAGGGGATGCTCAAGAAGGACACCAATCTGGCAGTCATGTTCCAGCAGCTGCAGCATACTGCCAGATTGGCTCCAGTGATGAGGAGGGAGGGGATGATGAGGTCACTGACTCCACGTGGGTGCCTAATAGGAGAGAGGAGGAGGAGGAGGATGAGGAGGAGGCACATCTCCAACGAGGCAGGATGCCCTTTGGTGGCCAGCGTAAGGGCAGTACACCGACGGAATCACACCGCAGAGCTCCGCCTGTGCAGGGCGCTGCCTCTGCCCGTCATTCAAAAAGTTCTTTGGTGTGGGCCTTTTTTGAGGCTAGTGCATCAGATCGCACAGCTGCTGTTTGCAACATATGTCTCAAGCGTATATCGCGTGGCCAAAACATCAGCCGCTTGGGTACCACATGCCTGACCAGACATATGTTGACCTGCCATGCAGCTCGTTGGCAAGCCTACCTCAAAGACCCACACCAAAGAACAAAGCGGACCTCTCCTTGCACCGCATCAGCTGGGATCTCCAACCCCACTATAACTTCAGTCCTCTCTGAAACATGCACTGAGAGGAATGAAGGTGTAGAATTAGGTGTGTCACAGCCAAGTACTTGCGCCCACTCTGCTAGCAGTACACCGACGTCCGATTCTAGCAGGCAAATTTCCCTGCCCCAGCTGCTGGACCGTCGAAAGAAGTTCACTCCCAGCCATCCACATGCCCAGCGGTTGAATGCTAGCTTGGCTAAATTGCTAGCGCTTCAACTGCTGCCTTTTCAGTTGGTAGACTCGGCCCCCTTCCGTGAGTTTGTGCAATGTGCGGTTCCTCAGTGGCAGGTTCCCAAACGCCACTTTTTCTCACGGAAGGCTATTCCGGCTCTCTACCGGCATGTGGAAGGCAATGTCTTGGCCTCGCTGGACAGGGCGGTCAGCGGTAAGGTGCATATTACCGCTGACTCATGGTCCAGCAGGCATGGACAGGGACGTTACCTTTCTTTCACGGCCCATTGGGTCACTCTTTTGGCAGCTGGGAAGGATTCAGGACAAGGTGCAGTAGTGTTGGAGGTTGTCCCACCGCCACGCCTCCAAAATGCTACTACTGGTTGTGACACACCTCTCTCCTCCACCCCCTCCTCTTCTTCTTCCTCCATGGCCTCTTCCTGTGGTTTGTCCTATGAACCAGCGGTGCTCCGTAGCCGTTCACGGGGCTACGCAAGTACGCAGGCAAAAAGATGCCATGCCGTGCTTGCGCTGGTGTGTTTGGGGGACAGAAGCCACACTGGGGCAGAGGTCCTGTCTGCTCTGCAGGGCCAGGCCGAGAGGTGGTTGACGCCACGCCAGCTTAAGCCAGGAATGGTGGTTTGCGACAATGGCACCAACCTCCTCTCCGCCCTCCGACAGGGACAACTGACCCATGTGCCCTGTGTGGCTCACGTCCTTAACCTGGTGGTGCAGCGCTTCTTGGGCAGGTACCCGGGCTTACAGGATGTCCTGAGGCAGGCCAGGAAAGTCTGTGTGCATTTCCGCAGATCTTATAATGCCAGTGCTCGCCTGGCTGAGCTGCAAAAGGAGTTGAACCTGCCCAAGAACCGCCTTATATGTGACATGCCCACCAGGTGGAACTCAACGTTGGCCATGCTGCAGCGGCTGCACACGCAGCAGAGGGCCATCAATGAGTACCTGTGCGACTACGGCACCAAGACAGGGTCAGGGGAGCTTGGTTTTTTTTCTCCACGCCAGTGGGGCATGATCAGGGATGCATGCACTGTCCTGGCACCATTTGAGGAGGCCACGAGGATGGTGAGCAGTGACAGTGCATGCATCAGTGACACTGTACCTCTTGTCCACCTGTTGGAGCACACGCTGCGTGGAATAATGGACAGGGCACTTGAGGCAGAACAGAGGCAGGAAGAGGAGGACTTCCTTGCCTCTCAAGGCCCCCTTTACCCAGACAGTGTTCCTTCTGTCCCACCCATCGCACAGGAAGAGGAGGAGGAGGAGGAGGAGGAGGATTGTGTCAGCATGGAGGTGGAGGCTGGCACTCAGCATCATCAGCAGCAGTCTTTTAGGGATGATTTACAGTCCCAAGAAACCAGTGGACTTGTACGTGGCTGGGAGGAGGTGGCTGCGGATCATGTCGTCCTTAGTGACCCAGAGGACTCCGGAGCGAATGCCTCAGCAAACCTACGCTGCATGGCCTCCCTGATCCTGCAAAGTCTGCGGAAGGATCCTCGTATTCTTCGGATCAAGGAGAGGGACCATTACTGGCTGGCCACTCTCCTTGATCCACGGTACAAGGGTAAGGTTGCGGACCTTATGTTACCGTCGCAGAGGGAGCAGAGGATGAGACAACTCCGGGAGGCCTTGCAGAAAGGTCTGTGCAACGCGTTCCCAGAGACTGGGAGGTTTCAAACTCCTGGTCCTGGACAACGAGTTGCTGAGGCTTCGGCCAGTCAAAGAAGGAGCGGTGGGGAAGGTGGCCGTCTGACCGATGCGTTCAGACAATTCTTTAGTCCGCAGCCCCAAAGTATGATCGGTTCCAGCAACCATCGCCAGCGTCTGATAAACATGGTGCAGGAATATCTAGGGGCAAGGTCAGACTTGGACACCTTCCCCACCGAAAATCCTCTGGCTTACTGGGTCTTGAGGATGGATCACTGGCCAGAGCTTGCACAGTATGCAATTGAGCTACTGGCCTGTCCTGCATCCAGCGTTCTTTCGGAACGCACATTCAGTGCTGCTGGAGGATTTGTCACGGATCACAGGGTGCGCCTGTCCACCGACTCGGTTGATCGACTGACTTTCATCAAGATGAACCAGTCTTGGATCACCACCAGCTACCACACACCTGATGCTGATATAACAGACTAATTGATTTTAACATGTCACATCCCTTCAAGACTGATGCTGATGCTGAGTGCCTGTGCTGTTATGTTGACTGGCTATCCTCCTCCTCCGAGTCCTCAATGATACGATTGATGATGATAGCTTGTAAGATCATTTTTGTTTATGGGTGCCGCCACCAGTGCCTAACGCCCAATTTTTCAGCCCCTGTTTAACAGGGGCGTGTAATTACAATTTTTGAAGCAATACTTTGCAACAGGGCTCATTGCTGTGCTCCAAGTACAGTATCTGTGAGGAGTTGCAGTGTTGTGCCACCAGTGCCTAAGGCCCAATTTTTCAGCCCCTGTTTAACAGGGGCGTGTCATTACAATTTTTGAAGCAATACTTTGCAACAGGGCTCATTGCTGTGCTCCAAGTACAGTATCTGTGAGGAGTTGCAGTGTTGTGCCACCAGTGCCTAAGGCCCAATTTTTCAGCCCCTGTTTAACAGGGGCGTGTCATTACAATTTTTGAAGCAATACTTTGCAACAGGGCTCATTGCTGTGCTCCAAGTACAGTATCTGTGAGGGGTTGCAGTGTTGTGCCACCAGTGCCTAAGGCCCAATTTTTCAGCCCCTGTTCAACAGGGGCATGTAATTACAATTCTTGATCTAATAATTCACAGCAGGGCCCATTGCTGCACCCACCAAGAGTAACTGTCAGGGCTTACAGTGTTGTGGCACCAGCACCACCATCAAAGGCCCAATTTTTACTACCACTGTTCAACAATTATATGTAATTAAAATTCCTGATATAATAGTTGACAGCAGGGCGTTCCAGCACCAACCAAGAGTAACTGTGAGTGCTTACAGTGTTGTGCCAACACCAACAACTAAGGGGCCTATTTCTGCAGAGTATATACGGCAGGTCCCTACTTTCAAACATCCAACTTACAAACGACTCCTACTTGCAAACGCAAGAAGACAACAGGAAGTGAGAGGAAATCTACCACTAGGAAGGAAAATTCTCTCCTGTAAGAATAAATATGGGAGAAAGGTGTCTCCTCTGTACTGATGCTTTATCAGCAATCCTTGTTTCAAGAAAAACACCACATTTCAAAAACAGTTGTCATTGGGACGGAAAGTGAGGTGAAATGTTCTGAACAGGGGCACAGACAGCAAAACAAATGTTACAGGGGTGATAACCCTTACCTATGTTTTCCAAAAAGTTTAAAAATAGATTTTTGGTCTGGAGCTACACTTCAACAATGTACCTGTTCAAAATTACAAACAGATTCTACATAAGAACAAACCTACAGTCCCTGTCTTGTATGCACCGCCTGTATAGGGCTGTTCAGAGTATATAGGGCCTTTTTTATTTTATGTGCGGGGTTCCCCTTAATATCCATACAAGACCCAAAGGGGCTGGTAATGGGCTGGGGTAGGGGGGGGGGGTCATGGGGTAGCTATGCCATTTTTCTTAAAGAATTTCATCCATATTACCGGGACCAGACATTACATTAAAGCCGCAAGCAGTTTTAAATGGCTTTTTTTTCCTTTAGAAGTGTCATTTTGTGCAGGGACAGTTCTAAACACGGGAAACACGTGGCACTTCACAGGCATACTTTAGACACCCCCCAGGTACGATATTTAAAGGAATATTTGACTTTTTTTTTTTCACTTTATGCATCATTAAAATGACTGCTCCCGAAAAACGACCGTTTTTAAAACTTCTTTTTGCATTGATACATGTCCCCTGGTGCAGAACCCGGGTTCCCAAACCCTTTTTAGGACAATAACATGCATAATAGTTGTTATAATTAGCACTTTAGAATTCGAACGTTCGCATCCATTGTATTTAATAGGGTTCTAATGTTCGTTCGAACTTTCGGTCCGTTCGCGGGTTCTGGTGCGAACCGAACCCGGGGGTGTTCGGCTCATCACTACTGGAGAGACTGTGGACATACTACAGGAGGTGGACAGAGACTGCAGACATACTACAGGGAGGTGGACACTGGAGAGACTGCGGACATACTACAGGAGGTGGACAGAGACTGCGGACATACTACAGGAGGGGGGACAGAGGCTGCGGACATACTACAGGAGGGGGGACAGAGGCTGCGGACATACTACAGGAGGGGGGACAGAGGCTGCGGACATACTACTGGAGGTGGACAGAGACTGCGGACATACTACAGGAGGGGGGACAGAGGCTGCGGACATACTACAGGAGGGGGGACAGAGGCTGCGGACATACTACAGGAGGTGGACAGAGACTGCGGACATACTACAGGAGGGGGGACAGAGGCTGCGGACATACTACAGGAGGTGGACAGAGACTGCGGACATACTACAGGAGGGGGGACAGAGACTGCGGACATACTACAGGAGGGGGGACAGAGGCTGCGGACATACTACAGGAGGGGGGACAGAGGCTGCGGACATACTACAGGAGGGGGGACAGAGGCTGCGGACATACTACAGGAGGGGGGACAGAGGCTGCGGACATACTACTGGAGGTGCCGGAGACACTCTGCGGACATGATGGTGCCCTCCTCACCCCCTCACAGTAGCCTCCTCCTCTGTCCACCACCATATTACTTCTCCACATCATCAGTGTGCTGTGTCCTCCTCCTGTGCCCCTTTCACCTCTCCACAGGTCAGGGCAGCACTGTGCTGCCCTGACCTGTGGAAAGGTGCACAGGAGCCAGAGGAGGACACAGCACACTGATGATTTCGAGAAGTAATATGGTGCCGGTGGACAGAGAGCACATCAGTCTCTGTGTCCCCTGCATGGCACCATTGGCACGGCTTTACGCTCCAGGCTCACTCACTGACCCCCCCAGTTTCACTCACCTCGAGTCTGTCTGACTCTGTCCTCCACCCTGTCAGTGCTCCGCTCGCTCCTCCACCCTGTCAGTGCTCCGCTCGCTCCTATGATGATGAGTGCTACTGCTCACTGCAGGACTGAGGACTCGAGTCGCGCCAGCCGCTGTGGTCACGCCAGTGTATTCAAAAATGGCGCCAGCGGCGCCATCACGTTACTGTGCGTGCGCCGCCCGGCCGAGCGTGAACAAGTTTCCCTGCGCTCGGCCGGCTTCGGAACGGCGCATGCGCCGTTGTATGGCCGGCTCGTGGCCATCTTTTTTATGGGCGCCGGTGCCCATAGCGGACATTAACGTACACCCCAAAAAAGGGGTTAAATTCACGTACCGTACGTAAATCTACGTACGGTTGGCAACACTGCTTCAGGGACCTTACTTACCGAATGGAGATGATCAGCAGGTTCCTGGTCTGGAGTTGTGGATGTGAGCAATTGCTGGTGTATTACTTGATAGATGCCTCATTGAAGGATATTAGCTCCCACCGATAATAAAAAACATGTGGAGGACAAAAATGGTGAAGTACGCTCAAACAGCGCTAATTGGAAGTTTTTTTCAGTTGTAGGAGATGTAAGATGTGCAAGACTTCAAAATTTAGAAAAACAAAAACAACTAATTTCAGTTCTCTTTCTGAAGGAAGATCCTATGAAATAAAGAAATTCATTACATGTGCTACCATGCATGTCACTTACCTACTGTCCTGCACTTGCGGGCTCCAGTACGTGGGGAGGACCACCAGACAGTTGGGAGTAAGACTGCGAGAACATGTTAACAGAATTAAGAAAGGGTACAAACATCATGGTTTGTCTAACCATTTCAGATTGTTCCATAACAGGGACCCTAGTGGGCTCACATTCTGTGGAATAGATAGAGTGGAGGAGCAATGGCGTAGTTCCAATCTCAAAAAGTCTATTTCCCCGAACGAATCCCAATGGATTCATAGGCTCCGCACTTTAACCCCTTCAGGACTCAATATCGAGCTGGATCTAAATTGTTTTCTTTCCAATTGGTAATTTTATTTTCCATTTTATATTTTTCATTTTTATTTTATATTTTTCATTTTTTTTTATATATATTTATTTTTATTTATTTTTTTTTCATTTTTTTTATTATTTTTTTATATAGTTTTTTTTATTAATTTTTTTTTTTTTTTTTTTTTTATTATTATTATTTTTTTTTTATGTGGCAAATTTACCTTTTCATCATGATCAAATTTGTCCATTTGGTAGCATATTATAATTATGTTGGTCCTATGCATTTTTTATCAAGATTTTTTTATCATTGTTTTTAAACTTTTTTGACAGATCGGCCTGATTGCCCTTCTTGTCCGTATTATTAAAGTTGTATTTGGCAGACAGGATATGATGTAATGGCAGGAAGCTGGATCACACTAGTGTATCTCCTAATTGAATCCATTATGGTTTTTTTTCTGTTGAGAGTTTCTCCCTTGGTACTATAAATACCAGTCCCAGCTGACTGGAAATTATGTCCTTTGATGACGCCCTGGAGGAGGGGCGAAATGCATTGACGTATTTCCGGTTTGCGGCTAACCTGTAACGCAAGTTCCTGTCTCCGTGGAACGCACGCCTTCTGAGCGGCGTTCACCAAAGTTTTCACTGACTGCCTGTTTCTGCCGCCAACTTTCCAATTAGCGCTGTTTGAGCGTACTTCACTATTTTTGTCCTCCACATGTTTTTTATTATAGGTGGGAGCTAATATCCTTAAATGAAGCATCTATCAAGTAATACACCAGCAATTGCTCACATCTACAACTCCAGACCAGGAAGATGCTGATCATCTCCATTCGGTGAGTAAGGTCCCTGAAGGGAGATCTTTTTACTCATTTGAGGACTGTGTTATAACCTATGTGTTAAGCCCTGTACACACAATCGGATATCCTATAGATTCTAATCCGATGTTTTTTTCCATCGGAAATCCGATGAAACTGTCTTCCATCAGTCTTGCCCACACACCATCAGTCCAAAAATGGACCGTTTCAAACGCGGTGACGTAAAACACTCCGATGAGCCGAGAAAAATTAAGTTCAATGCTTCTGAGCATGCGTCGACTTGATTCTGAGCATGCGTGGGTTTTTTATCCGATGGATTTCCACACAGACGATCAAATTTTGCTATTGTTTTTTTTTCCCATCGGATAAATTTAAAACATGTTCTATTTTTTCACACCGATGGAAAAAAGACCGATGGGGCCCATACACGATCGGTTCGTCTGATGAAAACAGTCCATCGGACTGTTTTCATCTGTAAAACCGATCGTGGGGAAACGGCTTTACATTCAGCAATTTTCCATGCATGGACAATAAGTGGGTTTTCGTTTTTTGTTGTTTTTTCTGACACCATTTTGATTTTGTGGACACTTTAGTGAGTGGAGTCTCCGCAGTGGGATCCACTCTTCTCTTCTTGTTAAGTTTCACTTTGCTCAGTACTATCATTATTTGATGAACTACTACACCCAGCTGTATCACCAATACAAATATATATTTTTCATATATATATATATTTTTCTTTATAGAAATGGCCAGATGCATGTTGTCGGACGCCAACCTACCTCAAAAGTACTGGGGAGAAGCAGTCATGACTGCAACCTACCTACCGAACAGACTACCCTCAAGAGCCATTAAAAGTACTCCATTCGAAATATGGCTAGGATCAAAGCCTAGCATAGGGCACATCAGATTGTTTGGATTAAAGCATTGGCCTATATTCCAATTGAAAAGCGATCCAAGCTGGAGAACCGAGCCAAAAGAGCAGGGTTTCTCAACCAGTGGTCTGGCCTAGGGGTACGTGCACCAAGGGCAGGGGGTACGCAGCCTGTGCCGGGGCAGGGTGGCAATCGCCACTCTGATGCTGGGTAAAAAGGCTGCAATAATGTAGGGGCGTCTTGCTGTATACAGCTGCCTGCCGCCGACACACAGTTTTATAGTTGCAGAGCTGTCTGCAACGGGGAACGAGTGTGCTGAGTGCGCTCCTGCACCCAGCCGGTGTTACTCACACAGACACTTCCCTGTCAAATAATCTCTGCCCGACAGGAGCTTCCTATGCCCCGCCCAGCATAATGTCCCAGAGGCTGGGAGCACGGGATGGAAGAGGAGAATTGCTGCCTCTGTAAGCTGCTTGGAGTGTCCACTAGGGATGAGCCAAACACCTCCCCCGTTGGGTTCGCAGTAGAACAGGCAAAAAATTTGTTCGAACACCGTTAAAGTCTATGGGACACGAACATGAAAAATCTAAAGTGCTAATTTTAAAGGTTAATATGCAAGTTATTGTCATAAAAAGTGTTTGGGGACCTGGGTCCTGCCCCAGGGGACATGTATCAATGCAAAGAAAAGTTTTAAAAACTGCATTTTTTTCGGAAGCAGTGATTTTAATAATACTTAAAGTTAAACAATAAAGTAAAATATTCTTTTAAATTTCGTACCTAGGGGGTGTCTATATTATGCCTGTAAAGTAGCGCATGTTTCCCGTGTTTAGAACTGTCCCTGCACAAAATGACACTACTAAAGGAAAAAAAAAATTTAAAACTACTCGCGGCAGCTATAATAAATTGTCGGGTCCCAGCAATACGGATAAAAGTCATTAAAAGAAACAAATTTTTTTAAAAAAATGGCGTAGGGGTCCCCCTCAAAATCCATACCAGACCCTTTAGGTCTGGTATGGATTTAAAAGGGAATTCCGCGCAAAAAAAAATGGTGTGGGGTTCCCCCAAAAATCCATACCAGACCCTTATCCAAGCATGCAACCTGGTAGGCTGCAGGAAAAGAGGGGGGGGGACGAGAGAACGCCCCCCCCTGAACCGTACCAGGCCACATGCCCTCGACATGGGGAGCATGTCCCCATGTTAATGGGGACAAGGGCCTCATCCTCACAACCCTTGCCTGGTGGTTGTGGGGGTCTGCGGACGGGAGGATTATCGAAATCTGGAAGCCCCCTTTAACCAACATCTTGGGAAGACATAGAAAAACTGCCAAAATGTGAAGCCAATAAATGGAGAAAGGCAACAGAAGAAGAATTAGTCACTTCAAGAAAATAAAACCTGGACACTCACAGAGCTCGCTCCTAACCGCAAAAATATAGGAAGTAAGTGGACTTTCAAAGTAAAGGCAGGGCCAGATTAAGATCGTCATGGGCCTGGTGCTGAGGATTTTGGTAAGGCTTTTTAAAAAAAGAAAAAATGAAAACATATTTTTGTTATAACGAATTCAATTAAATAGAGAGAGGGAGAATGAGAAAGCGATAAAGGGGATGAGAGAGGGGTGAGGGGTAAGGGAGGGAGGATGAGAAAGAGCGAGAGAATGCACATGAGCATGTGTGGGAGTGACGGCAAGGGCAAGTGACCGAAAGAAGACCGGGTGAAGATGGAAGTGCCCGGGACCCGCCAAATTGATCACAGTGCAGCTCTGGAGGGCTCAGTCTGACAGGGAAGTGTACCCTAATGTGCTAATATCCTGTGCATACTTGTACAATATGTACTTGTACAATATGGCATAACCTATGTCAGTTTCACTAAAAAGTAGTAATGTTAGCAAAGTTTACTACTACTTTAATATCACAGGAACCCAGGAGCCTCTCGTGGGGCACCCCTACTGACCCGGTGGCCCTTGGGCAGTGCCCAAGTGCATAGTTGCCAACATTTCAAAAATATTTTCAGGGACACTTTTTTTTTTTTTTTTTACCAGTGGTATATTTAGAGTAGCTGACATCCCTTATGTTCTTCTATACATCACAATAGTAATCACAAAATTAAATAAGTACTAAAAATGGGCAGAACAAATATGAGGACTAAGAAGATTTCCTTTAGTTGAACTAAGAAAAGTGTGCCCATTCTAAAGCTGGTAACATTGAGGATATTCAATATCATTTTAAAGAACTGTTTTTGTGGGTAAGAGGCATAGGGGAGGAGTATGGATGGTATAAAAGTGGGAAGTATGTGCAGGTGAGGGAGAGGAATGTGGAGGGTATAACAGTGGGCATTATGTACAGCAGAGGAGTGTGGAGGGTTGACAGTGGGCACTATGTACAGGAGAGGAGTGTGGAGGGTATGTATGCCAGTGAGCAGTATGTAAAGGAGAGGAGTGTGGAGTATATGCTAGTGGGCAGTATGTACAAGAGAGGAGTGTGGATGGGATGACAGTGGGCAGTTTGTACAGGTGAGGAGTGTGGAGGGTATGAGAGTAGGCAGTATGCACAGGAGAGGAGTGTGGAGGGTATGACAGCCGGCACCATGTACAGTAGAGTTGTTTATAAAAGTGGGCAGTATGTACAGCAAAGCAGTGTGGAGGGTATGATACTGAGCAGTATGTACAGGAGACGAGTGTGGAGGATATGAAAGTGGGTAGTATGTACAGGAGAGGAATGTGGACAGTATGACAGGGGGCACTATGTACAGGAGAGAAGTGTATGACAGTGGGAAGTATGTACAAGAGAGGATTGCGGGGGGTATGACAGCGGGCAGTATGTACAGGAGAGGAATTATGACAGTGAGAAGTATATACAGAAGAGGAGTGTGGAGGGTATGACAGTGGGCAGTATGTACAGGAGAGAAATGTATGACAGTGGGCAATATGAACAGGAGAGGAGTGTGGAGGGTATGACAGTGGGCAGTGTGTACAGGAGGGGAGTGTGGAGGGTATGACAGTGGGCACTATGTACAGGAGAGTAGTGTATGATGGTGAGACGTATGTACAGGAGAGGAGTGTGGAGGGTATGACAGCGGGCAATATGTACAGGAGAGGAGTGTGGAGGGTATGACAGTGAGCAGTATGTACAAGAGAGGAGTGTGGAGGGTATGACAGTGAGCACTATGTACAGGAGAGAAGTGTGTGACAGTGGGCAGTGTGTACAGGAGATGATTGTGGAGGGTATGACAGCGGGCACTATGTACAGGAGAGAAGTGTATGACAGTGGGTAGTATGCACAGGTGAGGAATGTGGAGAGTATGACATTGGGCAGTATATACAGGAGAGGAGTGTGGAGGGTATGACAGTGAGCAGTATGTACAGGAGAGGAGTGTGGAGGGTATGACAGCGGGCACTATGTACAGGTGAGGAGGATGAAGGAATCTGGGAAGGAAAAGTGTAAAGGTTTGTGGAAGGAGGTTTAGGGACTGCGTAGTGGTTAAGCGGGCCATACATGGATTGAAATTAAGCCAATTAAGCAGAGACCAGCCAGAGTCGATCTATGTATGGGCTAGCTGGTTGTACACAAGTCAATCTATTAATCGACTTGAGTTCAACCAGCCTGTCAGGTTTTTCCCAAAACAATCAGTGCTGTCAGCTATAGTTAGCAACACTGATCATTATATTCTGTGGGTAGGGAAGGCTCCCCCCTGGCAGAACACAATAACACTGTGGGAGTGATTCCCCCATCCACAGGTCAGCAGGTGAGAGGTTGTTTGGGGACAGGCTGGGGAGAGATGTCTGTCAGCAGGGGGGGGGGGTGTGAGGTGGTCATGGAGTGATATCAATCAGCGGGTGGGGGGAGTAACTGGGAGTGATATCTTTTGGAGTAGGGTCTGTCATCTGCAGGTTGGGAAATGGTCACCTGTGATATAAGTTGAAGGGAGGTGGCTAACATGGGAAGTGGCTGGGGGGTGAAACTGTTTCTTTCCAAAAAAAAACACGTTTGAAAAATTGCTGCTCAAATACAGTGTAACATAAGAAGTTGCAACGACCGCCATTTTATTCCCTAGGGTGTCTGCCAAAACAATATATAAACAAAAAAATAAACAAAAAAATCCTGTGGGCGCTGCAAACTTCTAGTCTTAGTATGGTAATGTCCAACCTGTTTTAGGATTCAAGTGAGTCAGTGACAGTGCGGCTGCAAACCACTGGAAGGGCGGATAGAAACACACAAAAAAACACAAATGCGGCGCTCGATGAAACTGACATAAAACTTTATAGTCTTGTTAAAATAGATGTATAAATGTAAAAAAATTGCATAAAATTATATAAGTTTGCACAAATAGCTAGAGACACTAAAATCCATATATATAGGTATATAAAAAAATATAAGAGAGATCTTCAGTTAGTGAGCAATGTTTATGGTTGAAGTAAATAATGCTGATGCCACTGCGGAATCTTGGGAAAGAGGGGTTAACATCAGAACAATGTAGTAAGGGTCCCCAGAGACAGCCTGTAACAGTACAGCCAGATAGCCACCGTGATAGGTGGAGTAAGTGCCTGGTGTAATAGCTAGTGTACCTGCTTGAGTGAGGTCATGCCTGACCACCGAGATGTTGAAGCGTAGAGCTGGGGTCCCAGGGATTGCAGATAGCGGGCAGGCGGACCGCTCCGAGGGACCAGCCTGTTGGCGACGGATGGATGCAGTAGACCCTACGCCGGAGGCTCCGAGGGGGTGGATGGATAGGCAGCTCTGCAGGAAACGCGGAGGGCGATGTAGGCACCAATGGCAGCCAGGCGCACGCTGATGACGTCCGCGCCGTCCAATATAGTTGGAGGCAGAGTGCGCATGCGCGGGGACTCGGAGAAGGACGTGTGCTGACCGAGCTCCCGGCACCCCGACCCACCAGAGCTAACGATAGCGCAGGCACTGAGGTCCGTGAGCCAGGACCGATCCCACACCAGCCCCGAAGTGGCGATGAACCGTAGGGCACAGGGGCAGCCGCGGAAAGGACACGAGACGCAAACTACAGCCCAGAAGAGAGCAGGGCCTTCCCCTACAGCACAGCCGCGATCCAAGATGGCGCCGGGTAAGCCAGACACACGAGGCAGCACGGCAGCAGCCAGATCCGACGGCGCTACACAGAGAGGAGACAGGCAGCTAAATCTGGAGCCAACTAGGGATCCATTCTCCTCACAATCCTCGGGAGAGGTGGAGACCGGACAGCGGGGTGAGTCACTATCACATCCCCCATCCCCAGCCATATACGCTGATAGACATGACTCTCCAAACTCCCCTGCCTCCCCTGCCTCCTCCATGGATAGGAACATGGCAGACTTAGCAGAAGTCCTCATTAGCCAATCCAGCCAATCCAGCCAGGATATGCCAATTCCCCAGCTCTCACACTATTCCCCTGATGCTGTACTGTTGGGCAGATTCTCCACCATGCTGCAGCAGGAGCTCTCTAAGGCCTGCACATTAATCACCACTGACCTGAAAAAAGACATCCATAGCTTGGGAGAGCGTTTTGAGCTAATTGAAACCAAAGTGGATGGAGCCATCAAAAGGGTCAACCAGAACTCAGCCATGGTGACAGACCTCCAGGATAGATTAGAAGAGGCATTCACAAAAATTGAAGATTTGGAGAATCGTTCTCGTAGGTACAATATCCGCGTGCGTGGCCTCCCTGAAACTCACACAGATCTAGAGGGGGCTGTAAAAGACCTGATGAAAACCCTTATCCCTGATATAGCCAACCACCACATGGAAGTTGATCGCGTTCACCGAGCACTGACAGCCCCAAGGGCCAACGGCCTACCACGAGACATTATTGTTAAGCCACATCACTACCGCATTAAGGACAAGATGATGCTTGCGGCTCGCAACAGGCCGGACCTGTCGCTATTTGGAACACCAATACAGCTCTTTACAGATTTGGCGCCATCAACGGTCCAGAAACGCAGAAACCTACGGCCATTACTCCAGCAACTTATGGCCAAACAGATTAAGTATCGATGGTCGTTCCCTTTTAAGTTATCATTCACTTACAACGGAAAGTCCCACTCCTTTTCCACGTTCCAAGCAGGCGAAGACCTACTGCTTAGTCTCGGCATCATTGCACGGGACTCTCCGACTCCGATTTCATCTCCCCCTCGTCTGGATCATCGTCCCCTCTCCCCGATATGGCAGGATCGCACACGCTCACAGGCCAGAAATGCTCGCCGGAATACCTGAGTATTATTGCTCTTCTCTCTTTTTGCTTTTTTGCCCCCTTTTGGGAACTGTTAGTGCTTGATTGCACGGATTTGGCCTGGGCCCATGGTGGACTATGGGCCTGATGGGGCCATCGTTACCGTTCACAGTTCACAGGTTACAAAGTCACGGGTTACAAAGTTACTGGAGTTCCTGGTTCTTCGGACTGGCTGCCAGCCGAATATTTTACAACCCCGACGGGCCCAACCTGGTCGAAGAAATTTTGCTTTTTAGCAGTCTGGGGGCCTTAGTCGGACCGCAATGTGTTCCCCTGTTGGGCTGTGGCTCGGGGGCCGGAACGACCGATGGGGACCCTTCCGGCCCCGGCGCCACTGGCCTTGGGAATGCATGTTCCTATAGACAGCCTGTTATGTTAAAACTGTATTGATTGATTTTGTCATTTCCGATATGACCTCGAATAGCCTGTTCGTACAGAGTGTAATCATATTTGGGTCGGGGTGGTCATGCTTGCCACCCAACTGCAAGACTACCTGTCCTACGACAAGGATGGTACCCTTGCACCTAATTTGCCGGATGTTGTCTCCGGCAGGGGTTATTCCCCATTCCTTCATTCATCAGCTAGGATTGAGTTATATTGGTTGTTTGGGCCTAAGGCCTATGTATATGTTTTTTTGCTTTTATTTTTGTTTCTCTTCTTCTCTAATGCCTTTTCCTTCTCTCCCTTCCCCCTCTTTCTTCGGAGCCTCGGTTCAGCGCCCTTCCCTTATGTCATGGTCTGAGAGGTCACATAGCCGAACAGTCATCATTATCGGGACCCTTCTCGCTTCATTCATTATGCAAGGTAAGAGTGCTCTGCCCCACCACGATGGCCACCACATATAACACAGACTATTCGATAGTTAGCCATAATGTACATGGATTTAACTCCCCTACTAAAAGAACTAAGGCTTTCCAGTTTTATCATAAACAGAAGGCTGAAGTCCTGCTATTACAGGAAACTCATTTCTCCAATGTCTCAGCGCCCCGTTACCTCAATGGGAAGTATCCACAGTTTTACTTGGCAGGGGGTCGGGAAAAGAAGGGCGGTGTAGCCATCTGCTTTTCGAAACGGACCCCCTTTACCCCCATCGCTATCGTTAAGGACAAGAGAGGTAGATATATTATGGCAGTGGGGCGGCTCCATGACCAGGAGGTGTCCTTTATATTATACTATGCCCCGAATACTGGACAGCCGGAATTCTTTAGCAAAATGCTGAAGATTCTTATGCCCAAAGTCCAGGGTCAGGTCATTATGGGAGGCGATAGTAATATTCCCTTGGACAGAATTATGGATAAATCGGACTCCTCTAGACCAACATTGAAACGCCCACCGACTGGAAGCAGCAAGGTTGCACGTCTGTTTCATTTCTATGACCTCATCGACGCCTGGCGAGAAAATAACCCTACGGTCAGAGACTTTACACACTTTTCACAAGCCCATCACACTTACTCGAGGATAGACCACGTTCTAGTACGTACGCCTTTGCTACCATTTATTAAGTCGGTTAAGATTTTATCTACCCCTTGGTCTGATCATTCCCCGATAAAACTCTCTACTTCAGGGCTATGGACTAAATCTAGACCCTCCCCGTGGAGACTTAATGTGAGCTTGCTGAATGACCCTACAATCTTTTTAGAGATTCAAAAGGAAATACAGGAATACTTTAGACTTAATAAGGCATCGGACACATCCCCCGCAATTAACTGGGTAGCTCATAAAGCAGCGATTAGGGGCATATTGTTACAAGTGGCAGCCAGGATTAAACGCAATAGGGAACAGGCAAATAAGATTCTGGAAACTAACTTAGATAACTTACTTAGTGAACAGCACAGAAATCCCCTGGTAGATATAAGGCATAAAATTGATGAGGCTCGACTAGCACTAAATCTTAGCTTGACTACTCAAGCGGAGAAACATATTAGTTGGTCTAAGCACAGGTTCTATACGATGGGTGATAAACCTACCACAATGTTAGCTAGAAAACTGGTTCCTCGACCGTACACACCGACTTTGCCTAAACTACGACTATCCACGGGCCTAACCTCCCAGAACCCCGAACGGATAATTGGAGAATTTCACAAATTTTATGCTAAGCTGTATGGAGTGCAGGACAAGTTCGATTCATCTGAAGCGAGCACATTCTTTCGCGACTTACAGCTGCCTAAATTGACACAAGCCCATGCGGAACTGATGGACGGTGCTCTTACAGAGCCTGAAGTCAGGGCTGCAATCAAAACCCTACACCCTACCAAGGCCCCTGGGCCAGATGGATTCCCGGGTCACTACTATAGGAAATATCACGATCTTCTGGCCCCACATCTCTGTACTTACTTTAATGACCTGAGAAGCGGCAGCAAGCTCCCCAGCCATGAAAATGTAGCCTATATAAGTGTTATCCCGAAACCAGGAAAGGACCATACAGACTGTTCCAATTATCGCCCAATTTCTCTGATCAATACGGATCTTAAGATTCTAACCAAAATACTGGCCCAGAGACTTAATACTTTTCTTCAGTGTTATATCCATCCTGACCAAGCAGGTTTTGTCCCGACAAGACAGGCATCGGACCAAACCCGCCGGATAATTAACCTTATCTCGGCGGTTCGGTCTGATTGGGATGGAAAGGGGACTAGGAGGGGAATGTTACTTTCATTGGATATCCAGAAGGCGTTCGATTCTATCTCCTGGGACTATCTTTTTGATGTTCTTACACGCTTTGGATTTGGGAGACGCTTTCTGGATCTCCTTCACATATTATATGATTCCCCCAGTGCCTCGCTAATGCTCAGAGGATATACATCCCAAACATTTCCTATCAGGAGAGGAACTAGACAGGGCTGCCCGTTGTCGCCACTATTATTCGCCCTGGCGATTGAACCACTAGCGCTCAAAATTCGCGCCTGCAGAGATATACAGGGCATTTATTGTGGAGACTATGAACACAAATGTTTACTCTTTGCGGACGACTTGTTGCTGACCTTGACCTCACCGATCACATCCCTGCCTAACTTGTATGCTATTTTGCAGCCTTTCTCCAACATTTCCGGGTTGGCAATTAATCATAGTAAGTCAAGAGCACTGAACTTATCTTTGCTAAGCTCCACTCAGGCTACGCTTGAAAAATCATTTCAATTCCGATGGGAATCCACAGCTCTCCCTTATTTAGGCATACAGCTGACCTCATCTATTGGTGAGTTGTACAAAGAGAATTATCCAGCCCTTTTCAAACGGCTAACAGCTGACATGGCTAAGTGGCAGGTTCACCCGCCATCGTGGTTTGGCAGACTTCACTCAATTAAAATGAATGTTCTACCTCGATTATTGTATTTCTTCTGTACCTTGCCAGTTTCATTGGCCCGTGATGACCTTAAACGATTCCAGAATAAAGTACTACAGTTTATTTGGGGTGATAAGAGACCCAGGGTGAATAGGAGCACTCTATACACGTTGAAGCGGAGAGGAGGACTTGGTCTTCCAGACTTATTAAAATATTTTTATGCTGCCCAGATAGCACAACTTACAAGGTTTCACTCCCAACAGGCACAGGCCATTTGGATGGCTATGGAATCTTATTCCTGCCGTCCCAAACCTATTTCTTATATTTTATGGCTCCCTATCAAGGAGCGACCTCCTATACTTTGCCCTACTTTATCCATGTCACTGGAACTATGGGACAGACTCTCCAGATCTCACAAATTCAAATCTCCTCATTCTCCACTGACACCTCTGCTTCAAAATAAAGCATTCACCCCGGGTCTCACTCCACTAGCGTTCGAATGGTGGACTAATAAGGGTTTTAAGTGTATTGCTGACTTGTGCGATCATAGAGGTATGCTGACCGAACGGACTATGGCTGACAGACATCAAATGCCTCCAGCGGAGGGTTATAGGTTCGCCCAAATCTCACATTATGTACAAACCCTGGCTCGCAAGAGCAACCTAGCAACCCAAACTCCCATGGAACATCTATGCAAAAATTATGATAAAATTAAAGGACATTCATCTGCTATATATTCGATATTGCTGAGTGTATCGACAAAGCTGACTTATATGGTCCAATGGGAGACCGACTTGCAGGAAACCCTGGATCTGGACGAATGGCATAGGATAGCCGAGACAGCATCTCGTTCGCTCGTCAATACTTCAATAATTGAGGCCAATTATAAGGTTCTACTGAGGTGGTATATGGTGCCGGTCAGACTGGCAACTTTTGTCTCAGGAGCTACCCCGTTGTGCTTTAGAGGATGTGGCCAGATGGGCACCACCTATCATATTTGGTGGACATGCCCAAAGGTCCGGAGGTTTTGGATCAGGGTGTATAATTTAGTTTACTCCCTTACCCAACTAAACCTAACTAAATCAGCTAAGCAAGCACTACTGGGGGGAGGGGATGTGGAAGCCTCCAAGTCCTGCAAGAGGCTCTTGACATTTATTTTTATTTCAGCCAAAATCACTATTGCTAGGAACTGGAAATCGGCAGCTCTACCATTCGATCAGCTTAAAGGCAAATTGTCTTGGTTGATGCTAAACGAACGCTTGACCGCTCTGGCCCAAGATAAAATGAAACTGTTTCATGGAGTTTGGGACCCATGGCTTTGTTACCTAACTAATGACCCGGGGATGTTTACAGCATAGCCTAGGGGATTAGGTTGAGATGTCTGGATGCTGAATCGGGGCTCCTCCCCGCCCCCCTCCCTCCCCCCATTCCCCCCTCCTCAACTGTCCTTTCCTTACTCTGTCTCCTTCCTTCTATTCTTTGTCACTGTCCTCTTTCCTCTCTTTTGAAATTTGTTTATTGTTTATTTTTGGAGTCAGATCCAGACCTTAGAGGTTTGTGCTGCTCCCTGTTTTCTCAGCTCCTACGGGACCATTGTCAGTCTGATCAGACCTCTGGGCTGCCCACACGGCCGGCTGAGTTGCGCCCCCCCCGATAGATGGATGGGGGGGCGGCTCATCTGGGTGGACGGTTCAGATATGATCTGCGATGCTAATAGGGGTTAACGGCTCTACGGAGCTTCGGACTACTCCAAGGACCCCTACACTTGGTGATCTTCATTGTGTTACCCCAAATGTTGATTGTGACTGTACAATGTTATGTGGCGACTTTTATACATTTTGTATGACAAAACTTGAATAAAAAGATTGAAACACAATATAGTTGGAGGCAGAGGTGTCAGCGAATCAGGGAACCAGGTGCGCTGATGATGGCGTCAGCAGAAATATGTGCAAGCTATTTGTGCAATCTTATATAATTTTATGCAATTTTTTCACATTTATTCATCTATTTTAACAAGACTATAAAGTTTTATGTCAGTTTCATCGAGCGCTGCATTTGTGTTTTTTTGTGCAAAACAATATATATAATGTTTGAGGGTTCTGAGTAATTTTCTAGCAAAAAATTTATGATTATTACATGTAGGAGAGAAGTGTCAGAATTGGCCTGGGTGGCAAGGGGTTAATTAATAATTACCATAAGTAATATACAAATAATTATTATATATAGGGATGAGCTTCGTGTTCGAGTCGAACATCGGCTGTTTACATTATGGGCAGTTCGCGCCAAATACGAGTGGCGTGTCACGGCCCATAATTCACTGCGGCATCGCAGTGCATTGCTGGCTGCTGATTGGCCAAGCATGCACTATGACCCGCATGCTTTGGCCAATCACAGCGCAGAAAAAACAGAGAGCCGTAATTGGCTTTGGCCAATTATGGCTCAGGGGGTTTAGTACACGCCCTACACCATATAAGGCCGCCGGCTCAGCGGCCTTGTGTAGTGTGTTGGAGTTGTGAAAAGAGAGAGTTTACAGAGACAAAGTGTATTTTATATTGAGTTAGCTAGAGCAGGCAGGCGAGTCAGTTAGCTGCAGTTCCAGTGTGTAGAGGATATATATGCATCCTAGGTGTTGTGTGTGTGTGTGTGTGTGTATATATATATTTATACACTGTATTCAGTTTAGCTAGATCCGTTCCTGGTTTTCTCTATGCTGTGACAGGCAGGCAGGTGATTGTGCTAGCTGCAGACAGTCAGTGTTTCACTTAGTGTACTGTGTGCTTTGCATAGCGTTCACCTAAAGCTTACCTGAATACAGCTAGTGACTATTATAGTGGTGTTCTCATATTAAAACCACAAGCAGAGAGCTGCAAGTATTTTCAGTTAGTGTACTGTGTTCCTCTCTGCACAGTTTTCACCTAAAACTAACTGCTGCTGCTGCTTTTCCCATACTAATACCACAGCAGGCAGTTGATTCTGATAGCTGCATTATCAGTACAGACAAATATATATATGTAGCGCCCCTCCCAATATTTGGGGTCGCTATGTACAAATTTAGGGGTAGTCTGAGCCAGTAGTTAGGCTCAGACCAATTACATTGTCAATTATTTTCTTCTGCTCTGGGTGTGATGTTGCCTGGCAGTACAGTTCCCTGTTGCCTGTAGGTGACACTGTCACCGCTGGCTCAGGTTGAACCACAGGGGGTATCACAGCACCATTGGGTGTCCTTTCTCGGCAGCCGTGCAGTGGGAGTGGTCGGCCTGCTGTGCATGCTGGGAGAGGGTATATAAGGGGCAGACGCCATTAGGCGTGAGGTATTCCAAGGGACCCCTTGGTCCTGGAGGACGTTCAGCACGTACCCCACCTCTTGTGGCCCTCATGGCCAGGGGTGCGTGCGTGTGTTTCAGTCCCGGGCACCTTTAGCCCGAGGCTGCATTGCTGCTTGGTAGGCCCAGCTCGGCTGGCTAGGGCCTACACCTCACAGAAGGATCCCAGGCTGCCCATTGGAAGGGAGCCCAACTTTAGGAAAGGAGTTCCAGGGGAAGATCAGTCCTGTCGGAGATAGTGACGGTACTGCTGTCTCGGGCAGAGGCCTGGAGGCCTACCTAAAGAGGGATCCATCATCGTTGATACAAGCCCTGCAATACCCTAAAGGTTTCTCTCATTGTTGCTTGGCTGGGAGGTTTGGGACTGGATAATCCTGTGGCAGAGGATTCCCAATCGCATCCCCTTTTTATAAAGGACAGATTAATTTGTGCTCTACTCTGGCTGCTAGGACCTATCTCAAAGGGGACTATCCGGGTGAGCAAAACCCACTCAGGCTTGAGTGGCGACGGCAGGGCTGCTGTTAGAAATCACGGGGCCCCGTACAGCCTACCTGACAGGGCCCCCCAGCCCCCCCCCCCCCGAAATATATCAAAACAATATTTTTACAAACAAATACACTAAAATCATCATTAGCGGACACAAACATAATAGAGAACTTCTTCTTTTTTTTTTTTTTATATAATTTTTTAAAGAATGTTAAAATGTATTAAAATTAATTTTATTTTACAATTTGTTATTTTTTTTAAGAGACAGGTAAGCCAGCAGTGCCGTGGGGGGGGGGGCAGCACAGGAACAGGAGGCACAGAGGGGGATCAGAAGCAGGCAGAACAGGGAGGGGGATCGGTGTGGGGGAAGCAATTCTGTAATTGCCCCTCCATCCGACCACAATGATTCCCTCTGCTGTCCGGGCCCCCCTGTTTGCCCGGGCCCCCTACAGGAGGGCTGGTGGTCCCCCCCTATCAGCGGCCCTGGGCGACGGTACTGAGTCTTAAGTGTTGCATGCCTGAACCTTTTCCCTACTTCGTCTATTCTCTCTCTCTCTCTCTCTCTCTCTCTCTCTCTCTCTCTCTCTCTCTCTCTCTCTCTCTCTCTCTCTCTCTCTCTCTCTCTCTCTCTCTCTCTCTCTCTC